>OX388164.1:1200000-2400000 GCA_947579745.1 Apocheima hispidaria
AAAGTGCCTACTTTTGTTATCATTTACATGTTTTCAACTTTCTAAAAGGCCCCAAACTGTTATGCCCAAGAGCCCCTGGATTGCCTAAGACGGCCCTGCTTACAGGTGAACATAATTTATCGAAAAATTGCAACTTAATTGCGTCCACCTTTAATAAATGCTTTTGGTTAGATAAGGAACACGCGAAACGCAAATATGAAACGCTCGAAGGATCAAACAAAGGTACGAAAAATAGCCGCTGATTTTGCCCTATTTTTTAGCATTTTTCGTCATTGCAAGTATAATTACAGGTAGTACAAGTAGAACTCATTTTTGAGTACTACGTCCTCATTACGTTAACACGGAGTTTGTAATAACAAATAAAAAATCAGGTTGTCAGATTGACAATACCTATCATACTTTCGATATTTTTATAGATATTTTTGTTTTCTAGTTTAAGTAAACAAATAAAATTATGTTTTCATCTAAAACAATTCATAAATTTAGTTCGGCTTTGTCATTAGAAAGGATTTTGTCGAAATCATCACCGATTTCTTTTGCGGTAATAGTAAAATCCCAACCACTCTTTCAACCTCGATTTTTGGTGAGTTCACGGTAAGTTATCAAAACAGTCAATAGATGATATGCTTTATAATAGAGGAGAGAATTCTGTGAAAACAACATAATTATACATAGTTTGTTCTTATAGCTACACCTAAGATTATAAACCTCAGATATCGCGGTAGCTGGTTCGGTAACAGCGAGGACCATGACTGGCGCGACGTGGTCTCCGAGGCCGAGCAGATTGTTGGCTACCCGCCCTCCTTCCTCAGCCTGCGATGGCTGCTCAACGATGAGATCGCAAACACAGCCATACATCTTAGGAAGCTGGTGAGAGTCATATTCTTGGAGAATAGCATTCAGGTTGTTAGCGCTTACCCACGTTTTTGTTTGATCAAAATTATCAAACATAATATTATTATGGATATGCAAGTTGTTCACGTAAAAAAGCAGGTGCAGTGGAAGTAGTGGGCAAGCTCGCGACTGTCGCTTGCGGCAATCAAACGTGTGCAGGTGTTTGTGTGCTCACTTCGAAATAGCGGTGGAGCGCGTCACACGTCACACCCGCGCAAACGCCTGGTGGCCAATGTAAAATCACGCAGGAAATCGAGCCCGCGATCGCACCCGCTTGCTCGACGTGCACAAGCCTTTCTCATCCTCAACCGCAGCCGTGAAAACTTAGACACTAGTCAATGAGACAAATTCAGCATGCTATGGTATACTGGGGTTCAATGTAAGTAGCGATAATAGCTCATTGGTTAGCGTGTTAGGATCTCACGTCGCAGCGTGTGGGTTCAACTCCTAGTAATGAGTTTGAGCTGCTGGTGAAGGAAAACATCGCGAGGAAACCACATTATGCCAGTACCCTGCTAATTATTATGGGCTAGTAGTGTGCTTTCCAGTAAGTACTAGGCTGGCGTTGCTATATCTGTTTAAAATCTGTCGTCAAACACCTAACAGTCGTTTCAGCGCCTTCTATTTACTTAGAGACAGTTTGCATTCCAGAGTAGGTGTTCGGCTTCACGGTCTTCGATCACAGTCACCACTTGTGGACAAACGCCCTATAAACCATAAAAAGTAACTTCTGTAAGTATATTCCGAATACGAACCTCCCGTCCCATTTTCTTTGAATCCTATTCCCTTCAACAGGTGGGCACCAATCATCCCCTCCTCAAATCCGCTAAGAACCTCCTGATCGGCTCAAAGAGTAACCTCCAGTCCGTTGGCCTGATTATCCTTCTCGTTTCCAAGGCTGCTGGCTTCAGTACTGACGCTCTAACCAGGTTCTGTACGATGGCGCTATGTTTAAAATCCATCTTTTTGATGAGAAGACCTGATGTGTGGAATTTCCTGCCTGCGTCATTCCTGGTAGGTAGATACAATGTATTTGACCAAGCAAAAGTTTTATGTTTTTGCAACAGACTGCAAAGAGACGAGGTCGCTTACCTGATGGTAAGCGTCACGCTTGCCCATAACAGTTAAGTGCCACACAGAATTTTGAACTGCAACAGCTTATAACCACGCGCGGCGCAATGCACTGCGCTCGTCCCCATAATGTTAAATATATTTATGCCAAAATATCTTTATACTCAGTAGTTTCGCTGGAAACATCGCCCAAAGGGTGACTAGTTTGGTGTGGGAAAATCAGCATGTACATTACTGTTTGGCGGTTGATTTTTTTAAATTCTTAATAGGTTTGCTTTTGACCACATCCTGCCTGATGGTCTGGAATAGAGCACAACACGCTTTCCTATTTTCTCTTGATTTGCATACTCCTATAATGTACTTTTCGGGGAACCCAGACTCCGGTAGAGACCTTTGACCGCATCGTCACTCACTACCCACCCGTCAGGAATTCAGGAGAAATCGGGTTCAAACGAATACCATTTTGCCAATAGGCAGTTTAAAAAATTAGGAGTTTGGAACTGCTTTACCAAAGGTCTAACCTTTGGTAAAACAGTTTCGATCGCATCGGCATAGGATCGCTGCAGGGTAGAACCCTGCTCGTTGCTGATTTTTTTTTCACTTTCCATCATAACATTTGTATTATAAAGTTATTGAAACAGAGGAAATCAAATTACTTATTGATTTACCAGGGACCAGTATGATTCAGGAGTTCTCCACTCGCAAAGAGCATTAGCGGAAATTGTGGAGATGAAGAGAACAGGGCACATGGTGCATAAGACCATGGTGAATCTGTGCGGGGAGGATAAGAAGGGAGACAAGTTTAAGGACTTGCTGTATGGGAATAAGATTGTTTTATTGACTGGTTAGTGGACAGATACATTTACATACATATTTTTGATCGATAAAGGGCAGAAAATAACGATTGGATGGGTAGAACCAAAGTATTGCGCCTACATTGACCCAACTGTTTATTGTAGGTAATCATTCGTGTGCAATGATGTTTAACTCCGCGAGTCCGTCGCTTGCACAAACCTACAAAACTGTGGTCGTACAGTTGTGGTAGGTACAGTGTCAAAATGACAACTTATAGCTAAGATGTCTCAGAACGAAAACTTAAGAATTTCATCTTGATTTCGATGGCATATAAAATATTATTTATATTATATGAGAAGACAAGAGATAGAAACTTAATGTGGTCGGTTGCGGACGCCTTTCATCAAAGATAAACCAGAATTTTCATGTCGAATTCACACCATTAGTTCTATCAAAATTTAAATCGCAAGTCTTGATAGAACAATTATTCTTTAGACCTGATTTGTACCTACGCATACCATAAGCTGCAGCAAAATAAAATCGGACCAGGGATTCCGAAGAAGATTGGTATGTTAGGGTTAGGGGTAAGCAGTACCCTCGTACTGCTTACCCCTAACCTGCCTGCCTGCCTGCTTATTGCAGGCGTCCTCACGCCTGCAATAATGCTCACTAAATCTCACTTGCAGGCGATTTCCTCCTCGCCACGTGTCTCCAGCACCTCGGGGGTTTGCGCAACAACGAAGTAACCGAGCTCATCTCCACCGGCCTCCGGGACTTGGTGGAGGGAGACTTCGTCGGCGAGCGGGACAAGGACAACAACCCTCTACCTACTCAACCTAAAGGTATTATAAAACGAAGTTGAAGCAACAACGAATTAAAGGCTCTCGCCTCCATCGGCCGGCGGGACCAGGAGGAGGGTAATCCATTGGCGAGCGGGAGAAAGACAACAATCCGCTGCCGACGCTTCTAAAAAGGTGGTCGGCGTGGTCAGCTCAGTACTTTCTTTCTCCATATCACTATCAGTCGTCATCGCTGCATTTCTCCTCTCAGATAAAGAGAGTCCATCCACCTTTTTGGCGTGCCCTTTCTCAGAGATCGTTAAGACGTACCTAATCATGAATAATCATTTCAAAATTGAACAGCGATATTTTCTTATTGTTTGTTTTTTTAACAGGCACGAACGAAGTAGCGCGTCGCTACGATTGGGAAAATGAAAACAACTTGGAGAAACTGGGCTCCAACGAGTTCCTTGGCCAAGGGAAAGACGAATGGATCTTCCGAACCATTCTTCAATCGGGCAGCATGCTGGGTAAAGGCTGCCAAGGGGCCATGAAGCTCGCCAACCGAGGAGAAGAAATAGAAAAGGACGCATACAAACTTGGGGGGCATTTAGCCCTGCTCTGGCAACTTTACCTCGATGTCAAAGACTTTTTTACGCACCCATATTCATACTCCTTAGTCGGCGCGCCTGTCACAATAGCTTTATGGGAGTACCCTCAATTGTATGGTCATATTTTGGAGCCGAAGTTGGAGAACAAGCCGGTCGAGTACAAGCAGTTGTACTACGCGGTGAGAGGGACGAGGTCAATAGAGTACTTGACGTTGTTTTTGAATGATGAGCTGGCTGCCGTGTTGAAGTATGTCGACAAATTTCCGGATGGAGATGCTAAGTCTGCGCTCAGGAAAATGGCGCTGACCATACACGATGAGACCGAGCATTATATCGAGGAATAAAGGATTTTGTATGTACCTATATGTGGTTTTATTTGACCGATAATGCATGTGCTTTGGCTCCGTAAGTTCGTCAGCGGTATTTGTCTAATAAATAAATAAATAAATATCTGGGACATTTTTGCACACACGGTCATCTGACCCCAAACTAAGCAAAGCTTGTAATATGGCTGCCAGAGACTGATATACGTACATAGATATTTTTAAATACATACTTATATAGATATTAACACCCAGACATAGAACAAACACAAATATTAATCACATGAATGTTTGTCCTAGATGGGAATCGAACCCACGCCCCCAAGCACAGAAGGTAGGTTCACTACCAACTGAGCCACCGGGGCAATAAGGTATATGAATACGAATTTAACGCTTACTTGGATGATCTGTCCCTCTCTCTACTCTTCTACTTCTTAAGCTGATACCCGACGGGCCCACAATTGTGACCAAAATGTAAATCTACTAAGTACCAACATAGATTGTGGAATGCTGAAATAAATATGAATATGAATCTTGATGTATTTATTCTATTATTGATTTTTATTGCGTATTATTGCAGGTTGACTTTCGCACCTCGGCGCCGAATATACTTTAAGACCACCCTGCAAATAGGTATCCACGGTTCACCCAGGTGGTCGGAGGTGGATGGTGGGGGTTTAATAATTAAAGCTATTTCAACATCACATTAAGACTTTAATTACCAGAAATTATCTTACAACTATAGGTAACAGCAATATCACTTTAATAAAATCAAATATATAAAAATAAAATTATTCAAACTGGATAATATTCCGAATATTCCTTTATAAGGAAAATGTCTATTATTTTATTAGTGTTGTACCTATTGGGTTGTAAAAATCCCACTTATACTAATCGTAATAGTTATCCCATGTTTTGTCTTGTCATTTGCAATTTCTTCGAAAAAGAATAGAGTTATTATTTCTAGTCTATTCGACATTAATTAGTAGTGGGATTGTTTAAAAAAAATTAAAACGTCTACATCTGAAAGCCAAGATTTTTCTTGTAAATCTCAATTTAAAAAAAAAATATCTTCCAACTACATTTATCTAAACTAGGCAAAGTATTCTTACAAGAATAAGAATGGGCAATATACCTACAAAATCGATTGAAAGTATCTACGCTTCACACTCACCTCCACTAAGATTCCGTGTCGACATGCCGTGGAACACACACAAAGATATGGACAATTAACTCCCAAACCGAGAGTAGATATTTAAATTCATTATTCATACATCTGCCCGGAATCGAACACAGGACCTACAGCTCAAAGGGCATGCTGCCATATTGGTCATGGTTATATATGTCACATAACACTGGCATTTTGTACAGGGGCATAGCTACCGCCATAGTAGCCGTGTCAATTATACGGGGTCCCATCGCTACAGAGGTCCCGAATGTTCTTTTGTGAAAAATCTTCTCATTTGGGCCCTCCAACAAATTTTGATACAGGGCCCGTCTAAGGCAAGCTATAGTGGAGTAGCTATAGCTATAGCTACTCCACTGATTTTGTATGTTAGGTATAATGCCAGTGACAGGCATAATCAAATTATGTTGCAAAAACAAATACACATATGAAAACTGACATGGTTTTGACACATTTTGTTTTAATAAAACGGGAATACTCACGTTAAATCGAGTCAGTTATTCCGACTATAGTTTTGATCACTTTCGGTGACCTTTATCAAGGAATGCTAAGCGTGAACATACATCAGAGAATGAGTGTGAAGCATTATTTATTACCTAATAGTGCTATTTCTATAGACATTATAAAGTTTTAATCAAACGTTTTATCGTATCGATTGGTTGACTGTCTCCAAATATTTCTACGTAGCTTCTTGCTTTGTTTGAATTCTCGATATACAAAGATCTAGTTTTTTCAACTGCATCAGTTTTTAAGACGTCACTTTTCAACTGTTCAAAATCTATTTCACTGAAACTTTTTGCATTTTGTATCACATTGTACAAGTCCTTATTTTCATTGACAGCAAAAAGAACTGGTGCACTGACTAATGAGAACGGATCTTTACTGTCCGATGTAATTTTTTCATACTCCGTTGCAGCTTGCCATGCTAAACATAAATGGCAGCCGAATTTATATGCATTATCTTGGTCTTCATGGCCTAAGCCTGCTATTAGGGCTGCACCCTGGCAGCCCCGTCCAAATAGAGACCCTCCACCATACAAAGTCCGTAATGTCCATTCCCTAATTGGAGACCCTAAAGTATTTAACACTTCTAACGGTAGCATATCAGTACTGATTATGTACTGATCCATATTTTTCACAGGCTTCCCCGGCAACGGCATGTTTTGAGTATCCCTTTGTCCAAAGAACTCTCCTTCGCTCAAATCTCTTAGCGCTGTTGATATCAAATATGACAAATCTTGGTTTTTCAATCGTGCTAGCATGCCATTAGCGGTTACTAGTAAATAGTCACCGATTAATATTGCTATTTTGTTAGCAAACATTGCCGTATCGCTATTATTTCTTTCATCCAGTGGTATGTTTAGTAAGCCTCGGTGAACGTAATGCCCTGTACGTATCATTTCGGTTAATTCAGCAAGTATTCGCTGGTTTTCTACTATTTTGTTGGCTTGTAGTGAAGACTGCTGCGGTGTGACAGCTTTAGATAGCAAAAGTATAATAAGACCCCACGGTTGGAGGTTGTTGTGCTCGTTATAGAGAAGGGTTTTTACAGTTTTCACTATCGGATGGTTGCTATCCACCTGAAACAAATAAATACAATCAATAAAAGCCAGAAAATAACTTTTGTTCTCTCTTGTTTAGTTTGATTACTTTTCTGTTTAAAATTGAGTTGTTAATTTATATTTTATACGAATGTATGAGTTAGTTACTGTTTGTAAAGGAAGAAACATAACAGGAAAGCAAACTCTGTAATCACACTAATACTATAAATGCGAAAGTTTGTGTGTAAGTATGTAAGTATGTTTGTTCCCGTTCAACTCTGTAACGGCTGAATGGATTTGGATGAAATTTGGTATGGAGGTAGATTATTCCCTGGAACAGCACCTATGCTACATTTTATCCTAAAAAGTGTAACTGTTTCTGTAAAATAGCAGGGTGCAGCTAGTAAATAATAATTCTATATTAGAGAGGTAAAATTATTTGAGATTCTGTATGTTTATATGAGGTAGTTTTAGAAATTAGTGAACAGATCCTGAAAAGTCTTTTGTTACCTAAAATAGCAACACAGTTTCAGAGTGTAATAGGTTATGTTTTGTTAATTACATGTTCAAAGCCACGGACAAAAACTAGTTACAATTGTTAAAAGGTTTAAAGCTAATATCATGTGAATTAACAAGTCACATGGCGTCTAGCTTCGTTTCTATTACATAATATTTTTAATTACTTACAAACAGCCTAGATTTGTTTCAAACTTGTTCGTAACCTTGGCAGGTTTGAATGTACAATGTTTAGACATCTAGAGTTAGCAAGGACGTTGAATTAATAATGATTTTAATTTATAAAAAAACGCGGAAGTGAACACTTCCGTACTTACAACTTTGCGCAAATGCATGGCTAAATTGGCGAATTCGTCGCTCAATAGCCATCTCAGATTCATGAAGGAGGTCGGATATCCAACTATCTTTTCAGCTTCTCTTATAACTTTGCTCCACTGAGCCACTGGAGGGCGAAATCCAAAGTCTTCTTGGGTAAGTATGCTCATGGTAGTCTCCAAGCGAATTTGTTGGGATAACATCGCCGTTCGGCGTAAGTGCCGCATCAGGGCATACGACATCGCTTCCAATTTTATTGTTTCACAAGTTATCAACACTTTCACTTTCAATTTTGATGAGAAAATTAAATAATTAAGAGGAAAACCGAAACACAGTGGTGCTTCGCCACTTTGATTATGTCATTATTATTTTGACGTTTAACTTTTCGTTTAAAATTCAACAATTTATATATATATATTTTTCTTTTTTTTTGGTTCCACACGTTGTTATTTAGCCAGTGTCAAGTATTGTAATATTTTGAAGTCAAATATTTCACAACCAAAATAAGTCTCAATTAAAGTCTAAGTCAAGCAAAATAAGTCACGGTCAAGTGCATGACGTGAACTTGACCGTGACTTATTTTGCTTGTAGTACAATAAAGCGATGTAGTATTTGATTAAAGTTTTACCTGAGTTTTCTTTTCTATGGAGTTTTGGAAATAACAAGAAGAGTCACGTTTCACAACATTATGCTATTCACCAACACTCGTGCACGTTTACGAAAACTTAATGGATAAAAATCCAGTGTTATTACACATTAACCCTCGAAATCACACAAGTTTTTGAAAATAATACAATGACGCGACATGTTTTCTTCACATTCCCGCCAAAACCCAATTTACATTAGTTTTCTAGTCTTTAGAGTGGTGTGTGTTTTTTTTGGTTGAATTATTTTTTAGCAAATATTAACTATTTACTATTTAAATTTGCTTTGATGTTTGTAAAAAAGGTAGGTAATCGCCTAAATAATAACACAATAGAGTGGATGTGTCCATTTTAAATACTGAGCTGCATAAGTTGGGTCGAGTTTTGAACGAACCTTTTGGCAGTCCCGCCGGCGCGAAATTTGAAAGGACAAATGGATCAGCAACACGATTTTTGTAAATTTTGTAATTATTATGAGGAGGAAGTTGGAAGAACACAGATAATTGCTAATTACAACTAATTTCGAATACATTAAGAGTATACCATTTTAAGGCCTACACTGACGATTCAAGGACCCGCTATTCTTAATCAGACCTCTATTTGTAGTGGTTAAAGTGGTACTTCTCCGCCTGGAGAAATACCACCTTAGCCAGGTATTCAACCACCATGCAGTAGTGTGCAAGCATTACTATGTCCCGAATTGAAGCAATGTTTTTCAGTGAGATTACTAAGCATGAAGATATTTAACATCTATCTAAGGGTGACGAGAGCAGTGCTTTACCGCGCAGGGCTTAAATTATTGAAATTCAGAATTCAACTGTTACGCGAGCAAGCGCGACACTTACAGTTAGGTGAGTGAGTTGCTCGTCTCATCACTTCCGCAGCATATTAAAAAAAATAAAAATATTATGTACTATCAGCGTATTACGCACGCGCTATCGCGCTCACATAATCAACATTTTAGTTGTATAAACTATTATATTAAGAGCGACATTTAATTTTTTTCTGTATTATAGGTACTGTATTGCTGTCGCTCTGTTTCCCTGCGTGCCACAGAGTTAGTGATTTTACCTAAATTATTTGATGAAATTAGCAATTCGAGGGAAAACTGCTTTCACCCGCTAAATCAAAATCTTTGTTTTTGATGTCTTTTGGCTTAGATAAATAATATACGCAGATAGGTTATTGTTTAAAAAAAATGGTATAAAAACTACTTTTCTTCGTCATAATTTCTATCTACACCGGCCATTCACGTGTCCGACGACCATCATTCAAAAATGCAGGACCCTACCTAACAGCTATACCTACATTAAGTAGGTATACATTTCTGTATTCTGTATATCGCCCCCGGCGAAGACGGTGGCCAAGCAATTAAAAATAAAAGCAACGCGTATAATTTGTAGGCAGTTTATGGCAGGTCCGTGCCGCGGGCAGTAAAAAGAACAAAACCTGGCGTTTGCATTTTGATCGCCGGGGCTCTGATTGAGGGACGGAGGGCCAGAGGTCTGCCGAGTGCTACGGTAGGAACTTAGATTATGTCCATGGATTAGGTCAGCTGGTTTAGCACAGCAACGCGTCACTCAACTGCTACGAATATACAGATTTATTGGTAACTGTTACATGCGACTTCGATTACGAGGGCCTAAACAAAAAGTAGGAAGTCTCGAGCGCACAGGAATAGGGTCCCAGGGCCCCTATTCGGAGAAATGACATTTTATCTCGGTCACTGTCTCTGTAATTTAGAATTTAATGGGAGTGAGAGTGACCGAGATAAAATGTCATATCTCCGAATAGGGTCCCAGGTCGATCCATTCAGCCGCTTAGCCGTGATAACGCGACCAACACCCAGACAGAGAGACAGAGTTACTTTCGCATTTATAATATTAGTTAGGACTAGTTCGACTTCGTTCGCGTGGACCATTAAAAAACTAGCCTATGTCCGTCCCTACCTCTAAGCTATACAGGGTTATAAAGAAAGAGTATGCTAAACCGAAAGGGGCTCATAGTAATCATGATCGTGAACATCCTTTACTATGGGACCAACCCTAAAATCGAGAAAAAAATATCAGATGTTCCATACATTTTGTCGAGTGTCATTGACACTTTTCTATGGAACAGCTGATAATTTTTTCTCGATTCCTGGGTGGGTCCCTTAATAAAAGTTGTTCACAATCATGAGTACTATGAGCCCCTTTCGGCTTATCATACCCTTTCCTTATAACCCTGTATCTATGCAAAAATTCAGGTCGATCCGTTCAGCGGCTTAGACGTGATAACGCGACAAGCACCCAGACAGAGAGACAGATAGACAGAATTAGGTACATTCGCATTTATAATATTAATTAGGATAACTAACGCAAACCCCTCTTAGGACTACGACGATTATTTACTAAACTTAATAAATTCCCCAAAAACAATTATAAAAGTTTGTATTGAAAAATATCCTTGTATTTTTTTGGTGCAAATGTCAGGTCCTAAGCTTCACCCGGGCCTCCGCGTTCCTCCTCATTTAAAACCGCCATTTGGAGCCATAATTTAAATATTTTTGTTTTTATTTTTGGAGGGAAAAATTACGAATTATTAAAAGTTATGGAACATAGGTATGATGTAGGGAACATGCCTACATGAGGTTTTACGTTAGTTACCAATAACTCTATATACATAATGGTCCAAACGGTGACATCAACCCCAAAATTTAGATTCCTCAGATGCTACGATTTTTCGTACACACCAGTGACACATTTGTGTAAAGTAAGACATCTGTGTTACGTCACACACCTTTTGGCCTGGAATGTGGTGTGCTTTCCGCACTCTCATTGAAATTTAGGTATAATATTGGTGTGTGGTGCAGTTTAGAGTAATGCTTTTTTTAACGTATTTTACGCATGAGCGCTTGCAGGTGACTTTGCCGTTCTCGATAGTTCATCAACCCTACGTTTTTACAGGACCAAAATAAATGAAGGTAGATCTCAACACTCACTTCGCTCCGAGACGACCCGCATCCTTCAGTCGGCTCGTGATCACGGCTATTGTAAAATGGCCGAAACGTTGAGGTATATAAAAATTAAATAGCTTTTAGCGTGGTTAAATCCTGACAACATACATTAAATGATTACGGAGTGTTTTACAATACTTATTTACAATTACTCAAAGGCGGCCCCGCCTCATGCGTCATGTACATATCTTTACCACAGCTATACATTCTACGCACGTGAGGTAGCCATTTTTATGTTGCAAGTATGCAATGGCCGCCATGAGAGTATTTATTTCAACTAGATATTTATGTCCAGTCCATGGATTTAGCATCATTGTTTCGTCCAAGGTCCAGTCATAGACTATTTTTTATCATAAAGAGGAACTGTCATTATTTCTAAAAAAAAGAAACAGTAGAATATTTAGATATTTAGAAGAAAAAAAAAAAATTATTGACCTAGCGAAGCGAAGGTCTCAGAGTTTACTGGGACAAATCGGCATTTGTATGTTTATGTGTATATTTGTCCGATGTTAACTTGCGAACCGTTGATCCGATCTTCATGAAATTTTGTAGACAAGTAGTTCATTTCAATACAATTTTTAGGTTCGAAAATGAGCTGAATCGGTCCAGGGGTTGTGAAGATATAGGGATCGCGAGGTCTCAGTTCGCCGCGAACTACTAGTTTATTTAGGTTCACCTACACTGTGCACACCAATACAATGTCAAAAATGTACACAAATAAAATAGAACTAAATGTCAAAATACTTCAGGTGAAGACAGCATGAAATAATATAGAGATCGACAGAAATAGAGAGATAGATCTTAAAATCTCTTCTAAAATAATTTAAATTTTAAGTATTGCGAAAGTGTGAACAAATTATTCTATTTAAATTAATGTAAAAGTGCCGCTTTTGCAATAGAAGACAACAATTAACTATTCATGAAGATCATGATGTTCACTGACAGTTCGTGGATAACTAAGGGAAGTAATTTTATACGAGTAAAGCAGAATGTATACTATGCCGGTCGCTGTCGCTTTGTGACGCGACAATTTATTTTTTAAATAAACGCATCTTCTATTGGGAGATAACAAGACATTATGACATGTGATATTAAACGTTCAATTCCAACTTTTCCCCGTTGTTTCTGCTACTAAAAAGAAGTGGGGGACAGCAGGAAAAAAAATCTGTTGACCCTCATGGGGTTGAAGAACTGGGACCCTATTCGGAGATATGTCATTTTATCTCGGTCACTCTCACTCCCATTAAATTCTAAATTAGAGAGACAGTGACCGAGATAAAATGTCATTTCTCCGAATAGGGGCCCTGGGGGACTGAAGGAATAACCCACAGCGTTGGCGTTGTCGTTCTGTTGTTTTTAGCGGCAGTGACTAGCGCTAAAAAGTCTAAAAAACTATACCTCATCTATTATTACACCTAAGGCTAAGGGTGTCTACCCATGGCCTGACTTGACATCGTGTGAAAGGGACAGCTAGATTTGAATTTCACGGGGGCAAAAGAAACAAACTATTAAGGTTATAACTTCTCCCTTTCGCTCCCCCAGAAACTTATATATAGACATCTCTTTCAAACGCTGTCAGATCAGGCCATGTAGCGAGGCCTTTACCTGCATCGAATTACTCTATGACATTGGGTAGCAAAATTTATGAGAAATGGAACAGCGCCTCTGTCAAACGTAAATAAGAAACTAATTTTTTCAAACGTTTTTTTATCGAATACGTAAGGAAAGTTTTTTCGATAATATTAGTAATATTAAGGGTACAGTTTCTAGAGTTGTTTGTTGTGAGTTTTTTTTTTACTTGTTTAATTATACGCGGGCACTACTACACCAGGGCCGCTAGTCTCGACTTTTCGCTATGCACTTTGCGATCGAATTCGGTCGCTATGACGCAAAATTCAACGCTATTTTTGCGTTTTTTCAGAACAATTAGTGTTCGTTGTCGAATTTTGCGTCATAGCGACCGGAGTTGATCGCTATGACGCAAAATTCAACGCTTTGTTTGCGTTTATCCGTTAACAATTCGTGTTCGTTGTTGAATTTTTGCGTCATAGCGACCGAATTCGGTCGCGAAGTGCTGTAGCGAAAAGTCGAGACTAGCGCCCCTGCGCTGTCGCCACTGCGTTGTCGGCAGCGACTGGCATCGTATAAATAGGGCTTAAATAGAAGCAATTATTTTTTTCGCAAAAGTTGTTAGCATAGCACTACCGCCATTACGCCGTAAAAATTAAACTCTTCTATGGTCACCAAAACGATCGCATAAAAATATGCATAGAGTAATTTTTGAAAAGGGAACGTTAATAAGTGAGGTGCGCTCCTCGGGCCGACGGCAAATTGCTTCTTCGGTTATTATTCTCCCCATCGCCAATCCTATACATTTAAAACCAATTATGTTTTATTATAGGCTGAAAAGGAAAGGAAATATATATCATCACGCGAGAGAAGGATAGCGCGCTGACCACAGAGTCCACAGACTAAAAATATTAAAAACCTAACCTCGAGCGCGCGCTTTCTGTTTCTTTTTTAAATAAGGCACGGGCGCGCTCGTTGTCTTGATGCGAGGCCGTGAATGGAGGCGTAATGGAGGTTTGAAAATATAAAATTAAATCGGATATAATGAGTTACATAGGTATCACGAGCGGGTTCGACGGGTCGTGTCGTGGCAGGCTTTTGTCTCGAGTTCGTCGACCCGACGCCTCGGTAATTAAAATGGCGTGCTTTTTAAGTTTGTTTGCGTTCAGCTAATGGATGTGGTGGAGCGCTTTGTGAGTCATAGGCGTTCATCAATTTATGGTTTAAGGTTTTAATTTTATTGCCGCGTTAGATATTATTGATAATCAAATGTCTCTAGCATAACCATTGACTTAATATTATATTAGCAAAACACCAATTTTATATATAAAAAAGACCGGTCGCAATCGGTAGAAAACGTTTTGGACAGCATGAGATAAAAACTGAATTAATGAGACTAGATCAATTAACTTTATACATTTATCTTTGTACACGAGACCTACTTAGATGTATAGTTTTAAAGCGTCCGAAATTTTTCTTAAAACCTTTGCAGCACTGAGCAAGTAATCAATAATCGTTTTTTCATTGCAGCCCCTAACAAAAACAAAATTAAATAACTGAGTAAGGATAAGAAAAAAAAAAAAAAAGCGTTTTCTTTCACAAATGTATGTACATTGTACCTATGTGAGTAGAAACAAATAGTAATAATTTAAATAAAAAATAACACAAATAGTTAGCCCTATGGTACTTAGATGAGTTACGAGTACTTTCCTAAATATCCAGGAACATAGAACACCAACCAAATCTGCCAAAAAAAACCTTCTTAGCCAAATAGCATTAATTTATTTTAGATATTTGAATATTATTTTTGTTTGACAAATTGTATGTGATAATGAGATTTAATAAATTACATAATGTATAAAAAAAAATAGCATTATCTACATAATATAAGCTTGTATGCTAAGTATATCTGACTGTACGATGTATCTACCTACGTACTACACAGGCGGCGATCATTTTTATCCGTCGGCAAGATGAAAGTCGGTATTGTTACATTGTACGCTAATGCGCCCATTGAGGGACGTACGGACAGACAACCTGTTTATATGTAGATATCTCAGTATACTTATTTCATGAACTCATGAGTATTCAGCCTTTGTAGAAATTTAAAGAAACATTGTGACAGGAGAAAAAAAAGACTAGCATTTTCATGAGTTGCATTTTCATATTTTTGGCTTATATTATTATAAGACAACCTGTTTGGTTTGGTGTTTCAAAAAATAAATAAATAAATATGGAACAAAAATAGAACCCGTTTCCAATTGGGAGGGTTCAGGTGCTGTAATGGTTCTAAGTTAGAGTTAGACAGTTCCGCTACTACACGGTAGATGGCGCTACTGGTTTTTAATTTTGAACAAACTACGAGTAAAATACTGATTTCAAAAACCTGCTATAAAAATAATTACGTAGGCATTTTGATCTCTGTATCAAAACACGCTTTTTTCGCCGAAAGGAACATTACAAAAAGTACATCTGAATGATTTCACTCTTAATTTGGGATTTCTAAATATATTCTACGACTCATCAAAGATATACATAAAAAGAAAAAACTAATACACAAAGACAAGAACAACAAAAACCAAACACAAAAAAGCACAACAACACATAAACACAATAGACACAATTTAAAAAAATAATATGTACCTCTGCCTGTGTTGAAGAAACAGAAACAAATTGAAGAAAGCACTCGAACCCGATGTACTATCTCCTTAAATAATGTGCAGGTACTTACATAATCGTTAACTTGATAACAAGTGCTGATTTTATAGTCCAATTAAATTAATTGATTGTAAATAAGTTTATTATTATTGGTAATTAATTTAGTGGCGCTGTCGTAAATTTATAGTTTGTTTTATGATGACAATTATTACCAGTAAAATTATTAAATAACATTAGTCGATAGATAATTTTATTTGGAACGCTGATTACATGAACATTATTTATGTATCATATTAATTATTCGGAAATAAAATTACTAGTATAACCCTTCGAAGGTATGCTGATGATTACAGCATTGTGATGCTTTAAGGCTGAAGCCACAGATCACACTAGATAGCGCATTGCGAAATTCGTTGTTCCTACAATTCAATTCAATTAATTTTTATTTCCAAATAGGTATTAAAAATACTTTTATGGATAGTCATCACTAGATATAACTAGGTTAGAGAAACAAAACGTCACAAAAGCACACAAAGTTACCAAAGTTACCAAAGTTTGAGGAAAGCGCGGGTCGCGGGGATGTCACCAAGCGTTTTAATTGGCCATTTTAAGGTTACTCCTACTCGCGCCTAACAATCAACCAATCGGAGTAATTTTTTAAAAGTGTATTTAGACTGATGCGTAGTGCGTTTCGAGCGTCCTGAATGCAGAATCTAGGGTGTGATCTGTGGCTGAAGCTGACTCAGGTATTCGTAGTCAGCTCTTAGCAAACAGTGCCGAAGCGAACTAGTCGCTTCATCATCATCATCAGTCTTATGGCTGACGATGATGGTCAGTAATTATACCTAAAACTAAACACACACTCACACAAATATACAGGGTTATAAGGAAAGGGTTTGCTGTGCCGAAAAGGGCTCATAGTACTCATCAATATCAACAAATTTTACTATGGGACCAACCCTGAAATCAAGAAAAAAATATCAGACGATCCACAGAAAAATGTCAATGACACTAGACAAAATGTATGGAACAGCTGATATTTTATTCTCGATTTCAGGGTTGGTCCCATAGTAAAAGTTGTTCACAATCATGAGTACTATGAGCCCTTTTCGTCTTAGCATACCCTTTCCTTATAACCCTGTATACCCTTAATGGTGTAAATGTACACCAAAAAAAATATTTAACACATAAATTAATTTAAAGCAAAGCCCGAGCGCGAGTGCCCAACCCCCAAATACTGAAACGTTTGTTAACTTTGACGACAGATTAAGTCTATTGCTGTCTTTGTTATTTGCTTAGTGCCAGACAAAGGCAGTATTAGAATTGATCTGCTGTCAAAGTTAATGAACGTTTCAGTATTCGGGGGTTAGTCTTCCAGCCTGTCTAAGTGGCTGTCTGGGACCATATTCCTGTGCACTCGAGATTATCTCGATCACTGTCTCTCTAATTTAGAATTTAATGGGAGTGAGAGTGACCGAGATAATCTCGAGCGCACAGGAATAGGGTCTCTGATCCCCCCGTAGAAATGTTTAGTCTGTCAAGGGAACGAATTGGTAGTATTCCTTTAAATGACTCTGTGACGAGACGACCAAGGACCCTATTCGGAGAAATGACATTTTATCTCGGTCACTGTCTCTCTAATTTAGAATTTAATGGGAGTGAGAGTGACCGAGATAAAATGTCATTTCTCCGAATAGGGTCCCAAGCCGTTCGCCTGATGGCAGGGCATGCTAGCTCACAACAGTTCAGAGCCAACAAAACTTTTGAACTTCATCAGCTCAAAACCCTGGATATGATGGTAAGCTGACAACGGCATGCTAGCCCATAACAGTTCGAGTTACCAAAACTTTGGAACTTCACCAGTTCAAAATAAGATATGATGGTAAGCAGTAGCACCGAGAGAGGGCGACTGAAGAAAGTGTGGCAGAACTATTTGAAAGAGGATATGAGAGAGGATAGGAGTGAGAGGGGAGTAAATGGGAGGGGGCTGCTGACAGAGGGAAGCGGAGAAAGGAAACGTGCTGTGCCGGCCCCACCTAGTGACATAAGGGCAGGAAGATGATGACCAGTTCAAAACCCTACGCGGCAATGTACTGCGCTCGTCATCTTGAGATATTAACTTAAATTTCTCTATACTCAGTAATTTCACTGAAAATATTGCCATTTAATCCGAAACACAGTAATGTTTGCACACTACTGATTGGCTTTGAATATCTGGCAAAAATGCGGTGTAAATGCTGTCTATTTCAGCCGCATCATTAAAAACTTAGCCACTTATTTATTTCGCGGAATAAAGATACGATACCTGTAACCATAGACTTTATAAGGTTACGCGTAACGGTGGCACTAAGCCGAAAGGAGCTCATCATTAGGAATAACTTTTATTATGCGTAACCCTGAAAACATTATCTTTAACTGTTCCCTTAGAAAAAAACTTCATTCACGATTTATGAAGTTTATTTATTTATACGAAACCACACATACAATAATTAAGACTTAAACTTAAGACTAATTATAAAGTATATGAGTACCCTGGCACAGTAGGGCGTTGCAGTATAACAATGGCAAATAATTGCCAGTTGATGGAACAGTTGACTTATTTTGAGCTGAATACCTTCGTTTCGTTTCGTTGGTCTGTGTAGGTATTCGTTTCTAATTTGTCTATATCTCTATGCGTATTAATAACATTGCAATCTGTGACATATATTTAGTATTTCAGTTCTGAAAGTCCTTAGGGCAAAGAGTTGGTTATGAAAAACCGATGAAAAGTGTATTTGACGTTACCAAATGTTGTGCTAAGACAGGATTCGAATAAATTAAAAAAAACAAAAAAACAATTTCTAGATCTCTAACAACTCGAAAGGTAATCAATGTCAACCATTTTGGAAGAATCACTCATCAACAGCCCGAAGACGCCCAATGCTGAACAAGGGCCTCCCCCTTAGACCGTCACACTGAACGACAATTTGCAACCTGCACCCACCGGCTACCCGCAACCTTCAAAATGTCGTCAGTCCACCTAGTGGGAGTCCACCAACAATGAAAGAAATCACTAGCCATTTACAATTATGTTTTGTGCTATGTACGCTGATAGACGTCAGTGGCTAAACACTACATTATTCCAATTCCCTAGTTTCCAAAGTGAATACAAATATTATGCTAGTTTTAATCCAGGGATCGAGTGATCCACCATCTTGTAGCTGGTATCGAAAGAGGTCCTTGTCTGTAGAGCTGCAAAAAGTTCGCTCCGCCTTTCGTTGGCGCGCCGCGCGCCGCACGCCGCCCAGTCTATCTACTTAGCTCTATCGGAATATTATACGTACGTAAGGTTTTTTTGAATTGCATATATTTTAATTGGGGGGAATTCTGTGATTTTAATTGAATATGTTAATGAATAATTTTTCATTTCACAGAAGAAAAGAAAAAATGCCATTTTTTTTCTTTTCTGCATTCGGTCTGGCTTCGGCAGTTCTGCCCATTTGCCAGTTCGAAATATTTTTCCTTCAAGTTTTATCAGATAGTTACTGGTATACTGGTTACTGGATGTAAGGCAGGAAAGCGGTACGCGAAAGGGTTCTAAGAAGTATTACGGTAAGACGGATCGGAAGACTGGATTATTACAATACATTTTCAAAGTGGAATAACCAAGTAATGAAGATTTTTCTTGTTTCACGCAAACATAAGCACATCAGTTAATTATATATTACAGTACTATACATTTATAAATATACTAGATTAAAATAGGTTCATCACAAAACCAAGGATGAGAAAAAGGTTTTCTTGGGCAGTCGGATACAGTCATATGACACTGTATGGTGTTTGAAGAGCTGCTTGGCCTTTTTGACAGTTCTTGTTGGAAGCACCTTGCCTTTGCGTTCCCTAGGAAGCCCTTGCAAAAGAGTCCTTTAATTAGATGTAGATAGACAATTCTTAGTAGATAGACTATAGACAAGGCTTGTAATGGGCGGCCTTATAGCTTCAAGGGAAAGGGATCTCTTTCAGGCAATCGTGTATATAAGAAAGCGTCCAAACAGAATTATTATGTTCTCGTAAGGCAAGTGTAACTATTATAATGTACCGTGCGGACCGCATTCCTAGCCGGCTGTCAAGCGAGGCAGCTCGGCGAAGTTAAATTCGCCGGTGATAGATATGCGAGGCACTCGCGGAATGTAATTTTCACACGCTGCCGCCAGCGACGTCACGAAGGGGAGGGAATCCTCCCTCTGAACACCCCTAGCCTGTAGCAGAGGAGCCTGGGGCTCAGAATACTGAAATTAAACTGAAATTATTTATACTACCGCACTACAGTGATGTAACATTTAATTATTATTTTTTTACTTGTTGATGAGATGTAGCGGAGAATGTTAGGGCTACATCTAGAAGAATGGATGTGTTCGAAAGTTAATATAAAAATATTTAATAATATTAATCGTTTGTGTCTGAAAATAAATAATTTTTTTTATTTTTTTTTTGATTAATATCCGTTCAGTTTTGTAGTCTAATAAAAAAAAAGTATATAGAGTGTCGGTCGCCATTTTCCTGTTTTTTGCCAAGTTTAAAAAAAATCGTCCATATTTCGACGATTGTCGACTGTTGTTTTTATTATTATTATTATTTTGTTTGACGATCGGCCACGAGGCAACTTATTCAAAAACAACGCCAACCACGAGGTGGCCAGGCTCCACTCACGGGATTATGGCTACTGTGCCATAATTATTTCAGTTAGTGTCAGTGTTAATCCAGCATGTTTTCTTAAAAGCAATGGTTCCTGTTTGTTAAATTGGGTTTGTTATCAGTGGTACCAGAGTTTCCCCCCTAACCACTGAACTACCCTTGGACAATTAGTATCAATGTAATAGTTATGGTACTATTGACTATTCGACAGTGGTACCAATGCCATTTCTTTGACAGATGTTAAAGTGACAGCTTTTCCTTGACAGACGTCAAAGAAATCGCATTGCTACCACTGGCAACTGGTCAGTAGTACCACGGCTATTGCTTTGGTACTACTTGTCTACCAGTAGTACCGCGTTTAGCGAAACGTAAAGGTGGCGCCGCTGGTTATATCACTAACGGTATTACGGGGTACTACAGATAACAAACTGTTTCTTGTACCAAAATAAGCTGGAAGGTATGTACCTTTTCCGAGCGTTACCTCGCAGCTCCTAGCCTATGTCGCGCTCTCACGACGGATGCTCCAGAAAATTGCTACAATGATTGCGCGCGGGTATGCCGAAATGAAGGAAACGGTACCCAGCGCGACTACCAGCCAGCGAGCGCACTTCATAATACCTAACGGTACCTTCATAGCGTTTTTACCCAACTGCCCAAGAAGAAGAATTATGTTTTTGAAGAAAAGGATAGGAGTTATTTTGTAGTGGTAGGACTCTTTTGCAGTGTCCCCCTGGGAGTACCACCAAGCAGTAGTGTGTGAACATTACTGTTGTTCCGGATGGAAGGGTAATGTAAAAACACTTTGTGCCCAGTGATTTCGCTAAAAAGCGAAATCACTGAGCACAAAGTGTTTTTACATATAATGTCTCAAGTTCAGAGTATGTACCTCAAGTATCTCAGAGAAATATAGCCGCTGTCGTATCAGGTCCTATACAGTTTCAAGGTATGAATATGAATACTTTCGTCTCGAGGAAAAAAATTTCTTACGCGATTCAGAACTCCCTCCATTACAACTGTCAGTCTATACAAAACGTCAAAAAATGCACAAAAATGGCCAACTAGCGCTATCTAGCGAACTATATCAACCAACTTTTACTTTCTGTCTGGATGTTTGTCGCATTATCACGATCTTGATCTTGATAAAATTTGATAAGGAGTTACTGTATATCACAAAGACGGACATAGGATACGTTTTATGTCCAAGCGAACGAAGTCGCGGGTAACAACTAATTATTTATAAATAAAATAATAATAAAGCCCATTTATTCCATCTCCTAAATAACATACAATTTTTTATTTTTTTTAATATATTTTTTTTTATTATAATTATTTATAGATTTATATTATTTATAGATTTTTCTGAGACCACCTCCTCAGGCAACTTGCTCCAATTGTGAACCACATTTTTTAATTTTTTTTAAAATGTAATTTGGTGACGTGACGAGCAAGTCGCTCACCTGATGTTAATCTTCACGCTTGCATAACAGTTCAGTGCCACCAAGAATTTTGAACCTCAACAGTTCAAAACCATGCGCGGCAATACACTGCGCTCGTCACCCTGACGTATTAGATGTTAAATCTCAGTGCCCAGTAATTACGCTGGAAACATTGCCCTTCAATCCCGAACACAGTAATGTTTGCACACTACTGCTTCACGGTTGAATAACTGGCAAAGGTCCCCAGGCGGACTCTGCAGAAGAGCCCTACCACTACAAAATACTTTAATACCTAAATACTTCAACTAAAGCAGTCCAAAACACTGCATGGAATTGTTGCACTCGTCATTCTGAGATATTAGATGTTTAGCCACTTTTTACAGAAAAATTACTGTCACAATACCGATGGATAGCGAAACATGGCGAAACTTTCTTTCTGGTATAAATAAAAATGGAAAAAAAACTGCATAACAAAGTTGGTCCACAAATAGGGCGGCACTTGAAAAGGATTATTCAATTAAGAAGCATCCACTATGCGCCGCATCAGCAATACTAAACCTCTACATATATGGATTGCAATTTCTTTATTACCTCATTCCAATTCCGCTTGTGATCCTTGTCAATAAGAAACAGAAGATAGATGTCGCCACTTCGGCTCTCTTGACTAATGAATAAGGGCGTAAGTTTAGAACGCAATCATCTAAAAATGGCTACTCTATTTTCAACTCTACGGATTTGACGCAAAGTCTATTATAGTGTGCTAGTCAACATTGATTTTCGAAGACACGAAATTAAAACAACGTAAACATTCGAATTTCAAACGTTTGACATCGCGTCAGAGTCGAAACAATCCTTTCTGATTTTGAATTGACGCCGTATTGCCATTGGGATATGACAGATTGTTTACATAAATCTTCTCTCCTTTTTGCTCTGATGGTTAGTTGTATGTAGTGTTCCTTGTCGTCGTTACGTGACTGGACATTCGGATAGTTGCTTGAGAGCGTTTGACAATAACATTAGTTCGGATACAGACTGATTGGATTATTGAAAGTTATCGCACTGGTTGTGATTTATGGGGAGAGACGAAGCGACGTTGAGGCGGCGACATGACCTGACTTTACACTATGATCTACACTGCAGCTGGAGATAGGTAGTGGATCCATATACACAATACCGTTATACAAGAATATGAATTAGGATTTCCAGTTGCCTAGCATCCAATAACATTTCGAATACAAGAGGAAATAAAGAATTAGAAGTATTGAGCAACTCAGCCCGGAGCTCGAAGGACCAATTTTCTTATAACATTTTTGTAGGCTCGGGTTACACTGCTGTTTGACTCGAATATATATACATTTTCTTAACTAGTTCTAAAATTATTAGTATTTTTATGAAAGGTGCGACTTTATTTGACCGAACGAAGCGAAGATCCAGGTCTCTACGGCAACAACTTTTTTTTCTCCAAAAATCATGTCTGTATGGAGCAGAAGGAACAAACTGTGCCCTCTTTTTAATTTACTCCAATGAAATATATATCAAGCTATCGTATTCACTAGAAGTTTTAATGATTAAAAACAATACCAACTGCAAAGCTTAGTCTGGCTCTTTGGATATAAACGATGAAAGAAAGAGAAGATAAGAGAAATCAAACGAAAGTCACTCGTCAAAATCGGTCAAGTCATTTAGGCTACAGCCGCTACAAGAGGTACAATAGGCACACAGAAACATATTTTTTCAACCCAAAAACAATACCCTCCTTCTAGGGCAACCGGGTAAATCAGATGAAGGCCGTTTATGGAGGTTTTAACTTTTTAGCAAACTAGTAAAGAACACGGATCAAGCCTACTTTGCCGGACATCAAAAATGAACGTCCAAACGGCTTTTAGCTGCCGCCCTAATAAATCGTATTTTAAACCTCCCCGCCCCGCTGCGCGCCTGGTACTGCAACTATTTCACGTTTAATGGACCAAATAACTGGTCTGATGGGCGCTGGCTGGACTTGGCCGTTTTAGCGATTTTTCGCGGCCATTTCCGTTTTGGCGGGAATTATTGTTATTGTTTCGAGGTTAGGATCGCCATCTTGAAATGTCTTCGTGCTATTTTTTAAATTTTAAGTAACTTGTTAAGGCGCGGTCTAATCACAAAAACTACAAAAAGTAGTATTTTGAGCGCCTAGTTTGAAGTAACGAGATTAAATAATCAGGTGTGAAAAATACTACATGTATAAAATAATACTAAATAATACGTTACACCGAATAAAATTTCGAAAACCCAGGACAAACATTTGTGTGATGAACATGGATGTTTGTTCTATGTCTGGGTGTTTCTTTGTATCTATGTATGTATTTAAAATTAATAAAAAAAGTATTTATGTATTGTATCAGTTATCTGGTTCCCATAGTACAAGCTTGCTTAGTTTGGGGCTAGATGGCGCTGTGTAAAAAACGTCTACTAATATTTATTATTATTATTATCAAAGACAGTAATATGTTTAGATAATTACCTGTATGTTTTTTGGTTCGACCATCTACTAATAGCTAAGAAGGTAATACAAGATTACAGTCATCTCTTTTCGTCGGCACGCGAAAGTTTATATCACTGATCTTTTTCTTTTTAGCCTTTAAAAGGTTTTTAAGAAATTATGGTTGTCGTTTTGAAATCGCGACAAATTTTGACTATTGCTTTGTAAATAAACCGGTGTTTTGAAAAATCTAAGAGCCTTCATTCACCACTGACCATTTCGTAGACTATCACTATAGTCATGACCAGGATAAAAAAAACTCTAAAACTTATACATATCGCTTCACTCATAATTATCTACCCATGGAACACACACAGAGACAGAGAACAAACACGCAGAAAAACAGATAATTAAAATGCATCATACAAATATCTATCTAGCCGGGAATTGAACCCGGACCTCCTTTTTATAAGGACGTGCTACAGCCGAGCCATATCGTCTGCCGTTCTAAATTCAGGCCGAGTTCTAATTCGCAAGCTCTACTGTTGCCAAAAGCGCTAACTGAACAACACGTCCAACAATTTGCCGCGCGTTCATTACCGTTGCACGTTGCACGCACCGCAGCGGATCTATCACGGCCGTGTGAAAAACGCGGCCACGCTGCGTCACGCAGCATGCCGCGCGGCACTGACGCACTGCGCCCTGGCGCGGGTACCGATGGCAACTTATATAGTGATACTTTTTGACCGAGCGAAGCGAAGGTCTCAGAGTTTACTGGGACAAATCGGCTTTGTATGTATGTTTGTATGTTTGTGTGTATGTTTGTCCGATGATAACTTGTGAACCGTTGAACCGATCTTCATGAAATTTTGTAGGCAAGTAGTTCATTTCAATACAATTTTTAAATTCGAATATGAGTTGAATCAGTTCTGGGGTTGTGAAGATATAGGGATCGCGAGGTCTTAGTTCGCCGCGAACTATACTAGTTTTAAAGTATTGGTGAAGATTTAGCGATAACATGGCACAGTGCTTTTACAAGATTTTATTTATTTTTCAATGTTTGTATGTTTGAGTCAAATCTTGCAACTGAATTTTAGTCCAGTGGGCTCCCATAACTCTGAAAGCGAAAGCTAGAGTTGCGCGAGCGGGACTGCGCATAGTGTAAGCCTGTACATAATCATCATCATCATCATCAGCCATAAGCCGTCCACTGCTGAACATAGGCCTCCCATTTAGCGCGCCACATCGAACAACGTGCCACTTGCATCCAGCGGTTGCCCGCGACTTTCACAATGTCGTCGGTCCACCAAGTGGGATGCAAGTGGAAGTGGGGTGTACGCTGCGTATTCCCTTTCGTGGTCGCCACTCAAGAACCTATTCGCCCCATAGGTTATCGGTTATACAAAATGCCACTATGCAAATGCATTTTTTTTTGGTAATGCAATTTTCGGACGTTTTTGCGAACGGTACCGTTACAGAACGCAACAGCGCGATCGCTTTCCGCACGAGCGGCTGAAAAATGTAGTCTAACGAAACGCGGTGTGGCGCCACCACGGAGTTTACTTACATTCTGGGAACCTATCAAACAGGATTCACAAATCGATTTCATTAAATCTTCCTTTTTTTTATTGACCGAGCGAAGCCAAGGTCTCAGAGTTTACTGGGACAAATCGTCATTTGTATGTATGTTTGTATGTTTGTGTGTATATTTGGCCGATGATAACTTTCGAACCGTTGATCCGATCTTCGTGAAATTTTGTAGGCAAGTAGTTCATTTCAATAAAAAAATTAAGTTCGAATATGAGCTGAATCGGTCCAGGGGTTGTGAAGATATAGGGATCGCGAGGTCTCATTTCACCGCGAACTACTAGTTATTTCAAATCGCATCGCACAATAAAACTATGTAACACCCTGTCTAATTCCAAAGATGTATACTATCCATGTAACAGAACAACTTCAGGTACAGGACCAGAAGTTGTTCTGTTAGCCTGGTACTTTCGACTGAAGATCTTATGCAGCTCTGCCCGCCTGGTATCTAATCTAGTTTCTAGAAAATACACGTATCTACTCTCTTTAAGAGTTGCGTAGATGTATTAAACTCCTACGCGTCTCTGTTTGCCTGGTACTTACTAGACAAAAAAACTCCTACCTACCACAGCTCGCCTGGTACTCTAGAAAGTTCGCAGCATGACGCTTTGGTGTAGTGGTTATAGCGATGTAGCGGTCGGGTGCAGGTTCGATGCCGTGTTCTGTTGTCGGCGCGCCGGGAGCTCTGATTGGCTGCCGATGATGGATAGTATACATCTTTGGAATTAGACAGGGTGTTACATAGTTTTATTGTGCGATGCGATTTGAAATAACTAGTAGTTCGCGGTGAAATGAGACCTCGCGATCCCTATATCTTCACAACCCCTGGACCGATTCAGCTCATATTCGAACTTAATTTTTTTATTGAAATGAACTACTTGCCTACAAAATTTCATGAAGATCGGATCAACGGTTCGCAAGTTATCATCGGACAAATATACACACAAACATACAAACATAATAACATACATACAAATGCCGATTTGTCCCAGTAAACCTTCGCTTCGCTTCGCTTGGTCAATAATGTCATATTTGGCGTTTTTCTTCGATAAAATGCTTTTATCGATTCTAAAGGTCAAAATTGTCGATCTATATTGGTAGATTTTTTTTTAAAATCGCAATAGTCATTAACCCAAATCAAAATACCATACTTGCAGTAGCGCAGATCAGAGAGTAAGTAACTGTTCTACCCTTAGAAAAAGTATAGATAAAGAACAACGGTTAGCGTGGTCGCACATGAGACAAAATATATCAACCAATCACGATTACTAATACCAGTTTTCGACCAATCACGATGCAGTAATAATAGACCCTTGAAAAAACAGAAATGTTATAAATTTGTCCTTTTTCCTTTTTCGTCTTCTGTGAGAAAGACCGCGAGATTCTGAAACGTTTATTAACTTTGTGAACAGGTTAAATCTATTTCTGTCTTTGTCATTTGCTTAGTGGCAGACAAAGGCAGCATTAGAATTAATATGTTTTCAAAGTTAACAAACATTTCAGAATACCGAGGAGAGACATGTATCCAGCTGTCAGGGAAAGCAATATTTCCCTGCCTACGGTTCTTCCTCTGCTTTAAAAAAAAAATTGTCTATTTCGCCAAGACGAATGTGGATTGAGAGCATCCTGTATGTAGTCCATGTTGTTTAGAAAATGATTCATTAGCGTCGGAACAACTACACGGTTACTGTTTGTAGCCGCGCGTTCTGCAGTCGTGGTGCGTACGCGCATACTTATATACCCATATTAGATACGTAGATGTTTAGTTGGTACAGTCTTAAAACAATAAACTACTTAACAAATTACTGATATTTGTTAAACAATAATCCGAATCACATTTTATCTTTTTTTTTTTCTTTGTTGTAAGTTTTGCGTGTATACCCCAGAGTAGTCACGCTCACTAAAAAGCTTTTTCTAGCGCCGGCATCGTCTAGCGGGTTGCTCTCTTCCGTATGGAGAATAACACTGGTCCGACGACATTGCCATGGCCACTGACGGTTTTCCCGCGCAATGGCGTCGGACCACTGGTGATTGCAAATTGCAAATTGTCAATCAGTGTGGCGCTCTAAGGGGAGGCTTTTGATCAGCAGTGGACGACTCTTGGTTGATGATGATGATGACTGATCAAAGAGCAAGGTAGCAGTTACTAGGGCAGCAGTACCAGGGTACCAGGACGACGGTGGAATTCGGCAATTTTCACCAAGGGCTAATTTAAGAGGGCGCCACTCGACATGTTTATTGGTTAATTAAAGTTTTACGCAAACAAACAAGTACCAGGAGCGTTGGCAGAATGGGGCCAGGGGTACATCTTTGAAGGATAATACCGTTGAAATTTTCTGTGTTGAATATATTGCTGATGACTAGTTAATTCCCGCGGTTTTGCTCGATTTTCCTATTTTACTGGCGGAAAACTAAACATTCTCATAATTTCCTCGTCTGTCCTCTGCCTTCCGACAGGCTAGGCGTTTAACGACAGCTCTGTCAACGAAAATTGCGTTTATTTTTCTTTTAATATTACCATACTTGATGATGTTTTATATAAAATTTATATCATATATACATATTATATGTATGTATTTACAAAAAAAAAGTATTTATGTATTCTATCAGTCATCTAGTTCACATAGTCATCTAGCTAGTCACCAGTCTAGTTATCTAGTTCTTGCTTAGTTTGGGGCTAGATGGCAAAAACGTCCACCAATATTTATTATTATTATGTTTTTTAGCGGTACGTACATATTTTGTTAATTTTCGTCGCCTGCCACCAGTACCGCATCAAAAACACCTGAACGGCACAATAATCCAAGTTTGCGATTTATCTCATGATCCTGCCTCCCCCTCCCCCTGGCTTTCCCCCCGCCCCTAGTTGTAATTAACGAAATAACGGACAACGGCGCCTTAATGAGACCGAGAGATTTACTAGATCATAATTAATTGATTCAGGTAATTTAGTTCTGGAGCTAGGAGATAGACTTTATTAAAGTTTAATAAACCTTAGTATGTAGGTCTCTAATAAAGTTAATAGACAATAGACAAGTTTTTATTTAAGAAAAAAAAAAAAACAAATTGTACACAAAAACCAAGCTACGACCCTTAAGCTATAAAAACGCAAAAATCAGTATGATCCGTTCAGCTTTTAACATTTAGACAGAGAGAGAGAGAGAGTTACTTTCGAATTAGTTATGAAGTTAGGATTAGGTTTTTTATTTTTATTTTTAAGGATATTATATTGCCTTTTTTTTTCCATTTTCCATTTTGATTGGTCTCATTTTTATCAAAGTCCAGTTCTGATAGTCGTATCCCTGAGGAATTGAGGGAACTTCTGAGAATTGAAGAATTATTATAAGTATAAATTACATAGCGATTTTGTTATTTTCATCAACAAGCCAAGCATTTGCATTCAGAAAGTATCATTTGGCGAAGCAGACCACAGAAGAGTGTTCGATTTCCGGCCGCGCATAGTTGTTTGAATGATGAATTTCCATATTAGCTCTGGGTTTGGGTGTTATTGTCCGTGTCTTTATTGTTCCATGGCATCCCCGACACTGGGAATCTTAGTGGTAATACCTATAAGTGTAGTGTATACTAGTAGTTTGCTCGGAACTGAGTGTACATATAACTGCAATGACATTTCATCAGACATACTTTATTATATTGATCAGTCTAATATAGAAACAAACTCACATACATACACACACACGCCGCGCTGTCTTGTTTACGTAGATTCTGAGTCCCTCGCTTCGCTCGGTCAATAACAAGTATATCATATTGACAAGTATTATTAAAGAAGTACGAGGGCATCATACATGGTAAGGAGAAGCCTCATTAGCGGGTCGTTAAAAGCATCTACTCGGCTGTTTCAATACTGTTTGTGAAAAAGAGCGGGGGTGCGGAAGGGGTCCCCCGCGCTGGTGGGGAGAGGGGAGAGGGGGCTAAGGTTGACAAATGGGCGCTCGGAGCGTCGCGATACAATCGGTGCGTTGCTTACTGCCTGAGAGGAAAAAAAATAGGGTTGCCTCTAACTTCTGGGGTTTTTTTCGTGTATTTTTTTGCGTACAGTTTTACCCTAATATTAGTAGTCTAGTAATATAGTAAATTTGTTCGTTTTGCCATTGTGCTTTTTATGGTCACAGATTACCCCCTCTAGATTCCGCACTCGGTACGACCGAAGCACTCCACGCATTGGCATTACCTATAGAAATGTTCACTCATTTGGTTCATTTCTAGGCGCTTGTAGGCCTAACATTGTGATAGATAATGAGAAAGCTTGATAACAGACCCCGCAACCCTCGCTTTCTTCCAAGTTTGTTGAGTTTCTGTTGGATGAAGTATCTCGTAATGCTGTATAATTTGTGACTCCATACTAGAGACGACATCGGAATATATTGCAATGTCTCATTGAATTGTGGTTAGTCTGCCAAACTAGTCAGTCTCTCAATTCTTGATTTTATGTATCATTTTATATATATATTTTATGTATAACTATTATCAAAACCAGCCGGTAAACTTCCCCTCTTTTTGGGGGAAATTCCCCACCAATCAAACGACAAATAAACCTACAAAATTGTAGTACCTTTATACCAAGTTCCGTCAAGATTGGTTGAAAAATACGACCTGCACGCGAGTACCAACATACAGACAGATTTGAATTTTCCCAGTTAGACTTTCGTTCAAAAATTCGTGACCGTAACCTTTCACCGTTTTCCTTACCATAATTGCATATAAATGCAAAAAGTACGCGTGCGTTGAAGTCTCTTACACGACTTTTACATGCCAAAAAATATTATTGTTTTTTTGTGATTATTTTGTTCGATGTAAATGAGGCGTTTTCCAAAAACAAAAGAAATCCTGGTAATAAAAGTACCCAATAGATGGCGTTAGATGTACCTTGAGGTTTTTCTGTCACTGTCATGAAAGACAAAAAAATGTACGTGTGCCTTTTTTTCTCGTGTTTTTTGGCTCCACATGTGTATTTAGACAATTTCAAGTAATGTAACTATGTATTTGACTTCATTTTAAATATTACAATAGTTGACACTGGCTAAAATCAAACGCGTGGAGCCAAAATTTACGATTTAAAAAATAAACATAAAATATTTCGTCAGAAATGACAATGACAGGTAAAATGATAGGACTATTACGCCATCTAGTAAGTATTTTAGAACAAATTTTTTTTTTTTGTAAAAATTATTGTTGCACGCGTGCGAGCCCTGGGTCGCGCGTCACCGGGCCCGTCGTAGCACCATTACTCACTGTCCGCTACGCCACGCCCAGGACGCTACGAGATCTGCTACGCTGCTACGCTGCAGCGTAGCACCGCAACGTTATATTTTGTAAAAGCAATCACACATAATTCTAACTAATATTATAAATGCGAATGTAACTCTATCTGTCTGGGTGTTTGTCGCGTATCACAGCTTAAGGATCGGAGACGGACATGGGCTACTTTTTAAAAAATAGATCCACGTGAACGAAGTCGCGGCTATTAACTAGTATATTATAAATGCGAAATTTTATGCGTTTGTATGTAAGTGTGTTTACTCTGACGAGCGCAGTGCATTGCTGCGCATGATTGAGACCTGTTAAAATTAAATTCCGAGTTGAACTGAACTGTAATGGCAAGCATTACGCTTACCATCAGGCGAGCATTTTTGAATGCCCCTCAAAGATTAATAATTAGAGACAAAAGAAAAGTATGTAAACAGATCCACTACGTGGAAGGTTTCAAAGACGCATTCATGCAGAACTGAGCAATGAACTTTTCCCTTCGTGAATAAATTCGCGAATTTTAGGAACTTCGCCAGACGGCCGGCACCTTTGAGTGTCGAGTAGGGTGACCATATTGAATATTTTTATTATGAAGAATTTCTTTATAATTTTTTTTAAATTTACTTTCAAAATATTCATTCAATAAATTTTGCCCTGGGGTGGCCGCAATGCATTTGAAGCCCATGTTACATCCGTACCATGCTATGTACAATACCTTACAGAGCCAAATTGGGTCGCTAGTTTTGTAATTTTTCCCTGGAACGGCTGATAGTTTTATCGTGTTTTGTTATTGGCAGTTTCCATAGTATCGACATTGAGATGCTGACCCGCGCTGGCGCGCGGCTTCATTCAAATTGGCTTGCCGGGCAAACGCGTCACCGCGCCGCGAGGCGGGCTGGCTCGCGAGCCAGCCTCACAATGTCGATATACAGCTTAAAAGTTGTTCATATCGATAAGTAAGTACAGTGATATCTTAGGATAATGACCTTCGTCTGCCATACACCGAGTATAGTGAGTTTATGACAAAATTGTGGTTTACGTGTTTCTGCATCAGGCTTTAAAAATCCCATTGCTGTGATCGACCCTCGAAGGGTTATTGGACCATATCTACTACCCTGGCATGGTGTTGGTTAGCGGATGCACATACGCCATCGAATTTCATCTCCGAAAATATACAGGCTTCCTCACGAACAAAAACTTTTGTCTAGCTATGCTTTTGACCACGATTTCACGAAATGGAAAACGACGGTATGGCCGAGGATGTAGCACGCTTACCTAGGATCTACCTATTCACTCTTTTCTTGAACGATTTCGGACTGTACGTTTCGGTTCCTCTGGTCTGCTGGTATCTTTATATTCATGGTATCCCTAGTGGGGGCAGGTAACTTTCTCTGTTTTTCTATAATAGTTCGTAGTTTGAGTTATTGTTTTTGGGAGCTCGAATCGTTTACACTTGGGGAAACTTTTTCATATTTGGGGAAGTAATAGTGTTCTGTTAGCGATGAAAGTCTGCTGTTAAGTAATCATTTATAAAAACTTTTTATTACACACCAGGAGAGTCTCGCTCGTCTTAAAATTAAAATAGGAAGATTCGCCTGGGTCGATTGTGTTCATATTTAAACTTAAAAATTGTGTTTAAACTACTTGCCTACAAATTTAATTTTCATGAAGGTCGCATAAGTGGTTCGCAAGTTAGCATCGGACAAATATACACACAAACATTCATAGAAATACCGACTTGTTCCAGTAAACTCTGAGACTTTCGCTTCGCTCGGTCAATGAAGAGGAGACAATTTTGCAGGCTATACTTTCGATTAATGGTCACGTCATTGTTATGCAGAGATCGAAGCGCGATCAATGTATAGCCTAATGTGAATACAATAATGTATACAAGGTTAGACAGAAAGAGTATATTAGATTTTGAATCTGCTCAGTATTTGTTTTTCTTGTTGACGTACATATGTTTTTTTTTTATGTTTTGACTCCACACGTTGTGTATTTAGCCAGTGTCAAGTATTGTAATATTTCAAGTGAAGTCAAATATTTCACAATTAAAATAAGTCTCAGTCATAGTTTAAGTCAAGCAAAGTAAGTCACGGTCAAGCCCACGTCATGCCCCAGTAAAGTGGTGAAGACTTTACTAGAGATTTCTATGGAGTTTTGGAAACATCACGAAGACTCTCGTTTCACATTATACTATTTTCCAATACGCGTGCACGTTCACGAACACTTAATTTACACATTAACACTCAAAATAATACAAGTTTTTGAAATATAATAATACAATGACGCGACGTGACTTCTTCACGTTCCCGCCAAAACTCGTATGTGTGGTTAATGTAATTCGAGATTATGCAGAAATGAAACAAGAACGTTTTTTTAGGTTTTAATATTTTTTACACAATTCGTAGCATTCATAATGCCGACACTGTATCGCCATTCGCTTCGTCTCGTCAGCTTTTAGTTGTTACTCATAATTCATATTATATAAACCTGCTATTCAAGAATAATATTCGCGTTGGTAACAGGCTAGCGCTGTACACCTTAAAATGACGCAAGTAACAAATTCACGATATTAGAGTTGAGTTTTGACAAAAAGCCATATCTTATACACCTTTTTCGCGATTTTGTTCTTGCGTCACCTGTAGATATATATTTCGTCACACTGTTCACCTGTCAACCTAACCAAAATTATACAATACAAATATATAATTAACATTTTTCGAATTGAAATCTCCGCTGACAGACGCACGTTATTTTTTAGTAACTATATTTACAATAACTTGATGACTTCGAAATCATTATATAATAATAATGTACATATATAATAAAGAGAAAAATCAAAATAAAATTCTTCAATTAATACATTAATACCTAACAACTACTATTTAAGATTTTTCTCTTAATAAAAATATATTACACGCAATGCTGATAACAATATGCGAAAAAACAACAGAATCTTGTGTTGCGAAAGAAATGGTTTATTCAAGAAAATTATTCGTTTAATACTGAGAATTTGAAGAAAAAAAACTGTATTATACAAAGTAAAGACGAAGTATATTAATGACGACAATAATTATTTACAAAACGTCAACAAACTTTTTCTAAAAAAATGAAGCGCTTGGTTGTGGTGCGGTTGTTTTTTGTAGCTGTAACAAAATTTAAAATAAAAACTAACGCATTTTTAAATAGCATTTAATATTGATAGAAATCAACCGCACCGCAATTCCCAAAAGATGGTAATTATTCTAGAACAAAGCTTGATCGGTTAACGTCCACTATCAATACCGTAGTTAGGGCCAATCACTGAGGACTATAGCTTCCATCGTATACATGATATAAGGCTGCAATGCGACGCATTACTTAATGTTCTCGTGATTTCAAGTATACTAGTAAGCTGTGAGTGTTAAAATATTTAATAATTATTTCATATTATACAAATTTTCATAAAAGATAGGCGTATACTTGTGTGCTTTAGGCATGAAAATATTATAATTATATTTTTACTTACTTGAAACATTATACGAAACAATAATTTTATTTTAACGTTGACATGAACAAGAATATTGATTTCTTTGTAAATTGTAAATCAAATTTTCAGCTCTTGGTGTAAATTTTAACACTCACAGTAAAGTTCTGTGGCCATTCACTCAAGTCCTTACATAGTTAGGCATAATATTATAGGTATACATTGGTTCACACAAGTTTAAAAACCACAGAACTTTTAAAATAAAAATCTAGAAGCTCTCGAGTTTTCAGTCATTCACAAAATACCATGTTCATTATAAATAAACATTTGCGAATAACAGCTACAAATTAAAGTTTCTTTATTACCGCTTCGCTCTTGCTGAACACTGGTTATTTAATTTGTAGCTCTTAATGTTTATGGTCTCCTGGTAACATGAAGGCGATTAATATCAGGTATCATACAAGACAAAATATACCTAAAAATCTCTTTTTTCAATAACATTGTAAAATATAATCTGTGTTTCGTATACATCGGTTACAATTGTGCTACATCATCGAACACCAAGGCAAGTGAGACAACGATATTTAGATACACTATCAATATTCATAAATATATAAAATTCAAAGATATGTATGTCGAAAGTTACCTGTAACTTAGGAGAAGCGGACAATATTGAAATTGACATTTTTAGAAGTACGTTTGAGCTTTGTGGTTAATTTAAGAGTACAGACGCAACACATTCGAAACAATGTAATTTACAGTTACATTTACGAAGCAAGGAAAGAGGTACGCGAGCGAGGCCGAAATATCCCGAAAGCTCAACATTTCTGAAAGCTGAAAATCATCGGCCGAAGTCGCGAAGTCTACATTTTCGGCCTCGTACCAATCTGACCTGCAGTTTGGCTTGTTCGTTTCCCATTTTACTCGCGTACGTCAAACCTCATATAACAAAAATGTTGTTCAGAAAATCATACTTAAAATCTATCCAAACACAACTCCTTTACAAAGAAATGTCCCAAATCTCTGTCGACAACGACCCAAGTACTTCCAGTGATAGTTACAACTTACAACTAATCAATTATTTATTTATATTTACGTAATAACAATACACAATTAGCTATAAATATTTATAAGATAACTATCAAACCACTTTTTATTGTTACATTCATCAACTTTGCTCCTATTGTTCCGAGTAATAAAACCTTCATTAATATTATTATTTATAATAGGTGATTGCACCGGTTATTTTACAGCGTCCATGTCACTTCATTTACATTTAATTTTATAATTAAAGTTGACTTTAAATCTTAATTTTAGGAGATCGTATACTGTTTCAAATATTACAAAATGTTTCGTTATGTATGTATGTACATAGCATCGTTCTCCTGTGATATCACGTGGCAGGCCGCGGCCGGGCTGAAGCGCGCGGGGATCGCGGGGGACGCGGGGCACGCGGGTGTCGCGGACGCGCGCGTGACGCGGCGCGGCGTGGGCGTCGGCCTCGCTCGCGCGGGGCCAAACGATGTCACTGCTACTCATATCTGCAAGACCAACGTGTCACAACTCAAAATTACATTTAATTTTTTACTGACATTTAGCATAAATCGCGCAGAGGAAAATTCAGTAATTTAATTCTAATGTTAAGTGATGTCATGCAATTTGATTGCATTTCATAAAACTTACTTAAAAGTACCTACCAAAATCGTAGCATACACTACTTGTTGCCTTTTTGTATTTCATAAAATAAATAACGCTTGAGCTGCCACATGCTTTCTCTGTTTCGGGGATGCATAAACAAAGACTCGCATAACTAATACCAAGATCCAGATAGATCAAGATAATTAAATCATTAATGTCCGGCCGGGAATCGAACCCGGGACATCCTGAAAATAAGTCAGACGTCCTACCAACTAAACCAGGAGATAAATAATGCTGAACCAATGATAAATTTGTGGATCATCTGCTTCCCATTCATCATCTGACTCAATATATCAAAGTATGTATATATACTCACATGTACAGTGTTGGGGGTGCATTAGAGATGGTGACCGTAGTACTCGGCGGGGTAGTGCGCGTAGCCCTGGTGGAAGGCGGGGTCCGTGGGGGGCCTGTGCATCATCTGCTGGCCGTCCATCATGTAGCCCATGGTGGCCTCGGGGCTGTACGCGCCGCTGGGGCCCGCGTGCGGGAACACTGCCGGGTAAAACACTGCACGGTTAATCAAGCTGGCTGTATGTGAAATTGTGGTTATAACTGGATCTAAGGCACGACAGATACTGATAAGATGCGATGTGGGCGATTCGGATGCGCGACATTGAAGAGACGACGTTTACTGTGAGCGTTCTGAGATCCCCAAGCTGCCTGCCAATCGTGGGTATTATGTTAGCCCCCATAAGAGATTATGTGAACCTATTTGACGCCTTCTGGCTGATGGTGATGATGATGATAAATACTAAGACTATGAATTTATTTTCTTGGTAGATACTGCTGCATTCTCACTCAAAAAATGCGTTATGATTTGATAATTATCAAACTTTGTATAATTCTTATTAAAGAGTTCGTAGTTATTAAAATTATTCCGAAGTCGTTTCTAAGTAACTTGTGCCCATTTAAAATCTTTCTCTATGGTAAATTATAATTATATTTAAAAAAAAAAAGGCTAGAACGTGTAAGTAGAAATCTTGGTTTTGAGAGTTTTGGCGGGAACGTGAAGAATTCATGTCGCGTCATTTTATTATTTTCCAAAACTTGTGTTATTTCGAGTGTTAATGTGTAAAAACGGTGAATTTTTACCCGTTAAGTGTTCGTGTACATGCACGAGTGTTGGTGAATGGTATAATGTCGTGAAACGTGAATTTTCGTGTTGTTTCCAAAACTCCATAGAAGGCTCTAGTAAAGTTTTCACCACTTTACTGGGGCATGAGTTGGACTTGACCGTGACTTGCTTTGCTCGACTTTGACCGTGACTATGACTTATTTGATAATATCCATCAAAACTTGAGAATATATATGTATACTTGACACTGGCAAATGCATAAGACGTGCGACGCCAAAATCTTCTTAGGAGGAAAAAAAATCTTGGTTTTCATACAACACATGCCATTATCGATAGATGCAGGGGCTCTCGAGAAGCAATGACGCGTGCCGCCATAAAGGCCGCTAGCGGAGCCCCGGAGCCCTAACGCAGGAAGCCGGCCGCCGTAATGGCCCGCCGCCATTACTCTACTATTGATAATCCATGGAAATATCGCTTTCGGAAGACATAACAGTTTTGTGGGAAAATTGAGCGGATTTTCTTTGTGACTTTTGCCAATTGATTTCGGAACGTCAATTTGGAGTTATTGTTTTTGGTCGTTGTTGTGTAATGTACGAATGTAGGCCACGATATAAAACTAAAACTGACAGCTGTAACAATTTTGCTATCCCTTTCTTACATATTAAAATAAAAAAGAGATGCAGATAGTTTTCTTCTTCTTTTCAGATCTTACGTCCTTGATTTCGGAACGTCAATTTGGAGTTATTGTTTTTGGTCGTTGTTGTGTAATGTAGGAATGTAGGCCATGATATAAAATAAACTAAAAGTGACAGCTGTAACAATTTTGCTATCCCTTTCTTACATATTGAAATAAAAAAGAGATGCAGATAGTTTTCTTCTTCTTTTCAGATCTTACGTCCTTGATTTCGGAACGTCAATTTGGAGATAATGTTTTTGGTCGTTGTTGTGTAATGTAGAAATGTAGGCCATGATATAAAATAAACTAAGAGTGATAGCTTTAACAATTTTGCCATCCCTTCCTCACATATTGAAATAAAAAAGAGATTCAGATAGTTTTCTTCTTCGATTCAGATCTTACGCCCACTATTGGGCTTTTCATCTTCAAAAACCGTGGTAATTTTAACATCTATCACCTATTTAACATCTTCGACCACACCGTCACTTCACATTTGGTTATTTTTTTGTGGTCAAATGCCTAGCCTGACGCCTATACAAAAAAAAAGTAATGTTATCCCGGTATGCAATATGATTGGTTTTAGAAACCTACAGTTTTTTAGAGGCATTGTAATTTGATCGAAATACAGAATACCACGACCCCTTGTATCTTAAAATTAACCTAACTATGTAACAGTATTTAAAACAAAAACTAGAGAAACTCTTCATTTTTTTGAAAGTCGGTTAGAAAGCGAAAGTAACTCTATTTCTCTGTCTGAATGTTTGTCGCGTTATCACGGCTAAGCGGCTGAACGGGTCTTGATAAAATTTGATAAGATGTCTGTATATCACAAAGATGGTCACTTTTTTTTTAATATCCATGCGAACGAAGTCGCGTGTAGCACAGCTAGATACAGGAACCACTCTGAAAAATCCCATCGTTCACAAAACGAATTAAAACATCCCCTTTTCAGCGTCTGCAGACAAAGCAAAAATTGATCCTTCGACTACCAGGGCCGCAGGAAGCAATAACCGCGTCCCGGGGCTACCAGGAAACTATGATTTAGTGGAGCTCTGGGACGAGAAGGACGAGAATTGTGTGAAGGGCGAGGACAAGTAATGATGATTTGTTGATGACTGAGGATTTGATGACAAACTGGCTGGCAGGAGACTGAGAATTTGCTTGAATTATATGGAATTCGTAATTAATTCGAAACAAGTTACTGAAGAAAAATGTGCCTAGGACTTGGTTGCATTTCGAATAAAGCATTTTGACACTGGTTTTAAATTGATACAAATTTACTGTAATTATTTTACAGTGAATGTATTACGTTATTAATGTGTTATTAATTAATGTGTTACCCTACTGCCCAAGAAGGTATGTTTTTGGGTTAATAAGGTTGTTTGTGTATTCCGGTGTTGTTGGATTCCTTTACCAGATTGACATAGGCTACAATTACAATTGCACAATTACAATTACAATTTGCAGTCTGGTTTTCTTTTAATCAAATTACTTGTACCTTTTGTGTCTTATGTATGTATAAGGTAAACGAAAAAATATAGTATACTAGCAAATGAATTTACAATAAAAGTCCATAAGGAAAAAATCCCACAGTATTTATCGGATACCCTTCTGAGCACCAAGCACCAGGGCGTCAGAACTTTACGGAGGCACTAAACGGCACGCGGACATAAAACAAGCATTCTAAATCCGGCCGGAAGAGCGCGCCCGCCGAGTTCGGCGACATAGGAAAATGGAAAAACCCCGGATAGATGGAAAATTGTTTTGGCAATGGACTAAAGAAAATGGCCACCGCATTTCCTGCGGTCAAGCCAAAAGGCGGTTTTCCAATCACTATATTATTTGTCGTCCGGACGCGCCCGTTTATGTATTCCGCCGGCGTGGAACCACGCACTGCAGCTACTGGACCGAACTCTCGATCGATCCTCTGTTCTTTTACATCAGTAAAAAGCTACTTGTGTTTTATAAAACAAATGCTGGACACGTCACAATGCAGACCCGAGTGCCGAGTGCGAGTTTTTGCAGTTGCGTTTACGTATTCGATCGCGTTTACGTTAAACGTTGTATGAAATAAGAGCAGCGCCATCTAGCGTCATCTAGATGGTCTGCTCTTACTTCATACAAATCATAGCGATTGAGTAAGTAAACGCGTTTGTAAAAACTCGTACATTTACTGAAAAGTGACACCTAGCGACCAACAACTAACAACGACAGATAATGCTAGTTACGATTCAAATTTGGTTGGCGTCTGAAGTTTAGCGCAATGCCAATTTACACACAGTTGAATCGGAACTTGACTACAATTGCAACTGAACCGCAACTAAACTATATACTTTTAAACTTTCGCGATTTGAACACATAACTTAATGTTTTAAATAAACTAGTTTTAGCGTGGTTAAGTCCTGATAAGAAACATTAAATTAAACTATATACGTTTGCAGTTGCTTAAAATTAATACGATCGATTTGCAAACCGTTCAATTCATACTTTTTCGAGTAGAAATGCGAAAGTAAAAGCAAAGTTTACTGAAATTTTTGTCCGACTGTTTTGTCAATTCTTTCCTAAGTTAAACGTCAAGAATTGACGGCTGAATTAATAATTATCATGTTAAATGTCGGTGACCATGGGTGTTACTGTTTTAGTTCTGTAATAATAGTGTTATTCATGACTAAGTTGTTGAAGCAATCTTTATCATGTTTGACAAGGAAGCAGCGAACGTCCTGATTAAGAGTCCTGAGCTTACAATACCCGGAAAATTGCTGTAATACTTCAAAATCACGGGTATGCAACTAGTTTCAATTGAGTAGTACCATTACGCGGACAACATAAATGTGAGGAATGCACAGTACCAGGCGACCAGCATTTCGCTAATTGATATGATACGAGGATATTTCTTTCAGCCACACCCGGCTGTGGTTTATTAACACGTCGACTGCGATGCCGCGAGCTAATGAATTTATTATAAGGGCATAAATTGCTCTCTGATGCGACGCCATTACCGTGCCAGACTGTAAATTACAATTCGTTCAGCCATCGCTGCGAGCCGATCGTTTATTGAGCTTTCGACGGGATTAAGCCTGCGTCGCGTCCTCTCGTCATATCTCTACCTAGGCAAAGTATAGTTGGGTACTACTGCCATCATCCTCATCATCAGACCAGATCAACTGCCGGACCGGGCTTTTATCCTCTGTACATGCACTATTATCTGTTATGTGCAAGCACCTTATTCCCCCCTGCCCATTTTTCTATCGGACAACCAGGAGCTCGAAAAAGCGACACCGATCATGGTTGATATACCAATAACTCGTACGAAACGGTTTGATTCCACTTTCTTTATTCCAACTGCTGAACAGTGGAATGCGCTGCCCGAGTGGGTTTTTCCTGATAATTATAATCTGGGTGTCTTCAAGTTGCGAGTGAATCGGTTTCTTCTAGGCAAGCGTGCTCCATCGTAGGCTGCATCCTCGCTTAACATCAGACGTGATGGCAGAATGAATGTTCTGCGATCTCTAAGCCGCCTGCCAAGAGTGGGGATTATGCCCCCCCTCTCCACCCCAACCTTATGACAGACACAAAACATGTGGGCAAGGAACACATCCAAATGTGATCACTAGATATTCTGACATTTGTCTATAGTAATAAGCAAGAAAAATAATAATTTCACTTAGCATTTCATCCTTGGGCGGTCAATTATCTAGCCGAATACACACAGTCATTAGACCGTGATGATAGACTTAGATATCTAAGTAAGGTCGAAGTTAGCCGAAACTTAGCAGACGATCAAATATTTAACAGACTGTTTTTGAGAGTTCTTTCAAAGGTAAGTCTCAAAAACTGGCGGTTATACAGGGTTATACGGAGAGGGTATGTTAAGCCGAAAGGGGCTCATAGTACTCATATTCGTGAACAAACTTTTACTACGGGACCAACACTGATAACGAGCAAAAAATTTACGAAATTTGTGTTGAATTTGAAATTTGTTTGTTGTGATTGATTGAATTTGTCGAGTGTCGTCGACATTTTTCTATGGAACAGCTTATTTTTATTCTCGATTTCAGGGTTACTCCCATAGTAAAAGTTGGAAATAATGATGAGTACTATGAGCCCTTTTCGGTTTAGAATACCATTTCCTTATAACCCTGTAGGCGTATAGAGGCGTTTTCAAACACATTTTCGGGCTGAAGGCAATTTCTTTGACTTAATGCTCGCTTTTTAATGTACTAACGTCATGTTAGGTAAAAGTTATAAAAGGCGATCCTAGCCAAAACAATAAAAAAATAAAAATATAATAATAATGGAAAAGAAAAACATATAAATAAATGAATTTAGTATTAAGATTTCGTTACTTACCGCCGAATACTGAAACGTTTGCTAACTTTGACGACGGATTAAGTCTGTTGCTACCTTTGTCATTTGCTTAGTGCCACACAAAGGCAGCATTAGAATTAATCTGTTGTCAAAGAAAACAAGCGTTTCAGTATTTGGGGGTTAGTTAGTTAACGCTGCGTTTTTACAAAATGAAATACTTAATTATCTCAAATAATCGTCTTCTACCTCTTCTATGAATCCTCTCCATTCTATGGATGCCTGGAAGAGATAGCGTTCAGCGATAAGACCGCCAGTCGTTACAGTAGTTTTTAAGCCTGTTTTTAAATTATGTTAAATTTTGTTTGAACAATATAGAGTGAATCTATCTATCTAAAGAACTTTCAAAATCACCACGCCGGCCCAGCGCGGATTGGCGTAAATTTAATCTTGGGCTTCTGGCTCAGAATCAGAATCAGAAATAATTTATTGTTTAACTGTGTACATAATAGATGGTACATATTCCAAAGTTTCAACAGTCTGCCCTTTACGAGACAATAATTTCTAGTAGAATAGGCTAAGTACGTTAGGTAGATGCAGAATCGAGAACCGTTCGTCCGTAAAAAATAAATGGCGAGAAAGGTCTTTATTTCTAATTCTAATCCCTCGCAACATCCGCACATATCTAGATCGGCGGCATCGGCGATACGAGGGGCGAGTGATGGATCGCCGGGGACGGGTCAACGTATTCGGACATTATTCTTTTTACCCTTGCGTTCCTCGCCGGAGTAAGCCCTTTTTCTGCGACGTCCTTTTTTCCCGAGGAATTTTTGCTCCGTTTTATGGACTACAATTACAAAGTAAAAATAGAATTGGCCGTTGTAATGCTATAGAATATTGTTGAGATGTTCTTTTAGACAGACGGGAAAACATTTCGGACATTACCGATATATATACACACTATACACTCCCCCGTACCGCATGTCCCGAGAAAAAAATGTACTGGGCCAGGTATACACCAATTCACATAGCATGGCGCGGCTTACACATGGATTATTACAAAATTTCGGCCATCCCGAAGCACAATGAAGTGTGTACACTATAGATTCATATTCCCCTTGAGTTCGATTCAAGATTTTGTAGTCATCGCACATGCTGAAATGCCTAAACATGTCATTCTATCCAAGTCAATGACGGATAGTTCTATTGTAATCGCTTGTGTTCGTGAGATCTGGCAATGAGCTGCTTCTAAGGACTTTGGGTTTGATAGTTTCGGGATATTACTGCCATTAATTTATGTGTTTCGTTCTTCAGAATCAAGACCAGCGGCGCTTGTCTCGACTTTTCGCTACAGCACTTTGTGACCGAATTCGGTCGAATTTTTACGTCATAGCGACCGAATTCGGTCGCAAAGTGCTGTAGCGAAAAGTCGAGACTAGCGCCCCTGGTGCATAAATCTTTTACAAGGTAACACTTCTTCCGAATTCCAATTCACTGAATAGCTTAGAATACAAAGGCCATATAGTAGAAAATAATGTTTATAATGTTTCGGCTTATATCTTGGGGCCCGCGATATACAATCGCATACCTGCCACCATTCGGGATGCCCTCCACCGCGTGCTTCAAAACCAAGCTGATAGCTCTGTTCTACAACGTTAGAGACTATTTAAAGTTAAGCGACTATTAATTTATTTTATTATTATTAAACTTATATTGACAATTATTAATGAAATTAATTTAATTTATTTTAATATTATTAAAATTATATTGTTAATTATTAATGGAATGTGACGTGTAACTGGGAATTATCAATAAATGATTTGATTTAAATTGATAATAAATAACTCCGGCACTCAAATTTTATCCGGTCCTATTTTTTTTCTAGCACCTCTCTTGACAGCCGTATCGAACCCATCTCTTAATTTCAAACGTCACAAGTAAATTTTTGAACATAACAGCCAGTGGGCCAGTATTATTCATGTAGTAATGAGGATGAATGGGATGAAAAGTTTTGATGATGATAATGAACTCTACAATCTCACCCAACAACCTTATGGGTGCACTAGCTTCGCGGTTATTCCCAATATCCTGGGATAAAAATATCTAGTTTGTAAATTCTGGTGTTAAAAATAAACAGCTATATATGTATCTATCGATATTTATGCGTTCATATGTTGCTATTTGCTAGTAAAACAAGATCATCCTGAAAATTAAACACCATGATTGTTTTTGTCGTACAAAGGTCGTTTACAAGCTGATAGACAAAGAAAGATCTACTTTGCATCTAATACCATTAGTGTGAAGTTTTGGAGAGTAGTCTTATTTATTATTTTCACCATCAAGACAAGTTTCCGCAACAAGAAAGACCGCATAAGCTAAGCTAATATCATACTTTTAAAATTTCTCGACAGCTTAACTTCAGCGTTCGTAAATCAGAAGCTTAAGTTAAAACTGCATCGCTAGTTTATTTGCAGCTATGCGCCGATAAATTGGTTTTATCTGGCCGTTAGTCGGAGGCAGCCACCAGGCGCCGGGGGCGGTCAAGACGTCCTTAGGGAAAGGAGTGTTTGAGTGCGGTAGACTACTGGTAGAGTGCCGCATGACGGCCGTATGCGACTGTATGCATACTGGATGAGGGGACGTGACTAAGGCAAATGGGGGAGTGAGCAATATTGCCCTGCAATCTCAATAGATCAGCAAAGTTCAGCTAGACCTGTTTATGATAATTAGTTGGAGGAAGCTTCCCAAAACCACAACCACAACTAGCGTTTTCTTAGTAAACGGACGTTCTGCGATTTCCAAGCTGCCATTGTATGCCCAATAAGTAAAATAGTGACCACTTTTTGGTTGCTTCATATTTTTTGCCCCAAATCGACCTGTTCCTAGCGCCACCCCTGCCCCAACTGGCCACAGTACTTTGCGGTCAATAAACTCAATTTTGCACTTCAAAGTCGTCGCCCGAATTTGAAGTACGTGAGGACATTGACTATTCAAGACAAAGTGGACCTAGATAATGTACCGTCCGTCACGAGAGTAAGGTAGAATGTGTAATAGTGTGTGTGGTCAGGGCATACAGATGCGAGAATGTTGAATGTTGGGGCATTGCCAATGCTTAGCATTGAATGTCAACTGTAGGTACTTACTAAAAACTGTTTCGTCTTTTTACACAACTGCCCGGGTATCACTTAAAATTGCGACCAGAACCACCAGAGGACTGTAATAAACGGTGAGCGTTCTGCGATACGGGATTCCTATGTTCAGCAGTGGACGTCTTCTGGCTGATGATGATGTTCTTCGATTCCCAAGCCATTGTCCAAGCATGGGGATTATTGTAATCACCTATCCTCTTTTTAATGGGGAGGCCATAGTGCAGCAGTTGACATGTTCTGGCTGATGATGATACTCAAACTGCCCAAGAAGGATCACGCACCCAAGACTCAGAACACTCAAGACCGGAACAGATATTTCAATTCATCATTGAAACATCTGCCGAGCCGGGAAACTAACCTGGGACCTTTCATAAGGCTGACGCCCACCATCTTAGCCAGAAGGGTTGCCAATGATTTTTAAAACGTTAACATACTAAGCATATTGGTTGGCGCCGACAGACGTTTAATAAACAAAACTGGCCGGCCTGCAAAGTCTGTGGTTGTCAGGTGCGTAAGGCCTAACAGAAGTGGTGCGTTGGTAGTATCACAGATGTACAAGAAAAATGTTACCTGCTCGGTTTGACTGGTCTATCATTGGCTGAACTATCCTGCGTCTCGCGTTTATAAACCTGAAACAAACAAGCGTTACGTTAATTATGAGCTTAGATATAGAACGTCGGTTAGTTCAATTGAAACATTACAGTTAACGTCATACAATGTTATGTGAAAATATAAGTACTTATAAAGAAACAAAAAAAAAACTTTTCGCGTATCAAAGATAAGTGAAAATGCTTCTTTAATTTCTATTATTTATTTATTTAATTTATTTTCTTTGGGTACCTTTAAATTTTTTACAACATTACCCAAAAACACATTACAAAATGCATCAAAAGTGCAACGTACAACATAAGGGGTCACAATGCATTATCTAGGGGTGTCGCGTAGCAGAAATCTTATTACAATTAGTCGGATTTGCATGTAGAGTCGATAAATCAGACGCATGTGCATCAGTGCATCTCACATGGCGCTGCGACCATTTGACACTGCATTGTTAACACTAGGCAGGGAGGTGGTGGTCAATTTGACAACTAATGTTTTCATTTTATATTTTTGCTACATACATAGTGTTTTAGCCAGTGACAAGTTTTGTTAAAATAACAACTTTCAAGTAATATATAGTCTTCGTCTTCTTTAGCCATTTTTAATAAATTTTTGGACGTAAGCCGCTCCCGATTTCTTCCACGACATCCGATTTTCTGCCTTAGCCATCCAGTTGTGTCCTGCGTGAAGACAACCCAGTGCTTTGGTGGGCGGCTTGTGGACCTATCCCGTAACTCTGAAAGCGATAGTGATAGTGCATAGTGCGACTGAATTGGTACGAGCGGGATGGCATGCAATCAGAATCACGAACGTTTACAAGTTAGAGGATAAACCCGCTGGTGGTCTGCTGTCCAGTGTCTACTGCTGCCCACGGTCTCCACTCAATGATGCGTCTCGTCCAGCGATCACGGCTCATACGAGCTATATGGCTAGCGTAACTATATTTTTTTTCCGCAATCACTTCAACCACATCTCTCAGCCTCTTTTTTCGCCTAATCCAATCGTTTCTCTTGCGGTCGCGCAGGGTACAAGTCTCAGTCAAAATCAACAAATTTAGTGACTGTCCAGTTCAAGTCATGCATACTATACATAGCTATATTATTTAAGAAGAAATCCTGACATGGTAACTTTAACCAAACTTGAAGATTTCATCAAGTAATTAAACCCTACAGCGGGCCCTTATCTCCCCAACCCTTGCCCGCGGCCCCAAGCCTGTTCCGTCCAAATTAACAAATCCAGATCAGAGTTATGATTTATAGCCCCCGTTATCGGCCCGCCATTACGCCACGTATAAAATAAATACAATACAAATACATAACATTTTATACATTTATTATTTCATATGCAAATGAGCGATGCGTCGCTAGAATTGTAATTTTGTAGTTCTGGCTTTTTGCTATTGTTCAATTGTGTTGGGCCATGTTGGAATTTATGGCCGCGTATAGCTGTCAATGTTTGGAAGTAAATGTTTGGATTGTTTGATACAATTTTGATACAATTCAATAGAATAATAATATCAGAGACCCACGCTTACACAACAAATGCATTTTAGTTGAATAGCTAATTGCAGGTTGTGTAGGAATCCAGATTTCGTTATGTATGAAATTCGCTACTATTAAAAGCGCAAATTTGCCAAAAAGGACATTCGTAGGCACTAGCAAATTAAACTTAAACGTAATTAAGCAAATGAAACAACCACTTCGGCAGTAAACCGTCATCTCGACAGCCGCCATAACAGTTCCGAAAACATCAAAATAACAGCTACAACCGCCGTCGAAATTAATACAAAGCGCGATTTAACAGATACCCTCTTAAGCGTCGTAAAATTTGCCGTTTTTATCCCCCTCCCTTGGGTAGAATATACCCCAGCCGGATGAAGAGTTAATGAACTAATCTGGATATTAACAATACATTAGACGCATCGGACGCTCTCGCTGCCAAGTAATTGCGTAGTCCTTTAGACGGGGGATAGTGGGTCTGTGCGACCGACCGGCCGGGTCGCGACAATTTGGACGTACCCGCGCAGTGAAGGGTTTGAGTAAATTGGTGATAATTTTAATGTTTATTAAAATGTTGGGACGGAATTAGTGTCGTAACTCGTGCTAGTTTTAGTTTGGGTACATTTGTTCGACTTCACATTGTACAATAGGCTGTACTGCCGTGTCATGAAATTGTATGTATTGCTTAGATCTGAAAATACTTAATGCTATGCAGTGTCATAAAGAGTTTTAGACCTATTTGAAATAGCTTGTTCACTATTATGCTAAATGAGTTCTATGTAATTACGTTGTACCATTCTCATCACACCTTAATTGTTTTCAAATCGACGCACAATCACAATTAGCAGCACAATTATGAAAAACTAATCGAATCCCGATCCAATCGCTGGTATGTCTGTTTTCGTACAAAATTCATTCTGACAAGTTAATTTCGAAATGCATCCAGGCTTGGGTACTAGGGTAGCAGACTGTAGGAGGAACGGACGAAGCGGGGAGATTACTTATTCAGCAGACAAATAACATATTGCCACTGTAATTGTACCAAAATATGAACACATTCAGTTATGTTTGCCTGGTGCTAGGGGATGGTAGGCGTAAGTGAAAACGTAATTTACGTAAAGGGAGAGTAGATTACAAAACAATATATAACTATTTTAAGATAAATACAGCACTACGATTCTCTTTACCCAAGAGTTTGGAATTGTAATTAGGAAATAAACAGACAGAAATAGATTTAGATTGTTTCGTATTTTATGAATAAATGAATGTGATTCAACATTGAATCGTTTTTAAAACGGCATGCGACATAGTATTAACTAGTAGAAAAGCTATACTTCGTCTTGTGCCTAGTCATAGAGAACAAACAGTGATTCTCAAACATTGCGATGACGTCAACTAAAACCATTTATGGACCTAAAGCCTACCTTAAGCCCAATAGAGACATAACGGAGATTGCCGGCAAAAACTCCAGTGTTGCCATAATCGTAACATCGGACCACTCGACCTCATCATGTCCCTATGCCTACTTATTATTACAATTGCAATTTCCCGGCTTTTCCCTAAAATAGGGAAAGTTAAAAAGGCAATTTGGGCCTGAAGACACGTCGCGCCGACGCCAGGGGTACGGGTAGCTACAGTAATAAGGGATCACAGCGAATAAAATTTAATTTAGACAACCAAGTTTTTGGATTTTAATTACCTGAAAGCGGGAATTAAATAACGAGCAAGGGGTAGAGGGGGTAGATTCCCAAAATTCTTGGAGGACTTGGAGGAGAGGGGTGATTAATAATTTATTATTTGAGAATTTCGCACGTGGGTTTGCAATTTAGTAATTATTGAAATTCAATTTGAAACAATTCTAAATTATCCGGTTATTTATGAAGTTCCAGGTTTCTAATTTACATTTGTTTGACTTTGCAATGGAATTATTTTGAATTTTATTGGATTAGCTCGGAAATGTAATTGGTAAAACGTTTGTTTCTAAGCAATAGAAATTACAAAGTTTTGATTACGAGAACTCGTGACACACCTTGGCTGAACATTCTAAAATAAATTACTCGGTAAATATAACCTAATTACTATTGTAGCAAGTTTAAGTCGTAGTTGTTAGGACACTTACAGAGTCCGCTTGGGGAAGTATCACTTTTGTTAGTTATTCAACCGCCAAGCAGTAGTGCGCAACCGTTACGTTCCTGACTGATTGATGTTTCTAGTAAAACTACAATACAATAAAACTTTATTATACACCAAAGAGACAAATAAACTTTTTTTTAACCCGGTAGTGTAAAAGGCGGCCTAATTGCCTAAAGCGATTTCTTCCAGATAATCTTTGTAGGGGCGGAAATTAGTGGGTATAAAGAGATTTAACATTTTATGATAAAAACATTACATAATATGTTTTAATAAGGGCTGTGCATTTCCGAAAAGTGATTTGAAAAAAAAAAATGGGCATTGAAATGGGATGATCATGCATAGAGATTACCTACAGGCGAGCAACTTGGTCCTCTCAACACTAAGTTGCATAAATGTTTCCAGAACTCCGTAGAAGCTTCCAGTAAAGCTTCCACTACTTTACTGAAGCTCGACATGCACAGAACAATGCAAGTGACTGAAATTGTTGACTAAGGCTATGAATGAGACTTGTTTTTATTGTGAAATACTATGCTTTACTTGAAAATAATAAAACTTGACACTGGCTAAATACACTGTGTGGAGCCAAAATATTTAAAAAAAGTTGCAAAAAATATATATATTACAAGTAATGTCCAAAAATGTTTTAGTTGATAATTTAAAAAAACGGTCTACCTGCACAGGATTGGCCGCGGCATGTCGGTTATTCTGCCTACCATCTTTCAAAAATTTTGAACGACAGCGTCATGCTTCGGTCGCTCAATTCTAACATATCCCAAGCATACACTTCATTTAGTTTTTAGCCGACTGCACAAGAGGGAATATTCTAGTTTTAATATTCTAGTTAAGTATTTAGGTACAAGAGTTTCAGTTATTTAGCGCAGCTTACCACAAAAAATACCATAAAGTCGTACGGTCAAATACCACATAATAAAGGTATAATTTCCTCCATATACACCGCAAAAAGCTCAACAAACAAACGTTGAAAACAACTAATACTGTAATTGCTAGCCGGGTGGGCAGGTGGCGAGGGCAATAAATACAGTTTTTCCTAATTAAGGTTTAATTCAGGGGCTGCCCAGGGACGCCCTTCGCTGGGTGTGGCTCCCTCAACCTCGCTGGTTTGCTGAAGGTTAGTTTTTTTGTAGTTTGACAAGTTTTGTGTCGTAGAGGGGGTGTACACCTACATTATTATTTTTACGCTCCTTAGTATCAGGTCGTTAAACTCAACCCTGAAATACCTAAGGGTTGTAGTTTTATGTATGCTTTTGACAGCTCCTGCAGTTTTAGGGGGTATAAAATAGGTATTTGTGTGTATTAATCCTTGCCGGTGGGTCGTTAAACTTGACCTTAAATTTTTTAGGCTTTTGATCGTAAAAACGTAAGGTAATTGTTTAGTGTGTAGGTGTTGGTTTCATAGTACCTATACCTACTGGATAAAGAGCTAGAGATAGTTAGCTCTTAACATAAACAATAATTAATATACTCGTAGCTCTGTTTTACAAAATAACAACAATCGTCGAAACTCAAGCGAAACTGTTAATTTCCTACATTTAAATTACGGACGCGAACCAAAAGTTCTCAAACTTTTATCAGTGCCCCCCTCTTTTCCCCTCAAACCGGACAAGTCCCGGGCAAAATCCCGAAATCGTAATCCCGGGGTACCAGGGTGACATAGCTTATCGCCGGTGGCCGGGGCGGCCGCCAAATGAAGGCATTAGTTTTCATAAAGCCGGCCCGAGATAGCTCCGGTCAGTCGCCCTTCTACGAGGGATGCTCTCCTGGTACACGAGTTGATATATTGGATAAGATATTTGAAGCTTTCAAAGGCCGGCCATCTTGTATGATAAGTGTCTCTTTTTCGTACCAATACAATTTACATAAAATTTGTTAAAAAGAATATGTAAAATGATCTGTTTATCATCGTAAACTCACTTACATAAACATAACTATACAAGAGTACACATCTAATTTCTCGAAGCAAGCTACAAATCTATCCTATCAGCAGAAACCAGCAAGAAAAACAGCATAAACAAAGTCTCGATATCCAAACCAGCTGAATTATGAAAAGCGAAAGTCAGCCGATAGAAGCAGAAGAAAAGGCAAGTCGCAAACAAGAGGGCTGGGCCGAGCGACAAAACATCGGGGCCTAGGCTCATTCCATAACTCACTATTACCAACTTGTTTTTCCTGAAGAAAAGGGAAGACTTCCCCGGAATAATGCGAACAATAACAAAAGCTGGAAGATTTGTAATCGAAACCGAGTATTTGCAGACAACAGCGTTCCAGAAAGGGTGAATAATTCCCGGATTCCGGTACAAATGCCCGGGAATCCGGGAAAGCCGGTAAATCCAGTGCGCGGACGGACGGACTCGAGATATCCACGGCGCTGCTATCCTGGTGATTGATTGTTGATACACCGTAAATACTGCCAAAACCTAGCAAATGTTCTTAAGATGTTTCGAGAAGCTTCACTGGGCTTAAACGATCACAATAGATATGATTTTGCTAAATGTTAGACCGTGTGGAATTAATTTCAACAATTTCAAAGTTCGGGATAAGTAACCCAGAGCAGATGTTATGTTTTCCACGGCATACAGCGCATATCTTATATGTGTGTATAAGATACGGATACATACTCTTATTTCTTCTCATACTCTGTCTTTTGGGCTAAGAATTAGGTCCTTGCGGGCAAAACGCATGTTCCTTAAAGATCTAAGTGGCTAATAGAAAGAACAAACGACCAAAGGGCATCGTCCAGGTAATTAGCATTGTTATTCAACGAGGTAACGTCGTCTTCAACCTTTTGGGTACCTGTATTAAGTTTTTTTTTATCACTGGGCACCAAATGCCTATGTTAACTAATAACTTAACTAAAACAAAATACATAACAACAAAAAAACAAAAAAAAAACACCGAAACTACATAGCCTACAACACAAAACGGACAGTTGGATTATCCAGAGACCACCGAAGGTCAGATCAAGTAAGGTTAAGTTGACAGCGTACTCAGCATGCTAACGGCATTACCACGCTGAATGGTAATGCTTACGTGCTGTGTTAGTTTCAATTTTCATACTTGAATAATATTTTTATGTCATACAAGCGAACAAGCAGACGGGCCGCCTCATGGTAAGCGAGCTCCGTCGTCTATACCTGTACATATTATTAAATTGTGTAAGTTATTAATTAGTTTTCCTAATTTAACTCTAAGCACAATTTAATTTGTAAAAGTGGCTTGTCTGTAATATTCAATGCTTTTTATGGCCAATAAATATTTGTGATTTCTGACATATGGTACACCAAGGCGACCTTTTTTTTGTGATAGTTCCTCGGCAGTATCCTTCGACCGATTTACTTTGGTCGAAGGCAGTTACCACATCATTTTGTAGCAAAAAAGAGCGTGCGATTTCCACAGATCAATAATAGACATACATTCATATTTTCTCTGACTTTCTTTATTCACACTTTACTATGTATACTTATAAAAAATATTTTTAAGTCGTTGACTATTATTATTTAAATATAACTCGCTTCTTAGTTTCATGTAGTCTGCACCTACAATTGTGGTGACGTTTAGCCTGTTTCCATTGCTTGCCTCATTCTATGTTACAATGACGTACATCATGTTGTGTCTATTAAATGTTAATGTTGGATTGTAATGTGATTTTAATATTAACACCAAAACATCAAGCCCCGGTAAAATGTCCGAAATACAAAAACAAAGATCGTCACGTAGCACGTACCAATCCGCGTCGTATAATCCCGGCTTTCCCGGCTGACCAATAAATATTTTTCATGGCGGCAAGCGTCGTGGCGCATAGAAACTGCCGCAAATCAGCCAATCGGAGGTGCCCAGTAAATGTTATATAAATATTATAACCAGGGGATCATCGTTATAGATATTGTTCGTTATTTGTTCGTTGGACTCAAGTTGATAAAGTCCTAGGATATCAGCGGGATTGATGGATATGGTCTCGTTAATTTTTGGCGGTTTCTTTTGCACGCCACACGCCAATGTATCTGTCTTTTTCGAAATTCATATGCCCGTACTCATGACGCACGGTACTTCCTCATCATTCACCAAGATTATTTTTTGCACGCCACACGGTCTGCCAATGTATCTTTTTTCGAATTTCGCCAATTTTTCGAAATTATTATGTCAGTTCTCATGATTTTAAAAGTCAATATAATTTGTATGGAAATCAAAAAAGGGGGTACAAAAATTTCCAGAGTGGTGTGCGAAGACTTGGCAAAACCGTTTTTTTTTTTTTTTGAGATGAGTGGATTGCTTTCGCTCGGAACTTAAGCCTTTATCGATCTCCGAGCTTGATACACAAAAACAATACCAATTCCGTCCGTCCCAACAAAAATCGCCTCATAAATTACCCAACGGAAAATGCCTCATTTTAAGGAGAGTTTGCTCCTTAATCCTATGGGCTCCCGGTACCCGGTGGGAGTAATTACGGTGCGCAATATATCGCCACTCCCCTCTCGAGACTGAGGGGAGGGGGGAGGGTCCTCATCACGAGAAATGAGTAACACATGGTCGCGCGTTAATTGTGAGGGACCAGATTTGTTTTTATTCTGTGATTGTGGGGTGGCTGTGCTAGACGAGGTCGACTGAAGTGTTGCTTTGGATGGTGCAGACAATTTGGATTATATTAAGTACGAATGAAACGGTGCTACTGAGCCGAAAGGAACTCATTATAAATATCCTCTCCCTCTTAGAACGGCACACTGAACGATAGTTTGCCATTTGCACCTACCGGGCGCCCGCGACTTTCACAATGTCTTCATTTCACCTAGTGGGAGGCCTACCTACGCTACGTCTTCCACTTCGTAGTCACCACACGAGAACCTTTCTTCCATCGGCTATCGGTTCTTCGAGCGATGTGGCCTGTCCATTCTACCTTCAGCTTGCAAACCCTCGATGACTTCGGTTTTGCGGCGAATATCCTCATTCCGGATTTTATCGCGCAAAGAAACCCCGAGAATAGCTTTAGAGCTGGGACAGCCATAAAATCGTGAAGAAAAAAAACACCTGTTCCATAATATTTCTTTTAGTGTAATTTTTATTTTTCTGTGTAGCAGTTATTTTTTTTACTGTTATCAGAGTTTTCTCCTAATAAATTTATTATGGAATATAAAGCTCATTGAATTGCTTCCAATATTTCATATGATGGATAAAAATGTTTTCTGTTTGTCCTCATGACTTATGAAAACCTATTTTCACAAAACTATGACAGATTTTGCTCAAATTCGAATTTTGAATTGTACAGAAACACAAACTACTTTCCCAAAAAACATTTATGAAGATCAAATCAACGGCTCTCATGTTATCGGCGAGAAAATATACATACAATCATACGATTTGATCCCGAAGACCTTGGCTTCGCTTGGTCAATATTAATAATAGTGGACCTTAGATCCATTTATTAAGGCTTTAGGGAGATATTTCCTCAACTGTGCCCAATCCTAGCTGCACAATCATGTAATAAACAGTCAACTAATTATACACAACATAAATCGCCGACAGATGGCGCCGTCAAAACACAACACGAAATGTATATTGTACAGTAACTTTACGAAGACTGTATCGTACAATAACTTCGCGGAGACAGTTTGGATTACCTAATGTTTTTAAATTATATATTTGTTCAGAAGTGGAAGACAATGCAAATGCAAAAACAAAAATGTTATTTGTTTAATAAATGTTTGCCAATTCAATTTGAACTTTTCAGCTTTCAGCTATTTATATTTCAGCTTTCAGCTATATATATGCACAATGCGTATGGCTTAGCCAGACTGGCTACGTATGATTGAATCTATTTTTACTCGACTGCCCAAGAAGGATGGTAGCGTCTTTGGGGTTTATGTACGTATGTTTGTGTGTTACTATATTTTTTGTTTTAATAAAACGGGAATACTCACGTTAAATTGAGTCGGTTATTCCGACTATAGTTTCGATCACATTCGGTGACGTTTATCAAGGAATGCTCAGCGAGATACGCGCGCGACCTCGTCTTGCCTTGCACTGTATGTATCTTGTGTTACTATAATAGCTACCTCCTGTGGCTTAGGCGGTTTGACGGATTTTGATAAGTGAACGTTCCTTTAATACATATCAATAATCACCTCTAGGGCTAGCATGCGCACTGCGACAAAAACTTCTCTACTCTTCATGTCGTGAAAAATAACAACCGTGTCCTGTTCTTGCACGACAAAAAGATTATGTCGCGGTGCGCATGCTTGCGCTGATGAACACCATATTGTTGTGATGTCTTGTCGTGCGAATTTATTTCATATTAAACTGCGAAAACGCGGCAAGGGTTGAGGTGTGAATTCACCCTTATTTATGGTCAACATCTGGAGTTGAAAATTTGAATTTTATTTATATCCGGACAGGTACAGGACTTTGATAAAGTTGTTTCCCATTTTCTTCGTTGATTAAAGGGTTGTTATTAACTGGGATATTAAATTTTGCTTAAGCAGGCAGCTTTGTAAGAAAACGTTTGTTTGAAATAATTTTCACTTTCTATGGGAAAATGAAAAACGAAAATTGTGTCAATTTTTCGTAAAATTTTCTGATACGGAAAACAATTAAATATTTTTCCTGATAGTACCAACTGCGTACCAGGAGAGCATCAACGCTCGACGGTGACCACTAATGAGTGCGACAGCAGCGCTGCGCGGTTGCTGCGGCCGCCGCGCGAACTAATTTGCCACGTGATGGATTGCGCGCGTGGCAAGCGTCTTCGATGTGTTCCTCGTGGTTACTAATTACGAATACTGGAACATTTATCACTGAGAATGAAAATGTCTAGAGCTCTAGGAACAAAAAACTTCATTGTTAGATAAAAAATTGTGTGGTACTTTAACAAAACTTCCGACAGCACGAAATATGGACTATGAATATTATTAGGGAAGTTTCCTCTAAAATCTTTTGAGATATTGCTTTAAATATACGTCAATCTACAAACTTCAATGCCTATCAGAACATTATTTTAGTAAAAATAACCGTATCATTAAAAGCTTCGAGCTTTTGTTTACACGACCGTCATTACTCCAACGTCTCGTGTCAAAACAGAATTAAAAAAATAACAATGCACAGATTAAAAAACCTAATTGGATCTACAGCAGTGTACGATAAAAACAACAAAGTTCTATTCTAAATTCAAATAAATCGTGGAACACACGCGCTAAGCCCGCCGCGCACTGGGCGTTCTGTCACTCCGCGCGTCCCGTTACCCGCCGACCATTTGTCAAATTAATGACGCTCGGATCTGAATTTTAGCGGTCACCACCTGCCGGGTGACGTCACTGACGATCCGTGGACGTCTCTATCCTGTGAGAAATGCACTTTTTATTCACGATAATGGCGCGCTCGCGTGTAAGCCACACTCAAATTAGCGGTGCACGTAGTTTAATCGTCGTGTCGCAATCGTGGAACTAACAATGCCGAAGCGCGCATTTCTTTTTGTTTTTCAACCCGACCGGAGATAAGGCCCTTGATTGTGCCGCGTTCCGTTCTAGCGTGCATCAGTCTCTTATCGGACTAACGAAGTGTTCATGCTGCGTTGATGCAAAAAACATTACAAATAAAATTTAAATTGAAGAATTGCCTGCCATTTTTTGTATTTTATGAAAGCATTCCGATGTTAGTTGCAACAAAAACATGATTAATTGCAAAGATAAACGCAGTGGTAAACCAGCTTCTTGTAAAATAGCTACCAGTTAGAAGCCAATAACTTAAAAAAAATCATTCGAAATTCGAATTTGACACGTAGATTGGCGGCCCTACCGAAGCGTAGAAGGTAATTTATAACGTCTGAGGAATGTTCTAGACAAAAGACAAACACATTAATCGGGACCGAGAGGTTGTTGGAGTGTTCCCTCGTATCATTTCCGATGTTTTTAGTCGCCGCCATATTGTGATGCATTATTATAATGGACGAGTCGCGATAGTAGAAATGGTCGCACCTGTAGGATGCTGCAATTGTTACTTTTGTACTTCGTTCACTGAGTTTTAATTTATTACAAGATCTGTTTCATTGCAGATAAGCTCGTATTTCGTATCTCATAACACAATTTACATGTTATGTGCACAAGTCATGAAAAATTACATTCGAACTTTAAACCAAAGACAATATTTTTTTTCTTTCGATACAATCGCATACAGCCTCGCCAATCATTCGTTCGAAAAATGATACGGACTTTATTTTTTTGCAATTTCACGCTGGTCAGGAACAATTGTTCGATATCCTGCAGCATCTTCGAAGACACTTTACGTTCGCTAAGGGCCTCTAATGGCTTCGCCTGGGCCCGAGGGGCCCTTAAAAATTTAACCGCCCTTTTATTTATGGTCGCGTTTGTCGCCGATACTGATATCGAGTGTTTGGATCTATTCGTTATGATTTTGGATGTCCATTTTTTTAGGTTTCTGAGCAATTATGGTTGGTAAGGTATAAATTGACGGTACGGTCAATTTGTTTGTGGTTCAAGATATTATTAGCCTACTTTGCTATTTTTTCCAGAGATAGAGCAACATTTGGAAATATAAGGAAAAAAAAAAATAGGGCAACATCAGAGTTTTGACATAATATAATGACAAATAATAATATATATGATATGATATAATGTGGTAATGACGACTTATTTAGTACTAGCTGTTACCCGCGACTTCGTTCGCGTGGGCCAATTACAAAAAAAGTATCACGTGACCGTCTCCAACCTATAGACAGAGTTACATTCGCAAATAATATTATTTAGGACTTACGTTGTTTGCATCGTTGCTTGTTATTTCTATTATTTGTATTTTAGGCAGACGGAAATTTAAAATTGAAAAAAATGTGAAATCATGCAATAGATCGCTCTTTATTAAATAATTATGGCGGATCCATGCACTAAAACTATTGGTTTTAGGAACACTATCCTAAAACCAAATCACTACGACACAAAACTCACAGAAAATGACAAAAACATATACATTTCTTTCTATATTTGTCCCAACAGTCGCAAATAACTAACAAGCAAGTCCAGTATATTCATAACAGAGTTTTCACCTGGCACTAGCAGTCACAATAATTATAATTCGTCAGCGAGCTAGTTAATAAATCTCTGAGTCGTTTAGTTCGGTTAATTGCTGTTTGATTTATATGCAACTGCCGTTTATCGTCGCATCTATGCGATGGTCACCTCGTCTATCGTTGATAATTAGTTACATTCTTTACATGTATGTCAGCCTGGTACTTTTTTCTATGCGATGCTTACCCCGTTATCTACATAATATGTAACGTTGAATATTACAGTGATTGGTAAAGGCCTCGCTACATGGCCTGACCTGACATCGTTTGAAAGAAATAGCTATATATAAGTTTCTAGACGTTATAACCTTAATAGTTTGTTTCTTTTGCTCCCGTGAAAATCAAATCAAGCTGTCCCTTTCACACGATGTCAGGTCAGGCCATGTATAGACACCCTAAAAACCGAATGAAAACGTATAATTTTTATTTACTCTGGCAACTCACTGTTAGATAAACCGTACGTAAGGCCTCGCTACATGTCCTGACCTGACAGCGTGTGAAAGGGACAGCTAGATTTGAATTTCACGGGAGCAAAAGAAACAAACTATTAAGGTTTATAGCTTCTCCCCTTCGCTCCCTCAGAAACTTATATATAGCTATCTCTTTCAAACGGTCTCAGGTCAGGCCATATAGCGAGGCCTTAAGTTTTTACTCCCATGAATTCTAATTAGATATCATAGCACTAAAAAAAGCCCTGCTTAAAGAACTACACTTAACAGTCTGAGAATTACTAAGGCTAGCCACTCAGCATACGAACACGCAAGTAACATCGTCTAGTTCTTATAATAACTATAATAACAATTCAGCTGAGGGTAGCGAGTTGCGAGTGTGCGCCGGACATAATTATTCCATCTACGGTTTAAACGTTCCGTTTACTGCTGTAATTGCAATAGTGCACGAGTGTGAAATGTCAGCAAGTCAGTTTGAAAGTATTGGAGTTGATGAAACTGATCGTACTCTTGGATGGGACTAAGCACTGAGAGGGCTGAATGGAAAAACGGTGTGTTGACAAAACATAACACAGCAGAAGGTTATACAAGGAGTTTTGGCGGGAACGTGAAGAAGTCATGTCGCGTCATTGTAATATTTTCCAAAACTTATGTTATTTCGAGTGTTAATATGTAAAAACGGTGGATTTGGACTCGTGATCCTGCATGAGTGTCGGTGAATCTCCATCACTTTACTAGAGGTTTCTATGGAGTTTTGGAAACAACACGAAGAGTCACGTTTCACAACATTATACTATTCACCAACACTCGCGCACGTTCACGAACGCTTAATGGATAAAAATCCACCATTTTACACATTAAGACTCGAAATAACACAAGTTTTGGAAAATAATACAACGACGCGAAATGACTTCTTCACTTTCCCGCCAAAACTCCAGAGGCAGAGTTTGATACGCATATATTTTTTTCCTTTCAATTCAAATGTCCTTCCATTTTTTACAAAGTAGGTTGTATATGCATTAGAAGTTAAGATCATACTTTTACAAAATGCGAGGAATGCGAAGTCAGGGACGCAGCTCTTCTGTAGAAAAAAAGTTATCTCAGTCATATACAACATACACTATGCCTACTCAAGAATAAAAAATAAAAATATTATAATATTGTAACAAGCCATCTGTTTGAGCACTTCCATTCGAAGTCCATTTGCGAAACAATAATTGGAAAGCACAGAATTCTCCTTATAAATGTCTTTGTTGGAAAGTAACTCTTTTTTTTTTTACTTTGGCGGACATTACGTATCCAGCCATTAGGTAAGCAGGATTATGATGATTTTATCTTCTTTAATTTAATTTTAAGTTAATCTTGACACTTATTAATTGTCGTACCGTTTTATAAGATTTTTTAACGATGAAAATAATCAGTTGAGACGCGATTACATCGAAGGCCAACTCGTTTTAAAGCCAAAAAAACTTAAAAACCGTTCTGTGACATGTGAGGGCATTTAACTAATCGATAAGAATAAATCACTTTGAACTTAGAACGTAGAATCTTCTTAAAAATTGTGTAAGTGGCCAGTGTTGGTTTCCCGCCCACGTTTATTTTTTTATAGATGTAATGCAGCAATGTTTTTTTTTCTTATGTTAATCTTTTTCTTAATGTCAATGCTCGATCGTAGACGTAATAATGTTACCATGTTGCTATGTTATAGTATTTGGTACACGAAAAGCGGAACGTAATCTAGCGGAGGTTTCCAGTAGTAGAAATCTACCCCACGAGCGAGTATTCTAAACAAAACGCCGTAACTCAAAACCGGGCGTTTCTGATAAGAAAGTTTCATTATATCCCGAAAATCCCGGAATGTTGGATTTTAAACCGGGAATACCCGGATTAATCAAGCTTTATGGAGTTCCACCTGTGTGCTTAGGGCGATAGGGTGGGCCGCGAAAATTGCGCTTATATTGGTTATTAGATTAATTCTGTGTTGCCTGTTCGAAATTAAGGTTTGTAATTAGCAGTGACCTTTGTCGGCGGACGTATTATTCTGATTGCTATCTCGATTGTTGATAATTCCAGATATGGTGCTTTCAGAAATACCGTATAACTTAACAATACAAATTAATATTTCATACGAAATTAATGTTCTCCAGTTACTGCCACTAGCGATCATATTGGTCGAGTACTAGGAGTACAGCTTAACGCAGTAACATTTATTTAATCTGCCTGCCGTACCAGGCGTACAGCATCTGAGCATCATAATATTGTTTTATCTATAGTACCAGGCAGTTAGCACATGCAGAGTAACTATTATTTTCATCTGCGGTACCAGGACCAGGCGCACAGCACCAGGCGCGCAGTACAAGGCATAGTATCTACCAGGCAAACAGCCCCTAACCCTTCCCTTTGATAAATGGCCAATTACGCGCGTCCCTTCTGCTAGCTTGTTGCCCATTTTGAATTGCTTTTGCTTTTTCGTTTAGATTAATATCTAAATAGGATAGATACGGAGGTATTTTACGTTGTTTTTAAACGTAAATTTCGGTCGGTCGCTTTTGTTTTTGCCTTTTTCGTGCCATTGTTTCGTACGATCTTTGTTCGTCTCGGCTTTTGTCTTAATTTGGTATCGGATGGGATTATCTGATAGTTTTGTTCTCGTTACCTATTCGATTTTTTCGCAATGATTTAACAACGAACTTTTGACGGTTTTTTATATCGTGGAATTGTCAAAACTGTTATGACTAATATTGTGTATAAGAACCTACTTTCCATTCAGTTTCGATTCGGTATCAGTTTAGTTTTTTAACATCCTTATTATAATTATTTTAATAACACGTAATTATGTCTAGTATCCTGTCTGCAGAAATGGTATCCACATAATTTTGGATAAAAGTTACAAAATTCAGGGTTTAAGTGGCAAAATCAAAACTAAAAGTGAACAGAGTGTTCACAATAAAAAAAAAACGGTTTACAAAAATAATTACCGAAGTAACTTTTGAAGTTGGTAAACTTTTAAAAACAACCCCAAGAAAGTCGATTAAAACTTAGAGTGCGGTTTAAAATGCGCACGTAGGTTACCATTTGCACTGTCAGCGTGCAAAAAGTTGGTTTAAGATGCGCATTTATAGGCTCCTGGTAGCCACATGACGTCATGAGTGACGTCATTTGAGCGTGCTCACGGTGCTCACAAAACTGAGGAAGTGCACTGTGTGCGCTAATATCAAATTCAAATTGTCATCTGTGAATTCCGCTATTTTCTGTTTTTTATAGAAAAAAATGGATTTAATGCAGGCTACAGTCTTCTGTGAAGACAGAAATGAAACTGTGGCCATCAAATTATGAGACACTGAGCCAGATAACCTGAAAAATGAAACAATCTGACATAAGCACGCTAATGAATGGTTTAATTTGTTGGCGCGCTTTTAGCGTACTAGCAATTTAAACCGATCGATATCAGTGTTTGTGGTATTTGCACTGTGAGCGCATTTTAAACCGTAGCCAAAAAGTGATTAGAGTGCTCACCAAAAAAAAAAAAAAATATCACATCGGTTTACAAAAATAATTGCCGAAGTAGCACTTCTTCAATTTTAAAGTAGGTATACTTTTAAAAACAACCCCAAGAAAGTCGCCCACATCAAAAAAGTTAACGTCAAACTCTCCCTATTTTTTAAATCTAATTTTTTTAATTTTAAACGGCTCAGGTGTTAAATCTGGTTCGTAACTCTCGTCATTAGTTGATATAGGGTGGGTCCGGGACGGAATTCGGACCCTCTGTTTATTCTGCCCTGCGTCCAAAGTGGCCATAATCGTGTACCTACTTAAGCCTATTTAAATTTTTAACTTACCCGCGACAAATGGGATTTCTCTCGTACCTTGGTGTGTATGAACATAGAGAAATACTGTACATTTTTTTTACACACAGCACCATCTAGCCCTTAACTAAACAAGCTTGTTACTATGGGAACCAGATAACTGATAGAATACATAAATACTAGTTTTTTGTAAATACTTTCATAGATTACATAGAAACACCCCGACAAAGATCAAAAATCCATGTTCATCACACAAATGTTTGTCCTGGGAATCAACCTACAGCTCAGAAGGCGGAAATCCTTCCACTGAGCCACAAGGCTAATCATATTAGATATCCTAACTAATATTAAAGATTCGAATGTAACTCTGTCTCTTTGTCTGGGTGTTTGTCGCGTTATCACGGCTAAACGACTGAACGGATCAAGCTGAATTTTTGCATAGATATAGCTTAAGACATAAAAAGAGTAAGTTTGAATTAATTTAATTTAAAATATGTTTAAATTTCTAATTTGCAATGGGCTTTGTTGTCCGAAAATAATTACATTTTGATTTGAAAATAAGCTACTTTTTTTTGTATGTCCACGCGAAGTCGCGGGTAACAGCTAGCAGTACATATAGGGAATCGGAGTTTTTTTGCCAGCCTGCATAATATGAATGATGTAAGTATGTAAGTATATAAGTGTGTTTGTTCCCGTTCAACTCTGTAACGGCTGAACGGATTTGAATGATCTTTGGTAGAGAGGTAGCTTATTTCCTGGATTAACACATAAGCTTCTATTGCTACTTGCTTACTAAATATTACTATTTATCCCGGAAAAATATTAGGTTTCTGTAGAATAGCGGATGAAACCGCGAGGCGCAGCTAGTTTTACATAAAATTAATTTGTTGTATAATCCATTTGCGTCAATAACTCGATACCAGTTGCATTTGTGATGTGTTGGCTAAAAATGATTTAGGTTTATTTATCTACCCAGAGGGTTAGACTCTTAGTAAACTCAAATTTTAATCTGAATCTGTAAACAAGCCCGAATCAAAGACAAGCGTAATAAATTCATGTCCCGAGCATCTCCTCTTAAAATATTCATTGGTAGATAAACAACAACAGACTAGGAGCAATTCGTCACCCCATCCCCGATTGTCAAAGGGTAGATCCGTCTGCACTCACCCGTGTATAATTTAAGCCTTTGTCTATGGTGTTGTGATCGGAAAAGTTAACTTGTAATCTCTATGGTTACGCCTGCTTTGTCTACGGTTGGTTGTATGGGGATTCAGAATATTTCACGTCACGTCATCATTGATTAAGAAAAATAAAGTTTTATCTATGTTTCTTGTGAATAGTATTTTTAATTCTGTACTGGTAACCCCGAATGCTATATTATAAATTGAGGTATAAAGGTTGTAAGTTTAATGATCCTCGACTCACTTGCTTTACTAATTTTGGATTATCATTTGAATGCAATGTTTTTATTTTAGTTCCCGGACCTCCCAAAATAATACACATTATTAATGTCATTTACAAATTATCCATCTATTTTGATACACTCTGTTGCTTGTCCATAAATTAATGCTTCATATTTAAATGATCATTACTGAGCTTATTAATAAGACGATAAAAGGCAAATGTTCCAATTAGAATAGACTTTTATTACATTGAAACTCCGTGTAGTACAAGCAATTAACGAAAAGTTACTACTTCTGAAATGATAATTACAATCGTTTGAACGCATCAAATGCACGTTTAGCTCGTTTCAAGATTTTAATAAACTACGCTTCATCGTTAGGAACCGGAATAACAAGACCGAACTAAATTTAAAAATAAAAATATAGTAGCTAATGGTCACCCCGAATTTTTTTCTACGAATCGACGAGATAAAAATCCAAAATGGCGATGCGGTGAAATGTCACGCGGCCGACGCATCACTATGCAAATACATGTTATAATTACCGAAAATTATCTTTACTGGCATCTCGACTAGATATTTTACTTGCGTTTCTTTTTTAAGCAATTATGGTAATGGGTATCGCTGGCGAGCGTCGGTCGTGAGCGCAATAATTTACAATTACAGCGAGCTTTGCTTGAAATGGAACGTGATGGGTGCGTGTCACAAACGCACGGATGCAGTTTAATAGTCATATCGAACTGTCCGACTGTCTGGCTGGTCGCACTTACACCGTGTGAGTACCAATTGATCGGTAGATCTGCATACATAACGACCAACTAAACGTTAACGCTGCTTTCGAATCAATTTCAAAGTTAAAGCGGTTTTATTTTAAATGAACTGATTTTATCTCAAATCAAAGACAAAAGATGTTTTTTTTAATGGCATTCTTTTCGGGTTAGTTCGTCTCGTAGGGCTTAATCCTCGTATGCCACAGTCCCGCTATGCCACGGTCAATTTTTACCTACCGAAAATTCCCGCTATGCCACGATTTGCTTTCTTGGACAGTCAAAATGAAAAATGTTAACAATTAATACCGTTTTCAACTGATCTAAGTGTTAACAAGATAATTCATAATTGTAAATTGATGTAAAAAGTTGGTTAAATATTTCATATGTGGCGTAATAAAACGTCAAAATTAGTTGACACAGGTGATCCCTAGATACCTGCAAAGGGTGACTTACCAATAGTTTATACCTGGATATTTCGGTCCTTTCACACTTTAAGACAAAAGGCCTCACTAATTGGTCTAATTAGGCTATTGCTTTCACTCTTATTACAATAAAAGAGATAGATATATATACCTTGAGTTGCAGTGGCAATTGATAAAATGATTTAAAATCTAGTTCACCTGTCGCTATGTCGGGCGCAGGTTTTTCTCGTGGCCCTATACGAAATTATAAAAATAAAATTATAAAAAGTTGACGCGGTGGCGAAACGCTTTTGCGCGCTGGTAGTAAATACCACAAACATCGACAAAATAGAAAATCTACTAGTTGGTACTGTGTGAATCGTAGAAGTGTCATCAAGTGCAGTGGATCTGTGACCGTAGAAGGACGTTTGAAGTAATTATCCGTTTTTTCAGCTTATCTCAGAAAGTTATTATCAGATGTTGCCCGAAATAATTTTAGAAGAAAGATTTTACTAAGATCTATCAACACGGAAGATAACAAGTTTCTGAGATGCATAGTTTAGAAATGGCAGGGGGGGGGGGGGGGGGGGCACACATTGCAAGCAACTTTGTCGGCCAATATTTCGCAAGCGGTACATCTGATAAAAAAATGGTATAGCAAACCTTAAAATGATTTTACAAGACCTATTCAAAGATACCCCACCAGTGGGGGTTTTTTATCCCCACTTTACGTGTATGACAGCCACCCCATTAATATAAAATTATGATTATTTTATTCTTTCAAAATTGTCACCTTGGAAAGACCTACTCAACGATACCCAACACGATGGGGTGCAGCAATTATTTTACCCCCTCTTTACATATATGGAAGCTACCCTTATTTTACAAAAAAAAATAAAAATTTTGACTATGAAACTATGAATTATAAAACTATGATTTAGTTTAAGTATAATCTGTAATAAATAAAACTGTTGAGAACAAATCTGTTGAAACTGTGATTTCGTTTATACTTTACCATTTTTTTATATACGTAGAAGCTAAAAAGTATAGAATATCTAATAGTATTGTAATAATTTCGTAGCTTTTATTTTTTTATTATAGCTAGGTATAGAAAATAAGTCTTCAACAAATCTGTTGGAACTGTGATTTAGTTTAAGTCTAATCTGTGATTTTACTTACAAACATTTTTTTTAAATATATAAATCCATATTTACGAAAACTTGACACAAATTAAATAACCTTTATTTACATCCTAATTTCTAAACACTTTTATTTTCAAGCGTACCCTCTATTGTTTAAAGAGTTCGTGGCATAACGGGATTTTTCGGTAGGTAAAAATTGACCGTGGCATAGCAGGACTGTGGCATAGCGGGGCTAAGCCATATTTTCGTAGCTGTTTGTGTACCTATGATAAAAAATTGCATGGCAGACGTATAAGACTATTTCACGTTGTCAGAGGCGTGTGTATAAACGCGGGATATCATAATCCAGCGCATCAGAGCAAATCCTGCTCTCGGCGCAACTTCGGTTATAAATTCAAAACCGCCTGTTTGTAACGCAGTCATACGGAGGTATTAGAAGGACTCAAATTAATACGGGCGCGCGGCGAACACCTGCGCCCTCTGTTTCTTTCCTACGAAATTAACTCGCGTAGTTGGCAACAATGGAGCGAGCGGAACTTTTGCAGTGTTATTTTTTTCCTACCGCGGCTATATTTCAAACTGTCATACTTAATCTTTTTATCAAAGTTTGTTAAATGCCGTAAGAAGTGCACCCGTCTGGAGTTCTCTGTCTAATTACGTTTTGAATTTGTTTTGAGGAGTTTTATTGCGATATTAAACTAGTTTTGATGATGCTCCTTTGTCATTATTTAGGGACGGAGTTAGGGGCTATTATTTTGCAAGTCTCAGCGCTGGGTAAAGTTTAATGCACTTTTTCAGGTATTTTAGTAGAGTTCAACTACACTGTATGAATATTTTAGATTAGTCAGAGGGTAGCTGCAGAGTTTTGGTAGTTATATGTTCTTTTTCTTTGTATAGTATGTACTCGGAGTTTAGATACCTTTTTGAAAAAATACTTATTTCTTACCTAAATTTACGTAAAATGCGTTAGTGTGGATATTCTGTTTTTGCTTACCAAACAGTGCTATATTCTGATAGGTTTTTTTTACTATGGCTACATAATGCAAGAGAAAGCCAAGAAGTAGGTTAACCTAGAGTTCCTAAGAAAAGCGAATATTAAGTTTTCTGTGATACAAATCGTCCCGTCCTGAAAACATTCCCCCGAGCTCTGGCTGAGTAACACCAGAAAATCTAACTAATTAAAAGCCAACGGTTGTTTATTCAACATTTCGCAATTCGCAATACCAGGCGAGCAGCAGGGCCTAGGAGAGAATAATTTATATTTAATTTAAACAAGACGACATTGGTATTCGGTATACGAGTGCGTAATTAAAATTCCCGCCGCGGTGACACCCCCCTCCCCCGCGCTCCCTCGCGACAGTTTTCGCGCCAATTTCAACGCGCCCGGAAATTAATTGTGACAGGAAGACGCGGCGGTCACATCCGGTTGTTCCGTTACACGCATTGTATTTATCGGCCAGTGTCCGTTCGTTGAGCAAAAATATTCATCCCGTGTCATACTCTGAACTTACTCGTGGAATGGAACGGGAATTTGTTAATTAAAATATCGATGTAACTTATTTAATTTTTGCGAGGTTTATTTACTCAGAGATCCATAATGTAAATGGGAGAGAGACCCATAATGTAAATGGGATAGGAAAGCTTGCGCATATTTAAAGAGCGTTCAATGCAGGTACGTATATATGAAATTACTTGGCAGGTAGGCTTATGATAACCTAGCACAATACTATTATTATGTTTACATTATCCATCTGTCACGCGAAGCTACGAAATTGTCTCGTCAATTGCCGCTAGAATCATTCATGGCCGCGTTTCTGGCTCATTTTCTTTTTTGTGTCAGTAATACGTATCATTACAGTGCGCCATCATTGTGATCGTATCATAATGATAATAATATCTCTTTCAATTGGACAGCGTGACCGATTGGCTATTGTAGAGCCGAGACCAAAGCGGACTCGACTCGAAACAATTGAAGAAAGTGTGGAAAGCTCAGATTAAAAACCTCGTGAAAAGTGTAGAATGCGTCTTATGGAAAAAAAAAGTATGACATCTGTCAAGTTGAAGTCGCCCTCCTTTTTTCTTATATTTTGACCCCACACTCAGTGTATTAAAATACACTGAGTGTGGGTTAAATATAAATTTAAATATTTAATAAATATTTATTTAACCATTGAAACAAGTCTCAGTCATAGTCTAAGTCACGGTCAAGTCTCCAGTAAAGCGATGGAAAGTTTACTAGAGGTTCTTAAGGAGTTTTGGAGAAAACACGAAAAGTCACGTTCCACGGCATTATACTATTCATCACTTGTGCACATTCACAGCGCTAATTGGACAAAAATCCACCGTTTTTATACATTAAAATAAAAGAACACTCGAAATAACACAAATTTTGGTAAATAATACATTGACACGACATGACTTCTTTAAGTTCCCGCCAAAAACCCCGAAGTCGCCATTTTGGATCTCATAAGTTCGTCTTTAAGTTCTTATTTGTTTTAGAAAAATCAAATGAAGTATAGTGGAGGAAATTTGGCGGGAACCTGAACCTGACATGTCGCGTCGTTTTATTATTTTCCAAAACTTGTGTTATTCCGAGTGTTAATGTGTAAAAACGGTGAATTTCTACCCGTTAAGTGTTCGTGTACATGCACGAGTGTTGGTGAATGGTATGATGTCGTGAAACGTGAATTTTCGTGTTGTTTCCAAAACTCCATAGAAGGCTCTAGTAAAGTTTTCACCACTTTACTGGGGCATGACTTGGACTTGACCGTGACTTGCTATGCTCGACTTTGACCGTGACTATGACTTGTTTGATAATATCTAACAAAACTTGAGAATATATTTGTATACTTCACACTGGCAAATGCATAAGACGTGCGACGCCAAAATCCTCTTAGGAGGAAAGAGAAAAAAAAAAAAAGTATAGTGGAATCGGCATAAAACAACAATAGAATTCTTAAATTTTTTGATACGAAGCTGGCAAGAAAGAGACACTAGCAGAATTGTGACACGAGGTTTATAGAGGCCATAACCCAAGAAGTCAAGTGAATGAATCTAGAGATAATGGGAAAGCCAGAGAAAGCATGGTGCGTGGGAAGTATTACGAAGCGAAGCGATAAAGTACATTCTAGAATGAATGCTACCAAATGTTTAGTAACTTGATAAATACATGAACTGAAGGTTAATATTGTTCCAATAATATTCATTTTCAACGAGAAGTAAAGTAACGAACGAAGTGGGTCACTAACATTTGTATAACACATCAAATAAAGATGACGCTTAGGTAAAGTAATTAATTAAACACACAAATAGAAAAGCGAAAAATAGCATTTCGTAGGAATTGGCTCAGGTGTTCTCTCCTATCTTGCGTAAGAAACAGATGTTAGTTTTTGTAGATTAATTACACGATAAGAACACCTACAGGTCTCTAATGAAACTAAGAAAGAACCATCGCGTGGGCGACGGAATCGAGAGATCGATGCTGGTCGCATCCGATACACGCAGAATTAATGGCGCGAATCAACATAATCATTCACCGTTCCAATTTCAAAACATTAAAAACAAAAAACAATAATGCCAACCAAATAAAATGTGAAATAGAGATAACGTCAAAATGTCTGGCCGGAAAGACGACGCGTAGGTTTTTATTTTTTTAATTGGAGTATTAACGGGGCATAGATAAAGTCACTCCGTTTAACTTTTTTTTTTAAGTTTATCAGATGGCTTAGGAGTTTGAATTTAAAGGTAGGACTACAAAGTTTTAATAGAATCGGCAATCTGATCTCGCTGACAAAAAATACATTAAAATAAATTGTGCAGTCGGAATCGTTTTCGAAACTTTTCGCGTCTATTTGTCGGGAGCGAGTACTATTTTTATTCTATTCTGTTGAACGTTAGTTGATTTACTACAAACTCTACTGTACTGGGTAATTTATGCGCCAGTGAAACGTATTCCATTGTAAACATTCGTTCCAGCGTCGAGTGAAACACACAGTATTCGTTTCATTACATAATGCGGCCGTAGCTCGTCGCCATAACTACACACGAAGCGAATAACATCAAAACGTTTTCCCTTCTTTCCGGGGCAAACACGAGAGGAAAAAAAAGAAATTTGGTCAATGCGACCGTTCATAAATCGGCGTGGAGTTGCGCGCGCTCTAATTCCTTTGTTTGCGAAACCGAAAAGCCGAAAACTGCTGTGGACATCCGACCGATGCGATATTTCACTCGCTCTTTGAGTGATGCGTGCGAGATAGAAAGTGACGGATGTATTTGACTCTGAACTGGGAAACCCGAATCGTTTGTCTCGCCATGTGCCAATCTAGAAATATATAACTAGTGGATTTACGCGACGCGGAATAGCTTCCGACTTGAATACTACGAAGACGGCGTTCGATAGTTTTTTTCCATTTTAGATAATGCTTTTGTCTATTTCTAGCTTTTACTTGCGGCTTTTACTGTATAGTGGTAGTTTATGTCACTCGGTATAATTTATCTCACTTGGAGTCAAAATTTAAGAGTTACCAAATAGCTGTAGGTATTTCACAAGATGCGTCAATTAACCTGACTAGTGTATCTGAACTAGGACTGGTCCACGTGACAGATATGACAATATGCAATTTTGTAGTGGTAGGGCTCTCTTGCAGAATCCGCCTGGGGTACACCTTTGCTAGTTATTCAACCGCCAAGCAGTAGTGTGCAAGTATTACTGTGTTCCGGATTGAAGGGCAATGTTTCCAACGTAATTACTCGGCATAGAGTGATTTAACATCTAACATCTCAGGGTGACGAGCGCAGTGCATTGCCGCGCATGGTTTTGAACTGTTGTTGAACAAAATTCTGGATGGCACTGAACTGTTATGGGCAAGCGTGACGTTATACATCAGTAACATAAAAAAAAAACTCGAAGGAAGTATATAGAATAATTTTATGTATCGTTTCATCTTTTCTAGAAATTACTTCTTACAAACAAGGACACAAACTTTACCACTATAAAATTCTTATTATTGTAAACTGGTAAATATGTAGGAGATATTCTGCAAATAACGGGCATAAAAGGATACCCTTAGGCTAAGTTTCTTCATTTATATATCCTATAGAACCTACGCAGTTTTGGTATACCATTCGATAGATTTTTCTTAGCCTTAGTAGCGACATCTAGCGTCACGTCACTTTCCTGGACGGCAGCCAAGAAGCTTTGTTAGGTTGGCAGAAAGGCTCCGTTATGTGAACTTTAGATACTTTAGGTGTAGGTACTGTAATGGCAGCTCTGCTGTTTGCACTCTATTGCTAATGATCACTGATGGTAGAAAGTGCTGCCAACTTAAACGTACAATTGAGTGGGGGAGTCACCAGCCATAGTTTCTGAATAGAACTGATAGCCTGCAGTGGTAAATTTCGTTTCTTTTATTTGGCCAGCTCTAGTGATAGCTTGGTCGGCGATAGGTAGCTCAATATTTGCTCGCTGTCGAGAAATGAAACTGGCATTTTCAAATATCTCTCTTATATCTCTATCTTTCAGCGATAATATGTAATATTATCGCTATTAGTAAATATTGTTACTCAGTCTGTACGAACAGGAGGTTTCAGTTTGATATTGTAGAAACTACGTATTGGACTGAACGTTGACTTGAATAGGTCGAAGTCCTACTAAACCGCAAGCCTAAGGAATGTGTTTAGTTAAAACCTACTCAGTAACAGAACTTGACGGCGTGTTTGTTTTGTAGGTTAGATTAGTTTTTATTTATATTTTGTTATTGCTACATTAGATTATAACAAACTCAGTAATTATTTTACCTGTAGTATCTGTATTATTCAGATTCTACCATATACGTAGAAATGAATATGACTATTTTGCATGAGGTAGATTTTTTTTTCTCTTCAGTTTTGGCCCCACATGTAGTGTATGTCATCAATTACAGTCAATCGCCAGTCCAAGTCACGTTCCAGTAAATTGGTGAAAGCATTACTGGAACCTTTTACGATTCCTTACGTTGGCGCAAAGATCCTGGTAGATAAGTTTTTTTTTCTAAATCTGAGCGAAATGTATCTGTTTTTTAAATCGCAAATTTGCGCGGTAGTAGTACCTGCAGTTTCGACGAAGAAGGTTCTCTCGTTCAATTTATGGTCAGAAATAGACCGAGGCGAGAAAGTTAACACGTCAAAAACTGTCAAATCTCAATGGAACAATAAACTATAATGTCTGTCCGCGTATAACGAGCCAGCCATATTCCCTGTACATTAGCCCGGGACACAAAGGACTGATTTATAACCACCCGGATAAGGCGCCGATGGAAAAAGGATTTTCCCGGAAAACTTCAATAGGAATAAATTTAAGGTCGCTGATCGATTTTAAAGATTTCCCCGGTTTTGCATTTGAATCAGAAGTAAGAGCTATCGGCTTATAAAGTCAGAGTTTGGTAGAACATTCTAAGACATACTTAATTCTTGGAAAATACATATTTAACATCATCTTCGACCACATCATCGCTTACCAACAGGCAGATTGCAAAATGCCTATGTCACTACAGGCATAAATGGGAATCCAATGACATTCGCTCGTCAAAATCAGTCAAGCCCTTTAGACTAAAGAATGTTATAAATAGGATCACACAAACAAACATATGTTCTTACACTCAAAAATTGGAAAGTGGGGTAAAACGAGTTCTCTTGCATTGATTATGTAACAAACTGACACGACTTAGCTACCAATCTGTAAGAGCTTTCATAAAATCTCGCGCAGATTTCCACGGAAATTACTTGAGGAAATCCGTGATTATTGAAGGGTGATAAAACCGGCCTCATTATATAACACCACGGGTTGAATAATAATCAGACGACGCAGTGCAGTAAAAACGAGCTTTCTGGCTGCAGCTCATACGCCAGGAACCGAGCCAAATTTTTAATTATCCAAGCTGAAATAAAACGCCCACATGAATAACGGAACTACCCGACCGTCTCCAATAAAAAAAAGATCAAAGTTAGCGAGCTGTCAAATTTGACAGGTCCGAATGAAGTCTATTAAATTATAAAACGTCCCTTCTCACCTTCGCTTTTTATTCAATGTAACTCCTAAACAGAAAGGATACATTATAGATACGCGGCAGAGCAGACACGTACAAAATGAAAATAGGGGAAAGGGAGCCCGAGTGGGGGCGGTATGGAAATGTTGGTCAAATATATCATGCGGCGCTTGACAGGCCAATTCTCTTATCGCACGCGCGCGCCGCCGCGCGATCTAAGCTAGCTTAGCTAATATAAAATGGTTTTAAATTCAAGTTTAATTCGGGCTATCTGCAGCTCTCGGTCCGTAAATAAGACCCGGCCCACATACAAAGGCTGTGCGATTTACGGTTTTGACGGATTTCGAATATTTTAGGAGCGTCGGGATTAGGTAGAGTTACGCACCGGGACGCGACCTTTCGGGGTTTTAATAAGACGCCGTAACTCAAGGGAGCTAAGTATTATATTATCGCTTTAGTTTTATGCGGATTTAATAACTTTGAGAACTCCAGAATAACTTAAAGTGGCTCAAAGAACCGATAACCGATGGTGAAGAAAGGTTCTTGAGTGGCGACCATGAATAGACATTACCGATGCATGCAAATGGCAGTTATTCGTATGTTCAGCAATGGACATTTTCCGGCTGATGATGATGATGATGATAAGAGTTATTTGAAGCGATTACAATTCGAATTATATTGATAACTCGAACGATATTGTTTCCGCATCGAATCCGCGTCAGTCTCCAGTACCAGGACATCATAATGTGTAAACAATGGCGTTTTCCATTACAATATGTTTACCGATCCGTGCGCGGCGCATTATGTGTGTTATCCTGGGACGGGGCGCCTGAATTTATGAGACTCTGGCAAATATTTAGCGCTGTGAGTTCGGACCTGAGGACGGGAAGATTGTCGACTGTTTGCTCTAGCTGTTTATTCAAGTATGGTAATTTTTGAACTGTTTTGAGGCTTTATATCCATTCCCGAGGGACGCTTTGCTTCGGAAGGAAGCAGACGTGTATGACGGACGAGGCAAACAGTGCGGGCTGACGTTTAGTGTCATTAAATCTCGTAATAGGATATCATAAATCGCAGGAGGTCGGGGCGGCGGGCGGCGGGCGGCTGTCATCGTTTGTCAGGGCATTTCACGCATTGTTGGAGGATAGCGCGGGGCTGTAACGCGACGCGTGCGCTGACCGCTAGCCTCTGTACAACACGCCAACAATGCTATGAACTGCCGAATAGAGAGCTTATCTAGATAAACGTCCAAACTGGGACAAATCGTATAAAGTGGTAAATCGTAAAGATCGTGTATTTTCGCGTTGTTTCCAAAACTCCGTAGAAGCTCTCAGTAAAGCTTTCACCGCTTTAGTAAAGCGTGACTTGGACTGGACCGTGACTTAGACTCAATTTGTTTCTAAAGTAAATAATATTAAATACCAATTTAAATATTACAAAACTGTGTACACAGGCTAAATACACTAATTATGTGGAGTCAAATTTTTAGAGAAAAAAGCATTTATTTCACAAGATGTGTCAACTAACCTGACTAGTCTTGGACGAAACATCAAAATCCATGTGACTAGTGTATCTGAACTAGGACTGGTCCACGTGACAGATATCACAATATGCAATTTTGTAGTGGTAGGGCTCTCTTGCAGAGTCCGCCTGGGGAAGTACCACACCTTAGCCAGTTATTTAACAGCCAAGCAGTAGTGTGCAAGCATTACTGTGTTTCGGATTGAAGGGCAATGTTTCCAGCGTAATTACTGGGCATACAGAGATTTAACATCTATCATCTCAGTGTGACGAGCGCAGTGCATTGCCGCGCATAGTTTTGAAGTGTTGAAGTTCAAAATTCTGGGTGGCACTGAAATGTTATGGGCAAGCGTGACGCTTAACATCAGGTGAGCGACTTGCTCGTCTCGTCACCGAGTAACAAAAAAAAATGCTTGGAGCCACCAATTCTAATATGGTACTAATTCTTTGCCAAATTACATCAAGTTTAGTAAACAAAGAGTATAAGAGTTTCTTGGGAGCTGCTTCTTTGAACATTTCCTACTCAGCACTGCTAACAGCTAAAATGCCGAAAGGTTCATTGACCTTGTCCACAGACATTCATTTTAGATAGGTCTTTTTCTGTTATCGTGGTATTAAATACTTCTACATTCGTACAAGTCATTACATTACATTCGGATTCTACTCTAGAATTCTTCGCTGCTCTCGGGATTCAATTTAGTTCCTCGAATTAAATTCTCTTTTTTTTCACTTATTGTGTTATCTACACTTACTTCCTAACTAATATTATAATTCAGAGAAATATAGCCGCAGTCGTATCAGGACCAATAAAGCTTCGAGGTATGAAAATAAATATTTTCGTTTCTATGAAAAAACTGCGCTTGTTCGATTCAGAACTCCCCACATTACAACAGAGGAAAAAACTGCGCTTCAGAACTCCCAACATTACAACAGAGGAAAAAACTGCGCTTCAGAACTCCCCACATTACAGCAGAGGAAAAAACTGCGCTTCAGAACTCCCCACATTACAACAGAGGAAAAAACTGCGCTTCAGAACTCCCCACATTACAACAGAGGAAAAAACTGCGCTTCAGAACTCCCCACATTACAACAGAGGAAAAAACTGCGCTTCAGAACTCCCCACATTACAACAGTCAGTCAAATAATGCACAAAAAATTATCAACGCCATCTAGCGAACTATAGGAAGTTACTTTGTCTCTCTGTCTGGATGTTTGTCGCGTTACGAACGGATCTTGACAAAATTTGATAAGGAGTTACTGTATATCACAAAGATAGACATAGGATACTTTTTTTAAAGTCCACGCGAACGAAGTCGCGGTTAACATCTTGTTATTTATTATTATTATTATTCCATTTATTTATTTTAATTCTTAAATTTAGGTTTTTTATAAAATAAATATAAAAAATAAATAATGCTATAAAAAACCTAAATCTAGAGTCCCGCCGACAGCGAGGCAGGGCCCAAGCTACCGGCGGTTAGGGCTGCAGAGTGAGGAACCTCCTGACAATGCGCGCCGTGTCAAGGATGGCTGCCCTCTGTATCTGGCCCTTCACCCAACCGTCTAGCGAGAGCCTCTTGAGATGTTGGTCGAGGCTCTTCGCTATAAGGCCGTTCGCCGAAACAACTATCGGGACAATGATCGTCGAGTCAACATCCCACATGGCGGTAACCTCGTGAGCTAAGTCAAGGTACTTGCTGAGTTTGTCCTTCTCGGCTTTCACGAGGTTCTCGTCATGAGGGATGGTGATGTCGACGAGCACTGCCCGGCGTTGGGACCGGTCGACTATCACGATATCAGGCTTATTGGCGACAATAGTCCTGTCCGTGATAATAGAGCGGTCCCAATAGAGCAATGCATGACCATTCTCGAGCACTGGCGCTGGTGCGTACTTATAGTACGGCACCTCAGATTCGACAAGGCCGTATTGAAGGGCAAGTTGCTGATGGATGATCCTGGCCACCTGGTTGTGCCTGTGTAAGTACTCGCCGTTAGCAAGATGCGAACAACCGGAAATTATATGCCTGAGTGACTCTCCGGGACGGTGGCATGCCCGACAAATGTCGACCGTACCGTCCTTCAGGATATATTTCCGATAGTTGTTCGTCTTGATAACTTCGTCCGCAATTGCACAGGCAAAACCTTCGGTTTCCCCAAAGAGGTCACCGAAGCGTAACCAGTTCACCGACGCGAGCAAGTCCACATCAGGCCCTGTTAAGGCCCGATAGAACCGCCCGTGCAGCTCCTTGCCCTTCCATACGTCCCTGCGATCCTCAGTGCTCAGCACCGATAGTTTACGCCAGTTCTCGTTCGCCAAGGAGAGCGGCGTGAGACCCCTGTCAACTGCCGCAACATCGCAATGCATCCCACACACGTTGTTGCGGAAAAAAAATATTATTATTTATTTTTGTTCTTTTATTATTAAATAAATTTTATATAGATATCTTAAAAAAAAAAAAGAATATGAGGTAAAACTGAATTTGTCCGTACAGCAATTTTTTTTTTGTTACAAATTTTTAGGTAATTCTATCCGAAATTAAAAATGTCATTGAACATCTTGTTTATAATATTTCTAGGGAGAAGAATAAATATTCCGTCTTCAATGATACCCGAGTCGATTGATAGGTAAAATAATAGATGTCATCTTCGCTTTCCACGAAGGGGAACAATTTCATGTCATGCCGTAGTTTTAGGTTTAATACAACTATATACATATTATAATCTGTAAATGTAAATATTAATATATAAATGTTTCATTGTGTAATTGTTTGTGTAACCAATGAATGTGTAAATTGACCTAATATAAAAACTAACTAACCTAAAGTTAATTTAAACTATGTTGTACTATATACATATATTATAATTTAATACAACTATGTATACTTATAAAGACCTCTTTGCCCAGAACGAATCGAAGAGAAAACTCACAAGAGCGTGTAACTCACTCTCCCACCGAGTTTCCAAGTTATTTAAACCGGCACCCGTACGCGCTCCGCAATCAAATTTATATCCCCCAAAGAAAAAAAGGTGAAAAAGTAACATCAAATATGTTCGGTATGTATCTGAGATCACATCAGAAATTTAAGCTTAAAGGCGGGATTAAAAAGTCCAGAGTAAAAAAAGAAAAAAACGAATGAAAAAACCTGACCTCGACTCGGACCCGTAAATTCGAATCAAAGGAATCAAATGTCATACGAACGCGGCCCGTACCGATTATCAATTTACCGTGCGACCAACATACCCGTGGAGTTCGTTAGAGCTGATCGGGGGAGCCATCATCGTTGTTCCCTAGAAAACTTATCCGTGAATATTTTTAGTTGCCTCATTTGGCCGCCGTTATAGATAAGTTGGTCGTATTATAACGCCATTGAGCAAGTGTTGCCAGAGCATAAAACTTATCTAGTCGCCGTTCAATTTTAAAGGTGATTATCGTAAAAACTAGTATGTCCATATTTGTAGTAGCAATTAAAATTGATTATTTTATTGGTGTTTTCGTTTATAGGTTCATAAAATTACACCTGTCGATTAATTTCGTAGTCGACAAATAGGTTAACATTTATACTATTATTTCACGGCTACTTAGTTTTAACAACATAATAAAGTATTTTTTTTACTGGAATATTTCTATTGGAAGCGCATTTTGCCAGATAAAAGGTAGTCTATACTAAACCAAAGCTCAATATCAACTCGCAAATAGCGCGGTCGGATTGTACATCGCAAGGTGCGGGTTCAAATCCTAACAATATGCTCGAGCTATATCAGTGAAGGAAAACATCGTGAGGAAATCATAACATCCATCAACCAAACTCCGCCACTCCAGGCCAGGTGATTACCGTCTTCGACCACACACTAGGCATTAACACCAGTCCTGTGACAGGTGAGCTTGTGGTCAAAAGCCTAGCCTGTCAAAAAATAAAACTACAACGTATAACGTAACGTAGTGCAAGGCAAGACGAGGTCGTGCGCGTGTCTCGCTTAGCATTCCTTGATAAAGGTCACCGAATGTGATCGAAACTATAGTCGGAATAACCGACTCAATGAGTATTCCCGTTTTATTAAAACAAAAATACAACGTATAAATCAAATTTTATTTAAAGCCAAATGCGTAAAGGAGTTAAAGGTTGTTGTTTTCTTATTTATCTTCTTATATATCTATACTGTCTATCAATAATTTAAAAAAAAACGACTTTCCGCATCCTTGTTTTATATAGGACTAGTTGCGCCCCTTGGTTTCACCCGCTACTCTACAGGAACGGTTAATTTTTTCGGGATAAATATGCCTATGTGTTAATCCAGGGAATAACCTACCCCATACCAAATTTCATCCAAATCCGTTCAGGTGTTACAGAGGTGAACGGGAACAAACACACTTACATACTTACACACATTTATAATATTAGTATGATTGGAAAGGGTATACTAAACAGAAAAGGGCTCATGGTACTCATCCATATAAACAACTAATAGTATGGGCCTAAACCTGAAATCGAAAAAAAAAACCTATTCCATAGAAAAGTGTCAATGGCATTCCACAAAATGTATAGAACATGTGATACCTACCTTTTTCGCAATTTCAGTGTTGGTCCCATAGTAAAAGTTCTTCATAATGATGTGTACAAAAATATCCTAAAATAAGTCTATTTAAAAAATGAAATTCATTACGCTTTTCAGCGACCGCAAAAATCGTTCCCCAAAACTCAAACCGATCGAAAATCTATTATTATGCAAATGAACGACATGAATGAACACTTTCATTCAAAATCCAAAAACCATTATCACCGATATATTAACGAAAACTCATCAACGGACATAATTAGAATAAATAAATTACTATACGAGCGCTGCTCTATTCATAGTCCGGTTTTAAGAGACATAGCTCTAAGTTGTTATCGTAAATTTTATTTAAATGATACCATTTCGAGTTTCAGATTTTATTGTCGTACGCTATTAGGGGTTTTAAAAGTCAATTTTTTTTTTTTTAATTTTTTGTGTATAAAATGAGCTAAGGAGGTTCACAGCGTGAGGTCAGTAAGGTACGGGTAATCAACCTCCTTTTTATTTTTACCTTTTTAACTACATGATGCCTTTGCAATGCAGAAAGGAGATTATAAAGTTAAATGAATCTATTCTGGTAAAAATTTATGAGTTTTGCACTTATTTGTTTTTAATTATTAAATAAATAAATAAATCTGGGACATTTTTTGCACACACGGTCATCTGACCCCAAACTAAGCAAAGCTTGTAATATGGCTGCCAGAGACTGATATACTATGTATATCATATATCTGATATATTATGTTATGAGTTATTTAATTGAACCGACTAAGTTACGATACACAATTTAATTATCTCGATACCACGTCAATAAGGGTGGTCTTATAAAACCACCATAGATCATCACCCCAACAAGAAACGTACGGAATAGTAAAGAATAAATAAATAAATGAACGGATAATACCCGGACAGATTACACCGAACAAACAGTAAGACGAATGCGATCTCATATGTCGAGATGTTATCGGAGCGAGTTGGATACGAAGCCGACGTTCGTACATAGCTGTGTTTGTAAAAATCACTGAGATTATAATTAGAAAAATAAGAGCCATATTGCCTAAAACACGCAATTTACGATTTTTTTATTTATAACTTGACGTTATTCATAAATGACAAATCGCAAGAAGCCAAAAAAAAATATTACGGCAAAACGGTACTAAAGTTTTCATGTGATTTTACACTTTTTGTAAAGGACAAATACCTGCAAATTAGATTTTTCCTGAACTCCACTTACCTGTAAACAAAATAAAAGAAACATTAGTGACGTGTGCCTTACGACTAGTGCCTTTGGCGGCGAGTAGCGGAACTAAAATTACCTGATTACAAAACGTATATTCTAGAATTAAATAGTGTAGGTGCCTAACTTTGAACAAACACGCATGTTACCATGTGTAGCGAATTTCATCATCCTATAAAAACTAGATAAAAATCTATCGGTTTCTATAATCGATTCCATTAAAACGAAACTCTTTGTTCTCCGAAGCTCTGGTCACTGGCCGCTAAACTAGTCAATTTAAAAATATAAAATAAGCGTTATAAAAACGCAATTTCTGTCAACTTTTTGCAAATGGCGACCTCCCACTGCAATTTTCGAGATGCTATGCTAATCATGTGGTGACATGCGATTGCCGTTCCGTTGCAAAATGTTGCAAAACAATAATGTAATATCGTGCCGAAGGTACAATTTTCACTTGATACGGCTATTACGCCGTGATTAGGCGTTATATAAAATTGCAGATAATTGCCAATAACGCGTGTGCTGCGAATTCCCGCCAAAATTAGGGGAAATGATTTATTTTTAAATTGGGGCTTAATTTGAATCGCGCAGCAATCAAGGAATTACGAGTACGAATAGAGCACAGAAGGTAATTTTTTAGTTTCCGTTTCCTTTCCATTACGTAGTTCTCTGTAAGAATATCACTGTTACACTACATACAACTGTAGGATTCTTAAAATAATATTTAACTATTTATTTAGTTTAATGGCACATATAACACAGTCAAATGATTACATACTTATAAATATTTGGAATTTTTAATCGACTCGAGCATCTAGGATTTCCCACCAAAGTTACCAAACAAATCATGTTTTCCTTCATTCAGTTCGAGATTATAAGCGCGTCTTGTCAAAGTCACACTTGAGCGATTTTTTTATATTTTGTTTTATAGAATTTGGTCTATAATCGCACCAATTTATTTATTTATTTAAGACCAACAGCACAATAATACAAATTAATTAACATAGATACATTTTATAAAACAGCCAAGTATAGGTCTATTATATTTTAAGTAATATAAACAATATCGTTTTTTTGACAGTTGTATGAATTACCGGTTTTAAGATAGAGCAAAAACAAGAAATGTCGTAATAAACACGTTTCTTGTTTGAAAACCCGCCTTAATTTTGTATTTCTTATTATTTATCAGGAAATCCGCCATAGTAACACATATTCCGCGCAGTGCTGCCAACTCGGCCTCAGGTTTATGGGCTAGACCAAATCTTAAAAAGGGCTAGATTTGCATATATGTAATTTTTTTTTTTTTAATTAAAATCATATAATAGACTATAAATAAACACTTTATACTAAGACTATTCTAAATACAATCTAAACTTAAATAAAATTACAACCAAAATTATTAGGTATAAATTAAATGTTAGATGTTAAATGCCTCCATTTTACACTTTTGCAAATCTAAATCGCAAAATACTGAATAAAACTACTTGTTAAAGTTAGTCGTTAATGAATTCGTTTCCTTTTTAAACGAATTTCAACCCGCGTTGTACAAACATTACATTCAGAAATTCCTTATCCGTTTAGGGCTAAATCATGGGGCTAAACAAGCTGAAACCTTGTCTAGCCCTGAAATGGCTAAGTTGGTATCACTGATTCCGCGAAAATTTCAAGTGGTTCTAGTCTGCGTAAGATAGAGCCACGTTCCTTATATAATAAGTATGCATGGTTCTGTGTTCCTAATACCTCCTGTAGCCAACGGCTTGACCGATTTAGACGAGTGAGGTGTCGTCGGATACCTTTATGTCTGGAGTGACAAACAATAGACTATATATTGCAGTCAGGGTTTTTTAAATAATACTATATTTTTTTAAATTTAGGTTGGCAGGCAATCCGCAGTCACGGAGCTGTCACTCAATCCACGTTTCGTGATACGTAAATTGTTCCATTATGCAATTTGTTCCGTTTCTATTGCGCCCGAGCATTGTCGTGATACCTACAGATAATTGTGATTGTAAATAATTGTAAAATTGTATAATAAATCGTAAAATTATACCCCATTGTGGATAATGTGAATGGGCTTGATTTTGTGGTGGATCTAATGGCTGCTGTTGTTAGCAGTTGCAGGTACTTATTGTACTTTGTAAATAGACGCCATTTTAAGTGGAATAGCGTAAGTATACAGCTATAGTGTATTTTACGAATAACTTATCTGCTAAGGGGTCAATTCTAAAATGAGGTAACTCTATATATTTTTGCGCGCAGATAAAAAAATATGTCTAAATTGCGCTTATTACAACCAAACCAGGAAATTTTAAAAATGTTGTACTGTGCTATCCTAAAACTGCTGGAAGCCAGTGCTAAGCTATTTTATTTATGTTTATTTTCAAAAGTTGTGATATTTTCATTTCAAAATATTCAGGTCATACCTCTGTTAAAATTGTGTTGCTCTATTTTAAATTTAGGATAATCATTTCAGAATTGTAACATTTTTCTTATCTATATACTCAGGTTATATATATTTTTTGTTCATAACGCTTTTCTATTCAAAATATTAATTTAAATAAATACAAGGTAAAAAAACAAACACTTGATCCTTATTCCAATTGTACAGGACGCGACGTTGCAGCGTAAAGACACTGCAGATTGGTTATTTTAGACACAGTATAATATAACCTCAATAGTAGATTAATAATCAATAAAATATACATTCATTAGTAGATTAATAATCAATTAAATATACATTCGGAGATCTAGCGAAAATTGTGGGTAATAGATGTTTTTCAATCGAAAAAAGTAATGGAATCTTGTTTTCCCCCTTAGCTATAATAGACGATAGGACCAAAAAAAGCTTTATCTCAACATAAGTTATATATGTTATGATCAAGATCAAGATCGTTTCAGTAGATTGGTAAAAAAGGATTAAAGTCGAACGGACAAACAGACTACGATGTACTTATCTATAAATAGACCTAAGATAATATATAAATTATACAAGATAATAATTATCAGAACATAAAAAAGATTTGTCAAAATCTGGAGATTAGATGGGAACATACGAACATACATACATAGACTGTCAAACTCATAACCCCCCTCTTACGTAGTCGGGTAAAAGCAGACCTAAGTACAAGATAATAATTATTCCATTGTTAAGTTATTACTACGTCGTAATAAATTAAACTTTGTCATCAAGTAAGAAAATGAACTCGCTTTACAAGCCCGGTCCGTCTAATTATCGCTTCTTTTACTCAGGATTTCCTTAGCTTTTCCTGAAAAATGTTAGTTTCCATCCCATTCCCGCGTGCAGTTTGCAACGGAACATTCCTTTTCATTCATACGTCTCGGTACGTCTCGCTCGCTCCGCCCATTTATAAAATCGACTGGTGTCCGCGACTGTGCACCTGTCCCGCTCGCAACGCGACTGATTTATGTGAGAGAGAACAGGCTTGATCGACGCTTTGTTTTCCCGCCTAGGCTGACACCGCGTTCCTTTTTCGAATGGACTGTTTAATCGCATACCGGAATAACTCTGCATAGAAGTACGACGTTCAAAAAAAGCTAGTATATATATCCCGATTTTGATCAGCGACCGTAGTTGGTAGAGACATGCGGTATGTATTTATCATGTGCTGCATTCCCTTTTCTTTTCCGACTTTCATATTCGAGAAAAGGCGTACCGAGACGACCCAAACATTGGTTTCGTTTTATAAAATGGCTCTGCACGTCTAGCGTATTTTACCAGTGTCAATCGACCTGGAAACAGAGCATCGGATATAATTAAGTACTTACGCATCAAAAATATCTCTAGATCTTTATGGTGGGCGATTAAAATGTATCTGCGTCGGTTTCATGCTAGGTTTAAATGATAAGAGTTGCTTCATTGTTTAGACTTAGAAAAAAAAAACGAAATTATCTATCACATCCCAGAGCAGTTGAATGGAGTTATACCCAAAAAATGTTTATGCTAGAAAAAAAAAAACAATGCGTTCCCACGATCGAGACTCGAAACAAAACGACCTAATCCCAGCTACGACCGTCGCGTAAACTATTTTGATTAGAATGACATTCCCGCGAAAAGTAACCCCAAAAACCTGTGACATTTCTCAAGTTGTCAAGCCGCGCTTTTTGCGCGCGCATACCGCGCCTTGAAATCTTAATTCGAAATTCGGACTGGCCATAAACAAGCACCGATTTATAGACTCAATTGACAATAATGATTTGCGGATGCAGAGATAGATGGCGTTGTAAACGACTTCATTATGTCGTGTTCGATCGAACTATACGCATTTATAAGCGATGCGTTTTCTTAGAATTGTTTTCTTTTTATTCTCGGGGCAGAGGTTCCGAGTTAATCATTAATCACGAGGCCCCGCGGCGTGCCTACGTAATGTAATACGGCGCGCAAGATAACATTATCGTAAATATAGTTTTACAAAACGGCTCCGTACCTACCGCGCAAAACAAAAAGGTTTTCGTTTCCCACAGCGCGACACCCGACACTCGGAATTCGCGTCGCAATCGCAGCGCATTATCAGAATTTACACCCGGTAATAACGTATAACCTAATCCTTGCGGCGTCTCATCGCGTCGCCTTTTTAACGGACCTCAAAAAAAAGAACGTTCTCAATTTGAATGTACCTAATTTTTGGCACGGTAAAATCAGCTATGTGTGGAATCTAAAAAGCGGCAGCATCACGTCGCAAACTCTACAAACTGTTATAAATCAAAAGCGGAACAAATAAAACGCCCGCCGAGGTGAAAACGTTATTATCTTTATAATTGCACGTCAAGGCGGGAAACTGGGGGCATTTGGCGCGTTTTTCTTTTTTTTCAACGCCCGAGGCTATGATATATCGGCCCATGAATACGGGATGTATCGCGACACCTGGTTGCTACCTTATGAATTCGAAATTGCGAGTTTCTATGTCATTATATCCGTCGTGAGGGAAGTCTGTTTAGATTAGAAAAGATGTGTTTTTTTAGCGGATTAAAGCGGGGCTTACTATGTACCAACAAAATTTACAGACCACCAATTCTTACTGTTAACAATTGGGGTGCACTGACTTCTATCATTTTGACTATGATTTCTGGCACCTATCATACTTATAGAGATGAACTTGGCAAATCTTGTTTTGACAAGTTACACATGCAAATTGCAGGAAGTTTTTTTTTAAGGTTTGACATTTGAGTGATATTAAGTCTGGTCGAGGTTGGTAAACACCTGTGACCTGGAATAGGAACTGGCTCTTAAGTGAGTCTGCCGGAAAACACTGTCACGTGCTTGGCGACAGATTTTCAACTTGAGGATGGTAGCTAGCTAGCGTAGCAGACAGTACCCTACCATAATGATTTCTTCACGAAAGTTCGAACGAAAGTTCGAACGAAAGTTCGAACGAAAGTTGGAAGTTCTTACTGGTCTAAATCAGTTTTACCTAACTTTAGAAGTGAATCCGAGTACCAATCGATCAACCCAACAGTTCCGATAGAAAATATTCAAACTATGTCCGAGATGAAATCAGATTGAGAGCTAGCCGTCCGAACAAAAAGCGCCGAACACGGCTAACAATGAACTTACACGAGTAAATCAAACACAAAACCAACAAAATGCCCGATAAGACCCGCCTCGGCGGTAACGAAGCGCGCACTATCGATGTCTCAGTCAAAAACTGTCAAAAACTTGACAGGCGCCGTGTCGGGCTAACGAGCCGAACGGCCCTGGCACGTCATCATGACTCAGCGATAATTTGGAGCGAACCTTTCCATCATTATTTCAAATAGCGCCATCTGTTGCTGAGTAGACGAACTACAGTTTTAATCTTTGTTTCTTTCATTTTTGTTATTGTATTGAGTAATCGAAACAAAAAGAGCAATATAGGTAAAAAGCAATAAACATGAAATACATAAAGATGCAAATGAGGGACGCCCGCGGGCGAATGAATATACCTCTGCGCGCGCACCTCATTATCGCTAACAAGCATTTCGAGCCCTTTCTACCCCATAAATATTATATTTTACACCTGCACTAAAAGGGGAAGGTTACCGTAAGCAATTAGTGCAGCGCACGAATAATAGATGTCGCTGTTTAAAGCGTCCTAATGGGAGTTCCTCTTTAAGAAGATGGCTTGAGTAATCCAATGGTCCTTCGAGCTTCATTCATTATCTTATTTCTTGTTACTTTCAACTTTTTCTGTGTGTTTAAACTTATTTCTTATGTCAAAAGCTGCAGTTACTCCAGTATTGTGATAAGAGCAAGACTAGGGATGCTCATCAAGTAGCATACTTCAATCTAGGGTGGTACAATGAAAGCCTTTTTACCCGACTGCCTAGAAAGAGGTCAACATTTTTGCGATGCATGCACATAATATATATGTTTCCTAAGCTGACATATCAAAGCTACACACAAAACACTAGTCAATCGTGAATAAGATCCTATTAAGAACCTAACTTCATTTTTTAAAAGAAATACACCTCACCTTCCTTACAACGATTGCGCGCAATCAAAATGTCAAAGGCTATTCAGAAAGCAAGAAAACACAAAACTAGCGACCTATTGTTCGTTAAAATTGTTCACAATTACGTTAATTCTAGTATCCTAACCAACTCATCTATAGAATCGAATAGAGAGGCTACCACTGTATTATTTGAGCGAAACTGATAGTGCCACAAGGAAAATTGTAGTTCCCTCATTTGGCCAACTGCACAGGTAACTTGGTCGCACGTGCGCGTGCGCATTGGAAACAATTTGAGCCAATCAGCGGCCGAGCGGAGATCCTGCGCTAATGTCACGACGGTACAAACTTACAACGCAGTGGTTAAAGTGACCCGTGACGTAAAGGGAAGTGCAGAGACCAAACTTACGAAGAACTGAAAAGTCCTCTAGACACTACTGTAAAATTAAATAATAAATAATTGAAAAAAAATTAAGTAAGAATAAATTATAAATATATACAACTTAAAACTAACACCAATCTAATAAACCGCTACCAGCAGACATCGTGACCAAAATGCTGGCCGAATTGCCCTGCTTTATTGCGATTGCAATTCTTTGAGCAAGGTAGAGGCCAGCATTTTGGTCACGAGATGCTTCGACTAGACGCGTTGACAATTCTTTATAAATCACTACCTACTTACTTACTTTACTATAGAAATCTAGCTGTATGTAACGTTATCTACCGTATGACAGGCATTTGCCAATCCATCGTCAAACCATTGCCAAAATGGTTTGGTACTTCTATTATGTGAATAAATTTTCAAACCAGATTATATAATGCATTCAAATAAAATTGGTGTAATAAATAGATGATTTATGACATTTCCACATGCCAATTAATGTCAAATAGATTAGACCGTGACACACTTTTTTACTATCCGTTATACATGGGACTTTTTAATCGGCCAGGGAGCTCTTCTGAGGATAGTGTGTACACGAAATGTAAGCGTAATGTAACCATATACTGAAACTCTTGCCGATTACCTATAGAAAATTTACAGATTTGCCGGCCCTAAAAACTTCCGTCCTAGGCAGCTTAATTCGCACTATTTTTACACGAACATAAACTATGTTTAAGCAATTTCAACTACATAGCTGAATTACAAAAATTGTATTTGTAGAATTAAGGGCGGCAAAAAGTTAACAGCTTACAATTGGAAAATGTATTTGAATCCACCACTGGCGTTAAATGCGAAAGTTTGTGTGTAAGTGTGTAAATATATAAGTATGTATGTGTGTTTGTTCTCGTTTAACTCTGTATCGGCTGATTCGGTTTGAATGAAATTTGATATGGAGGTAGCTTATACCCTGGAACCCTGGAATAACACATAGGACTTTTTTTATCCTGAAAATTTTAATCGTTCTTGTAAAATAGCGTATGAAACTGCGGAGCGCAGCTAGTTGACCGAGCGAAGCGAAGGTCTCAGAGTTTACTGGGACAAATTGGCATTTGTATGTATGGTTGTGTGTATATTTGTCCGATTATAACTTGCTAACCGTTGATCCGATCTTCATGAAATTTTGTGGGCAAGTAGTTGATTTCAATACAATTTTTAAGTTCGAATATGAGCTGAATCGGTGAATCGGAAAGTGGTTGTGAAGATATAGAGGTCGCGAGGTCTCAGTTCGCCGCGAACTACTAGTTATAAAATAAGGTTTACTTAAAATATATTCGTTTTAATTATTTTGTGGTGTTGTTAAGTTTCCCCTCTACCTCGTCCTGCCCTGCGTTCGACCGCTGACCGCAGCGGCTACACGCACGTTACACAGCCAAATGTCAAGTCGTTATGATATTTTTAAGCGCGTAATTGTCGCGGTTGCGGTCGCCGTGATTCGCAGTTTGACAACTGGTCTAATGGCGGTGGTTTTGCGCGCTGTCGACTCGGGGGGGCTTTACGATGCGTCACGAACCCCATCTCGGGCTCGAGAACACTGTTCTAGTGAAATTCAAATCAGCAACTAGGAATCGTTACTTGTTTGCCTCTAGCTGTGACATAACCCGTGTCTCAAAACTGCAGCATCTTTTTAGTAAAAGGTGAGTGTTCTGCGATCCCCATGCCACCTAAGCGTGGGGAATATGGCAACACCTTGACAGTTGTCATGCAGTCTTTAACTCTAAATCATCATGTCTGATGATGAAGTGCTACCTCGTGAACCCTGAGGCCCTGCACTTCTAACATACGCACTGCGATAAAATTTTCTCTATTCTTTTATCTTGCGAAGATGAGGTAAACGTACTTGTATATAATGTTGTCCTTCTTTTGCACGACAAGTTAGTAGAGATAATTTTGTCGTGTTGCGCAAGCTAGATCTGTTTAGATGTAAGCACGGCAGTGAGTCGTCGGCGACGATAATGTATTATGGCTCAAGCATAAATGCTTTTTCTATGTTCCGTACCTCCAGACTGTTTAACATAATTTAATATTGATTGTACGTCAGCAAATTATACCAAACTCAATTTTATATTTATGTTATGAATTGTGTCCGGGTCCTCCATACAAGTCCCGTAACTTGACTGGGCTATTGGCTATCTTAAGACTACGTTTAGTCACGCATAACAATGAACCAATGAAAGCGAGCTTTTATATCTCCGAGTACAAATACTAAGCCTTGTATTTTAACCGACTTCCCAAAAAAAAGGAGGACGTCCTCAAGTCGACTGTTTTTTTTTATAAGTATGTTTTGAACGATGCGTGATACGTCTCGCCTTGAGCCCGGAATAAAGGAGAATAGACAGTGTCTATGTCTAACAGCACTCTTTGGTCACGTCTGCTGTAGTTCCGGACTTAGATCTTTCTACCAAAGTAAAATGAACGGACGGGCCCTTACTACACATCTTCCTTAAAAATAAAAAGTCAAAACAATCAAACTTAGTTTTCAATACGTCATAACTATGTATAGTACATTTGTCACAAAAAGAGATAGCGAAATATCTACGAGAGAAAAAGGGATGTGTTTATCAGTTGCTCTCTAACCGTTTGACATTCGAACGTACGTATCGCACCCTTCACGGACGGAGAGCGACTGGAGCAAGGTGAGCGCCTGCGCTCACTATAAAGTCTTCAAAATTCATTTACTAGGGCCCGTCTATTAATTTTACTTTGGTCGAAGCTTAGATCAGCTTTTTCAGTAACTGTTACTTATTCTATAGCTCAGCTATGACGTCTGGAGCTGTATTCAACTTACAGTCTATCTATTGAATATTTATAATTGCGAGTTCCATTATAAAGCCGACATCTTGAATAATTAACACGAGTTTCCATTAGGGCGCTGAAACTGCCATCGGCTGAAGTAAATAACCCCTTCGTGCAGAGGCGTACTTAGAGTGGGTTGGGGATGGGCAAGTAGCCCCTGTGCATAATAGCAATATGAAAATTCGAAAAAGTTAAACGTGGAAGAACATTTTAAAACACTCAAGAACAATTAACGAATAAACATGGTCGCATATATTACGCGATCTTATTTATATATATGCGACATTGTTAGAAAGAACTTGTTTATACACAAACACATTCCAAGAAAAAAAAAAGTTTCAAAATCAAAGTACGATAATTTAATGTATCAGGACTTAATCACGCTAAAAGTCCCACGCTGGTTAAGTCCTGATACATTAAATTATTTGTTCAAATCGCGAAAGTTTAAAAGTTACAAAGTACGATAATTGATTAAGTTATCATTAAGTATAAGTAAATTCTCTGCAAAGGACAATTGTTTTCATATGTCTCATTCATCTTATAATACTGTGATATAGCCCTAGATTGACATATATTTTTTTTAACCCCTCATATATCTTGACGGTTAATTTTAGAAAAGAAAAAAAACATCGTAAGGTGATGTTTTAGGCTTTCAGGCAGCCTGAAAATAGTAACACTAAGGCCCATCATTGAGATATCATACAATGCACGTAACCTTCTAAGAGCCCTCTACCCCTGCCTCATCCTAGACCCATCCCTGTGATCCATGAATAATTTGCCACACAATCGGTCGCTGTACACTCGCTGAAGGCAAAATGACACCCACTGTTGGGAAAACAAAATTATACCTAATCTAGTTAGCGGCCTATGGTTTTTAATTTAACACATTACCATTACCTATAATTTACCACATTAGGGAATGGCGTTATTATTATTTTTTGCCTGTAATGTAAAATTTATTATGTAAATTTATTTACAAACTTTACTTTATTAAGTAAACTTTATTTCTGATCAATAAATATTTCTGATTTATTACTGTTTGTGAAAATGTTATCTACAAGGTTTCAACCATTCGCAGAAGAAAACTCGATGGCTTATGTGAATCCGCCAATTGGGCTAGCGTGGTGGATATGGCCCAATCACACTTTGCTAAGCTGATATCTCATCAGTGGATTTTAAAGGCTGAAGCAGATTGCATAGAAGTAAAAAAACCCTCATTGTTAAATTAGGTATTTACTATACCGAAAATTATCAGTCTGCACGCTTATAGAGCTTACTTACTAGGTATGGATTGTCAAAAACCCTGTAACAACACGAATTTATCGATACCCCAGAGAAAAAAGAAAACTCGAACTATCAGGCCATACATATTTAATGTAAGGGCGTGGCCACAATATCCGAAATTGAGAGCGTTATCGCATCGGAATCCGGTATCTAGCCGCGGTCTCGGAGGAAATCATTGGGAAGGCATCCGGAAAATATACCGCCATTCCGGATCATGTGCCGTAACCACCTGGCCTCACCTAACTACCTACAGATACGAGGTATGTTACCTTGATTCACTTTGGGAATCTTTCGTAAAGGTGAAGGCGGAGTTCTGAGAAATTTGAGAACACAGCAAGTAGATGTGCTGTAGATAGATAGATAACTCTTTATTATTCACAACAGAAATGACATACAAAAGACAAAAATAATAACGTGTAACAACTGGCGGGCTTATCGCTTGAAGCGATCTTTTCCAAGCAACCTTTGCATTGAGAGGATTTCTATGGAAGAGGTAAGGGTGTAGATAGCTAGATAAAAAAATATCATATCATATCAAATAAAATATAAAAAATATATCATATGGTAAAAATAGATATAATCAAATCTTAGTATGGTAAAATAAATAGTAAATTATACTCTTTTGCAGTAATCCGCTAAGCAGTAGTGCGCAAACATCCCGGAATGAAGGGTAATGTTTCCAGCGAAACTGATCACAGGGATTTAACATTTTATGTCTCAGGGTGGCGAGCGCAATGCATTGCATGGTGTAATATTTGTTTTGTTTAAATAAATTTGACATAATGTAATGTGTTAATATAATTTTTATTTTGGAATTTTGAATGTTTTATGTAATTTGTTTTAATTTTCTTGTATGGGTAAAATTTTACCTGAAATAAATGTTTTTGAATTTGAATTTGAATTGCCGCGCATGGTTTTGAAGTTAAAGTCCAAAATTCTAGATGGCACTATGAACTGATTTGGGCATGCGGTGACGCTTACCATTTGCATACACAAGTATTATAATTAAAATCAAAACCCGACTGCAAACTGTAGCTGTCACTACAGGCATAAAGAGGAATCCAACGACACTTCACTCGTCAAAATCAGTCAAGCCGCTAACTACAGGAGATAACATAACAACACAAAAAACACCTACATACAAACATCAAAAAACATCACCCTCTCGGTAAGTCGGTTAAAAAATGACTTTAAAACTGCAAACGTATCCATGGTCAAATAGTAAAGCAACAGCCTATGAGAGTAGGTATAGGGTAGAGTGGGGTAATGACGGCCGGTAATCGTTGTAATTCCCGTAATCGGCTGCGAGCCTCCAACGACGTGGTAATGGCGGCCTGTGAGAACCAGCCTTACAGAACGAAGCATGCGCAAAAGCGCATGTCGGAGTAAAAACTTCGTTTACATTTGAAAATTTCAATTATTTTTGACAGCGGTTCGGCTGTTTCGCAGCTTTAAAACAAATACACGCGCTTTAGTATTTTAAAAGTTTAAATTTACAAAAAAGCCAGTGGCATATCCGTACGTACGTTATGTCTCATCTCTAGTACGTTGAACAATATTGCCACGTGTTTAAAAAAAATGAAACATGCACAGGAAATTAAGATCTAAAGACTTAAGTTAACTAGACAATCAGCGCTGTGATTCGTTTGCAAAAACGTTAGTTTAATGTTTGTTCGATTCGTTCTTTTAAAAGTAATATCTTTGAACCGATCTGTAGTTAAGTTTTTTGTCAAATACTTTTAATGACTTTTGCTGATTAACGATTCTCATTAATTAATACTTTTACAGACAATATAAGTCCCTATCAATGATGAAAGAAAAAGAGGACCTGTTACAAGTCACGTCATTTGCGGCACTTCGAATACACAATATGGCGTCAACACCATCCCTTTCACTAGTGATTATCTAACACTAAAAACATTTGATAGTTTTTGACAGCTACTAGCTTGGCTGGGATACAAAACTCGGCCGACGTGCCGCAAGGCGGTCCCAAGTGACGTGAGCAAACAATACTTTGTGGCCCATCCGCTATAGTAGAGAATCCTTGGTCCCTATTAAACATGTTATTGACGAACGCTTACATCCGTACTTTACACGTATGACAGATCATAAGGATTCCAATTTTAACACGCAAACGTTTTCATACAACCTGAGATCGATGATACACTGAATAACATACCTTAGATACCCATAAACAAGGTCTGAAAACACTCTACTAGTCAACTCAACAAGTGAACATAGGTCGTTTTTACGAGGCAGTAAAAGTCTCTTCTGACGTCTCACTAATACGTCATAAAGTGAAATCGGCGGGTGAATCCGCGGGCGCGCGCTGTCTCGCCGTTATGGCGTTCTTCCCTTGGTTTATGATCTCCTGGTTATGGGCCATGCTCTTTATTTGGTTAATAACCGTAAAACTAGTTGTCGTTTACATGAACAGGGTGAATAACCACTTGTTGGATTTTACTCGTTACTTGTGTTTTTGGGTGATTTTGCCTTTTTTTCGCAAGTTCGAGGTTTTAAGAAATGTTTTGTAGGTTTTTTTATGGTCGATGCAGTGTGGTCGGAGATAGTTAACACTTAGCTTGAAATGGGATAGGTACCTCTCAAGTGAGACTTAACACACCTTTAGGTGCTTGAAGCCTGATTTTATTTTGAGGTTGGTAGCATCGCCAGCCGACTAAGTAAGACTACAAAAATATAATATCATAAGGTTGTTATTAGGTCCAGGTTAGCTCGAGGTCATTGTTGGTATTTGAACCCTCACATAGGGGCGTGGGCAACCGGTGGATGCAAGTGGCACATTGTCGGTCGGTGTGGCGGTCAAAGGCGGAGGCCTATGTTCAGCAGTGGACGTCTTCTGGCTGTTAATGTAATAGGGGCGTGGGATTTGAACGCCAAAACCACTGAAATATCTTAACAAAATGAATGTCAGACACGTGAAAAACTGATTTATTTATTACAATAAATATTAATTAATCCTAATCCTAACTAATATTATAAACGTTAATAACTCTGTCTCTCTATCTGTCTGTCTCTCTGTCTGTGTTTGTCGCGTTATCGCGGCTAAACGGCTGAAAAGATCGACCTGAATTTTTGCGCGAGTAGGAGACGGTTATAGGTTACTATTTTTTTAGAGTTCAATGCGAACGAAGTCGCGTGTAACAACTAGTTTTCTCTATAAAACCACAATTTTCTCCCCAAATCAGAATCCTAGGGATGACATTGTAGTCAATTTATTTCCACATAAGTTGAACGCGAGGAAAACATTAATTTACTAAGTATAACCTGGTCCCGGGCGGCGCATTACCGCCCAAGACGACCGTGGTCATTAGGCGCGATATTAGCTATTAACCGCCCAGCCGCCCAAGCGCCAGCCGCCCAGCAGCATAACTTACCACCGGCAGGGCGCCGTTTGTCTTGTAAAGGGTAGATAATTGCAGGTACGGAATTACTTGTCACTTGGCAGCCCTACTTGATTAGATAATGTTGAAGTTTGTGGTTACTCTGCAGTTGCGAGTACATAACTTTGAAGTCTTGCCACTGGCTAAATACACAACGTGTGGAGTCAAAAAACAAGAAAAAAAAAGTTTTGACGTAGGTACGTTTTCGAGCATCGATCAGTACGACCTCTTCTTTTTGAAAAAAGGATTTTCCCAAAAAAAAAAACGTGATGTGAAATTAGATTTTAAAATGCGCCATATTGGATTCAGTGTGATTCAGTAACAGTGCTTTCGTACATTCTTGGTAAGGCACTACATTCTACATCGCAGCATGTGGAGAAACCACGGATGACCGCAGATTCTGCACTCAGGTTGATCGCAAAGCTCTACGATTCGGTTAAAACTATAAAAATTACTCTCATTGGTTCATTGCCAGCCGCGGATAGGCGTCAACCCTGAGATAGCCAATAGGAACGCTTTGTCTCAGTCTGCTCAGTCTTTGGGGCATTTTTGTCAAAACAAAGGTATTGACGGTCTGTGGGTCAAATTCAAGCCTATACCGAATTTAATAAAAAACCTGCTGATGACGTTTTGACAGACAGACAGACAGACAGACAAATATTGATTTGTGGATAAAAAACACATTATGTACACATAAGCAAAAAAATATATACTAATATCCACAACATTGTTTTTCGCCATAAACCGGTTCCAACTCAGCATAATACTGGTTGCGAACAACCAGCGCTGGTCTTCCGCTGATACCGCACGGTACGGTTTTCGTCTTAAGGTGCAACGTTTCGCTCAGGGCGCGAAATTCAAATTTTCTTGCGTTTTATGTCAATTACAGCTTAATTACTCATCTTAGTGTTGTGATTTGCGCCAATATTCCATAATAACGAATAGTTAATAGTGTTATTATACAATTGTGATTGTTAATTAATTAAGAATAATTAGATAATAATTAATATTTTAGAATGTTAAATTAATTATTATTTAGGACTATAAATCGGTAAATTGAATTGTAAAAGATTTGGTGTGCGCCTATTGGTTGTTTAAAGATCGGGTAAGAAAGTTACGATGTCGCTGTAGGGTAGGAGTAGGGATAGAGACGAGGGAGTTGGAGCGAGAAGTGCGAGCAGTCTCGGCTGTGAGCTGCTCGCAGTAAGACATACGATTTTTAAGTTAATTAAGTTTATATAATATAATAATAATAATATAAAATAATATAATAATAAATAAATATAAAACATAGATAAATTATATAAATAAATTATAAGAAAGAAGAAGAATAAATACATAAAAGTGTATAACCAGTAAATTTCATTATAAATCAGAAGTGCTAAGACCTACGAGCCATGTCGGATGAACACCGTGAGTATTTTACTACAATGTATTCATAGATAATTACAACTTATAAAAAAAAAAAGAAGGTGGTTCTCAAAATTATTGGTACGTAAGTCTGAAAGTAAAAAGCAATTTTGAATAGATTTCACTTCAGCTGTGCCAAGCAGAACTTATTGGTAGTGTACAGTGGTACTTTCGGTCGGGGCAACTCCCTGATAATGTTACCGTTGTATTGGACCAGTAGGGATTGTAGATTTTGCAATAAGGTTTGATTGGAGTCACTCTCCAATAATTCTATTGTAAATCAAACGGGCAAGTTTCCAATTGGGGCAATGTAAGTGGAACTTTTGGTTGGGCAACTCCCAATATTGTTTCCAATGCATTGAACTAAGCCAATGTTACAATAAATAAATTACAATAAAGTGTGATCGGGGCCACTCCCCGATAATTTTATTGTAACCAGAACTAAACTATATTGGGTTATTAAGAAGCAGAGTTATTATTGCTAAGCAAAGATTATTATTATTTGAATCTCGCCAATACCTTGAGAACCACTTCATTCCTTATGAGCTAATATTGAATTCCGAGAGGCCGACTATACGACAGCCATGTAGGTGAGCTGTAATAAGTCGGCTATATAACAGCCATGTAGGTGAGCTGTATGTAGTAAGAAGTCGAATATACAACAGCCATGTAGGTGAGCTGTGCAGCCATGTAGGTGAGCTGTGCAGCCATGTAGGTGAGCTGCAGTATAGAAAGAATATTAACGAGTCGACTATGGAACAGCCATGTAGGTGAGCTGTGGTACGGCCATGTAGGTGAGCCGTAATGTCGAATTTCGAGAACTCGAGTATACAACAGCCATGTAGGTGAGCTGTGCAGCCATGTAGGTGAGCTGCAGTATAGAAAGAATATTAACGAGTCGACTATGGAACAGCCATGTAGGTGAGCTGTGGTACGGCCATGTAGGTGAGCCGTAATGTCGAATTTCGAGAACTCGAGTATACAGCCATGTAGGTGAGCTGTGCAGCCATGTAGGTGAGCTGCAATATAAAAAAAAAACAGACGAGTCGACTATACATCAGCCATGTAGGTGAGCTGTGGTTTTGAATATAAGCTTCATATGTAAAATCAATCTAAGTTAGGCTGGAATATGAATATACTGCATAAGTTTGCCTGTGTCTTGTCAAAAGTTCCGGGAAATAAAGTTGAATCAGATCAGGCTTTAGACGTAGTTATTATTTATAAAAGAACATTAAGTGCAGAACTTTTCAGGAAACGGTGGTGGAGGTCATACCCAGGAGCTCCCTAGTAGAAGACGTAGAAGATCCAGTTCCGACGCTGCGGATGAGTTACCCAGCAAACGGAAGGTTAAAACTTCGGTAGGTATGACGGCAGAAGATCTGATGAAGATTGCAAGAAACTTTCATATATTCATATTCATATTAATTTGCCACTAAGTGTACACAGGTCTTATTATAATATAATATGCACTTAAAACTTAGTCGCCCATTTTGGGCATTGCAAAATTATGAGGACGCTACATTTCAAAGTACTTTCATTTTTTACTTCAAGGACCTCCGAACAGCATTCCTTAATAAAATTACAATCTAGCCTCATTTAGGCTAATAGGTAATTTAAATCTAGCTTAAACTTCTAGATACTTAATGATTAAGAATGTGTCCAATAAAACTTTTCTTATTGTCTCTATTAAGGCGAAGACACTATGTTCACATGTTCTTTAGAAGCAGCACTTGCACTAAATTCACTACGATTACATTACACTACACTAACTCGAACGGTTTCGTTCTTTTTAGTCTTCTTAATATATTCATGTGGCCGAGAAGCTGGATGGCCTCGACGTTCACGTGGTGATGAAGCCTGTTATCGTGAGCTTTTGCGTACTTTTGTATTATTCTATGTACGATATAGACTTGAAGGTCCCGATGGAGTATATAAGTATAACATAAGTCCACACTGGCATCAGGACTTGTTTATACAATAGTAATTTGTTCTGTAACGACAGCGAGGAATGTCTTCCAAGTAGCCGAAACACTTGCTTATACCGAAGGTTCAGTGCTTCCCCTTTTCTTGTTTGCTTTCCAGCGAAGTTTTGCGTCAAGAGTCATGCCTAGATATTTGGCTGTATTCTCATAAGGTATGATTTTATTGTTGATCAAAGTAGGAGAATACCTATGTCGTTTATTACTGGAGTCTATGTGGGTAGATTTTGTTTCATTTAGATTAATCTTCCATTTTTTTTGTCTAGTCATAGACTTGATTCACAGCCACTTCAACCTTTTTAGCTGCTTCTTCATGGGTACTTCCTATGGCCATTATAGCAGTGTCATCAGCAAAGGTGGCAATGGTTTTATTTTCTAGCTCTGGGATGTCACAGGTATACAATAGGTACAGGACCGGACCTAAAACACTTCCTTGTGGTATTCCAGCTTTTATTTCCTTCAGTTCTAAGTAGACACCTTCTTGTCTGATCCTAAATAGTCTATCGGTAATGTAAGATTCTATAATGTCTACATATTGCTTGGGAGGCATACTTCTTAGTTTGATTATTACGCCTTCATGCCACACCTTATCAAAAGCTTGCGCCACATCTAGAAAAACAGTGGAGCACACCTTTTTTATCCTCAAGACTTTTTTCAATAATGTTAGTGATTCTATGTACTTGAACGATGGTCGAGTGTTTTTCTCTGAAGCTAAACTGGTGTTTCGGAATAAGGTTTAAACTTTCTATAACCGGCTTTAGCCTCTTGAGCAATAGCTTTTCAAAAACAAAAGTTTCGAAATGATTGGTAGCAGGGATAAAGGCCTGTAAGATGTTACAGGTGGCGGTTCCCCTGGTTTAGCTTCGGCAATCTTCCGTAAATCTGGTACATACTTTAACCTTAGTGTGGCGTTAATTAAGGTTGTTAACTATAGCCTTTCTTGGAAGATTCTTAAGAATATCTCCCGAGATCAGATCATATCCAGGGGACTTTCGTGGGCTAATATTTTGTCTGATTTCTCTAACCACTTCCTGCGGAGTGACTAGTTTTAAATCATCTCCTGATATGGTGTTTTTATTCAAAGTTGGAATATCGTTTGACTCTCCCTCATTTGGTTGAAATATGACTTCTAGGTGTTCTGCAAATCTTTTAGCTTTTTGTTTGTTGTTTCTTGCCCATACCCCGAGACCAATTTTTATCGGAGGAGTATGGGTTATATGTCTTTTAAGCTTCTTCGTAGCCTTCCACAGGCAGTAGCCGGTACTGCTATCATTGGATTTCTAGATTGTTGCCAAATTCTTCCCTGCTTTCGTTTTTCGACTAGAAGCTGCTTTATGCATAAGGGATAAACTTTCCCTTAGTGGTTTTATTTAAATTTGGCGTATTGTTCCATGTTGCTTGTTGTATGTGTTTTATGAATTGTTCTACTTGAACATCTAAGTGGTCTGAGTTCATATCTTTTTTTTCAGTTTGAAGATGGCTAGAACATATGTTTTAAAATATGAAGAAGTCTATTAAATCTGGAATCTTTTTAGGGTCTGATGGCCAGTTGGTTGATTTTCCAACTGATATTGCATCGGACTTTGTCTCCCTTATAGCCGTTATGCCTAGGTAGACAGTATACGGAGGATATTGTTATTGGAAACCTCTTTGTTTTGATTTGTATCGGAACGGCTTGGATTTCGTTTGCTTCATATTTCATTTCCTCGTGGTGTTGGAGGTTTTCTTTCACAATGACAGCACTTGACGCTTTAGCTTTATTATCTTGGTTAAGAGCGTGGTAAATTTTATAACCAATGAACTGTATAAATGATTGTTTAGTAAAATGGGTTGTAACGTTACGCCCTCTAGAGGGGGAACGTAAGGTCGTTATCTAGGGCCTAGAAACCTACCTATGGGAGGACCCTAAAATTGAGGAAAAACCAAAGAGGAATTTAGACGGAATTTAATAAGAACCAATAATTTACACTGTTAGAAAAACAAATACAATTTTGTAGACCTTTTTGTAAATTTTGACATAAGTAAGGTTTTATAGTTAAAACTGTTGTCGATAACCTTGGAAAATGATGGACTCCTTCCTAGATGACTTCGGCAATGATTTCTGGTTCACTTTTGTTTTCATGCGCTGGAAATGTCCTCTTTTCGTCAATCTTGTCAATGAACACTTCACAGTATTTTTCTTACGAATTTGTAGTTCCTGTGGATTAAGGAACAGAACTGAGATATTGGACCAAGGGTAGTCAATTCAATTTTAAATCCATTTGTGGCATAAGATCCGGCTTGTTTTAATTTTGACGGAGAAAAATTCTTCTTCTTGAAGTTGGATGGCCTTTAAACTGCTTCAAATTATGATCTTCAAGCTTCGAGCCAGTCTTGAGTTTTGCGGGCCTGCCTGGCCCGGGAAAAGGCCTTAAAGATTTCGAGCTTCAGATATTAAAAAATCAGAACTGAAAAACTTTTTCCAGAATGTTTGCCTTTTATACCTTTCATGGTGTTCCTTACGTCAAAATTTGATAAGCAAGGATTATTATTTTTAACTATTCTAAATTAAAATTTAGATCATCACAGAGATTGTAATATAAAATTCGGCCGAAAAAAAAAAAAAAAAAAAAACTTGTATAAAGAGAATTTATATGAGATTTTAGGTATAACCTTAACCTAAGCTTAAAATCTTGCGACATATACTTACAATGTTTCAATCGAAAAGTAAACAAACAAACTATTTGTTTTCAGGTCTTCTTTAGAAAATAATAAAAGATTCCGAGTTGTCTTACTTACGTTTTTGCAGCTGCTTGAGCGTACGATACGCTTTTCGTCGCAGTTTGCACTGTTTTAGTTACAACAGGTTTGTTTTTGGCAAAGCCAGTTTGTTTCTGTTTCATTCGATGCACTATGATGACGCATCACGTTAGTTTATTTTTTAGTGGTTTTGTTTCTTATCAGTTGAATTTCTTTTGCTATAGCGCATCCTCTGTAGTTGGCAGGATGAGAACCTCCACAGTGGATGCATTTAGGCTTATCTTCTACTCGTTTTGAACATTCTTTTGTTAAGTGTATTCCTAAGTGTGTTTGTTAAGTACACTTTACGCATCTCGGTTCTTTAGCGCAGTACTTTTGTGTAATGACCATAAATCCGGCATCTTTTGCACTGAGGGATTAGTTTGTTGTTTTTAAAGATAGCACATCAACTTTAAACCCCAACACTGTCTTGATTTTGAAAACTTTGTTGATGTCTTCAGTATTTTCAAATGTAGGTAAGCATGAACATATTCAGTGGATCTTTGGTTCTCAATTCCGTTTGCTCACTGCTTCAACAATTTTGAATCCTTTGTGTCTTAAGTCTTCCACGATTCTTACTGACTTGCAGGAGAAATGCAATTTTTTAACAACAACATTTATTGGTCGCTCCTGTTTATTTTCATATGAGTGCCAATGGCAATTACTTTGACAGTGATATCTCTCTACATTTATAATAGTTTACTAGAAATACATGAGGCTAATTTACCAAAAAAATAAAAATGCATCAATGCAACCTACGAAACAAGGAAAAGCCGTACAAGCCATGGACTAGGTTAGTTAAAGTTGAGAAACAGGTTCGTCACGCCAAAATACTAATGTACAATAAATTACCTGATTCTATAACCGACCTTAATCAAATCAGATTTAAAAAGGCTCTTATGCATTTTTTTTTTAAAAGCAATCCGTTCGGCAAAGTAGGTGAATACATGTCAATGGACTTCTCAGAGTGCTCATTTTTGTACGAACACTGACATAATAATGTGAAAACTTAAAAAAAAAAACTTATATTATATTATAATTATTTGTAAATTATGATGATTAGTTTATTTTGAAGATGTTAAATAGTATTCGTCTGTTAGAATATAAAAATATTAATTAATCATAAAATAACCATGAAGTACTTTCGTTACTTGCCGAATGTTGTGATTTACGCGTGCTTCGGAGTTAGCACGCAGTCGGATGGCCGAATGTTGTGATTTGCGCCAATATTCCATAATAACGAATAGTTAATAGTGTTATTATACAATTGTGATTGTTAATTAATTAAGAATAATTAGATAATAATTAATATTTTAGAATGTTAAATTAATTATTATTTAGGACTATAAATCGGTAAATTGAATTGTAAAAGATTTGGTGTGCGCCTATTGGTTGTTTAAAGATCGGGTAAGAAAGTTACGATGTCGCTGTAGGGTAGGAGTAGGGATAGAGACGAGGGAGTTGGAGCGAGAAGTGCGAGCAGTCTCGGCTGTGAGCTGCTCGCAGTAAGACATACGATTTTTAAGTTAATTAAGTTTATATAATATAATAATAATAATATAAAATAATATAATAATAAATAAATATAAAACATAGATAAATTATATAAATAAATTATAAGAAAGAAGAAGAATAAATACATAAAAGTGTATAACCAGTAAATTTCATTATATTAGGTTCTTGAAAACTAATTTTGCGATAATAAATAGATTGTTTCAAGAAATTATGCTAATCAAAAACTCAAGTTGAAAGCTAGTATAAGTACATTTCCCACTAAACCAACAACCAAGATGAAAATCAGCTTATTGAGATTTGTAGCTAAGCCAACGTTATCTAGGTGATCATTTTACCCATAATTTTTTTTAAAAACTTATTTATTGTCGCAAAATTGGTTTCAATAAATCCACGATGAGTAATTAAGCTGTAATTGACAAAAAACGCAAGAAAATTTGAATTTCGCGCGATGAGTGAAACGATGCACCTTAAGCAAAACTATTTGGCGTCCTGTTAATGAGGCGGTTTCCAAAAAAAAAAAAAAGTTCTAAAATACTTACTAGATGGCGTAATAGTCCTATGGTTTTACCTGTCATTGTCAATTCTGTCAAAATATTTTATGTTTATTTTTTAAATCTTAAATTTTGTCTCCACACGTTGAGTATTTAGCCAGTGTCAACTATTGTTACATTTCAAATGAAGTCAAATACATAGTTACATTACTTGAAATTGTCTAAATACACATGTGGAGCCAAAAAATACGAGAAAAAAAAGGCACACGTACATTTTTTTGGCTTTGACAGAAAAAGTTCAAGTTACATCTAACGCCATCTATTGGGTACTTTTTTAACAGGTTTTTTTTTTTTTTGGAAAACGCCTCTTTCTCCTTTCAAGCTAATAAAGAATCCCAAACATAACAAACATGAGCTCCTCAGAAATTAATGTAAATGGTATATGTAAAAGCCACGGTTAGCTTCCCCGCTCGAATGTAGTCCACTAGCCCTACATGGCCATGCTCGCCGCTTGCAAATTGCAACAACACATTGTCTACCAAACATGCTCTCCTGGTAGCCTAGTAACTAGCGACGCTGCGGCCCTGGTACTTTACGAATAAGGCCAACGATAGCCATCGGAATCCAATCTCGGCATGCTTAATTGTTTTTGTGATGTATTTATTATTTTAATTGAAGTAGATTTATTTTAAACAGGCTTAGTTCAAATTTAACTTGGCAATTATATTATAAATAGTATTACTGAATTTCTATTGTTCCCTTTTGAACAATGACTCAACACCACAGATGAGAATGTCACAACTGTCACAATTGACAAGCCTAAGGTTTTTTTAAAGATACCGAAAATAGGTTGACAAGTTTCAACAAAATTATTATTTAATGTTTATTTACGAATTATTGTGAAGATCAACCGAATTTATTATTATTACAAAATTGATTTCAATAACTTTCTAGCCTAGCTTGTAAACGAAAAAAATACACATTTTATGTTATCAACAAATATAAAAACTAGGTCTATCAATCTATCAAGATTTGTAATGTTAATCAATAACATTAAACTAAACAGATTTTGATGAAGATATAAATTTAACGATTTCCAAATATCGTAAACCAATATTAGCGCCACATCTTCTCCATAAAAAAAACCTACAAAAATATAAATACTTTTAATACAACATTAAATCCGTTAGATTCTAAGATTTATGAATAGGGCTGACTGCTGATATAAAACCTGACTTTAAGAGCCAGAAAAAAGAAAGAAAAGAAAAGCTATTAAAAAATCAAAAGAGGTCTAACTCTAAATCACTATGCCCGGTAGTTAATATTTTTCTAACTCGTGCCATACGGAAAGGAGTATTTTATGTGCCCATAAATTATTTGAATTGAGAAAACAATGAGCTCTTTGTAATAGTATAGGTTGTTAAAGTTTAGTGCGTAAAAAAAGAAAAAAATCTATTTGACGTTTATATTTTGACATGTGACGGGTGTAGCTCTGTCAAGTTGGCGCCAGTTCGGATATTCAATTTTGGAATGATTTACGCGTTGTTTCGACTTGACGGTTTTGGTAATGACTTCGTATGGCGTAAAGTTTCGTTCGTCACTAATTTAGTGAAGTGAGCAACATATTAATAGATTTTAATCACGGTGAGCCACCATTGTAGTGAAACGATTCCATGTCAACAGATTCGCATGTCTAAAGACTCCAATTTCTACAGATTCCCATGTCTACAGACTCCCATTTCTACAGTTTCGTATGGCGCTTTGGCATACGAAACCTGTCAAACCGCCATATTTATTCCTCAGTTATCTGACGATTAAAGAAATCAACACTTTTGGCAAATGCATAAGACGTGCGACGCCAAAATCCTCTTAGGAGGAAAGAAAAAAAAAAAAAAAACCCTTAGAAAAAAACGTTTCGTTATTTAGCTTACACTACAAGAGTAGCATATAAGCTTTTGACTTTTTAATATAGTTTCCATTTTCATTTTTCATATATTTTGAAGAAATATATCGTTTTTTTCTCCGTTAATAGTTGTGCTAGAGGTACATTTTCTGGGCTCGGAGGTGGTTAGAGGTGGGGCTCTAACCACCATCTACCAAAGCGAGCCCGGGGAGGACAACAGCGTCGAGTGGCGGACGCTATTGTAGGCTTAAACGTCTCACGACAGGTACTAGCTGTCCCATCAGAGGAGCTAAAGCGTGGTGCTGAGGGCTCCGGTGCGTTCCCTTGGAGATCCCGGAGCCCTCGGTCAAGCACCAAGGCAGGCCACCGGGGGGGGTTTTAGTGGGTATAATCCCACATAACCCGGCTGCACCCCAAAGCAGGCGGGTATCTTGGTGAAGATTTCCCACACACAAAAAATAAATAAATAGGTACATTTTATTTCTGTCGCTGTGTATCTAGGTAGATGTGTTTAAGCGACTGCCCGAAAAAGAAGGTAATATTTTTTTGAGGTGTAAATATATGAATATATATGTGATGGTATACAGGCATAGTACATGATTCTGAACAACTTTTGCTATGGGACCAACCCAGAAATCGAAAGAAAAAAATCAGCTGTTCCATATGTTTTGTCCAGTGTGTTTGACATTTTTCGATTTCAGGGTTGGTCCCATAGTAAAAGTTGTTCATAATGATGAGTACTATGAGCTCTTCCTGTATATTAGTACGCATGTAGGTAACTATGTATGTTTGTGTGTTCCTTTAATAATGTGTAATATAAACGGCTTGACCTATTTTGACGAGTAAGGTATTTATTAGATTTATCTTTATGTCCGGGTTGTAAGCTACATTTTGTAGTACAGTTTTCCAAAGTAATTATTAAAAGTTTATATCCGTCATTAATAGTGAAATAGTAAATATCTGGGACATTTTGCACACACGGTCATATGACCCCAAACTAAGCAAAGCTTGTAATATGGCTGCCAGAGATGGCATACATATATATATTTTTAAATACATACTTATATAGATATTAACTCCTTGACATAGAACATACACAAATATTCATCACATGAATGTTTGTCCTAGATGGGAATCGAACCCACGCCCCCAAACACAGAAGGTAGATTCACTACCAACTGAGCCACCGGGGCAGTCATTGCGTTGTACCTAGGCTTAGGTCTGATACAGAAAACACAGTGCCAACCTTGCCACCTTAATCATGATCTGTGCAATTTGTCGCCGTCAGGTTGGTAGCCATGACGGCTGCATCTGTGGCCAATTAGGCGACATCGCGACTCATTAGTGATGTGCCTGTGATCATTACCGTAATCATAACAATTACGGATGATATTCTATTATAACGGAACTGTTAGGGTTAAAATAGAATAGTAGACTAGACTAGAATAGAGTTAGTCTCTACGGTTTTACATGCGTCAAACTAAAATCGCTACAACTTTAGTCTAGTCGAGCTAAGAATGCGAAGCGTTGTTTATTTACTAACCGAGCGAAGCGAAGGTCTCAGAGTCTACGGGACCAAATCGGCGGTTGTGTGTATGTATGTATATTTTTCCGACGATAACTTAAGAACCGTTAATCTGATTGAATGATTTTTTGTAGGCAAGTAGTTCATTTCAACACATTCTTTAAGTTCGAATATGAGCTGAGTCGGTCCAGGGGATGTGAAGTTACAGGGGCGCGAGGCTAAAAGTTCGGCGCGAACTACTAGTTTATTTTATAACTGAAGTTGCAAGGCTTTGTCATTGGCCTTCGAGCATTCTAGAATATCCGACACTAGGACTGGTTACTCGGCGCATACCATGGATATTTATAATTTTCTTTCCTTTTCTAAGACATGCAACTGAGTTTTTGAGTTTGGTTTCATGTCTTTGAGTGTCGATATGCGTAAGTTAGTATTTCTCAAAAAAAAAAAAGAATCCAATTTAAATAACTTTATGGTTTCTGGATAATCCAACTGTTATTTTAGTATGCTATGTAGTTGTAGTTTGTATGTATTTTGATTACTTAATAAAGGCACTTGCCCGTTAAAAAACAAAAATAACTTGAAACAGGCACAATGCATAAACCAGACGAAGCCAGAAAAAAACACACTAGTCACAAAAGAGCAAAAAAAAGAAACATTGAATCCCGTCCCAGCTATATTCCGTCGTATATAAATCCCAATATCATTCCAAATCAAAAACATTCTGCAAATATCGGGCATACCATGCGAAAACTCAAAGTAATGAAAATAGTAACGTAGACAATTTGACCGGCTTCTGTGACAATAGGGAATGGGGAGGGTGGGGTGAGAGGGGGTAGGGGGGGATGATTAATTGTCTAGGGGCGGCCTGATGCTGGCGCTAGTGGCTTTCTCTCATAAGCCGTGTATTTTTGTCGGGGATCGATCCACTTCCATTGGATTCTAGATTTACAGCTTGGATACAAAGGCTTTTATACATTCTTCTTACATTTCTATTACATACTTACTTACACATTAAAAAGTACGAGTTGCATCGGGATACAGTAAAACCAACGTTTTCAGTAATTCAATCTAAAGCAGAGGAAACGATTTGATTTTTTTACTCAGTAAGGTAACTTTTTAACTGAAAACAATTTTATTTTACATAGGTAATAATTTATAAAGCTAAATGATGATATTCACAGCCAATGTCAAATAAAAAAAAAGGAAACGTCATGTCTCAAAAAGTTTAGTTTCAGAACGGGTGCCGTTTCCGGAAGCGCGCGAGCTCGCCCGAACGCACCCGAAAGCTTCCGAAAATTGCCGCGAGGGGCGACACAGGAAGATGTAATGATGTTTGTCAAATGGAAAATGAGATAGGGAAATGTCGGTACGAGCTGAGTCGGTACCTTTTCGCTGATGCCGCGTTACGCTCTCCCCCATTCACCTTACAACACTCCATTACTCTCACATATTCTTTACACTTTAAGATTAGAGTATATCGCCTACGTCTTGTCCATACAAAAAGCGCCAAGTTTTTTTTTTTTTTTTGTCCTTTCCGGACTTTGGCGTCGCACGCGCCAACTGTATCCCACACAAAGGTGTTAAGCGAATTCTTTTTTTTTTATATGTTATCTACACCGTGAAAAATACGATCATTGTTTTTTTTTATTTTATTTTTTTAAAAGGTTGAAATTGTGACGACGAAATTTAGTTTTTATAAATATACCAATAATATATTTTTTTAAACAAAACCTATCAGCGTGGTTTATTATTTATCCAAGCCACTGACATCAAAAACAAAAGATTTTGATAAGATTCAGGGGGTGATAACAGTTTCCCCCGAAACGTTAATTTCATCCGAAAACATTTGGTAAATTCACTAACTCTCTCTATCGCACGCACAAGGGGCAGAGCGACAGCGATACAATGTTAAAATATCTACTGCACCAAAACCTATTCAAAGATCACGTAGCATGAGGTAAGTAGGCTGTAGAAGGTAAGCAACATTTCACGGATGAGTGACCGCAGATCAAAAACAAAGGGATCTCTATGCCTCATATTAAGCCAGAAAACGTCTACTATTGAACAGACTTGGGTGAAACAAAAGAGGTGGGTTGCCATAATCCCAACGCTCGGCAGGTGGATTGGGCAGAACGTTCACCGTTTAATAAGAGGACACTGCTGCCCGTCCTCCAGTTGTTATGGTCGTAGTCTAAAGAAATAAATACCAGGCTACCAGGGTCCAGCGGTGGATTATTCAGGGACGATGCTAGTCAGGTCAGGTGTCTTATTTACAACTGGACGCTACCGTGGTTCACGACACGTTATATAACAGATGCAATTATATTGTATAGCCGTTGTTGAATTTATCGGGTGGTCTAAAACAACGGTATAAAGAAAGCCAGCGAAACTTTAGAGAAAACTTTGGTAAAGAATTTAATTAAATACTTAGACTTGCCCTTTCGAATGGAATGCTGGCATTTAATTAAAGCTGCGAACTTACAATTTAAAACGACGCGATTAAAGTTATGATAATTGTTATCTATAGTAGGACCACCTGGAAATAAGTTATAAAAAAATTGCTGGTCTTTTAAAAAGTCTAACGTTCAATTCAATATCTTGATCGCATTAAAATGCGAAAGGTGAAGCGAAAATGCGAGCATATTCGAAAACGGAATTCAAATAAGGAACGGTAAATTGTCGAATACACAAAAAAACGTTCCAAATTCAAACTGTCGGGATTCTAGCTGAATGGGTGCGTTCATAAATCTCGTCGTCTCAGCAGCTGATGTTCGAAATACGAAACAGCGGTGGCGCTATCGGCTGCCGTCCGACGGGCGTGCGGTGCACAGATAAAATAAATGGAGGAACGAGGAACGGTGAAAAATGATGACGCGTAGCGGCGGCGGCGCGGAAAGACATCGCTCTGAAAGGGGTCGGGCGACTGGGTCAAATGCTTTTGTCTTTCGAATTTCGAATGTTATCCTTAATTATTGTCAATAATTACATTTTATGATACCAAAGAAACTTACAGATGGTGACAAAACCGCTGCAAAAACTTAATACAAAAACCGAAAAAATTTGGACCTGCTCGAAACGGGCCCGCGGGATGGGTTGACAGCGCATATTTTGAATTGGTTTACTGGACCCGTTGACAAATTTAAAATAGGAGAACGCAGCCACAGACGCATCGATTTTGAGTCATAAACAATTGAATGTCAACTAGTCAGATTGTGCGAGTATTATATAGTATTATTTGGATGGAGGCAATCACAGTTATGAACCTTATCAGTGCAGGAAGGGATGCGCGCGCGTAGCTTTCTATGCTTTTTTTTATGATTCTGAGTGACGCGACGTGCATGTTGCTTGCCTGATGGTAAGCATTACGCTTGCCCATAACAGTTCAATACCACCCAGAATCATAGTCATCATTATTATCATCATGAGTCACTCGTGCCTCTGCCCTCAGTGTAAAACATACAAATTTGTAAAAATCTTTATTTTGTATGAACATTAGTAATGTGATACTTCGCCATTATAAAACTGTTTTGTGTAAAAAGTCGTGGTGGCTCAGTGGGAGAAACGCTCGCCTCACGTTCGTGAGGTAGCGGGTTCTAACCCGGGCGGGCCCGTAACAATGATTTATTTGGAACTTACGTACGGATATACCACTGGCTTTACGGTGAAGGAAAACATCGTGAGGAAGCCTGCATATCTCCGGAGAAGAAATTCGATGGCGTATGTGAATCCGCCAACCCGCACTGGGCCAGCGTGGTGGATATGGCCTTACCACCCTTCTAGGGTAAGCTGATATCCCAGCAGTGGGATGTTTAAAGGCTGATATAGTAGTGTAAAAAGTAGGTAAAATGGTAAGTTCAAATATGTTGTACATTTAGTATGTAATTAATACTAAATAGGAAAAAAAGGAGGTATGTACTCTCTTTTTCTGAAAACTTTTTTTTTTAATCCTTCATTTCTAAGTCAACTGATTTTTGTTAGTATAACTTATAAGTTAGTATTAATTATAAGTAAATATTAAACAAAAGACTGATTTTTAAAAAGATGAATATCTTCAACTTCATTATTATACATTATTTATTATTATACCGTATTATTTTTAATAAATTGTGCACGCTTGTACATTTGTACAGATTTGAAAGTATACAACTGTTTTCTTACGAATTATTTGACTAAAGAAAAATAATAAAATTAATTAATTAGTCAACTCATCCCGCGGGTCTAGTTTGAGGCGGGTCCAGTTGACGTAAGCGCGAACGATTTGTTGGCCAGTTTCTTATTTTTTTAAATTACTTTGAATTTTGTTCTGCTCGTATTTTTAAATTATTATAAACAAAATACCGTTTTTATTGTTAACAATTCTTTTGAAGTTGGAATGTTTTATTTCTCTGTTAGCAATCTAGAAAATGTTTTATAACCATTAAGATTTATGGATTAGATGGATAATGACTGACCGTTAAACCGTTTCTAGAAAACGCGCCATTTTTAGGACAAATTAAATAATCGCGTAAATCTTTCTGTCTGAGAATTGAGAAACTGGTGCAAAGTGCAAATAAAAAAGAGAATGTGGTGCGGATAATTTGGATTTGTTTTGCGCCTGTTTATTCGTATCTTTGGCGACCACAAATTACTTTCAGAATTATTTAAGATAAAAGACCGAAAAAAAAAAAAAACAACTTTAAGATAGCGGTTTCCACAAGTTTTCAGACAACAAGTTTTAGCAAAGTCATTATGTATTTTTATTATCTTTTTCTATCAAATAAATTGTCTATCGCAGTACCGAGAAAGGTTTATATATTATCCGAAACTGCTGTCTATCGTAGGGTCCACATATAAGGGCGTCGAGGGGCTCCGACATTACCAGGGCCGTAAAGGGCACGAAGAGGTCGCTTAATGCGGCGCTAAGTGTTCCGGGTAGCTCCACGCACATTGTACACGCATGGTACATGCGTTAAGTACGCTGAGGAGGTGCGATGTTGGCCTCTCTGAGACATTTCAGCCTGGTATGTGACCGCTAAGAGATTAATCTTTTGAAAAGTATGATTTAAAAAAAAGTAAACTCCAAATTCAAACATCACAGTCAAATTTTAAAGTTTTAAAGGGCCCGTACCGCGAGGTGCTCATTGCGATGATTGTTAGGTTCTGCCGACGACGCTGCGCGACCACGAACCGTAAGAGTGTCTACACATGGCCCGACCTGACATCGTGTGAAAGGGACAGCTAGATTAGAATTTCACGGGAGCAAAAGAAACAAACTATTAAGGTTATAGCTTCTCCCTTTCACTTCCCCAGAAACTTATACATAGCCATCTCTTTCAAGCGATGTCGGGTCGGGCCATGTGTAGACACCCTAACGCCGCGGGATAAGGTGTATGGTCGCGCAGCGTTGCTGTCTGAACCTAACAATCATCGCAATAGCCACCACGGTACGGATCCTGTACAGATAAATTGCCTTTTTTTACCTAAAGTTTTTACTAAATGTACCTAGGTAGAGAGACCGGAGCAAATCGAGTCATAGACAAAAAAAAACTACAAAAAACGTCTCAAAATAACACCTTACAAAAACCGGTAGGCGTTCGACACTCCCCAAAAATGTCGATTACATCGAATAAAGCAAAAACTCACCGACTTATTATTTGAATCGTTGCATTACACCGAAAGGCACTTACCTAGAACAAAGAACGGGAAAAATTCAATTAACATCACAAAAGAATGCCTCCTCATAATTTATATACACAAAAAGCTCATTTAATTATAATTAATATTTACAAGACGGGGGAAAGGAGTCGTAAGGAAAGGATCTCGCGCAGGATTTTCCAGTAACTGAGATATCGGGCTAGGAACGGGCTAGAAGGTAGAAATTGAATATATTTTTGTATGCCCCATAATTATTGTATTAAAAAATTTAGGTAGTAAAATTAGGAACAGACAAAAACAAATCAATAACACTGGCTGAAAAAAAGAACTTCAAAATGCTTCTTTTTTCTTTTTTTTTTCTATTATTTTTAGGCTCCACACGTTGTGTATTTAGCCAGTGTCAAGTATTGTAATAGTTCAAGTGAAATTAAATAATTCACAATTAAAATAAGTCTCAGTCATAGTCTAAATCAAGCAAAGCAAGTCACGGTCAAGTCCAAGTCATGCCCCAGTAAAGCGGTGAAAACTTTACTAGAACCTTCTATGGAGTTTTGGAAACAACACGAAAAGTCACTTTTCAAGACGTTATACTATTCACCAACACTTATGCACGACCACGAACACTTAATGAATAAAAATCCACCATTTTTCACATTAACACTCGAAATAACACAAGTTTTGGAAAATAGTTTAATGAAGCGACATGACTTCTTCACGTTCCCGGCAAAACTCTTCATTTGTCTTACTGGCCAGTTTAAACCACAAAAGAAAAGATAAAAAAACACTGGCCGAAAACGCAGCACAACAAAAAAGAAAACATCCTTAGGAAATTCTTTTGAAAAAAGAATTGAGTCGGAAAATTCGCGCGCATTTTCGCACCGCTCATCTACGTAGCGTAGGGTTGGCAGTAAAGAGACTCCGAATAAAGGCCTTTAAGGGACTCCCTCAGTTATCTCGGCTACTACCATCGTAAAATAAAGGTTTACTAGACCATAAAGAAAATTAAAATGAATTATTTTGACGAGTGTAAGGGGGCTTTGAGGCTTAGCCCCGTGTTTACGGCAGTAAGGTGAATTGTTACGAGGCCGTAAGACGTAATTGTTTTTCTTGTAATTCAAAGCTTGTTTTTGCAGTAAGATGTTAGTTCTGCATATTTTGGCGGTAAATTAATTTGGGCTGTTCAATTTGGCAGGAAATGTTTGTTATTTTACGATTATCGGTTTGATTAGGGATTATTGGTAGGTTGAAGATCATTGACAGTATTTTTTTAATGAAACTTGACGTAGTCGGTCTCCTGATGGTAACCATCACGCTTGTCTATAAAAGTTTAGTGCCACCCAGATTATTGAATTTTATCAGTTCAAAGCCCTGCGCGGCAATGCACTGCGCTGTGTCCTCTGCGTCCTCTGAGATATTAGATCTCTTTATGCTAAATAATAACGCTGGAATAATAAATAAACTACATCTCGCAATTTTAATTTTCACCATTTACCGAAAAAAATAATATTTTTATTAAATAATATTTTATTGTTAAAATTGGTTCAGATTGGTTCGCTACTTAGGCGTTTTAAAAGATAATAAAATAAATAAGCTTACTGAGTAACTTTTGATAACAGTCACTTAGTGAAGACTTTGTGATAAATTGGAAACCGTTTGGCGGCTTCACAGCTGATTCAAGAAGATCGCCATTCTTATGCTAAGTTAAGATTTTACAACCGTAATATAACCGACATTATAGACCGCCGATCCCCCCTTATTAAAACGACAGATTATTTCAGACATATCCATTTCAACCTTTTTTAAAACCGCCAACGCGTCTATTTCAAAGTCTCTATTCCTCGGCGCCCCGCGGAGAAAAAAACCTGAAAATTCAGCGCCGATTACAGAAGGAAATGGTTGTTTTATCACTGGGAGGCCCCGACCTCGTGCGGAAACACACGGGTGGAATTTGTGAACTTTTTTCTTTGCAACTGAGTGACTAAGCCGGAGTTCATTCGGGACGTTGGGAATTTAAATTCTCATCGTCCCCACAAATTTTATAAATGGGGACGTCGGGAATTTAAATTACTATCGTCTCCACTAGTATAAAAAGCAGTGGGGACGCTAGGAATTTAAATTCTCATCGTTATCATCATCATCATAATTTTATCAGTTGGGGCGTCGGGAATTTAAAACCAGCAGTGGGGCGGCTGGAAATTTCCAACTAATGGGAATGGTGGGGACGTTGGGACCTTATCGACGGATAATTCACGTATGGGAAGCGCACTATTCAATATAGCGCAGTTTTAGTATTCAGTGATTCGGGTATGTCCTACTACTGCGAGCAGAAAGAACTACCAGAGGACGGGCAGCAGCGTCCTATTAGTAACCGGTAAGCATTCTGAGATCTCCAAGCCGCACGTCTAAAAGCTGATAAGAAGATGAAGAATAAGCATTCTGTGACCCGAATGCCTAAGAAGAAGGCTAATGTTTTGTGTTTGTGTATCTATAATTGTATGTATGTATATATAATTGTTTGGTGTATCTGTTTTTTTTTTTTTATGTTACTCGGTGACGAGACGAGCAAGTCGCTCACCTGATGTTAAGCGTCACGCTTGTTCATAACAGTTCAGTGCCACCCAGAATTTTGATCTTACCAGTTCAAAACTATGCGCGGCAATGCACTGCGCTCGTCACCCTGAGATGTTAGATGTTAAATCTTAATTACGCTGGAAACATTGCCCTTCAATCCGGAATGCTTACATACTACTGCTTGGCGGATGAATAACTGGCAAAGGTGTGGTACTTCGTACTATCCGTGTTTCTATACTTCCGCTATAGTCTAAGTGGTTTTACCAATTTTGATGGGTGACATAAAGAGATAACTGTGGCAATTTTTTTAAAAACGCTCCATGCACCAGCACATTTTCGTCCCGTACTTTCCACCAATAAGGGGATCCATGATGGGCCAGCATCAAACGTTCGCCGAAGGAGCACTAACGCTGTTCTACAATATGGAGATAAGATGGGGTTGGAACGGCGTTCGATGGTATGATATGAGTGCCGTTTAAATGATTGTTCTGATTTCAAAGGGTCGATATTGGATTGTAAAGATTTCTTAAACGATTCTTGAAGATATTTCCTATGAGCATTCTTATTATTTATTTTAAAAGTTCTTTATTTAACATAATAACATAGCTGAAGAGGCAATGGGCAGGCCACATCACTCGAAGAACCGATAACCGATGGGGAAGAAAGGTTCTTGAGTGGCGACCACGAACCGGAAGACGAAGCGTAGGCAGGCCTCCCACTAGGTGGACCAACTACATTGTGAAAGTCGCGGGCAGCCGGTGGATGCAAATGGCACATTGTAGGTCGGTGTGGCAGTCTAAGGGGGAGGCCTATGTTCAGCAGTGGACGTCTTCTGGCTGATAATGTAATGTAATGTTATTTAAAATAATAATAAAATACGTACAAACTAGACACAGTCTAAAATATTGTATACGCCAATATTGTGTGAATAACTTTTTCAGGCTAGCAACGCCTCTGTAAGTCTTTTAAAAACATAGTTTGATTTTAATTATATTTAAATTCATGAACTATACTACAGTATTAGTGAAAACAAACGATTAATAGACTTAAATTTACGGTAAAAAGCCTATTGCACCAGGCTTATTTTTTAATCAAGGCTTATTTTTTAATCAAGGCTTATTTTTTTATCAAGGCTTATTTTTTAATCAAGCACTCTAGCTTATGAGGTTGTTGAAGAGATAGAACTCTTTTGCAAAGTCTTTTGAAATCTTCCAAATGGAAAACTATTCTCGGTAAAAAATCTTCTATTAACAGACTTGTCAACGAGTTTAATGTTTGATTGCCCCGGTGGCTCAGTTGGTAGTGAACCTACCTTCTGTGTTTGGGGGCGTGGGTATGATTCCCATCTAGGACAAACATTCATGTGATGAATATTTGCGTTTGTTCTATGTCTGGGTGTTAATATCTATATAAGTATGTATTAAAAAATATATATGTACGTATATCAGTCTCTGGCAGCCATATTACAAGCTTTGCTTAGTTTGGGGTCAGATGACCGTGTGTGCAAAAATGTCCCAGATATTTGTCCCAGATATTTAATGTTTTCTCCCAGGATAAAGACATTGACCTGTTTTCTGGAGGCGCAGGTAAGTTTAAATTATTGGCGGCACCCGTGAAATACTTATCATCGAGGAGTTCCGGTGGCCATCTGTAACGATCCAACCAAACGATATTTTCTGAACGCAAATGCTTGACTTGTTGATGAAAATACCAAAATCGCTCTACGTATGCCTATAATATTTGAGGAGTTCCCTCAATTTCTCAAGTGGTTCGCATTATCAGAACTGGATTTTGTGACCAAAAATCAATCCTTTCAAATAAAAAAATGAATTTTCCAATTCGGTTTATAAATGACGGAGTTCTGAGGACGTAAAAAAATACATAAAAATAATTCAGCATTTAAAAAAAAGATTCCTCCTTCTTTATTTTTTGAAGTCGGTTAATAATTACGGTGAAACAGAGCCCGAATAACGCATGTAGCATCCAAATAAAAATCTAGCTTTTTCTATCTCTAAATTAAGCTTACAACCAATTTAGGAAGAGAAAATCGGAAAAATTCAAACTCTTGAGGCAAATCGTTGTAAAAATTACGTAGCAAAATCTCCCATCATCAAGACATCCTCAACACTCGACAAAAGCCAAAAAAATCCCAGCGATCTTATCTAAAACGGGTACTAAACAAAAATCCAGGGGTATTAAACCGAAGTGTCGTTCGCAAGTTGTTTTACGGCTCGTCAGGGCTCGTAAACCTTGGGCTCGGCGTCAGTGATTCCTGATGGACAATTTGAGAGTTTCCAGCCATTTCGGGGGCCATTCTGCGACCTACTGAGCCTTGGGGAGCCCTATCGGTACCATCTCAACCGTTGTCTTATTCAAAATGGAGGGCGTAAAAGAGTTTGAGGTTGCGTAGATATGGAAATTTCCCTTTTGGCGCGGAATAAGTGAGGTTGGAATGACAGTTTTTTTAGTAAAATATGTTTAGGACTGTTTTACGTAGAGAAGGTTTGGGGAAAACTTGCTTTAAAAATTACAGTCTTTGGTGCAGTTCATTGCGACGAAGTTACGTGTTGCCAGATTGAGGAAACATTTCTGAGCAAGGAAATTTGTGAGAAATCTTCAAAATTTTAGGCGAACGTTTTTCCTGGACCTCATTAAGCCAATTTTTTGTTTCATTTTGCTTGTTTTTTTTTTGTTACTATTATTACGTAGAACCTCCCTCGTATCCTGCAGCCCTGGTGCCCTCGTGTCACAGGTGAGGGTAACGCGTAATTGCCGGATAACCTACAGTTTACGAGCGACCTAACCGACGGTTAACTCACGGTCCAAGGGCCGGAGGGAAACAGTTGTTTTAAGGAATTGGCCTGTTTTTATTTAATCTTGAGAGGGTATTGTGAGAGCAGACTGGTGTTAATTTTACCCGTCTGCTCAAAAAGGAGGATACCTTCTGCAGCCTAAACGTCTTGACCGATTTCGAAAAGTGAGGTATCGTTGGATTGCTCTTTACGTCCGGGGTGAGATAGCCACATTTTGCAGTCGGGTATTTTGTGTTTCTTTTAATAATATCACTAAAAACAAAAAAAATTTAGATACTAAAAGTATTCTTTGCAGCAGGATTATTTTAATATAACTTAATTTAATTAATTTAATGAAATTTTAATATAAAAGTATTAATATTTTTAAGAGCAGCTGTTGATGCTTGCTGGCTGTGCTTGATTCCAGCGATTTTCTTGCTTCAATTATTCTATTTATTTTTAGTTTTCCACCAATAAAAAGTTTCGATCCTAAGGGATCCTACAATATACTCTCTATAACTTGCATTATATTGGCACAATCAGATTTTATGTTTTTTTTTGTGTTCCTCGGTTACTAGACGTGCAATATGTATCTATTTTGGATATCGATCCGCCTTAAAAGGCTATCCAGTTTGTGGGTATTTCATGAAGGAGACCTTTAATGACCTTTCAACATAACCAACGAAATAAGGAAGTAAAGTGTGTGAAAAATTACTAGAGTCGCATCACTTTCAAGCAGTCTTCTCCAAATGTTTTCCAAATAAGAAACCTGTCACGTCCGTGCTCACATAGTTTAGTTTATCTATTCCATGACGTAGCGGAAATACCTTGCAGCAAGTCGAGTTGAATACTTTAACAAGGAGTACAGAACGGCGTGGCGTGGCGTGTTAAATATGCAGCTACCAGGAGACCAGAATCGTGATGGAATTATACATGAAGTGGGACGCCGTCACTACGTGAGGTGCGAAAGGGGTAGGACACCTGCCCAATATAACAAGCAGGAACACATGTTCAAAAGTCTTTGACATCGGCAATGAACTGCACTAAACAGTAAACAAGGAAAAATAGAAAATCAGAGGAAATAAAAGTATCCAGTCCATTAGGAAAACGTTTGGTCTATATTTTTTGGCAATGATAACCACACTGACGTCGATTGTTTGACACACATTGAAATTTTTTATACTTTGAAATGAAAAGAGACTCAAACAATTTTGTATCTGTCAGCTTAGTTCTAAAGAGTGGTGCAGCAGAAAAGCTTAGTCCCAACGTCCCACTAATAGAAATGTAGGGGACGTTGGGAGTTAAAATTCTTTACGTCCCCATTACATCAAAGTCGGGGAGGTTGGGAAATTAAATTCCCAATGTTCCCATTCGTAAGGTTAAGGCGGAGAATGGGACTTTAAATTCCAAATGTCCCCACTACATTGTTTTGAATGACTGTGACGGAAATGGTACGCGCAGACCGCCATCTAACAAACCGGAGAGAAAGAGGAAGACAATGTTTTCTTTATCTTTTCTTTCGCCGGTCCGCTGACCGTGGTCTTGAGAGTCAATCCACAGGCACTAAAGGTTCTTTCAATTCTTCCATTTTCATGGAGTATTATAGAAGAAAGTAAACAAGCAATAGCCGATGGTAGAAGACGATAACACGCTTGGCACACAAATCATGTTCGAAGTCATTCAACTCTGACAGTTTGCAAGTACCAGGCAGACATCCAGCTATAGGAAATATATTCCGCGTCACGCTCATCCGATGCCCTAATTATGCCGCCCTGGTATCTATCGATAGACAATAGAACAATCGGCAACTGAAATTAGATACTTGGATGATGGGTGGACACAATAGTGCTATTCAGGGTGGCATTTATTGAATGGTGGATATAATGTGAAAGTTTGTCTTAAAGGGAAAAGAGCAGAGAGAAAAAAAAAATGGCGTAGTTACCTAATACAGTCATGTCTATAAAGCTGGGAAGTTGTCAAAGATGACATTTCCGCTGGAAAAATCAATACTTTTCTTCACTTTTTTGTCTTGAATTTAGCCAGTCACAAGTATCATACTAAAAATCGCAATATTGCAGAATATAAATCTGCCTTCCCGGACTATGTCAACAGTTCCAGTCCCAGACTTGCTCCAGTAACGTAAACTTCTACGGAGTTTTGGAACAAAACGAAAATACGCGGTTTTGCCACACTATCCTAGTTTCGCATACCGTGCACGTTAATTAATATTTCACTATTTCCTTACTAGTTCACGTTAATTTCTAGTATTACTAGTCAACGTTCACAAGACTAAAGCCTAAAGTCGTTGTAGCTCAGCTGGAGAACGCTCGCCACACATTCGTGAGGTAGCGGGTTCGAACCCGGGCGGGGCCGTTCCAATAAGTTCTTTGGAACTTACGTACGTATATACCACTGGCTAACGGTGAAGGAATACATCGTGAGGAAGCCTGCATATTTCCGGAGAAGAAATTCGATGGCGTATGTGAATCCGCCAACACGTATTAGGCCAGCGCGGCCTTACCACCCTTCGAGGGTAGGCTGATATCCCAGCAGTGGGATGTTTAAAGGCTTATACAGTTCACAAGAACACAAGTTTTGAAAAACCATACAAAGCGGCAAAATGTTTTTTTTTTACGTTGGCGATATGTGCTGCATTTCACTCCGGATTAGCGCGCATGGTCGCCCTACCGTGTAGTCTAGGAGCCAGCGACACGGATTATCAGCTTACACGGATCTACTTGATTAGTAGTCAATACATGGGCTTAGTTACTAATTATTGGTTAGCCGTTACTGCTCACTTGGCTGTAAGAGGGTGTTAATTTTGTGCGATGATTATAATTAATTGGTGAGGATTAGTGTGTATTTCTATTTGTTAGAGTGGAATGTCCCATTGTTCTCATCCTACAGGATAAATAGAGTGTAAAATGTGCTGTCAAAGTGTTTCCCGATTTCAATTTATGTCACTGAATCCGTTTGTCCTAAGACTTGTGTCTAAAGTTATGACTGAGTAAATGTCTATTATGTCTAAAAGTAGACAGAATAGAAATGATGATGATGATGATGGTGTGTATGTGATGATAACTGAATAATTAGGTCTATTAAGACTTAATTATAGACATAGTCAATCAGCACTTATCTTCTGCTGAGATGGGTACAATTTTCAGTTCAGCCGTTTAGTCTTAGGAACACACAGACAGTGAGTTATTTTATAAGTGTGCGTTTTTACATCTAAGAAGATGGGAGAACTCACACTTACAAATAATACACTGTTCTATTATAATGTTGCATAATGACAATAGACAATAGACAGTTATTTATTTGTCACAAAAACAAAACAAAAAAAAAACAAGGCAAAAGTAAATACATAAAAATAAAACATAATAAACTTACAATTTTTAATAAATTATGCATTACTTAGTGCATAGAACACAATTTATTAATTTATTATTAAATAATGCACTAATTACTGCATAGAACACAATTAGAAACAGAAATGGGAGCAGAATCTTACAAATCATTCTCAAAATAGCTTCAGACCTACACACAACTAAATATACATAAAACAACACCAAACTGCGCACAAAACACCTCAAAGTAACAGTCTAATCAAATAAACAAATCTTGGGACATGCTCGTAAACATAAAACGGGACATGTCGTAACGGGAGATGAGCCATCAACCGGGACGGCGTACGGAGAGGGTGTCACGATACCTTACGGGACGAATATGGGACCACAAGTGGGCCTTGAGAATAGATTTTCATAAGATAGGTGCGATACAAAAATTTGGATTATGAGTTATGAATTTATTGACCGAGTGAGTGAAGCGAACGAAAGGTCTCAGTTTTATCTGGCTTTCATCTGTCCGTATGTTGGTACTTGCATGCAGGTAAATTAGTATACAGGGTCTGCCATTTTTTAAAATTTTTACCAGGAAGCGCACTAATGTCTTCACAGAGTTTGAGCTCTACGCGGAGTGAATGGACATGCTTTTAAAGTTGTATGCGTTAAATTTTTAATGATAAAAGTTTTTGAAATGTTAGCTCTCAGTCTATTATTAGATAGTGCACTAGCCTCCAAGTTGGAACTGTACTCGATTTGAGCCCCAAATAGTCTTGCATTTAGTGATGGTGATTTTAAGTAATCGTTTCTCGAAAACGTAGGTAAATATTACCTTAATTGTCACAGTCGTGTATCTCTCCCGAGTTTCAGTTGCATCTAAGATTCAATTTAGACTTGTCACACGAGTCTTTTACGTCCAAAAATAACAAAGATAAATCCATTAACTCCGTAAATCCGTATTTATTTCTTCGTTACCCGATAACGGAACAGCTAAAAGGAAGACCGAAGGAAAATCCATTCCGTATCCCCCGAGATGGCACATTTAAATTTCAAATGGTCGCGCCTTATCAATTACAAGTACCAGGAGCGCAACAATGAGAGGCAGTGACAAGCGCGCTTCGAACATTTGCATGTTTATACAATTGCAATTAGGGGGGCGTAATTCTCTCGTAGAGATGAGACAAAGATTTGAAAGCGATACTAACGTAATCGGTTCAACAACCCGATTGATCTAATATTCAACCACCCATCTTTCGTTCACTCTACACAGCCAATATGTCAGCTTGAGGTTTGACAGTTCAACAAATGCAATATCAACAATCGAGCACTGCTAATCAAATGAGTTGCAACTTTTTTGGGCCTTTCAAGTGAAATTAGCTGTAAAACTTTGATTAGCTAAAAGAATTCCTTTATTAAGTCACCTGACACCACAGATAATCCTCTACGGATACCACATTACGAGATTGGCTATCTCAAAGATACGGTTAGTCGGCTACTTGCACCTTGCAATGAATCAATGAGATTGTTTTCTTTTGTACGTGGATTATCACGGATACGTGCTTTGCTTTGGCCTGAGTGAAGAATCTAGAGGGGGTAATCTGTGGCCATCTTGTTAGTTTTCATCAAAATTTTAACATTCAACTCAATTGACAAGAATCCACCTAATAAATATTCATTATTTGCATTTCTTTATACACGTAAGTTGAAATAAGTATCTTGACCGTCATCTTATCGATTTCATTACCGTGATGAGAATCGATATCGATCTTAAGAATCGATTCGCGATGGCTATCTCTATTCGCATTCGATTTCAATTTGATGTAGCTCGGATATGACTCGTTACAGAACAGTACACGCGAAGCAGAAGGTAATCTACATTCAAAATAACGTAATAAAACGACTTTGTGAAAGACATCTCAGTGGATTTTTTTATTCTACTAAAGGTGGTCTTCTATCTTAATTAGTCTGTCACATTTTCACGATAAAACGGCTGGACCTGATGAAATACGGTAAACAAGCTATCTTATTGAAAGAAAAACAAAACAACCGACTGCATAATGTCACTACAAACAAAAAGAGAAATCCTACGACGCCTCGTCAAAATCGGTCAACCCTAAAGCTACAGGAGGTATAGGAAGACAAAAACATATATACTTCGACACTGACACTACCTACAGACTCACATGATTACATACACATTCACATACTTAAATATTCTATGAAATGCGAGTAAATCCGCGATAAACTATTTACCAGTATCTAAATCTATATCTTTTTCTTTAATATAGAAAAGGCGACCTATGTTTGTTTGTATGTTTCTTATACCTAGACTCCAAAACAGCTGGACCAGTTTTGATGAAATTTTCAGGGAATCTTCAAACTAGTCCAGTGGGTCCTGTGAAGTTTGGTAGTAATTAGGTGATTGATTTCGACACTCAACCGCGTATCGTATCATCTTAGGTTTTGATTAAAATAATTACCAACCGCGAAGCAGTAGTGTGCTTTGTTTCGGATTGAAGGGCAATGTTTTCAGCGTAATTACTGGGCACAGAGATTTAAGGTTTAATATCTCAGGGTGACGAGCGCAGTGCATTTTCGCGCATGGTTTTGAACTGTTGAGGTTCAAAATTCTGGGTGGAACTGAACTGTTATAGGCAGGCGTCAAGCTTAACATCAGGTGAGTGACTTGCACGTCTCGTCACCAAAGCCATATTTTTTTTACAAAGGATTACTTTGGAATTTTGTTTCGAATGTTATCCTCATTATAAGAAACAGGGTAATTTTGGGAGACACGACATTTTCTCATTGAGATTGAAAATTCAAAGTGAGCCAGAATCGCAACAAAAATGTGCTTTAAAAAATAAAATATACCATCTACGATGCGTCAAATTCACGGAAAAATAAAATAATAAGGATCCAACTTCTGTGCACCCTAATCCTAATTGCCTAATTAATATTACTAATTATAATAATTAATTATAAATTCGTCTCGAGCAAAAAAACTTCGCTTACGCGATTCAGAATTCTCTACAACAACTGTCAGTTCATACAAAAGGTAAAAAAATGCACAAAAATGGATCAACGCCATCTAGCGTACTATAGGAAGTAACTTTATCTTTCTGTCTGGATGTTTGTCACGTTCACAGAAGAGAATATTTTTTGACTGTTGTCGCGTTACCACGTCTAAACGGTTTAACGGATCTTGATAAAATTTGATAAGGAGCTATATCACAAAGACGGACATAGAATACTATTTCATGTCCACGCAATACAATATAACTTTATTAAACACAGAAAATACAATTAAAATTAAACAATAATTAAATATCCGGCAGTATAATGGGCGGCCTTATCGCTTAAAGCGATATCTTCCAGGCAGCCTTAGTATGGACAGAAATTAACTAGTTGCTTATAAAGCTTTTATTAAATTAGGTAAATAACTGTATCTGATCAAGACATGTCCCGAATTATATAACCCTGGTCCCTCCTAAATTATATTCCCGAATCTCCACGAGTCATTTACTAATTTTACCACCTACAACTCTAATTATAGATTAGCCACCCCTTTATAATTGGTTATTACAAACACGGAAGGGTTGGTGTGCACTTATTAAATATTTACTCATACAATTGCTCTCGAGAGGACGCCTAGCGCCTGCACACTTGCAGGGGACCGCAACTCTGGGTACATAATGTAATGGGAGTGTTGGAGTAAACTCTACCTTATACATAGCATTGTACTTTCTTTATTTTATTTCTATCTGATGCCCGCGAAGCTCGGCATTCGGCGTCGCTAAACTCTTCATAAAAACCTAGTCCTCTCAATTACAAACACAACAAAAAAGAAATCATCAAAATCGGTCCAGCCTTTCTCTAGTTATAGCGTTACCAGGAAAAATAGGGGTTCATTTTTTATATATAGATTAAATAACTAAACGAGCAAGTCATTTGCTTGATGTTAAGTGTCATTGCACATACTTATACAAATGTTCGTGTCTCCCAGAACACTGAAACATTCAAAACGGAACAGCGTAGCGTTTGTAAAGAAATATTGTCCTTCAATTTGTTAGTATCTATCTAACAAGCAACTAGAAGATAATCGTACTATTTTTGATAAGAATTTCACTTTGAAATGTTTAATTTTGTTAGCGCTTTAATCAATAGCATTAAGTTCTTCCATACCAATATTAAAACAACATACAGTAACACAAAAGAGCGTAACACTTAACCAATCAAGCCTGCATCAGCTGTGCCCCACCTGTTTACACAGGGGCACAGGGGTAGTGCTCCCCAACCCTTCCTAATGGTTTTACTGGACGTAAAGATGTTAACTCGAATTAATACTCGAGTGTTTGGACTATTCGAATGATTTTTTGATTGAGCTCGTGTTGGGACGGGTGGAGATTGAATTTTTAAGTAATGAAAGCTCGATTGTTTTCATTTTATGCAGTGTCGTTTTTAAAGTCGGTTTACTCTGGCCATCCGTGACTCTGGCTTATCACGACTGATTGGCTGAGCTGTAATATTAATTGTAATCGTAATATTAATTGTCAAAAAAATTTGTCCGCGTCTATACAAATTACAAAATTAGTCAACGGATTCAGTCGACCAATTCAAAATATGCGTTAGTCAACTGATCCCGCGGGTTCGGTTGGAGCGGGTTCAGTTGACGTAAGAGCCTTTTAAACGGTATTTGGCAGGAATGTTGATGACGTCTAGTTGTAAATCTTAAAATATAAATTAGCTTTAGTCAGTTTTAACTGTTAAAGGCCTCGCTACATTACCTGACCCTACATCGTGCGAAAGGAACAGCTAGACTTGAATTTCACGGGAGCAAAAGAAACAAACTACTAAGGTTATAGCTTCTCCCTTTCGCTCCCCAGAAACTCATATATAGCCTCACATATAGCCATCTCTTTCACACGATGTCAGGTCAGGTCATGTATAGCCACTTTAATTTGATGTCAGAGTATAAGTTAAATTATTATTGACGTGCCTTTGTTTTTTTTTTTCTATAATTACAGGTTTAATTACATAGCTGTACCAGGCGAATAGAACGCTCGAGAGCTATGTGACCTGTGACCTGAGCCGTCAGTCAATCACCGTTGCCTGTCAGTTACCAGGCGGCTATAAGTTAATGAGAGATGCGTCATTTGACTGCCACATAGTATACTTACGTCCGCGGCTTTACTGTTATCTTATTTTGGACGTTTGAAGCGCACCACGCTCAGTCTAAATTCACTTATAAAAAAATACTCTGATTGGTCGATTGTCAGGTGCAAGCAGGCGTAACCTTGAGATAGCCAATGAGAACGCTTGGTCGCACTCCCCGCGACCCGCGCCTTCCTTTGGTGAATTTTTGTAGGAACAACAAATCTCGTAATGCGGTATCTAGTGTGATCTGTGTATAAATCTAACGAAACCTTGTAATCCAAATTCGGTCAAGGCATTTTGGAGGTAGATCATAATAATAACAGACAAACACACCTGAAAAACATCACCTCACTTCCGAGTAGTCGGGTAAAAAAAAACAATAATCGAAATCTATAAAACCTTGTAAAATAATACGAGGTATATCACTATCATCAAGAATATTTTTTCACAAGTACGAGTACTTTAAAATGATTCTCCCACACTATTTTGAAATGACAATCAGAACCGAAGTCGGCAGCTTGGCGTATCAATACACACTTAACTTACTCATCACTTGAACTTAACGATATAAACGTTTCTAAGTTATATTTATTTACCAAACTTCAAGTGTTAAGTTAGGTAGCTCACAATGGGATCGGTTCTCAAGTAACGTCACTTTTCGAGAGCTTATTGAATCTGTAAATTGACTATAGATTCCTTCTGCCTATTGATACGTGAGATTGTGTTATTTGTTATGCTACTGAACGAGGCGAGCATTTCGCTCGCCTGATGGTAAGTCATTATCATCAGCCAGAAGACGTCCACTGCTGAATATAGGCCTCCCCCTTAAAGCGCCACGCCGACCGACAATCTGCCGCCGGTTGCCCGCGACTTTCACAATGTCGTCGGTCCATCTAGTGGGAGGCCTGCCTACGCTGCGTCTTCCAGTTCGTGGTCGCCACTCACTTCGTTCTACTTATCGGTTCTTCGAGTGATGTGGCCACTTCAGCTTACAAACTCTGAAAACTATATCGGTGACATTGTAAAGGCAACAGGTGGATGCAAGTGGCAAGTTGTCAGTCGGTGTGGCGGTCTGTTCGGCAGTGGACGTTTTCCGGCTGATGATGATGATGATGATGATAGGTTAGGATAGGTATGACGCATAATGTCAATATTATCGAAATCGTAGAAATTGCAAAGTGTGATTTCATTCATTGCTCCCACGTAGTTTAAAACACCAAGTTAACTCGGTAATTTGCCATTTCAAGCGGGAACGTATGCCAATCTATCCTGTATTTTATGATCCACAGACGCAGTCACGCCTACGTTGCTGTGTCTTTTTGCAGTCTTTTACGTTTAAAATATGTGTGACTAGCTAGCTGGTGCCCGAATCTTCGTACGGGTGAGCGGCACCTACTACGAAGTTGCGGGTCTTTTTGGTGGCGTTTCTTTTGTATGGCCGACTCTTTTTTGTATTGGATGGAACTGAAATGACGTTTTGTCAATTTAAGAGGCTTTTTTTTAAATCCTTGTCAAATTTGCAAGCAATCCGCTGTAAGAAGATATTGTGTGTGTTGGTATATCTTGGAAAGTGAGAGAATCTGTGTTTGACCCCCGAATACTGAAACGTTTGTTAACTTTGACAACAGATTAATACTAATACTGCCTTTGTATGGCACTAAGCAAATAACAAAGAAAGCAATAGACTTAATCTGTCGTCAAAGTTAACAAACGTTTCAGTATTCGGGGGTCAGGTACTCAATTAATCGCTGATTACACGCTTTCTCTTTAATTTGGGGCTGTGTCCTTTGTACCGTGAGCTCGACAGCCAGGTTTTTTTATTTATTGAAATAATAAAATAGCATGGCAGTGGTAGATATAATTTTTTATGGCAAAAATATTTCTTTAGTGCAATTATTCAGGGAGGAAGCAGGAGAATATGTTTGTATGGAATAGTTGGTCACGTAATTACTTCATAAGGCTGTAAATTTGGCCTGATGAAGGCTCTGTTATACTGGTGTGACGGCTAGGAGAAAATTTCCTAACCTTCATACTGTTTATATAGCAGTATGAAGGTTAGGAAAATTATTTCCTAACGTTCATACTAGTGTGTAGGTTAGGAATTCTCTGGTGCGATTTGAACCTATTTACTATATTACGATATCACTGGCTATTTCAGGATAAACGATGTATAATAAAGAAACTTTACAATTTACATTACAATTTTCCTAAAATCATGTTAATAATAAACTTATTTAAATAATTTTGCACGCCTGTAAAGTTTGGTAATGGATGGCCATTTTTAGATTTAAGGACTTATATATTATACCCATTATTATTAAAATTTTGATTTTGACTTTGAAAACAAAGGAATGTCATCATGTTATGTCAAAAATATTTGTAACTGCAGAAACGAAACCGAGGAAATTTGAAACAATTTGTGAATTATTAGGACGGGCAAAATTATAATGTAGATCCGAAAAAAGCAGGTAAACAAACAGGGACATCGCAGGGTGACTGTAGACACGCTAGATAGTAATACAGAAGGAAAAATTACGAAATCATGTCTTATACCTAATAATAAAAGATATTCTTTGTTAAAAGTAAGGACTTGATACAAAATTCACTATCGAAGGGAACCTTTCTTAAACACATACAGTCTCTGCATCTATTCTAAAATCTAAAATGCAAATCAACTAGTATCGTTGTTTACAACCCCCGACCATCGTTATGTAATGAGTTTACGCCGATCGGATCGTGCCTCGTAAAGAAGATTATTTGCGACGTATGATAATCACTGGTTTATTTGGTAGGAGAAATTATTCAGACTCTGTTCGGTTGTTGATTTTGTTAAATTTCGTAAGTGTCGTAGTATTGTGATGGGTAGTTTTTAAATCGCTTCTTTTTTAAATTAGGATCTTTGTTTCGTGGTTTGGTAAACTTGATAAGACTTCAAAAAAACGAAGAAGAACCAGTGACAAACGAGGGAAAGAGTGGAGTAATAAGACAAGGATAAAATAGGTAACAGAAAGAGGAAACAAGCGCGACTCTTTTAGCATTTGTCACCACTTTGCCAGTTATTCAACCGAAAAGTAGTAGTGTGCAAACATTATAACCGGACGAGAGGGCAATGTTTTCAGCGATATTACTGGGTTTAAAGAAATTTACTTACATCAAATTTCTCAGGGTGAAAACGCAGTTATAAGCAACTGTGACGCTTACTATCAAGCGTGCGAATGGCTCGTCTCAGCACTCATTTGCATATTTTTACTGACCGAGTGAGGGAAGCGAACGGATTCTCTGCTTCAACTGTCAAAATTTGCTTTCATCTGTCCGTATGTTGGTACTCGCGTATACAGATCTTTTTTCAACCAGCTTTGATGAAAGTCGGTATACAGGTTCTACAATATTATAGAATTTCTTTTTTGCTATATTTTTATGTCGATATCTTGACAATTTTTTGACCAATTTTGCTCATATTCAATTTAATTCGAATACCGAATATTTCTGCCAAATATTACCAAAAATCGGCCGGTAAATGGCGCCGCAGAAAAATTCTCCCTTTTTTGCGGCTATATTCTTCTGAATTATAATATTAGTTAAGATAGGAACTAAAAGCTTGCGTTTGTCCGCTAACTCGCTTATGACGATAATAGATGATGCGGTGTACGATGGAGTAGGTCTTGAAGAAATCGTCTAACATCTGAAAGTTTCGTCCACTTACCCCCGAATACTGAAACGCTTGTTAACTTTGACGACAGATTATTCTATTGCTGCCTTTGGCATTTCTTAGTGCCAGACAAAGGCAGTATTAGAATTAATCTGTTGCCAAAGTTAACGAACGTTTCAGTATTCGGGGGTTACCCATATAACAATTTTAATCATTATAACAAGAACATAATAATTAAATTTTAATGTATGACTCACCAATTATTGACTTGTAGTATCGTTAACCCTGTATCTTGTGCTAATTGCTTCTTTTGGTCTTCAGAGGGGTACGGATGCTGTAACAAGAGAAATGTTTTTGTTAAATATAATAATCATGGGTATAAGATAATTTTGCATATTATAATGAGATTGAAAGTATAAATCACATATTATCATAATTTAATATTATTAATGCGAAAGTGTGTTTATTTATTAAGTACACACAACAGATCACCGATGATACATTATATAACAATTTTATAAAGGTTCTATTCGAATCCGTGATCCAAACCGTGAGCACACAACATGATTATAACAGCGATTACTTGCTAGACTAATTGCGTTACAAAATACATAAAAATAAATATATAAAAAGATATATAAATAATATAATTTTTATATATATAAATAAAAAGATGATATTTGTATATTCAGCCAGTAGGTACGTTCAGCACGTTTTTTAAATTAAATAATTCGAATAACTCGAGCTTGTTCCAAATTTCCAAATTCCAAATTCAAAATGTTATTTTCTAGTGACTTTTTTTTTTTTCTCTTTCCTCCTAAGAGGATTTTGGCGTCGCACGTCTTATGCATTTGCCAGTGTCAAGTATACATAATTTATTCTCAAGTTTTGTTAGATATTATCAAACAAGTCATAGTCACGGTCAAAGTCAAGCAAAGAAAGTCACGGTCAAGTCCAAGTCATGCCCCAGTAAAGTGGTGAAAACTTTACTAGAGCCTTCTATGGAGTTTTGGAAACAACACGAAAATTCACGTTTTACGACATTATACCATTCACCAACACTCGTACATGTTCACGAACACTTAACGGGTAAGAATTCACCGTTTTTACACATTAACACTCGAAATAACACAAGTTTTGGAAAATAATAAAAAGACGCGACATGATTTCTTCACGTTCCCGCCAAAAAAAACTTCTAGTGACTTAGAGCGTTTTGTTCACTGTTATCCGAACGAAATGCCCTTTTCCGAATGACAACGGATAAAAAAGATTTTAATTCGTTCTGTTTTTAAAAGCCACGATACAAGAAGACAACAAAGACATACAAACATTAGCGACGCCGATACGGACCGATTCCCAGCCATTTTCGATTTTAACTTAATTAAACCGCGTCGACGCCTTTTCTTTAGTAATTGAATGGGAAAGTACACCTGTTTTGAGTTAGTCGAGTTTGTATTTTGTTAGATTGTTTTGTGCTCTTCAATCGATACTTTGTTCGGTATCTTTTCTTTATGAAGCTTTAATTTTTACACGAATTTGTAACGGAAGACGCAGCGTAGGCAGGCCTAGGCGTACAGACGTTGTTAAAGTCGCGGGTGACCGGTGGATGCAAACTATAATCCATCTATAGTCCGTCCATCTATAACTATGCATAAATTCAGTCTGATCCGTTTAGCCGCTTAGCCGTGATAACGCGACAAACACCTAAACAGAGAGACAGATAGACAGAGAGAGACAGCATAACTTTCAAATTTGTAATATTAGTTAAGATTTTTTTTAACTCCCTAAACTCCTTTTTAAATCCTCTTTTTCTTCCTCATGCTTTTTTACTATTAATTTGCTGTGCCTGTCGACCCTCTCGTAGCCTGTTATTATGCCATTTACTATGCCCGGAAAAAAATCACTTCAGGCGATAAGGCCGCCCATTATACTACGGGATATTTAATTATTGTTTAGTTTAAGTTTGTTTTTGGTGTATTAATTGTATAATAAAGTTATTATATTATTATTTTTTTACAAACATACAAGCACACCATTTTATTCATAAGCATTTCGTTTTTCTCAAGGAATTCCATAATTCAGGAACCAGGGCGACAGCGCACGTCCGACCTAATGTTATTGGTTGCTGCGTTCCCAGGAGAGCCGATCCACTCTACCAGGGTACCAGCCTGCAGGTAAATTATTCACTGCCAGGTTTTCTATTGGGATATAATTTTCTTTGGTAGAAAAAAATGTGCGCCTGTTTTGTTTTGCAAAGGTTTTTTACCCGACTGCCGAGGAAGGAGGGTAATGTTTTTAGGGTGTATGTAAGTTTGTTTGTGTGTTCCTATAGTACCTCCTATAGCCTATATGGCTTGACCGATTTTGACGTGTGATGTGTCATTGGTTTTTTTCTCTCTTAAAACATAAGAGCTCATAATACATAAGGCTCCACACGTTGTATACTTAGCCCGTGTCAAGTTTTGTAATATTTCAAATGAAGTTAAATTCGCAATTAAAATAAGTCTCAGTCAGAGGGTAAGTCCACGTCATGCCCCAGTAAAGTGGTGGAGACTTTTCTAGAGGTTTCTATTGAGTTTTGGAAACAACACGAAGAGTCACGTTTAACAAAATTGTACTACTCACCAAAACTCGTGCACGCTCACGAACACTTAATGGATAAAAATCCACCATTTTTACACATTAACACTCGACATAACACAAGTTTTGGAAAATAATACAATGACGCGACATGATTTCTTCACATTCCAAAACTCCCTACAACTTCGTAGATTTAACTGTACCTTCATAGCATAATCTTGATCAAGTAAGTACTTTCTTTTTGACACACGACAGGTTTGACATTGAGCTTCGGCCATTGGCCTGTGTTTTTTGAGGTTTGTCAACAATCGAAGCTTTTTAGCGATCCCCACAGAAAAAGTAGTTCATCAAACATTTATGAAGACCATTAAAGGTGACCACAAAAACAGAAATGACCGACTCCCGTTAGTTTCTGGTCCTGTAACGGGACTTGTCAAATGTATGCTGAATGTAAACTTTTTTGTACCCCGTATTTCGGATTTGATGCTTCCATTTTGTACCGTTAGGTACTTCTTAGTGTTGATACTTATTTTAGAGTTTCAAATTAGCTTTTTGACCGAGCGAAGCGAAGGTCTCAGAATCTCAGTCTCAGAGTACTGGGACAAATCGGCATTTGTATGTATATTTGTATGCTTGTGTGTATATTTGTCGGATGATAACTTGCGAACCGTTGATCCGATCTTCATGAAATTTTGTAGGCAAGTAGTTCATTTCAATACAATTTTTAAGTTCGTTGTGAAGATATGGAGGTCGCGAGGTCTCAGTTCGCCGCGAACTACTAGTTAATGCTGTTCTCATTTAGAACCAGAGTATAGAATACTATTGGAGAACTATTGCACATAATTGTCTGATATAATTTAATGCAAACTACATTTATATTTTATAAAGATTATTCGTATTTGCGATAAAAATCGATGCTAAAGTTTGAATAAAAAAATATTGCGCCATAACGCATAGCGCCTGTCACGTGACTCATTGACGTCACACAAGTATACAACTGTAGCAAGCCAGCAAAAGTTTGATGCTATTGACTAGTGTGACGTCACCAGGGGTGCAACCAATCACGTACCATTTTCGATCACGTGATCAAATGTCAAGAAATAATTTATTTAAATCGCGTTTTTTACAGAAAGCGCTTGCTTTCTGTAAAAAACGCGATTTAAATAAAAAATTTTTTTAAATAATATTTTAAAATAAAGATAAATCAAATATGCTTTTTCATGATGTCAGGTTTAAGGATTATTATCAGACCTATATGCTTTTAACTTTTGAGTGGCAAACTGGGAACAAAAATCAGTCGACTTGAAAACCTCCTCCTTTTTTTGGAAGTCAGTTGATAAATTATACAAAACTTAGCGACGCCAAATTCTATTTAGACTTTTTTATTTATCATCATCATCAGCTAGAAGACATCCACAGCTGAACATAGGCCTCCCCTTAAAAGCGCCATATTGCGCTACTGCTTGCCCGCGACTTTCACAATGTCGTCGGTGTCACCTAGTGGGAGGCCTGCCTACGCTGCGTATACCAGTTCGTGGTCGCCACTCAAGAACCTTTTTTCCCTATCAGTTATCAGTTCTTAGAGTGATGTGGCCTGCCCATTGCCGCTTCAGCTTTATTCATCAAATAACTAAAACCTTATCCACAATCCTTACCATAATTTATAACCCCAAAAACCAATAATGCAAAGTTTACGGAATCCTTTCTGCAATAGATCCGTCCAGGCACCAGGGCGTCATAAACCGTATGGAGATATCAAATTTCGAGCGCGCGGCCGGCGAATAAATCACGCGGACGCATTAAAATCTCGATTGCTGTTGGTAAATCGAAAATCGTGAAAAAATAACGCAGGGTTGGCGCGAGTGGGTTTTAGGAAAACATATTAATTCAAAAAAGAATCCCACTTCCTTCGATGACCCCTGCCGATGTCCCAGCAATGGGATTTAAAAAATTCTGATGATAGTTTAGAAAATAATGCGTTTTTGGAGAATTGCTACCAAAAAAACCTCAAGCAACAACAAAAGCCTTCTTTTCTAACAATAGCGATCACCGTATTAATAAGAACATTGATTTGACTACATATAATTATCATCTATGTATTTTTGAGATATCACAATATTCCTATAATTATTTTAAAGACTTGATTTTTTTATTTGAACTTTAATCAAAGAGCGAATTTTAAAAAGTTTTAGCATAATGAAAGCGTGATAATATCAGTTACTATTCAAAATACTGTATCGTTGGACAGCCCTATGCTAACCGCAAAAACCTTTCGACGCAAAGATTCGACTTGCCAACTATAAATCGAGTTACTCACAATCCCTTTATTCGGATCCATCGACGTTGCGGATGTAAATACGACGTAAGGGAATACCGCATTCGATGAATATCATAAAAAGATGATTATTACAAAGAAGGTTTGGTCACATCCCTATCGTATAAAATAATTCGAAATTTCGGCCTAACCAGTAACCAGTGCCGCTACAACAGTGGTCAATTCAAGGGAATACAAGTTTGAACGCAATTTTTTTTTTTAAACTCACGGCGGACGGTTTTACTTAATAATTAACAAAAATAAGAAAGAAAAAAAATACATTTATCTCGGTTGCAAGATTAGTAGCTTGTGCAGTTTGTGAAGGTTTTACCAGTAGGCCACGTTCCTAAGGGAAATATCCTAAGCCCTTTCCACGTTCAAAAATTGAAGACAAAAAAAGACTGGCTGATAGTTCTCTTTTTTTTTATTTTTCTCTTTCCTCCTGAGAGGATTTTGGCGTCGCACGTCTTATGCATTTGCCAGTGTCAAGTATACTTATATATTTTCAAGTTTTGTTCAATAATATCAAACAAGTCACAGTCAAAGTCGAGCAAAGCAAGTCACGGTCAAGTCCAAGTCATGCCCCAGTAAAGTGGTGTAAACTTTACTAGAGCCTTCTATGGGGTTTTGGAAACAACACGAAAATTCACGTTTCACGACATTATACCATTCACCAGCACTCGTGCATGTTCACGAACACTTAACGGGTAAAAATCCACAGTTTTGTACAACACAAGAAATGGAAAATAATAAAATGATGCGACATGATTTCTTCACGTTCCCGCCAAAACTCCGGCTGACAGTTAGATACTTGTATATTATCTTGTTATAGTGATGTGGTCGGTAACATATCGCTTGACATTTTAATCAATTCAAATCGAACACTCGCAATAATTTAGTCAAAAAAATAAATGTTTAAACTATAAGAAAATAAACAGAAAACATTATCCATCTCCTAAATAATTCAACTAAGTTCCGTCAAAAGAGAAAAACACGCGCTAAAATATTCATTCCACACGTCTCGGTGCGAAAACCGAAAATTCCCTAATGATATGCGTACGCAGACATAATTCTTTGCCAGTATACGGCGTATTTTACAATTTTCTCGGTGTTGCCATAACAATAATAATATATTCACGGGCCCCGGTGATTTCCGGACGTGTCGTAAAAGTAAAAATCATAGCGTCTCCGAGGAGAGGGTTATCGTTAAGGAAATGTGCTCTCGCAGCGGAGTAGCGCGGAATTGTTGAGTTTATTAAAGTTTCTACAGGATTTTTAAATATTGTGAAATAATTACTATTTTTTTCCATTTTATTAATATCATAAAGCCTAAATAGCTTATGGATGAAATGATTCGTTTGAAAATTGTATAGTTTTTGTGTATTAAAAAAACTGATTCATTCCACATTCAAACCTCGTGCTAGTTCCCGAACGAGTGAAGTTACACGGCAAAGGGAGTATATGTGTGATGGATTAAATTTTTCGGCACCGCGACGTGAAGCACTCGGATTGAGCCGTAAATTATGCATCCAGCTCGAGAATCACGGACACAAAAACAAGTTTTTCTCAGAACATTGTACAGACACGACATTCACATGTTAGATTTATTTCGTACAAGCTAGAAATAACACGAACTTTCAAGTTTAAGCGCGGAGCTAAACATAAACATCGAACGGGACTAAAATAGTTTACGGGACGGTTCAAGTCGTTATAGGGATCTTGCCAACCACAAATAGACGTCAAAAAACTAGGGTCCCGCGTACGAGGCCTTTATGTCCCACCGGGGAGACATAAAGGTGCGGAGGAGGCCCTAACCCTATCGAAGCGATGTGACCCGGTGATGGATGGGCCTATCGCGGCCCTACGCGGTGTCCTTCTGTTTTCTGCTCTCCTGGTCTCGTTGTTTATTTATTTTATGCGTTGTTTATGTGTGAAAGTGAATGCGTACGTTTCTCAACTTGAGTTATTTCCAGACGGACTATTTGAATAAAATAACAAAGTTAAAAAATTAAGTTCGGAATTTGAATTATCAATTTTTTACAATGTCTAAAGGTACCTAGCTCATATAGGTTTAATTGAAAGACACCTGTCAATTGCCTGCGAATCGGGTACATTTTTGCGCACAATTCAATGGCATATAAAGAATTCAAACGCCCGATTCGGAGTTACCACGACAGGATCGGCTTAAATTATGCAAAGCTGTAATGGAGAGCCGGTGGCCGCTGTTTTAGAGACTAAAATAGTTTTTTATGGGACCCTTTTGAACGCCGCTGTCGGATTTTCAATGAAAAATGAATACTGACAGCTTTTAATTTACTATTCATATTTACTATTCACCTTTGAAACCGATTATCGAAATCAAAGCCTAGATTTTTTTAAACAAATTTATGATGACAACACCGATTTCACAGTCATAATCGAATCAGTAATCGATTGCCGCAATTCAAAAAGCTCATCCCAAATGCAAATTAAGCTTCATTTCAAAATTGGATGCATCAAAAGATTTTTAAATTAAAATTCAAAATTAAGCTTCGCTTTAAAAACTACACAACCCGAAATTAAAAATAAGTAGAAATCTCTATTCCAAATTCTAATTCAAACCTGGCCAACGTCAGTGGCTCATGAATCGAGTAATAGAACAAAGCTAGTGAGACGGTAAATGGCGTCGATACTAATCTGCGAGCCGGAAGAGGCCGGCCTGACTGCTTCGGAAGCCGCAACTGGGCTAGGAAATGAGATAGGGTGTATACTGCAATACCTCTGTTGTTAGATGGGAGCCTAGTACCTGCTTTGATGGAATTGGGACGATGTGTGACATGTCGACAGCTGTATTGTGGTTGCTGGGACGACTAATTCTGGTAAAGTCTAAAATTTCATAGAATAGGCTCCTGGCAAATGTTTGTGTCCTGTCTGCTATGCTTCTTGTGATTATGCTTGTCTGGTACTTTAATGAAGAGAAATTAATGACAGATTTTTTAGCTTCAGATCCATTTAGCCTGGTACTTAATTTGCCATTGATATATATAGGTTTGTTAATGAACCTATATGTATCTCAGTCAACTTTAAGAAAGAAGGTAGAATGTGATGTAGGCTTAGAATGATAGACAGCGGCCAACTACGGTTACATATTAATGAAGTCACTAGTCAAAATCAAACCATAACTTAGTTTGATTTTACTAAATAGTTAATAGTTTAGTTTAACGTATTGGATTGAGCGAATAATCTTATCTACTACTAGTTTCTGACCGCGGATACGCCCATGTTGTTCTAGAAAAAAATATAGCTTTATTATAAGTAGGGTAATAATATTTCAGGATACTATTGCATGCATTGCATGGCATCAAAAAAATGACCCTATTATATAATAATAACTTTAACACCTCTTTTCACCCCTTTAGGGGCTGAATATCGCAAATTCCTTTCTTTGTGCGGTCCCAAAATAAACATTCAGGACATTCACTTGTATATACAAGTTGTGACAATATTGAAGGATATGTGTGTATCATCATTATGAATAACTTTTACTACGAGATTAACCCTGAAATCGAGAAAAAAACAGCTGTTCCATAAAAAAATGTCATTGAAACTCTATAAAATGTATGGAAAAGCTGGTTTTTTTTTTCGCGACTTTTAAACACCTTTCAATATTGTCACACCTTTCAGTAGCACCTTGTTTTTAAAAGTGAATGTTGGTAAACAATATTGAATTTTGTATATAAATCGCAACTTCAAAGAACACCGTATCATTAACATACCGATACAATAAACTGGCAACACAACATCCTAAAAACAAAAAAAAAGTTCTTATTTCAAAAGCGATAAGACCTTTCCCAAGTCTCCAATAGTAAACTGAGGAGAAGCTAATTCGATTCCAAAGTGAATGCATATAAAGACCTTTTTTCCAGTGCGTCAGTCTCAGTACTCCCAACCGTACGAAATAATGGATCAACTCCGGCGCTGGCGGTGGAATCAAACGGTTGACAATAAATTTGAAATAAAATGTAAAAGCCGCCATATTCATGAGGTGCTGTATACAGATTCTGAATGAAAGTTAGGGCTGTGCAATTTAAAAAAAACAAGGTATTTACATCTAAAAATAACAAATTTAAAAATTGCTTCGACAAAAGACTCTTATTAATTATTATTTTTTATAAAATGTGAAAGCCATTCATGAGTTTTAGACGGATGCTGAATGGAAGTTAGGGCTCCGCAATTTAAAAAAAAACAAACAGTATATGTACATTAAAAAAAAAAAACAAATTTAAAAACTGCATCGCGAAGACTCTTATTAAATTTAACAGAAATAGTTTCATCTGCCAACATTATATAATGTGAAATTGATTCCAGATTGGGTCTAAGCTACATTTAAATTTAGAAAAAAAAGGGGTAATTACTTCCATACGTATTTGTAGTTTACTATCTGTATGTAGTGGACTCGTGCAAAAGTACGTCTGGGGAAGTACCACACCTTTGCCAGTTATTCAACCGCCAAGCAGTAATTCGCAAGCATTAATGTGTTTCTGATTGAAGGGCAATGTTTCCAGCGCAATTACTGGGCACAAAGAGATTTAACATCTAAATAATATTTCAGGGTGACGAGCGCAGTGCGTTGCCGCGCAGAGTTTTGAATTGTAGAAGTTCAAAATGTTGGGTGGCACTCAACTGTTATGGGCAAGCATGCCGCTCAACATCAGATGTCTTGCTCGTAAAAAAAAACGCACCCCGGTAATAAAAAGTTGGCAAATTATTATTATTTATATATGCTATTAAATGACTGGACTGGACTTTCTCACTAGACCTACTTCAAAAGATAATGGTTCCAATTTCTACCACCTAAACAGTTAAGTTGGCATCACTGTATCTACCTAGGCGTGTAAAAAAAATGGACAGCCCTTTCCCGTGTCAATTCAGGCTATATTTTGCATACGAGCATAGGCAATAAATAACAGCGGTTGACAAAAACGGCAAAAACCAGGGCATTGTGGCTCCGTCACACGAAGCCACGCTTAGATTAAAAAATAAAAAACTAGACTGAATGCGAGATCTTGCCTTTGCCAAACAGAAAATTTGACTGCACCTGTACGAAAATGTTAAGGATAATGCCATACACAATGCACGGACGTGCAGCGAAGAAAAAAAAAAAAAAATTGGTCCCAATCTGTGCTGCTATATTTTCACAACCTATATTTTACCTAACTTAACTAGCTTGCGCGCTCGGCTTCGCTCGCATACGCTACAGTAAATAAAACACCACGTTTCATCTATTTGTGGGTTCGAAAAATCCTGAGAAATGCCTTTCTGATTTTTTACATTAGTAAACAAACCGAGTTTAATTGGCTTTGCGTGTTTTGTTTTATTATTTCCATTAAACCTTTGGGTCTCTTTTACCTTTTATAGATGGAATTTCTCAAAATCCGATTGAAAAATCACCTAATTTATTTCAGGAGTATTGTGTTCATATTTCACTTCTGTATCATAAGCGGTTTGGTCTGTGCGTTGATTCCTAGAAAAGGGATTGTTCTTTTATATATATACTAGTTGTTACCCGTGACTTCGTTCGCGTGGGCATAAAAAAAGTTTGCTATTGTGTTTTGGCTCCACACATTGTGGATTTAGCCAGTGTAATCTAATATTGTAAGTTAAGTCAAATATTTCAGAATTAAAATGAGTCTCAGTCATAGTCTAAGTCAAGCAAAGTCACGGTCAAGTCCACGTCATGCCCCAGTAAAGTAATGGAACCTTTACTAGAGGATTCTATGGAGTTTTGAAAAGAACACGAAGAGTCACGTTTCACAACATTATACTATTCACCAACACTCGCGCACGTTCACGAACATTTTAATGAATAAAATCCACAATTTTTACACATCAACATTCGAAATAACACAAGTTTTGGAAAATAATACAATGCGTTCCCGCCAAAACTCCATTTTTGTCGTTGTATTTCCCAGAAAATCCTCGTTTCAAAATCCATACCATAATGTGATTTTTCATAAAGTTACAAAGTCCCGTTTCCGGTCTCACATAGCTTGATTGATAGTTTCAATTACAATTGTCTTGCAAAAGTGCTCATTAGAGGTAATCCTCGCTGCTTGCTCCCATGGCTCCACGACCCCGTCCCTGTAGCCTGGAATCACTTACATGATGATGAAAATCAGATCAACCGGCTTCGTAGAAAATAATACTGGGTTTTATTATTGCAAAGTGTTTTCCAACTTTTTCGTAGGTATAAATTATGTTCAAGGTAGTTATTGGATAAAACGAAGGCATTTAATTACCATTTTACGCATTTAACATCAAAAGAAAAAAAAATAACAAATTTATAACCTTCTATAATTAACAAATGAAAAAATATATTAATATTAAATCTCTATCCGAACCGAATCAAACGCATGAATTAACCGAGTGTCGCACGTTGATTACCGTCAGCGAATAAATAATATTCGAAAAATCGATTCATTCCATCGGAATCGAATTAATCGAATCTGAATAAATCGGGCAGAGCGTTTATCGCACCAACTTAGCTGTGTAAGTGGCTAAATAAGCGCACTAAAAATTTTAACGGGACGCTTTCAATTTTGTTCCGAGAATACGATGGTAGCTCTCTCATTCATCTCCACAGATGAGTTGGCAGCGGTACATAGATTCGCGTCGGGTAAGATGACCCGATTGTTGACGTACTGTATTCATTGGATAGATTAGTTTTGGTGGATGTTAAATTACATTTAGATTTTTTTAATGAGATAAGAAAAATAAATATTGTTTAAATTATAGTTTTCAATTTTTTTTCAGTAGTCATCATCATCATCATCCAGAAGACGTCCACTGCTGAACATAGATCACCCCTTTAGAGCGCCACACCGACCTACAACGTGTCGTCGGTCTACCTAGTGGGAGGCCGGCCTACGCTGCGTCTTCTGGTGCGTGGTCGCCGCTCAAGAACCTTTCTTACCCAGCGGTTATCGGTTTCTCTAGTTTAAGTCGTACCTGTGTTTAATATTTTTTTTTTTTTAAGTTTATTTATTTATTTTGTGACTTGGTGTTGTTTGGTCAATGATCTTACAAAGAAGGATATGCCCATCCGAACATTTGCGTCTGAATATGTCTAGGGTAGCTAACACACCTGACAGCCTAATAACAAGGACGCAGACCAAATAGAGAAACTAAGAGGAAAACATATTACTCTCTTTTTCTCTCTCGTTTGATAATAGACGGTGATCGGCATAGTTGATATGAAAAATTAGAGTCATCTGTTGAAATATATACTCTAATAAATAAATATCTAATTACGTTGCAACGTTCTCTATACGCTACGTCGCATCGCTCAATGACCACTCATCAACGAAGTCGGCATGTCACTGAGTTCAGTGGTTCACACTTTATACGTAGTCCTTACAAGTTAGTTAGTCAGTTATCCATTAGTTATGCGTAGAATTTTATAGTCTTGCATAAGATTTCACGACCAAACGGCTGAACCGACCTGGATACAATTTGCCACGGGAGTAGTATGCATCATGAAGTCAGACGTAGTATACTTAGTATATTCCCAAATATATTTAGCTAGGGGTTGCGAGCGCAATGCATTGCCGCGCAAGGTTTTGAACTGTTCAAGATCAAAATTCTGATTGGTATTGAACTGGTATGGGCAGGCGTTACACTTTTTTTTAATGTTTGTGAGACTTGGCACTTGAAACCAACGACCAGGGCCTCCATTTGGAGATATGAAAATTGATGTCGATTTCGAGATTACAATCCCGACTGTCTCACGCAAGCTAACCATCGTGAATATCTCGAAAGATAGCGTTGAAAGTTTTCGAGATTGAATCTCGCCTTTTGAGTATTGGGTTCCTGGACCGTTGTGGTCGAGGTTAGTAAACGCACCTTCACCGTCTTAGGCGAGCAAATTGCTAGACTCGTCACATAGCAGCATTTTTTAAAATTAGATTTAGTTGTTTGGGAATTTATAGCCACTGAAGCCTATAGTTTACTTTGATGACTTACGGTTTCAGAATAATTTAATCTCATAAGAATAACAGACATTCGCTTACTGAGATTACACACTAAAAAAATGCATAACTAACCCCCGAATACTGAAACGTTTGTTAACTTTGACGACAGATTAAGTCTATTGCTGTCATTGTCATTTGCTTAGTGCCAGACAAAGGCAGTATTAGAATTAATCTGTTGTCAAAGTTAACAAACGTTTCAGTATTCGGGGGTAAAGTATGCAGACTTAATTAATCAATTAATTAACAATTTAAGGATTTTTACGCAAATTATAAACAATAAGTAAGTAAGCTATTCTAAATAATTTAACTTCTTTTATAATGTGAGGTAGTTTGCGCTCGTTTTAAGTAATTATCCAACTTTCTTAACCGACTTTCTAACTTTATTATTTTCTTTAATCTGTACATAATTCTGACAGGACGTCAACACAGACACTAACAGTCAGAGCAAAACATACAAAACGCGACCACACTTATAAATTCAACGCGTCGAGTTGAACAACAATAGTCGATGCATGATATTCTGTAGATCATACGTGTACGCATGGACTGTAGATATAGGCTGACTAGCTTGCTCGCATGGCTTCTCTCAGATCGGCTACAGTAATATAAATTTCACATTTTTGTGGTCGACAGGCTAGGCGTTTGACCACAGCTTATATCATGTCACTTTATTTCAATTGTCGAGCGTTTCGTTTTATTTGAGTCGAGTTGAAAAGCAATAGTCGTTGCATGATATACACGCATGGAATGTAGATAAGATCGGAAGTTTGCCCGCACGGCTTCGCTTACATAGCCTACAGTAATTAAAGGGGAGACCGTTTGATAGTCCACACTGCCAATCATAAAAGGTCGCACTATTTCATACAGAACTCAACACGCACTTTGTTCCAAGTTTGCAAGAATATATTATTCTTTAGCCTCAGTGCAAGAAAAAGAAGTACCTCAAATGACAAACACACAAACGGATCATTTACATCAACCTCAACGTATGACGCGTGCAGTCGCGTGAAATAAAGCCGCGTGCAAACTATAACTCAGTTCGAGCGATGATTTACGCCGCATCGATATCTGTTAGATGCGGAATTTGTCAAGCGACGCCTGTTTATGCGCGTCGGTGCCTGGCTGTTTATTTGCAGCTCGGTAAGTACGGATATTGACGATACAGGGCATTGAAATAATAATGAATTAACACAAACACTTTACACTAACACCATTCTAAATAAAATCTAAACTTAAATAAAAGAGCTATAGTTACAACCAAAATTATTATAAATTAATTATAGATAAAAAACAGAGCTCAGGGGTCGTACCATGAGGTGCTTATTGCGAGAATTGTTAGGTTCAGCCGGTAACGCTGCGCGACCACGAACCGTATCGCCGCGCGATAAGGTGTATGGTCGCACAGCGTCCTCGGCTGAGCCTAAACATCATCGCAATAAGCACCTCACGGTACGGGCCCAGGTCATTATCCGCGGGCATGGTTCTCAAAAGGCCGGTGACGTTACCTCGTTGGATAGCAATGCTAATTCTCTGGCCGAGGTAAGCACCACCCTTTGGTCGTTTGTTCTCTCTGTCAGCTATAATAAAGTAATAATTTTGGAGTTTTGGCGGGAACGTGAAGAATTCATGTCGCGTCATTTTATTATTTTCCAAAACTTGTGTTATTTCGAGTGTTAATGTTTAAAAACGATGAATTTCTACCCGTTAAGTGTTCGTGAACATGCACGAGTGTTGGTGAATGGTATAATGTTGTGAAACGTGAATTTTCGTGTTGTTTCCAAAACTCCATAGAAGGCTCTAGTAAAGTTTTCACCACTTTACTGGGGCATGACTTGGACTTGACCGTGACTTGCTGTGCTCGACTTTGACCGTGACTATGACTTGTTTGAAATCTAACAAAACTTGAGAATATGTATGTATACTTGACACTGGCAAATGCATAAGACGTGCGACGCCAAAATCCTCTTAGGAGGAAAGAAAAAAAAATTAAAAAAATAAGTAATAATTTCTATAATGAAGTTGGTATTAATTAATCCAATTCAAATTCGGTATTCTCTTTAGGCTCTACAGATCTCTGACTGAACTTCTGCGATCTTTTGAACGGCACGGGGCGCGTCTGCAAAGCGATGTGTACTGTACTTTTTTGACATATTTAAAAAGCGATGCCATTTTTCTTCTTTTGATATCATAATATACCTACCAAGAAAAACACCTAAACGTTATCTGCTAAAATTGAATGATTATTATTTTATAATTAAGAATGTATTATTAGTATCATTTAAAAAAGTCGCAGACGTTCTGGAACAGATTTTTGTGTTACGTTGATGTTCAAAGGGTAACTGTAAATAATCCTGATTGCCCCTCCAAACAAAAGTACCAGGAAAACAATCAAAACTCAAACCGCTTCAGTCTCCTAGATACTAGGATTACATAACGCAGAACGAGAAGCGGTGCGTTGGTATCTCCAGAAGCCGTGCCCGCTCATCAAACATTTGCACTCCGTTACCCTATGTTTGCCTGGTACCGCCGAAATGGCTCTACCGTCTGATTGCTGTGAACTTAGTAAGCGTGGTACCAGCGTAATCCATGAAAGACCATCAGGCTTTTGTGATAAAAACTTTTAGATTTTGTCTAGCTTCTCACCCTCTACGAGAATAAGCAAGCTAGAGAGAGTGATTGCTCTATAAAAATCCAGAAAATAATTAAAAACCACGAATAAAACCGCAAGAAAATATAAAAAATATTCAAAATTTGAAAACACAAACGTTATTTAACGCACTAAAGAAACTTTTTGGCGTAACATCTTTCCAATCTACCAATCGTCAAAATAAACATCACAACATCAAATTGCCCAACTAGCTCAAGAGTCAAGGGCCACGTGCGAGGGCGGGCGCTCCGCCCGGGCCCGGGGCTGCGACACGGGTATGGCGTGTCGGAGCACCCGCCTAACTGGAAGAAGGCGCTAGGGAACTTGTTTGCCATTGTTAGCTTGATTTGAAACAATCATACTTTAGAATAAATTGCGATTACATTTGGCGAACTGAGAAGTTGCACGGTGCTATTTATTTAGTAATAAAATCATAATCAGATAATGATTATGATTAGCCGTAAGACATCCACTACAGAACGTAGGCCTCCCCATTACAACGCCGCATTGAACGATAATTTGCCATTCGCAACCACTGGTTGTCCGCTACTTTCTCAACATCCTCAGACCACTTAGAGGCTGAAAAGGGCTTATAGTACTCATTATGAACAACTTTTACTATGGGACCAACCCTGAAATCGAGAAAAAAAACTGCTTTTCCATAGAAAAATTTCAAAGACACTCGACAAAATATATGATTGCTAATATTTTTTTCGAGATTTCAGGATTGGTCCTATAGTAAAAGTTGTTCATAACGATGAGTACTACGAGTCGTTTTCGGCTTAGCATACCCTTTCCTTATTATACAGGGTTATAATAAAATATAAAGTATTATATAATACTTTATTTCTATTTGAATTATGCGTCGTCTTTATACCTATCTGTCAGTCCATCAAGCGTCAAGCCTACCCTAGTCATGTCCCGATCCCCGTGTAATCCGTGTAAGACGGCGCCCTGACCAGAACACGTGACGCCACGCCATACGACGCGACTCCGCAACACCCGATAAATCAGTCGATCGACCCGACCCGATCGCACATAAATAATAACCCGTGCCCGATCCGAACGTATTACTAATTACGATTCTTACTAGGGACAAAAATTGGCACTTCGAAGGGATCTAGTGATCTACAAATTACAATTACCTACTTCATCATAATAATAATTTTTAATTTACTATTAATTTGAATTGTTTGATTTTTAATTTTTAGTCTTTAATGAGTCTGTGTATTTTTAATTCTATTTTTGATTTGAAAAGTAATGTAATTGGTTTCACCGTTTTAGTTATATAAATAAATAAATCTTCGGCCACATTTTATTACCGACTTAATAAAATGAGGAGGTTCCCACTACGAAAAATCGTAGAACATACATGGGTACGTCACCATTTGGACCAACCTGCATAGCTTCACAACCCCTACACCGATTTTGCTCATATTCGAAACTACAACTGTCGAACTGTTGAAGTTCAAAATTCTGGGTGGCACTGAACTGTTATGTGCAAGCGTGACGCTTAACGTCAGGTGAGCGAATTGCTCGTATCGTCAAGGAGTAACAAAAAAAAAAAACCTAAAAATACCAACTATGCAAAATGCGTCTTGGCCTCATAAGATCACAACAATACCTAATGATAAAAAATGAATTAGTTTCCTTTTTGACCGAGCGAAGCGAAGGTCTCAGAGTTTAATGAGACAAATCGGCATTTGTATGTATGTTTGTATGTTGGTATGTTTGTATGTATATTTGTTCGATGATAACTTGCGAACCGTTGATCCGATCTTCATGAAATGTAGGCAAGTAGTTCATTTCAATACAATTTTTAAGTTCGAAGCTTAATCGGTCGAGGGGTTGTGAAGATATAGGGATTGCAAGATCTCAGTTCGCCGCGAACTACTAGTTCTAATTTTAGTTGTTTACGAAATTTTGCAACAGTTCCTTAAATATCGTGAGCACCGAGAAAGGATTAATAATGAAAATGTATCCATCGAGGGAGTTGTTAAATAGGGGGTGAAAGTTTTGTGGAAGTTCTTAGTTTTTTCACTTTTTTTTTTTTCGAATCCAGTCGCAGGCGTTGGTAAGCTTGTAAACGATGTAGTTAACCCTCTAAATAATCAGAAAATAATAATGGTGTTGAGCTAACTAATCATTAGACAAAAACAAAATCGGGAATTAGAACAATCACATTGTTAAAGCTCTCTCGTGAATGGCGGCACAATTACAGAGCACGAGCCGAAAAACATATTTTTTTCTAATCCCTTCCCACGCGCAAAGCTCCTATAATTGCAGGTTTAGCCCCGTAATAACATATCGCTTCAATAAAATTGTATATCATTTCGTTTTCCCGCGAATGCGTCGGATGATTAGCGCGGCCATCTTGTGGGCGGGGACACCCGAGGCGACACGATCTCCGATTCCATTTTCAAAAATAACACTAATCGCCAAAAGCACGCGCACGAACGAACGTGTGTTTTTCAAATTGGGAACGAACCGAGAACCGACCTCTTTTCCCGTTATTACCGAGGGATTTGACTACTGTCACTTTTGACAGTTGTGATTGACGTTCATAAATACCGCTAGTCGAGTGCGAGCTTGTTACGTTCATTCGAAATGTTTTTATTAAGAAATGCTCCCGTATTTCCATGTCGCCAGTTTGAATTCTTCGTGTATTTCCGGAATCGTTTTAATTAGAATCGAGTTGAGAGTCTTGCGAGTGGTCGACCGACGTGGATGAGTGTAGATTGAAATGTCAAAATGTGTTCTTTTCTTTCATTTCGGGCAGTAGCCAATACCGACAGGCGTAACAACGGAGATGGAACACCGACCGCCTGTTTTGCCAGGAAATAGGCGCGGAATTGAAATTTTCAATTTCGTTTTTAATCACTTTGTGCTGCAAATGGAAGCTTATGCTATTTCCAATGGAAAATGCCAATGAAGACTTTTTGGACGAAACTGAAATTCGATTATTTATATCCCTATTAACTAAGTTCCAGCTAGATAGTAGAAGGAGCAGCTCTCCTTCGTATAAATATCGTATAAATATATCGTATAAATAATATCGTATAAATATTCGAATTTCAGTTACTAATAATGAAGTTATCTACCACACAATCTTTGAGACGGACACACAAATCCTTTATAAAAACAAAGATACTATTTGACACAGGCTAAATATATGAAACGTGTACGGATATCAAGAAAAACAACTATAGTTCACGGTCTTTTCAACAAGGTGATTTCTTCTAATTCGATATAGCTATAATAACACAGTCGAAGAATGGTCGAAAAACACTCCCACAAAATTGGTGCAATGCTCAAACTTTAAAACGGGTCAGAAGCTCGGAATATTAGAGGCAGCAGAGGACCGCATCCCAAAGTTTAATATAAGAAGCGAACGGAATCATTCATTCATATTCATAGTGGAAACGGGCGAGGCTTTCACGAAAATGGCTTCGTTCCTAGGATGAGATGCATGAATATTAACACGCTCGTACCAGGGCGCCATAACTATATTAGAGCTAGCGCAATGCATGCCGACGGTAGGGGCACGTTTGAAGTTGCTGCGCCGAGCTACGTTCTGAAATTTGACGTTTTGACAGCTCTCCGACGCCGTGGCTTGTCTCCCTCCCCCACCCATTAGACGTATGTACCCATCTCCCTCCTGCAATAATAACATTACGTATGCGAGATTCCTGTTCCTGCTACGTTAGACTTCTGATATGAATTGTTAATGCATCGGTAATTGATATTATAATTTTGATGGACCATTTTGTTCTAATGGCGGCTGCTTTTAGTGTGAAAGCGTCTAAGTCATGCGATATGGTTTACACGAGGGATTGTGGGGTTGCTAATAAAGTGATTGTTTGTTTTCTGACTCACGTTTCTTTCGACGGAAAGATAATTTATGTAAGTGTTAAGGATAATTAATGTTCGAAACTTGGTTCCAGCGTGTCTGGTAGGTCAACCTTGGTTTTCGAGCACCGACAGTTACTGGACAATACTAAAACATCATTGTTAAAATATGAGTAATGGATGACAACTAGAGCAAAGCGATGTCAAAAAAATCTGCTCCATAGCAGCTGCTTTATTGACTTCAATGAAAATCAAGACAGATTGATGGACAGGAGCGACAGGCTAGACATGCAACTTTTAAAACTACATTGTAACGAAAAGAAACGCGGATGATGTAAAAAGACGTTAAATTCTCCGACAACATGTCCCGACTAATCACTGTCTAGTCTAGACTTAAAAAAAGAAAAGTGGGCTTAGAGAAAACTCCGGGACGCTGTCAATCGCGAACGGCGCAATGCAAAAGTAAAACGAAAACCCGTTAAAAACTGTATTCAAGGCTTAAAATAATGCCTCAGTGAGCCTCACAGGCATCGGGTACCTAAATTCGGTCAGAATGGAGAAAAATGAGGAAATAGAGACTTTGTTTTTGAGCGAACGTGTTTATTCAATGTTTTAGCGAATAAGAAGTTTAGGTGTAACCTCGGATGTAACAACGCACATTTGCTCCCTCATGTAAGAAATATACCCAATTGTAGTTCCTACAGTTTTTGTTGCTATCCAGGTTGCAATTTCATGTATTCTTAATAAAATTCATAAAATTTGTCAAAACAGTATTTAAAAATGTTGTTAAACCTTTTTATGGAACTTGTGAATAAATGTCCAGCACTGTGTGATGAGACAAATGAAATGGACTCCATCATAATAATATTCAGATTCCTATGAGCGATAATTTAGAAACGCGCACCTTAATAAAACTACTCCTTTAAAACTACAAATTCAAAATAATTTCCAACTGCCAAAGTTCCGAATTAATCACAAACTTTTTCAATCCCTAACATCACAAATCTACAGCCAGTACAAGCCATGAAAAATGCCAAAAATGGCTTTAAATTCATATTTCGAACGAAAACAGTTGAGAGTGGTTTTGAACACCGCGAGATATCGCCTGCGCGCGTAAACATCAAATTTTATTGACATTCGCGCCGCGCGTGACAATTTTTTTGCAATGCAGTGTAATTTTATTTTTCGAATGCCTTTCTGTGTTCATTTTGCTTTGTCGATGTTTTATTTGTAATCTTCTCTTTATAATTTATGAGAAATAAATTATGTTCTCTTGTTTATTGTTAATTTAAAATTGTTTTATTCGGTTGTAAATCGTTTCGATTGCTAATAATTTTCAAATTAAAAAGTACAAAATTGGTTGGTAAAGACGTTGGCCGTTTGTTACCTTTTTAAAAAAAAGTTAAAGCAGGATCAATCTTGATCCTCCGCGTGGCTTCCTCGCCTTGTCGTTGTGACCTGATCAGTTCACCCACGATGAATCGAAGAGGAGTCGGAGGTGGGCCCGCTTCTCCGGACTTGTTCCCAAAGCCCACGTTGAAGCGGCCATAGTAGGTTGCGAGCTGTATAGGCAGCACCGCAACTGAAGCGGGCTGCAGTGTCGTATGGGAGGAATTCCAGCTGAGGGTAGGAGGCCGCGGCCGGAGAGGACTGCTGGTGTATCGGGCGTTCACACACGAGGTCGTCTGTCGCAAATCGGCTGGCTTGGTCCCCAGTAAAGTGGTTGCGGCCGCTATGTGTCCTAGCGTGTCGGGGGAGAGTACAGCACCCGATTTCAAAGGAGGGGTCCGGAGACGGACGGCCGCCGTTGGTTCGCGTTTGTGTGCGAGAGCGTTCCCGTATTCCCTCTACGAGCGGCGGAGGAAGGACACCGTGAAGTTTGAGTGGGTTGGAGTCTCACATCACCGCACTGTCTCCCGTTGGCAGTGCAGTATGCGTGCGCATTTCTACACGTAAAAAAAGAATAATCCTGAAAATTACAAAATGGGAATAAGCCAGTATTACGGGCTGGTTACCCCCAAAAACGTAACGTTAGAAAACGAGCTTTATTTCAGCGGTTATATTGTATTCTATAAACAAAGATCATCACTAAACAGCTGTCAACCTGTTCAAGTTACCAAGCAAGCAGGAATCGACAAGAGGCCGCGCCAAAGCTTTGATTTACAAAGGTGGATGTAACAAAGCGTGGCCCGAGGCGCGTGGAGAGAGCGCCTAATCAAACGGACCGTTCACTTTGAACCCGCTTCTTTGAACTCCCACGTTGATATGATGCCTTGGTAGTTTACGTTACTGTTGAAATGTGCCTTGAAATTGAAATATTTGTTGAGTTACGAAAACCTTGTAATTTATTTTGATTCTTGTCCATCTTAAATCTAATTTAAAAAAATAACTATCGTGGCCCAAAATATTTACGTCTAGACTCCACAGGAAACATATCTACTGCAAAATACAAAACGTACCTACTTACCTCCTAGAAATAGTAATATCTACTGAAATAAGTTTCTACTGACAATAGTCTAATTAGTACGTCAAAACGTTATCATTGACCGAGCGAAGCGAAGGTCTCAGAGTCTACGGGAACAAATCGGCAGTTGTATGTAAGTTTATATGTTTGTATGTATATTTGTCCAACGGTAACCCGATCATCATTAAATTTTATAGGCAAGTAGTTCATTTCAATACATTTTAAGTTCGAATATGAGCTGTATCTGTCCAGAGGTTGTGAAGTTATAGCGGTCGCGAAGTCTCAGTTCGCCGCGACTATACCTACCGGCAAAATTCTAGTTTGGCACAATATTGAATAGCTAGCTAATCTGAACAAGCCTAATCTTAATTCAAAGACAAAAGATTTGACAGCGCTAGTGTTGCCACGTTAATTAAGGCAGGTACATACTATCCAGTATTGTAAGGGTGCGCGCACAGTGGCACGGCGAGCGATAAACCCAATCAGCGAGCGACGTAAAGAGGCGTTCCGGAATTCACGAGCACATTAACAATACGCTGGAACGGGATCGTCGGGTGTAAGTTTGGGGATGGAGCGGGCTGAAAGCTACTGACATTACTTTAATGTACTGTGCCGCTTAGATAAGGACACCTTATTTTTTAATATAGAGTTAGTAGGAAGACTTGTTATCAATAGAGACGTATTAATAACTGCAAAACCTAGAAACTCAACCTTCACTAGGTCTCCTGTATTTTTGGTAGTGGGATTAGTGGGGCAAGGTAATATGTGAAATGGCCATCTTCTTAAAGCTTATTATTTTTTATAGTAAATTTATTTTAATTCGAATAATAATATTTACAATAAAATATAACCTACCTACTTAAAATTAAGACAACTTAAATTATATCAAAAATAATAAATAAATACAAAAACTAATCTGCAAGCCCCTTGGTAGAATGCTGGATGGCAATGCTAAGTTTTTGCCCAAAGTAGGCCCCAGCATTCTGGTTACTCGTCACCTCCACCAAACGTTGGGCCGTCCCTATAAAGCTCGTGGCCAGCCGGCTTTTTATATATTTCTTGAACACTTGATGACGTTGGACCCAATATTGTTATTAGTTTTATTTTTAATTGCTATCTGGTAAGCCATATTACTTACCGTCGCTATGGATATTTAATTTGTAATATTAGACGTATCAGGCGATACATTGATTTTAAAGGTTGGTTATCGTCAGCTCTTTCACTCAGATTTTGCAGCTTCATTTTGAAGTTTCACTCAATTTTTAGAGTTGCATACCAATATGGTAAAATAGCCATTTAAGGGGTGATTCCTGTATCTGTACGTCCCAGTAGATTTTTTCAGGAACTGTTAATGCTACTTGAAGTTTGGCATCAATCTAGAATAACTTTTTTTCTGCTTATAAGAGCAAACATTTTTAAATGGCGTAATATGTAATGATAGTAGAACATACAAAAAAAATTGTTGGTAAATCGCACTAATATTATAAACGCAAAAGTTTGTGTAAGTGTGTAAGTATGTAAGAAGTTAAGTATGTAGGTGTCTTTGTTCCCTTTCAACTCTGTAACGTCTAAACGGATTTGAATGGAATTACTTTTTATGCCGGAAAAATATTCGGTTTCTTTAGAATAGCGAGTGAAACAGCGGGGCGCAGCTAGTTAAATGTAAAACTAAAATTCTTATAACCGTACTGTCGACTGTCGTACCTGTCGACGAGCGAATTTAAGCTTAACTATTTCGGTATCATCTGTCCCCGCTGCCTCTCATGACGCAGTCCTCTCGCTCCATTGTGCGGCGCCCGATAACCCTGTCAGCGGAGTGACAGAGTGCGCGGTTATCGCGCGCATTGTCCGCGCTATTGTTGCGCGCCCTTCGACGTCTTCATGTGCACCAAGCTTTAGTTTCAGGTGATATGCTTCTACAGTTAACAGTAACGAATTATTACGCGACTGCCCAAAATAAGGGTAATGTTTTTGGTGTGGATATAACGTATGTTTGTGAGTTCCTATGTTATCTTCTTTAGTCTAAGAGGAGGAAGAAGAAGAGAAGAGAAGAAGCTAAAAAGACAAGAACAAGAGATGAGGCAGGACATGTAGCTGATGTAGTAAGGCTAAACGATGGAGCTGGACAGTGACAGATTTAGCGTTCAAGCAGACAACAGACAGAGATAGACAAATAAAAGGACGACAACATAACAACAAGTGTCAGAGTGGTTTTAGTAAGTGGAACGTTGATCATCCGCCAATGGGATGATATTGTTAAAATCACAATCAATCAAAGCCCAGATTGGGGTTTGTAGCCCACTCTGGGTTGGACAAAAACCATCAGGGCTAGCATGCGCACCGTGACAAAATCTTCTCTATTCTTTATGTCGTGAAAAACGTATACATAATCGTAGCCGTGTCTTGTTCTTGCATAACAAAAAGATTAGATAAGATTTTGTCGCGGTGTGCATGCTAGCCCTGCAGGGTGGGGTTTGTACTTGCATCTATTAGTGGTAAACATTTTTTTTGCCATTTTTTTTTTGTGACTCAGAGTTAATTGTGTTTGATTTTACACAGAACCAAAAGCGCAACAATACATTTAACACAAGTTTTTTTATTTTTTTATTAGGCTTTATAAGTTAACCACATTACCCGCAAAAAAAACATACATACATATATCATATCTACATATGATACATCTAGTTAAAGTTAGATATCTTATACGAGTTCTTTTTTTTAAGAAATCACACCTTTAACTCATATACTATGTCTTCTCTGATAGAGGCTCCCACAATACGGGCCTTGAGCGCAGTGTGGGGCCGCAGGATAGCCTTGGATTATATAATCTACTGTAATTATCGATAGGCATTTTTATGCACAGATTTTTTTTATCCAAATTATGTAAAGTTTCCATGGCAAATAAATTTTACTTAATAAAACGGGAAGGCAAGGCAAGACGAGGTCGCGTGTCATTCGTAGCATTCCTTGATTCACCGAATGTGATCGAAACCATAGTCGGTATAACCGACTCAATTTAACGTGAGTATTCCCGTTTTATTAAAACAAAATGTATCAAAACCACGTCAGTTTTCATAGTAAAATTTTACTTACATTACTTACTTACTTACATATTTATAGAACTGCTGATATTTTTTTTAAATGTTCCATAGGAGCAGCTGTGTTTTGTTGATTTCAGGGTGGTCCCATTATAAAATTTGTTCATAATAATGAGTAAAAAAATATCCTCAAATATATGTGAGTCATCTAACCAAATACTCAGTAAGTATTCTATACTGACCTACCATAGCTATCTACAATATGTAGCTACCTACAATATTTTCGACGTGTAATCCTACTAGCCAGAACAATACGCCCTAAAGTCTTGTCCAATCAAACAGAAGACATCTGTCTGGCGGACAGCCAATCAGTGACGCAGGCTTGCTAGGAAAATCTACTCACTCGCAACTTGTCTGCGATATGAAGCTTCGTGGGAGGAAATACGAGATGAAGTAGGTATCTATCTAATCTACCTACCTATACAAAAATGCCTCATAACAAAAACTTTCGGCCAATTTTGTTCAAATTTAAAATTGTAATTGTTAACTTCTTTCTTTCATACTTCATTATACTTTCTGAAACGTGGTCTTTGAATACTGGTCTTTTGGAGAAACCCAGAGGTGCCCAGAGTCGCGCAGCGAGGAATGGAGAGAGCTATGCTCGAAGCTTCTTTGCGCGATAAAATTCGGAACGAGGATCCAAAGTCACCGATATAGCTCTCAGGGTTTGCAAGCTGAAGTGGCAATGGGTACGCCACATCGCTCGAAGAACCGATAACCGATGGGAAAAAAGTTTCTTGAGTAGAGACCACGAACGGGAAGACGCAGCGTAGGTAGGCATCGCACTATGTGGACTAACGACATTGTGATGCAGATGCAAATGGCAAACTGTCGTTCAGAGTGGCAGTCTTCTAGCTGATGATGATATTGATGATGACGATGACTTCTTTCTTCCGAAATTTCATGAAGATTGGATAAACACTGCTCTTAGGTTATCGTCGGACAAAATGGAATGTCTTGTTGATCAGCGGTTGTTTAAAAAAAAAAAACTGAAACATGGCATGTCATATGACACGAGCTCAAGCACTAAAATATAATTGTTTTTTTTTCCTATAGGTACGTGGGAGGGGCATTCGAACATCACACTTGTATTATAAATGCGAAAGTTTGTGTGTAAGTATGTAAGTGTATTTGTTCCCATTCAACTCTCTGCTGCACGGATTTCGATGAAATCTGGTTAGGAGGTAGCTTATTCCCCGAATCATCCCGAAAAATTTAACCGTTCCTGTAGAATAGCGGGTGAAACCGCGGGCGCAGCTAATGAACAATAATTGTCGAAAAACTCACTTGATTTTTGTTCTTTATTAGAAGCTAATTCTCTTATTTGAACTTAACATTTCAATAATAAAATAATAAATAAATACACACAAACCCAGAAACATACAAAGAAACGATTTGTTCCCGTATACTCCGAGAACTTGCTTCGCTTGATCCTCTAGTTCTGGGATCGCTGTTAATATAATGCATGATAAAAGTACTCTGACAACAAAAAAAAAATGTACATTACTATAACTTAGTTAATATTTTTTACTTAATTTACACAGCCAATGTTGAAAAAGTGGATTCATTGTAATTTGTAAATTGCTTGTGATTTAAAAAAAAACATTTCCTGTTTGTCAAACGGAAATAATAGAGAGATGACCAACTCGCACTTGGCTAGTTTTTCAAATGCTACACGCAACAACTCCAAGTGGGTTCTTACTTGCGCCACCGCCACGAAGAAAATAAATTTATTGCAGTATCTGATTCCCAGATTTGATAAAACAGAATTCAGCGCGATATGTTTATTTCGGTGCGATATCTACAAGATTGGTTATTATTTGAGACTTGCTTTACTGCTAATAACTATTAAGTTATGCTATATTAATATTAATTATATATTAGTTTTTTTTTTTTTTTTTTTTAATTTTCTTGTTTATTAGTGAAGTGAAATATTCGTTTATATTTTATTAAGACTCGCTAGTAAATTTTTCCACTTACTCTGCAGGCAGCAAAAAATATTTTCATTTTAGTTTAGTCTAGTCGAACCTCCATGAGCACGACTTGGTCTCCTGTAATTGGGGATGCACCCAGCTTGATACCTTTGTTTCATAATGTGAATGTAATGTGTAACTTCTGTCGGGGATGCATATTCTATTAAATAAATAAATAAATTTTTGAAATAGGGACCGCCCAATATCCAATGTCGTCCATCGACGACATTGTGAAAGTAGTGGACAAAAGGCGTATGTAAATGGCAGATAATTGTCGTTCAGTGTTACGGCTGATAATGATCATATTTTTATCCGACTGCTCAAGGAGGATAATGTTTTTGAAATAGGTACACCTCGCGGTTTTTCCTGTATTATTCCGACTGCCCAAGAAGGAGAATATTATTTTTGGGGTGTATTGGTAAGTATGTAATTGTATACGTGTGTTTTTTTTAAATTCAAAATAGGTTTGCATTTGCGACCGCTGGATGCAAGCGGCGCGTTGACGGTCGGTGTGGCGGTTTAAAGGGGAGGCCTATGTTCAGGAGTGGACGTCTTCCGGCTGATGATGATGAGGTTTGCGTTTGACCACATCCAGCCTGCTGCTAAGCAACGATATGGTCTAGGATGGAGCACGCTTACCTTCAAACTTCACATTGTAACAATCTTACAAAATAAACTACGTATATAATCCGAGAATTGAAACTGTGATCGAAGCTATAGGTAGTTTGAGTATTCGACTCAATCAATGAAAAAACTCGTTTATTAAAAAACTTAAAACAAGTTCCGTAAGCAACCCTAAACTAAAACTAAGTTAAGTTTACATTAAAAATTTACATTAGACTAAAACCACAATTTTCCGCGCAAAACTAACAAAAATACTACTTCGAAAGCCGCAAACTCTTACCCCAAAATTGAAAGTAATAACAACTCATATCACCAAAACGACGGCCAATTTGTAAAGCGACGTAACTCAAATAACTGCATTTTTAATGTCCATACGCAAGAACTTCCAGCAGGTGCAATTTAGCTTTACTTTGAGTCTAGACTAGCGGTTCTTAACCTTTTCGGTATAGATAGATAAACTCTTTATTGGTCACATCATATTGTACATAGCTATGAAATAAAAAATAGTGTAACAACTGGCGGCCTTATCCAGAATCTCTTCCGGGCACCTTGGAATGGCCTCTCCATTCCAAGGTGCCCGGAATAATAGAAGATGTACAAATGGAGATTATGTGATTATATGTGTTATAGCGGACCATTTGTTATTTTTTTCTTGTCATGAACCAGTGATCATTGCTTATTGCAGCTATTTTTATTATCTTCTTATATAAATTATAAAACTGCCCAATATAAATTATAAAACTGCCCAAATTAACGACCTTCGATGACTAATGTTTATTTCATTAAAAATCAGTGAAAATTCTTTTTTATGTACGCTGACCACTTTTAGAGTTGCTACGTATCTCATACAAAGGTCCGCGTGCTACAGTTTAAGAACCCATGGTCTAGACTGAAAACTGCAAGCGCGCTGGAATTTTAAGACTTGGGGTGAAATATGGGGGTGTGTCGGTGCTATTAGAGAGGGGGTAAGTATGGGGCTAATGTGCCGCCAACTTTATTGAGTCGTTTCGCTGATTACCGGAGAGTTTTGAATCGTTTTATGACTGCAGATGGAGATACATAAATTACATAATTTTAGGCTTATGTTATTATAATATTATAATGTTACCTTTGTAGCTTTTAAACTTGGAAACAATACTTAATTACTAACTACTAACTGTTCCCTAGCTATTAGTTATTTATTTTATAATATTTCAGCTTTTCCTTTTTTCCCAATATTTATTCTTATGAATAACAAGTATCTCAACTACATTAGCCATTTATTTAATAGAATAAATATAACACTCTGCTAATACAATTATTGAAATGAAAATTCTTCGCACTTGCAATTTCGGGTGAATGTCAATAAAATATAGTTTTTTAGTAGCAATTTATTTTGACGTGCTTATCCCAAGTAATCCCAATCACATTTATACCGTGTTTATCTTACTAAATTAAAAAGTCCACATGTGGCTTGAAACGTCCACATGAGACCACCGCATTAAATACAGCTTAGAGGGGCCAACCCTTCCAAAATAAAAAGCTTCCATCTGGGTCTTCTAGACCATCTGGTCTTTCAGACCACCTGGGGTCTTCTCATACTCCATTGCAGAGACATGGTGGGATATTATGTAATTTGCGACTTTCGATCTTCGCTGCCAAAATTGTGACAGTCACTGTCAAAATTGCGATAGTCGCTGGTGTCACGTTCACAAAAAAACAAAGTTGCTAAGTTGCTAACGCCACTAGCGACCGGTGGCGATAAAAGCTGCTGATAACTCTAGCAAATCATCTGAAAACAAACAATGTCAATATCAAACCAGAATCTATCGTAATTTTGGCAGCGATGATCGTAAGTTGCAAGTTTCATAATAAGCCTTATAGACCAGCGTCTTGTCTCCGCAATTATTTAAAGTGTTAAGTCTAAAGAAGTGAAGTGCATTATGAAAATGGCGGCAGGTGCCACCCCTTTGGGGAAGGGGGTAAAAGGAGGATACTTTCAGGCTAAGTAATTGTTTCATGGACGGGGTAGCCAGGGGTGATTGTTGAGTTCTAATGGACGCTGTAAAAATACTGCAATGTGCATAATGTGCAAATAGAGGAAGAATGTTTTATGAAGTTGCCAAAATAGTATTCGCTGTGGATAGAACCAATAGAGTATTATTCGTTTTAAACTTAGATTTTTCTTTCGAATATCTTAGCTTGTTTGATACTTATTAACGAATTTGCAGCAGTGTTCCAAATTGCATTTGTTCTTCTCTCATTCATCGACTTTAAATAAATTCAAAACTCACTAACTTTTGTTTAAAACTTCGGCGTCATAAAAATTGACTATCCTCTTTCATATTTTACTGAATCTTATACTAGGTATATATTATGTATAGGAGTTGGTTGTAACAAAATAAACAGTATGGGTGTATTTAACAACACAGTTCATTCAATTCTGTCCATACAATTAACTTTTGTTTTGTCAATTGTCTTTTATAAGCGAAACTCTTGCAACTTTAGTATATACCAAATTATCTTTTCATAAGAATCACATAAAAATCTACTACAACTTATATACGCAGATAAGTAATTTTGAAGGACAATGATTAGCAGATATTAGAAACAAGGGTTCATCAAGAGTTTATTTAACAAACAAAAAAAAAAATGGTTCGATGCAGCACTATTTACTTATTCGTTATTAGTTTACAGGTCACTTATTTGTACCCTCAGCTGCAGCCATGCTACTATTTCCACAGGACCGTCCATACTGATTCCAGAACTTTCCGCCACACCGTCGCAAATCCGCCCTGACGTGGCTCGGTCCAATTCCACTAATGGCGCTTAAACTGTACTTATAGCCTTATATCTCGAGTTATGAACTTGCGCGAAAAAACACAATTCTGAGATATGCCGTTCTGGCGCGCTGCCTGTTTTGGCGATACACGAATAAAGTTAAGTTTAAATTTATTGAAAAGTTAAATACGAGTAGGTACTTACCTATCCAAGACCTTCTGTTACGTTACTGATAATCAAACTTACCTGTAAAAAAGAAAAAAAAATGGTAAAACATAATTCGGGATAAGATACGTGTCGTCATTCGTCTGGATAAAAAATAAAACAAAAGATTTTTTTTATGTGCGTTTTTCCGGTTCTCGCTTCCGTAAGTAATGTCCGTAAGATGCACAAGGCTACTCTCAGTCAGGTAAAAATTAGGACTTGTGGTTGGAAGAAAACGGGAAACAACATGCATATAAAATTGGATGTTTCGAATTCTTCTTGAAATCTACTTGAGTCTAGTGTGAAGGTTAGTCGGTCACGAAATTTTCTTCGTTGGTTGGCAAACAATATAATTATAAAGCACATAACAAAAAAAAAATAAAAAAAAATTATAATAACGTTTTTGAAATTTCTACAAAAATGTTGAATTTGCTGTATGGTTTTTTAGTGTAAAATATAATATTTGAGAAACATGTTTTTCTGTGTCAATGATGTCGGGAAAATTACCCAAGCAGTAGCACAGTCGCTCAGACTTTATGTAAATAGTTTTGTTATAATTATGAAGCAAAGTAAAAACCCTACGTTTCTGTGATATAATTTTGTGCAATATGAAATACTAATAAATCCATTTTAATGCCTCACAGAAACAAAACATAATCAAGCCCACCACAATTAAGCCCCATAATGCCATTTCAGAGTATATTCAAATGTCAAATGGACCAAGGAAAATCCAGGGATTATCGGGAAATCTCAAGGGTGGGTGAGCGATACCAGGGCACCAGGCGGGCAGGAGAGGTGGTCAGTGGCCAATCGCGCGAGAGGCATTATCTCGCGGCCAGTCTCGAGTTAATCGCCCGCCGGGTCTGATTAGCTAAGCCGTTTCTGACCCCCTGGTATGATACAGGCACAACTACTGACCCCTGGTATTGTTTGACAGTGATTTAAGTTCTGCCCGATAACAATCGGCAGACACGATTTTGAAGTTGATAGAACTAAACTAACTTAAAATATTTTCTAATGAAAAAGACGAGAACTACTAATAAAAGAACCTTCTAAAGTGGAAGATCTTTGCATCCATTTAAAACAGTCCACACTCCATCTAAAAAAATGGTAGAGAGATTTCATCATAACCTAGGCTCACCTAACCTACTTACCCCCGAATAATGAAACGTTTGTTAACTTTGACGACAGATTAAGACTTTTTCTGTCTTTGTCATTTGCTTAGTGCAGAAAAAGGCGGAATTAGAATTAATCTATTGTCAAAGTTAACAAACGTTTCAGTATTCGGGGGTAAATCTTCTTAAAATACTTTCCATTTCAAACAAACTTAAAAATGTGCTGCGGCTTGCTGCAAATTTATTGCAAAGAGATGATACAAAATGGGATAATTTTGTAATCGCGTACCCTAACGTACTGCAACCTCCCTGTAGCTAACTGCCTGCAGGGCATAGAGATAGTAAGATAAAAACCAGCAGTGAATAGCTATGAGGCACAGAATTAATGATCTATGGTAATATCTACCAAATGACAGTTGACAATATAGCGCGCGGTCGCTCGGAAACGACGGAGACGGAAACAAAACGGAACGGGACGCGGATGTAATATCAAGGTACCAATTAATGGGTTCAGAATCAGTTCAGACAAGATTAACATTTGGGGCTCATCTTGATATTTTGTGTAGTAACGTTTGATGCCAAAGCAGTTCGTGGATGTTAGAATCTGGGGTTCAAACACTTTTGCCGCCAAAAATATACGTTGACTTTTATATTAGACGTGGTTTCTTAGTGACAGATGTAAGATCAACATTTTAGGAATAAAATCTTGATTCTGTGTTGACTAGACTTCTTCCCCCTTATTAAAAAAACGCGGATAAACTTGGAGCAGTTACTCAGTGTTGTCTTTTTAAATCGAGTTCTAAATTCGAAAAGAGTTTGGCTATTATAGATCTTGATATTTATCGTTGTAACACTTGATACCAAAGCAGTTCGAAGAAGTATGAAATTAGATTTCAGATATTTGTTTTCGTCCAATTTTTTTGTTTTGTGACATTATGTTGTCCTCTTATTCAGAAAAATTTAAAACAAGATTTTATTCATTTCGATTTTGGCCTAATTTTATTCCTATTAACGGAAGTAAATGTAGTCTTAAAAACTATTTTAGTGGTTTGATTTTAGATTTCGTTTCAGTCTTGCGTCGAAAAGTATCAAATACTTACGTGACCTTAGATCTCGAGACCTTTTCAGGCCTTACGTTTGATTACCTTTGGTTTTCTAAGAATACATTTAATTTAACACTTATGCACATGTTTTAAGTAGGATAATCGAGAACCATAGCAGCTATTTCTGCTAAGCCATAATATGATAGATCGTAATTAGAATTCAGCAAGCTTTCAACAGCAAAATGTCTGCCATAAGGCCAACATTTTACGAGGCGTGCTAACACCAAAAAAAAAAACAAGCTAAAAATTCAAATTACCCATTAATTTAATCTAAAACACGCAAAATTAAACGTCAAAGGTACCAGGCTAGCATAAACCGGAGCTGTCGACCGGCACCTGGCCGATAATTCATGCGGGATGCAAATACACATTATCTGTGGCGCGCACCCGCGCTCCGTTTGTCTATGGAAATGTGCGTTATTAAAATTAAATAAATACATCCCCGCGATGGGCGGTGTGACCCCGATTCTGAATTTAGTGGTGTGTAATTTTAGACGCCTGATTGGATTATGGAGAGAGGTGTGGGGGAGACAAGGTTGACCTTTCGATGATGGGATACAGAAGGAAACTGAGATACCGCAGTAGAAATGATAATTTTTGGAGGTGTTTTGGAAGTCAGTGTTGTTGTTGTTGATTTTCGAATTAAGAAGGTATCTAATGTTAAGGTGAATATCAACATCTAGATGTATACAAAGTACATTCACCTCGGGGACCCTATTCGGAGATATGTCATTTTATCTCGGTCACTCTCACTCCCATTAAATTCTAAATTAGAGAGACAGTGACCGAGATAAAATGTCATTTCTCCGAATAGGGGCCCAGATCAGAGATTGTTTCTCTGATCTGAGACATTCACCGTCTTACTCGGGAATAACAGTCCATTTGGTTTCACATAAAGTTTATTCTCGAAGAAATAGCGATAAGCGGCCTTCGTCATATTTTTGCTTCGCTAAACGCAACTCTATTAGATACAATATAAGCCTAACAATAGACTGCAATAGTTCTCGCAATAGTTCTCGCGTTCGCTCGGTAAGACAAATTTTAACTTTTTTGCTGTTTTGGTATTTACAACTCGATTAAACATTAATTTCACTCGATTTGAATATTTTTTCGTGTTGCTAAAATAACTATATAGGTTATAATTATACAAAAATACAAAAACCTAAGTGAGGGTCTGTCTTAGTAGATTTGTAAACCAAAAACCAAGATGAAACTAAGTCTAAGGACATTTGTAGCTAAACCACTATCTAGTTTTTTAAGCAGTAATTTCTTGATACAATCTATTTATTGTGGCAACATCAGTTTTCATGAACCCACGATGAGTAACTAGTACTAGTAGTATACTATAGTAGTAACTAGTAAGCTGTCATTGGCAAAATAAAATTTGAATTTGACGCTCTGGGCCCCTATTCGGAGAAATGACATTTTATCTCGGTCGCTCTTACTCCCATTAAATTCTAAATTAGAGAGACAGGGACCGAGATAATCTCGAGCGCACAGGAATAGAGTCCCTGAGCGGTACGCTTCACCTTAAAAAATATTTTATCCTCAAGTATTAATTCTAAAGTCCCAAATAACACCGTCGGAAAACACCCTCTCCTTAAAAACGCAATTTTCTCACAATCGAAAAACCATTTTAAAAATTCATTGTTTCGGTCCAAATGTCCATGTGGGCCTCCTAATAGACGGACGGACAAAGTGTTTTGCCTTATGAATAGATAATAAGGCATCAACCCTTCAAGTTATGGACGTCGCGGTCGCAAGGGGTACTGTTTACCTTTTTTATGACCAGTCTTTTGTTTCGAAGTGAGATCAGCGGTCAGGAAGAAGTTGGATCTTAACCTGTTAAGTTTGTGGGGTAAAAATTACCCTTTCTCAGAAGGGTACAAAAACTACAATGAATATCTAATATAGACGTTTTGTTGACCGGGCAAAGCAAAGGTCTTAAAGTCCACGGGAGCAAATCGATGTTTGTATATATGTTTGTGTTTATCTGAAGATAAAAAAAAAACTTGCAAAACGGTGAATCGATCTTTACGAAATTTTGTAGGCAAATAGTTTATTTCATTTAAAAATACGTTCAAGTCAACAAAATTATTTTCAAAGTAGTTAGTTTATTTTTACCTTTTCATTGTTGTTTTGTTTATGATACTGGTTGACGAGACGAGCAAGTCGCTCACATGATGTTAAGCGATACGCTAACCCATAACAGTTCTTTACCACCCAGAATTTTGAACATCCAACAGTTTAAAGCCACGTGCGACAATGAACTGCGACATTAAATAAAAATAAATAAAATAAATTAAATGAAAAATATTTAGTCCAGATTTGCATCCATATTACACAAAATGAAGATAAAATAAAAATTAAAGAAATTAATTAATTAAATAAATGACCAACTCTTCACGTTTCCACGTCCCTTAAAAAATGCACTGACCGTGATTTATTAAACACAAACCGTTATTTAGAAAATACTCAAACACATCTTATTCCCTACGGGCCACGACTTCACGAGCTATCGAAAGTTTGGGAATCGACTTTCCGACCATGAAAGGTTGACCACACCTGGGCTCTTATTCTCTATTGCCATAACTAGCTTGTTACGCGCCATGTTAAGTTCACTCCGTGTTAGTCGCATGAAACGGTATTCTACGCGCGATTATTCACGTTTAGGAGCCCCTTTTAAGTTTAGAGCATGATAAGACGTCACGCGTTATTGGCAAGTTATCTCATGTGCGATAAATAATACGGGCATTGCTAAAGTATGTTTTCCAAAATAAACAGAATAAGCAAAAAAGAGTTTTGCAGATTCCTGTAACCAAAAACTAACTTCAGTTTCCGCAAAAACTAAACCTTGGAGTCAGGTTACGGCCAAGTAAGCTGGTATCTACAGCATATGATATCCCGCTCCATCCAACTTGGGTAGTAAATTCGCCTCACGCGAATGGGTTACACGGGGGAATTTTTCCTTACTAAACTTACCCCAACAAAGTTGGTGCAAGTAATCTAAACTTAGGTACCACGGCGGCAGAGGCTATTTAGATGCACATCTTAACTCGCCAATATATCTAGATTGTGAACCAACTCGGAGCAACTCTAAAAGTGTTTCCTATGTTTGCGTTTCCCGGGCTCCTTTTTCTGAGGAGCAAAATTGCAAGTGTGGACGACAGGGAAGGTAATCCAATAAGGCAGCGGCTAAATGATTGCTCGGAACTTGGAACTTTTCGATACTATTGAGTTAATTAAACAAAGAGACTTGGAATTTATTTCGCTCGCAGTTGGCGGGAATTCAATTTGAGTTTGCGGATTTTTTTTGTTCTTTCATTGAGTTTGGAATTTTATATCATTGAGGAGTGTAATTTTTTTACGAGAATCTTAGGACACATCTTCAATGTTGCTGATTGCTTTGTGGAGAAAATGCTGCGATGGATAACTTCCAAATGAACACTTCTGTATGAAATTCTTTATTTTTTAAGCAACTGAATATCAAGACGACCACAATGTTCAATCCGGAACTCAAACACGTTATGTTCGCACGTGTGTGTAATGTTTGCACACTACTGCTGCGGTTAAAAGTAACTGACAAAGCTGTGCTACTTCCCAGGAAAATTTTGTAAAAGAGTCCTACAAAACTTACTAAATTTATCTTCAAAAATGAATTTAAAACACCCAACTGCAAAATGTAGCCTATGACTTAAAGATGAATCCAACGACACCTCACCGTCAAAATCGGTCAAGCCGTTCACGTTACAGAAGGTAATATAGGAACACACAAGACATACTTAGGTACATACACTCCAATACCATTACTCTCCTTGTGCAGTTGGGTAAAAACAAAAGAAACAATAGCTGTTTCGAGAAACGATACATCTCAGCAAATACCATGTCTTTACTCGGAGAACGGCACAGGTGTCTTGTCTCATAAATACGCGTACATATACCCTTTTTAATATACCCTAGATTTGCAGCACCCCTCGCAGGGGGTCGAGGATATAGGGACCGTAATATAACTGTGACATTCAGATGCATTAATCAAACCGAGTCGGGATTTTTCCCAGGATATTACCTCGTAAGTTATGGTGGGATCTTATTTGGAGGTAGTTTTTGGATTGTATATTTGGGTATTGAGGTCTTTAGATCGTATTAAAAAAAACGTATGTTCTAGTTTGGAAAGCAAGCTGGCCACTGCCTTTCCACTTTTAGGGATTTTATATCGCAGATTTTTTAATAGTTAATGGCGCCCTCTACAAATTATGATTTTGACCGGTATGTATGTTCATCTATTCTCTCATAACTTATAAACTACTTGTCATAATTTGACAAATGAGGTATCGTTTCAAGCGTCTTGATTGTCCGTTGATACATTTTGAGTTGTTGGGTATCAAATGAAAGGGGTTAATTATAGCACATTTAAAAAACATAGGATTTTAGTTTTTCAACCTATATAATATTATCTTGTTATCTATCTTCATACGAATCAATTGGCATGCCTTAGTCTCGCAAAAACTCGAAAATGGCTCATCCGATTTGTTTTTACCAGGATTTAGGAAGAAATATACGTCGATCGAGGATATTCGTCGAAGAACCAGTCACCGATATAGCTTTCAGACTGTCCAAGCTGAAATGGCAATGGGCAGACCACATCACTCGAGGAACCGATAACCGGTGGGGAATCAGAATCAGAATCAGAATCAGAATTTTTTATTGCAAAAACTGTGTACAAAAGGTGTTCTTGATAGTAATAAAATAATAAGTTTCAACAGCTTACCCATTGCGGGCGTACAATAATTCACATTTTGAAATGTATTCACATTATCAAGCTACTAAATACTCTAATTAAAATCTTAACCTAAACCTTATTATAAAAATATTTATTTACAAAATATCTCTACTGTCTATTGAATGTGAGATTTAATTATCGTCAAAATATTCCCTAACTTTATAGTATACTTTTGATATTAGCCATGTCTTTAATTTAAATTTAAACTGGGATGTTTTTAATGTCTTTAACTCTGTGGGCAAATGATTATAAATTTTAATACCGGTATAAAATGTACTATTATAGAACATAGCGTTGTTTACTTGACGAATGCATATATTGTACTTTTGCCTAGTACGCAATATGTCAGCACGGCTTGAATTTACGTCAAAGAAGTAATCTTCATTGTTCTTTATGAATAGGCATATTTCTAGAATATAAATTCCTGTTACAGTGAGGAAGCCACTTTCTTTAAATGTGTCACGTAAAGTATCAGTGCTTTCTAGATTGTAGATAATACGTAGGCATTTCTTCTGTAAAAGGAATGTAGATTGTATATCTACTGAGTTTCCCCAAAATATTATCCCGTAACTCAAATGAGGATACACGTTGCCGTAGTAGGCATTTGTAGCAATGGCTTTAGAAGTAGCGTCTTTAATTATTGATAATGCATAGCAGTACTGAGAAAGTTTTGTATTTACTTTGAGTATATGTTGTTTCCAGTTTAAGTTTGTGTCTAATATTACTCCTAGAAAATTTGATTCATTAACTAAGTGAACTTTATTACCTTTATTTTCAATATTTAGCTCCGGTGGTTTTTGTTTGTAGTTTTTGAAATGCATCAGTTTGGTTTTATCGATATTTACTTTTAAATTCATACCCTCCAGCCAATTAACGATATTTTTTAAGGTGTTATTTATTTCAGTTTCAAATTCTTTTTCGGAGTGAACATTTTTTGGAATGTATATTGTCGCATCGTCAGCAAACATAACACTTAGATGTTTTGTTACTATGGGGAGATCATTTATATATATTAAGAATAATAGCGGGCCTAGTATGCTGCCTTGTGGCACTCCTAAAGATATGTTCATAAATTTTGATAGGACTTGATGTTTTTTTTTTGTGCTGTTATCATAAGTATTCAGAGATATTGCTTGAGAACGGTTTTTTAGATATGATTTAATAAGTTTAAGAGCTAGACCTCTAATACCAGCGTGTTCCAATTTGGTTAATAAGGTTTGGTGTACCACACAATCGAAAGCTTTAGACAAATCTAAAAATAATGCTACCCCTGGTTTTTTAATATTTAAGTCATTCCATACCTGCTTGAGCATTTTGAATATAGCTAGAGAAGTATTTTTGCCTTTTTGAAAACCGAACTGGTTATTATTGAGGATATTATGTACGGTGAGAAATGAGTTTAATCTGTTGAAGATAGCTTTTTCGAATATTTTAGAAAAACATGGTAGGAGCGCAATCGGTCTATAATTATTTACATCGTCTTTGGGTCCTTTTTTATGTATAGGTTTTATTAGCGCTCGCTTTAGTTCGTCAGGAAAACATCCTGTGGAGAATGACAGATTTATTATATATACTAGAGGATCAACAATGAATTCGACGCTGCTTTTTATCAATTGCATTGAAATACTATCATGTCCAGCAGATTTATTATTTTTAAGTTTTTTAACAATACTTAGAATTTCTAGTCTATCTATTGGTGTCAAAAAGATTGTTTTAAGATTTGGTTGTGTTAGATTTTTATTATTTAAATTATTTAGTGGAGTGTTCGGTTGTGTAGTTTCGTTGATGTTTATAAAATGATGATTTAATTTTTCAGATATTAACAATTGATCGGTCACTTCTTCATTATTTATTTTTAAGTTATCTATGCTAGTCTGTATATAGTTAACAGGACACGTATATTGCTTTATAATACCCCAAGTTGCCTTTGATTTATTTGTACTGTTTTTTATATATTTAATATTAGTTAATTTTTTTGAGTACTTAATTAGTCGTTTTAATGTCCTTGAGTAGTTTTTGTACTTATTTATGTTATCTACAGTATTATTCGAGCATGTTTTTAAATATAGCTGTCTCTTTCTTTTACTAGATATCGCAATACCTTCAGTTTTCCAATTTGGCTTCTTCCTATGATTAATTTTTATCTTTTGTAAAGGTATACATAAGTTGAATATAAGGGTGAATATTTCTATGAATTCAGCATAAGCCTTGTTGACATCAGTTTGATCGTAAACATTTGAAAAACTTATTTTTGATATATACTTTATAAATATATGTAGATACTTGTCAATGTCTCTTTTTTCTTCAAACCAATACTTTTCGTTGAAGCTCTGGTTAGTTTGTATTTGGATTTTTTGTGCCGTGTGGTCTGTCAACTCTCTTTGTAAGTTAATAATTTCAGTTTTATATTGTTTAATGTTTGTCAGAATATTGTCAATGCACGTTAGAGAGTGAGATGTGATCCTAGTAGGTTCAGTAATGGCAGGATGCATTTTGAATGAACACAAAGTGTTTCTAAATGTTTCGCTGATTTTGTTTTTTTCTAGTAAATTTATATTAAAATCCCCCAGTATTAAAACTTTTTTCTTATTATGTCTAGCCCTGACAGTTAATTTATGTAGCAGCGTTTCAAGGGTTTTAATATAAAGGCTAAAGTTGCTTTTTGGAGCCCTGTAATTGCATATTATGATTGTATTCAATTCAGGCAAGATTATTCCACAACATTCAAAATGACTTTCAATTGACATTTCAGCAACCCAATCAAGTTTCTTGTAATTAATAGAATTTTTAATATAGATACTAACTCCGCCATGCACTTTTTTCTTTCTTGAGAAGTGAGCTGCTTTTTTATATCCGTCAATTTGTAATGTGTCCGCTTCATTGTCACGTAAGTGTGTTTCAGTAAAGCAGCATACATGTGGATCATGTTCATTATTAATGAGTTCTATATCATCTACTTTGTATCTCATACTACGTATATTTAAATGCATAATATTAAATAAATTTTTATATTCTTTAGTTTCGAAAAAACTGAGTTTCGTTTTCAGTGAGTTTGGAAATTTTATTCAGGCGATGGTCTTGTCGTTTTTTGAAATAATAAGGTATAGTCCCTGGTATGCGAGTATATATGCTATTTAAGTTTTCTTCTATGGTCCTTTTATTGTTTGTCGTGGTTTTATACATTTTATCAAAATAGTAAGGTATAGTTCCGAATTTAAGTTCCTTTTTAGTTTTTTGCCTTGCAGAGCTGGTAATATTTTTGTCGAGAAAAGACGCAGCATAATCATCTGTATTTATCAGGTTATTTATTGATTTCGACAAGTGGTGTGAGTTTATCGAGACGTTTCTAAAGTTATTAGGCACTGGAGAAATTTGTAAGTATTTGCAATTGTAAAACTTACTAATGATGCTTTTGAAGTTTGCGTTAAGTGTTTCCTCGTTTAAGCATCGGTTTTGCAGTACACCTACTATAATTACGTTTTGACACTTTAATGATTTTAGTGACTTTGTCATTTCTAGGAGCAATTTTGTTGGGTTTGTATCATTCGATCCAAGGCTTAGCACTATCCAGTCGTTTTCTTGTAGATTTAATTTGATGAAATCCATATTTTGCAGTATGTACTCTCCTGGTGCTCCAGGGTGAGTGAAGTTAATGATTTTGTAAGTTCTTGCATTTCTGTGTTTAGACCGCATGTTAATCAAAAGCGATGCCAAGTTCTTACATGTTTGATCGCCGATTATTACCACTTTATGTCTGTTTTTTGTGGGATCGTTCACAGTTCTATTATATGCTTCAGGTTCACCAGCCAATGTGGTATCATTTTGCTTAAACTGTTTTTTATTTGTACCTAGAGTCTGTTTTGCTGGCGATAATTCAGAATTATCACCTCTTTCTTTAGTTGTTTGCTTTTCTTTTGATTGTTTCTGCTCAATTGTAGTATTCTGTACTTTCACTGATGCTGTCGCTTTTTGGCTTTTACTTTTTTTTTTTGTTTGTTGACTCGTACGTACAAGTGTCGAAAGAAGAAAGGTTCTTGAGTGGCGACCACAAACCGGAAGACGCAGCGTAGTCAGGCCTCCCACTAGGTGGACCGACGACATTGTGAAAGTCGTGGGCAACCGGTGGATGCAAGTGGCACGTTGTCGGCCGGTATGGCGCTCTAAGGGGGAGGCCTATGTTCAGCAGTGGACGTTCCGGCTGATGATGATGATACCACGCGGGTGAAATCGCAGGGCGCAGCTAGTGTTATATTAAGATGGAAAACGTCACGTTATTTTCGTCTCGACTTCATATCTCGTGTTCTCATACCAGGCAAGTATGAGTATGTAGGTAGGTACATTATACGCAATTTACGAAGGAGATAGGTAAGTAAAATATGCATCCCGTATCATGGGCCGTAATCCAATCTGTGAGAGCGTACGTGAGCCAAACAAACCGGCCGCGTTCGACGTGGGGAATGCGGTGTGTGCTATTTGGGGGTTTTGTTACTGATTCAGTTTGGTTCCTCAAAACACCACCAGGTTCGGCAGGCTGCGCTGGGGAGATCGTATTTTTTAGACCTCGTAAAGTTTTTGCAAATAGGCAGATGCCTCCTGATGGTAAGTGATTATCGCCGTCTATGGACAACTGCAACACCAGAAACATTGCTGGTGTGTTGTCTACTCTTCAGAGTAAGGATTCTGTAGACATTTTTCTTGAAGAGACATAGGTTAGCTCAGCTCCATTCATTTTTTTTTGTTGAGGGTCGTTAAAGTTAAGTTATTGGTACGTAGCAAAGATATTTAATCCAGTTGGTCGTGCATACAGGAGAAACCATATTAAATATATTTCCATGCCCGGAATGTGGTAATTAATAGTGATTACAATTGGGCGGCTCAAAATTCAATCATGCTATTTTCTCCTAGGGGTTGTTCGATTTCGAACTGGGCAATCACAGCGATACGTTTGTCGACAGTATGCTATTTCGAGCTTAATATTTACGTGAGGAGGTAATAAGTACGAGCTGTCAACTGGGTATTATCGTGTGTGGTACACACTTAATGAATACGATGGTCGGTGATTTTCTATAAGATTTTTTTATTTTCTTGGAATTTGACATTGAGTTATCAAAGAAAATTTGCTGTTATGCTGTCCGCAGAAGAGAAAATGTTTTTACTTCATGCTGTCAATGCGGTACGGATTGACGTGCCCATTACGTTATTTTCTTACGACAAAAGCAAATATGAATTTCTTCCACGATGAGCCACAGAATTAAACTAGTTACTGTGATGACAGCTAGCATAAATATTGTCTGACTTATTTTTTTAAAGATTTTATAAGTTTTGAGTGCCCCGGTGGCTCAGTTGGTAGTGAACCTACCTTCTGTTTTTGGGGGCGTGGGTTCGATTCCCATCTAGGACAAACATTCATGTGATGAACATTTGCGTTTGTTCTATGTCTGGGTGTTAATATCTATATAAGTATGTATTTAAAAATATATATGTACGTATATCAGTCTCTGGCAGCCATATTACAAGCTTTGCTTAGTTTGGGGTCAGATAACCGTGTGTGCAAAAATGTCCCAGATATTTATTTATTTATATTTAATGGGTTTTTTATCTGTTCCCGTAAAACCACCAAATTCGCAAACACCCCATTCTTCAGCAACCCGATCCGTGTCCGAGAGATATGAACTTATCTTAACGACCCCCTCTCTGACCACCCCCTTCCCTATCCCTTGACCCCGATGTCGCGATATGGACCAGCCAATTTTGGTCAAACTACACCTCTACGATACTTGTGTACTTGTTTTTGTTTATGTGTTCCTGGTACTTTTGGGTCGTGTCTACATCTCTACTAAGAATATTTGGTTTTGCTTGCTTCGTGGATTTAATCGCATTTTTTTTTAAATTTCAAAATAAAACAGTATCCAAATAAACCCCGAATACTGAAACGTTTGTTAACTTTGACAACAGATTAATTCTAATACTGCCTTTGTCTGGCACTAAGCAAATGACAAAGACAGTAATAGACTTAACCTGTCTTCAAAGTTAACGAACGTTTCAGTATTCTGATTTAAGCCTTCTAGTTAGAGTACGACTTATCTCTACAAAATTACACCTAAAACCTTTCGGTTGTTACCTAATCCTTGAACCCGATGTCGCAATGGACCGCTCAATTTTGGCATATCTACTTTACTTGTGTACGATACCTGTTTTTTTAATTTGGTCCCGGCGCTTTTAGGTTATGAATAATAAATCTTTGTCTAGATGACTCATACGAACTTATACGAAATTTTACCTAAAACCGTTCAGCCATTACCCGAAGTCGCAATAGACCGCTCAATTTTGGTCAATCTAAACTTCTACGATGTTTGTGTTCCTGGTACTTTTGGGTCGTGACCTCGTGACTACATTCCTGGTAATATAAATTCTAACATTTTATCATGATCTATCTATATGGGAAAGCTGCATCAAAGCTAAATTTACAATAATTATATAATTTCGAAACTATAGCGAAACCCGCGGCCATAAACTAGTCTCATAACCCCCATCCTAAGTAAACCGAATATACGATAGTCCGTAATCTATCCCGGGAACCGAATCGCACCCTCCCAAACACAACCCTTTCGAACTTTGCGCATATCCAGTTGCTAAGCATTAATTATGAGTGCTTTCCTTATTTTCGACCGATAAGGAGATTTGGATAGAAATTATGAGGTTTGAAGTAAGCAAAGCTTAGCCAGCCTTGGCAGACGGACTGACATTCACAGAAAAAAGAAAGATAGTTAAAAAAATCTCTTCTGTGCTGACTTTAGTCGTCAACTGATTGATTTTTATCGACAATGGTATTTTTAACCTACTTCAAAAAAAAAAGGAAGAGGTTCTCATATCGACAGTTTAAAAAAAATTTGTTACCTCAGAACTCCGTTATTTATAAACCTTTTGGAAAAATATTTTTCTTTGTATTCTTTGTTTGGGTTTATGTATTCTATGAAAGTATTTACAAAAAAAAATGTATTTATGTATTCTATCAGTTATCTGGTCCCATAGTACAAGCTTGCTTAGTTTGGTAATGGGAAAGAACAAAAAAACTAAGAAAAATATGTAATTCTTGTTGTCCTCCGTTAAATTAAAATTTAAAGAAAAATTAATAAAATTAAATTAAAAGATGTAAAAACCTAAGTAAATGTAAATCCATAATTGGCAATTTTTTTTTTTTAGTTAATAAGTTTGTACGTTTTGTCTGTTTTTTTCTAAGGGCTGTGGATTTTGTAAATAAATAAAATAAAATATCCCAAATAACAGTAGTGGTCTAAAATCACCCCACACATTCTTTAATCGCCAGATTCATCCCAAACCCCATAAAGGGCGACAGAAATAATTTCCGTACTTCCGCCATCGGACTCCAAACTACCCACTTTTTACACCGGACGGCAAATCTAACGGAAATAGACCCGAGGTGAGACGGAAAGAGACGGAAACGCAGAAACCGGCAACGGTAGAGAAAGACGGTTCTACTCTGCATATTGCCACTTGAAAATCGGATTTTGAATTGGGAACATTAAATTGACAGTTAAGGTAATAAAAATGAAATGCGTGGCGTATCTGATCTGAGTTGCGGAAAGGTTTCTAGAAAGTGCTAGATTTCAATTATATTCAAAAAGACTTGATTTCCGAAAATAAAAATAACAGTAAAAAATTAAAAAAACTTTTTTATATTCCTAAATCACACTATATAATTATAATATCACACTAATATTATAACTGCGAAAGTTTGTGTGTAAGTGTGTAAGCATGTAAGTAGGTAAGTATGTAAGTGTGTTTGTCCCCATTCAACTCTGAAACGGCTGTACGGATTTGAATGAAATTTAGTATGGAGGTAGCTTACACCCTGGAATGACACATAGGCTATAATTAATCCGGTAAAATAATCAGTTTCAGTAGAATAGCGGGTGAAACCGCGGGGCGCAGCTAGTAATTATATATTTATAACACGTCTCTGAGCATACATAAATATCCAAGAAACGCAATCTCAAAAGATATTATCCCGCCTTTAAAATTATTGAATTATTTTCTTTTTCGTCTAATGAAACGAATTCGAATGAAACAACAAAAAAATCCTAATTAATCCCCTTTCAAGACATTATTTTGTCACTCTACTTTATCTGTCCCAGGCATAAACCTTTTTGCCACCTAATTCTTGCCAGTTTTCTCAATATTAATAAATTCTCATCTGCAAGCTGCGTTGCAATTTGCCCTCGCCTCCAAAAGCAGGACTTACGACCCGCCCTTATCCTAAATAAGGTTTCTCGAGATTTTAACGCGGGAAAATGGAGTTTTTTCTTATGCTATATATTTTTTGTTTGTTTTTAACGCGGAAATAATAAGATTTTCTCGATAGATATTCTATGTTATACAGAAGTAGCTTAAAGTTGAATCAATTGCTAAGTTTATAATTAGCGAGATATTTTGTTTGTTATAAGATGTTTTATAAAATTACCACTCGTATGATCTTCTTGATTAGTATCGAGGAGGTGTTATAGCTTTTACGGGTTTTCTATTTTTTTTTTAAATTAACTTTTTAAGTGCCAATTACGACGCAGGCTCAGGCGGCGGCGTAAACGTGTAACGAAATTTTTCTTTTTTAAATATTTTATAATTTTGGCTCCACAAGTCTGCTGTACTTAGCCAATCTCAAAGCTCAAGTATGATTAAGTACAGCTTGTAGATGGCGTGAGTACGTCGTTTCCCGGGTATCTCCTTCCCTTCCTAGTGCTACAAACAATCCTGCGTGCCTGTCGGTATCTCCGGGGGTCTCAGCTCTAACACTAATAGAGATGTGCAGCTTACCCGGAACTTAACTTAAGAAGTGTGGCAAACGAATCTTTTCGCAAATAATCGGTAAGTATTTTGAAGTTTTCCGCTGCTAAAAGAGAGTCATATTTTTTTCGAATAAAATACGAGTTTATATATGTATTTTTTTTCTTTTTACTCTGAGTAGGTTAACTGAATTAAATTTATCGAATACATCACAAAATTTTATCATTTTGGAATTTTAATCAGGCTCCCGTCAAATCTATGCAAGGTTTTGTGCTGCCCAGGTGGAGTCTACAAAACACATGTTAGAAATTTACAGACTAACACTTTTTCTTGTTGCCAAATTATTGGTTTTTATTCGCTCTACATTTTTCTTTGGCATATTTGGAACTGAATACTCGGCATAATTTTACCGGATAACGCCCGTTTTGTCGGTCAGACGTCCCATCTCTACGCCGAAGCTTTTCTATAATATTGTAAATAATACTCCAGTGAAGTTGTAAGGCGGTGCTGCGTTCAAAGGCAGACCGAAGATTAACAATAGTTACTATGGATACTTCGCTCCACAGTAACGAACTGTAACTCAACACTGCACGCCTAGGAATCCAAGCCACCGGCGTTGCTTTATTACGCCCTGGTACCTGTATTAGAATATCTAAGTTTAACGGCCTATTTTGATAAAAATGTGAATATTTAAAAATCTTATTTTGGGGTAAAGGTTTCAAATTCTGTCATTTAGCATGGCAGGAAAACGTGATCAAATTACATTTTCTAGATAAAAAAAAACATTGAATAGAACTCGATTTACACACATTTTTCGCGCTCGGAACCCGTATTACACTAATCGTGAGGCAATTTATTAGGAGAATTCTGTGTCGTGAGGTAATAATAATAATAGGTTTGCATAGCTCAGAATTTAGATTGATTTCCTGGTTTAGATGTAATTAACATTTATGTTTTTTTCACCAACGCGCGCTAAATACATCTCTTTCTTTTGCACGCGAAAGCAATTTTTTTTTTGTTTTAATGACATAAGTCGATTATTCCGCAAAAAAAAAAAGAAAAAGCTTCGATGACATCCGAAGATGATTTTCAAAGAGTATGTTGGCGAGAGATCAACAACATGTGTCAAAACCACATTTGTTTTCTTAATATACTGCAACCGATTGTAGGGGCTTTAGTTAACAAAACAAATTAAAATATCGATGTCCCTTACATACCAGGCAAGTTAGAGACAGCAATACTCTTTAGTTCTGTGTATTAACCCAATTAACCAAGTTATACGTTACGCTTCAACTGCGACTTGTCTATTATCTACATTCACGATTAAAAACCAAACCACAGGATTGCGTAAAAAATTCCCGAGCAATAAATAAAACAGGAGCGTAGTTGTGAACTTTAAAAACAGCACAATGCGCCACTCGGCTGTAATTGGGAACTGAAACCGAAGCCACGGTTTACAATTAAAATTTCGCAGGCGGCAATAAATTTTTAGCTGACAAAAGCTTTTCAAATGAAGACAAAACAATTACGTGGGAGAAAGACAACTACGAAGCTTTGGTAGCTGAGTGGTTGATAGGGTGCCACGATGCAGTGTGGGTTTAAAATGGTAGCTATAAAAGCCATTTTAGAAAATTCTATTACCAACTATCAACAGCGAAAGGTGGCAACGCAGATCTGGGAACAAGGGAGATTATTGCTTAGTTTTTAATCGAACTCACCAGGGCTTTTGAGATATGAATGACAAATTGATGACGATTTCGAGATCCCAATCTCGACTGTCTCCAACCACTCGGTGTATCTTGCAAGCTAGCTATCGTGAATATCTCGAAAGATAACGTTGAGAATAAGAAATCTCGGACTTAGATTTTTTTTTCGAGACGAGATTAAAACTCAACTTTTGAGAGTAGGGTCCTGGGCGGCTATGCTCGTTTCGTTTCGTTATTGGCTGGCGTTAGACCAAAACTCACCTGATGTTAAGTAGAAGAAGGCGAAGATGGTTAAAACATGTACCCTGGAATAGGAACTGGCTCATCCAAAAGACTGCCAAACGCTTAGCGACAGATTTACAACTCGTGTGTCGCCAGCTTAGAAAGTATCACCACCATGCTATAATTGTATGGTTTCCTATCGATGTTTTCCTTCAGCGGTAGATCCAGCTCGTTGGGATTTAACCCAAGCATTGCGGAGTAAAAGCCGTTGTATCTCAGTGGGAGCACGCTCGCCTCACATTTGTGGGGTCGTGGGTTCGAACTTACGTACGGATATACCACTGGCTTTTCGGTGCAGGAAAACATCGTGAGGAAACCTGCATATTTCCGGAGAAGAAATTCGATGACGTATGTGAATCCGCCACAGATCACACTAGGTACCGTATTACGAGATTCGTTGTTCCTATAAAAAGTCACCAAAGTTTGAGGAAGGCGCGGGACGCTGGGAGTGCGACCAGGCGTTCTCATTGGCTATCTCAAGGTTACGCCTACTCGCGCCTAGCAATCAGACAATCAGAGTAATTTCGTATAAGTGTATTTAGATTGATGCGTGGTGCGCTTCGAGTGTCTTGAATGGAGAACCTAGTGTGATCTTTGGAATCCGCCAACCCGCACTGATGGGTAAGCGTGGTGGATATGGCCCAATCACCCTTCGCGGGTAGGCCGATATCTTAGCAGTGGGATGTTTAAAATGCTGATGCAGATTGCGGAGTACGATCCCAACACGCTAACCACTAAGCTGTCATCGATACGCAAGTATAGTTACCCGAATACGTTTAACTTAACAGTAAACAAGCAATCATTTAGAAAGTGACTGAGTGAAGTTAAGTAAGATTGCTTAATTTACATGGAGTATTGCGGTAAAGTGAAGTAGTACCTCAATGGGTATGCAGGAAATTCACGCGGAAATTGCGAGAACGACTTGCAGCAAGATCTAGGCTGTGTTACACACAACTTGTGGAATGACGGCGTCGTGATTTCTTGCTAATCTGCTTCTCGCATTCCATGTGTAGTTGACATCCTATGTGAAATCGACTTTATAAATAGATATATAGAAAAAGAACTGGCTGGCACATGCGTCAAGTCTTGAACGGGTGCTGCTTGCGGGAGCTGGACTGCTCGGAGTGTATACGCAAATCTATAATGGCACTTAACTCTGTAATAGTATAAGGATTCGTTGGTATATTCCTTTTGTAAAGTCTTTAGTTTTTATATTCCGTTTTAGTTGATAAAAATAATTCTAAAACTTGATAAATGGCACGGACCCCGGATTCCGTGGAGGAAATAAGCAATGCTTCTGATTCTGATGATTATTTCAATAGAAAATTTGCATAAGATCGTTCAGTGCAAGGCAGTCATCTGTTGTCGGTGCACGAGTCGGTGTTGCGTAGTAATTTCTGGAATGGGTTTCGAGTCGGGTGTGAGGCGCGGGAGGGCGCGAGGGTGCAATTTCATTACCGGTCCGGATCCGCGCTCATAAATCACCGCCCGAAGAAGGCGCCTCAGTTCAGGCGTTCAGGTGACGCTCGAAAAGTCGCCTGAGCCCCGGTATTTCTGTTTCATTCGACTCTATCCCGCTTTCTTTACGACTGTACCGAATTTGAATGTCGCGTTCCAAAGTTATGTAACATTTAATTGCGATTTTAAAATAAGAATGGCTCGCATTTAATGGTTTGCTTGTAAAATTAATAAACTACGAATAAATTGTATTTAAAAATAGAACCTGAAAATTCAATAGTTTTTTTCTTTTTTGGAAAATTCAAAATGTTCGTTATTATTGTGTTCAGCAAATGTTTTAGTTGTAGTTTTAATTTAAAATAGAAATCAAAATGATGAATAGTTACGTTGATTTTTTGGAAATTGAAAACTTGCTTCTATTTTCGGCTAGTGTTGGCTGCAAAGTTTAAAAAGTAACCGTCGACAATCGAATTAGGGAGCTTTTAGCGCGTTTCGTTTGGCGCGTTTTTGCGCAACGCTGTCCGCGCCCATTACCGGCTTCCAAATTACTTATAATTGCTTCGCTTAGCGTTAAGTGCTTTCATTACGGACGCCTGTAAAACAGTTCCGGTAGGTCGGGATATGTCAATGTTAACTCTACAGTTCTAATCCATTTTAAATAGTGAACATCGAACATTGCATCCTAGTTCTTTTTCATTTTAAACTGTTGCCAGTACTATAGCAGTCAAATCGACGAGGCTATTTCAAATTGGCGTAAAAAGAACACTTTGACCCACATGCCAGGCGTGAAACTGCACGGCAGTCAGCTTGACGTTTGTAATATTCATTCGATTACGAGTGCGGGAAATGGAACGCCACGCGGTGACAGCGCGGCACCTGGCTCCTAACCAATCAGCGGCGTCCGCGGTGGCGGGAAACAAATGAATGCCAGCATTCCATGTTCAAATCCTTGACCACAAAGGTCAACTCGATTGTCAAATGTATTCAAATATGGACGTTTGGTTTGCGATTACAGTTTCACCAAGTACTAATAGTTGCACAGTTTCAATCGTGTATTCGTATTAAATGAACTGTAATCGTGTATTCCTAATCTTTAACTGTTTTGGCTTTGGTTGTTGGTTTTGGTCTTCCGTTCTAGCCAAGCTCAACTCCTCTTGAGTCTTGTGACCCATTTAACCAAGACTTCGACCTTCGTTCGTCGTTGAAGTTCCACATTTGTTGGAAAATTATCTTAGCACAAAAAGATGATCTAATCCAAGCTTAACTTTTTTTAACGTCTTTCCAAGAACTAAAGGCAAAAATACCTAACTTGGGGTAGACATTTTATTCACAAGATATTTCAAAGAAGATTTTATCAAGATACAAGAAAACAACGAAAAACAATATGAAGTTGTCTCCATATCTCGTGGATTACCGCGACTTATAATTATTTTTAGCCCCCGGTAAGGGCTTAGGGCGTGTCGTAGGATTTGCTCGCGTTATTCAATATTATTTCTTTGGAACACGTCCCAGGTACGGCATTAGGGGGGCATTAGGTACGGCATTAGGGGGGGATTTAGGGCTGTAGGGATGGCACGATTAACGCGTGGTGAGATTATTTTTGAGACGTTTCTGTCTATTTGATGAATGGGTCGTGCGTGGATTACTTACATTTGTGGAAATGGAGCTTAGATATCTTAGGACCAAACAGTATAAGGTTAAATAATCCAGTATATTATAGAGAAGAGGTAAAAGTACCCGGGTATATCCAAAATTACGACCAGAACCACCAGAGGACAGGCAGTAGCATCTTCTTAGTAAACGGTGAGCGTTCTGCGATCCACACATCCCCGTGGATTATGGCAAATATCTACCCTTTAAGGGAGAGACCCTTGTTCTTTCTGGTCAATAATAATGATGAGATGAAAGCTTACTTTGTTTTGCGTATTAGCTCCAATCTTATCTATCTAGCCATCCATTTAGTAAAAAACTAACAAATAACAAACAGTCTAATTCTTCTGGAAGCACGAAAATTTTCACAGTTCCTTATAAAACGTAGGTGAGTATTAATAAAGGATTTTCGAAAATTCATCTCCTAAATGTGAAAATATATGATTTTGATAGGGGTGAAAGTTTATTTGGATGTGTCATTTTACTTTGTATTTGCGAGGCCGAATTCCAAGCCAAGGACCAGATCCCTCAACAGCTTACAGTACCGCGTACAATCTCTAGAGAATCAGCTCCTCAGATCACAGCACATCCATCACAAATCAGGAGAAACAACGTGCGCTACCCTAAAAGGAACGCTAGAACAGAAGCGCCTGAAAGATATCTTTGGTCACTGGTCATCTTTGGGAAGATACCCCCTTCTTTTAGTCCCGTCGGTGTCATCTCGCTTGGAATAAGAATAAGAGACTCACCGTTAAATGCTGGAACAGCCACGCCCGCAGGATGTTGGTGGCCACCTTAGGGAAGATGCCTCTTTTCTTCTGGTTCTTCTTCCCGTTGGTGTCGTCGTCTTCTTCCCCCGTGCCCTCTCCGGAGCCAATGCTCGCGTTACTGGCGTCGCCTGAGGACAAACAACAGAAGTGTATGAAACAAAGAAATAAGTATTTATTAGATATAAGTAAAACACGAGCATGAGACTGCATCAGCTGAGGCGTAGCTGAGGCCCATCTTCGTGAGTCCATAAATAAAAAGTAATAAAGATAAGAAGAATGAAGTTAGAAAGTTAGGAGTTCGGAAGTAGCGAAATGGGGATTTGGTGATTGTGAAATGGAGAGTTGAAAAATAAGGAGTTAGGGAGTAGGACGTTGGTAGGTGGTTAGTTTGAACGTAGGAAGTTGAGAAATGGGAAGTTGGGATGAGGAACTCACCACTCTCCGACTTCAAACTTTCTATTAGTGTTATGGTAAAATACTTCTAGCTTAAATTTTAGTTTTTAAATTAATTTTGGGCAAACTGGTAATTTTTTTTCTTGGACTCTATTATTATTATTTATTTATTTTCGACTTCAACCCCCTGTCTAGACACAGCCCAACGATATACAGACAATCACACACATAACCATAATTATAACAGCGTGTTAAAGTACCAGGCAGCCAGCAATCGCAGGAGATGTCTGGCATATTAATTAGTTAGAAGTACGCTAAGACGACTTGTATTTATTTAATTACCTGCCATACAGATTCGTATCAGGACTATGCTTAATTAATTCCGGGTACGTCTCGAGTTATGACATCTTACCGAGAGATTAGCGGAGATGCTGTTATTGAGACAATTTTAACGGGTTTTAGTGTAAAGAGGTTTTTTTAGGGCTTCGAAGCAAACTATGAAACACATGCTCGGCCACATCAAATCTAAGTAGGTGCAGTCCATGTCCGTTGCTGCAGTACATGTGGTCAAGTAAAGTTTATGTAAATAAAAAATAAAAATGTCTGCTATGAAAAATGTAAAAATAATCAGCTTTTCTATACAAAATGATATTTATCTTTGAAACATCTGTTTTAGTAGTAGGGCCATCATAGTAAAAGTTTAAAAGAGGAGAAATTGAGAAAGTAACCATTTATTTACCTTATATTTGTTAATTTTGCAATATTCTAGCACCGATTCAAACTACGCCAGCAATGATAGGCTGTTAGACGAATGATCACTGCTTACAGTAAAACTTATCAAGAAATTATAGGGAGATAGGTTATTTTTCAAGAATTAGGCAAATCGAAAGTCGATGGGGCAAAAAAACCCAGAGTTTCTGATAAAATAATTATTTCACATCCTATTCGAGTACCAGGAGGGCAGAAACGTGGAACACGATAAACAAATTAGTGTGCACTGAGCCGTATCAAATATTCATCGCAACAGGAACAAATCGAATCAGTTGGCGGGTGTGAGCTCCGTCTTATTCCTGTGCTCCTGATCCTTTGTACGTCGTTAATAAAAAACTAGCTGCACGATTTACTTGTTTGCTTCTTATTTATTCTTGTTTGCTTTATTTCTTTCGCGTTTATTCGGAAAACCTCAAAGTGTCAATTTTCTAACAAATAAAATCTTCGTGAAAACTTTTCCTACGTTCATAAAATTTTCCGGGAAACCCGAATGAACAAACCGTGTGTTAAAAAGAAAAAAACTTATATTTACCAAAACTTCCTTTAGGGTTTCGGACTCCAATATCAAACGCTGTGACGTCACAGGCTAGTGACGTGCAACGCTACGCAAGTTCACTTATCGATAGTCGAACGTGTCGCATATCTCATCGGACCGGTGGCATGCATTGTCATGGTAATGGGGGCAAAGTAATAAAATTACTTTTAGACCATTACCCGACCCCCTAGCGGCCACCCCTGCGATATAGGGTGTACGAGACACAATAAAATGGTTACACTTCGCCGAAAACATAGGGATTATTGTCTGTGTAATTGTTTTATACGTGTACGGTGATTTACGTTTTTTAAATTATTCGTTTTATTGTCTTCATACAACACAAATTTTGTTGATGAAACGAACTGTCGCCATTTACTTTTCGTTGACAAACTAAAATATAATTATTTTTTTGTTTTTTTAGGTAATTCAAATTCAATACTTTAATAATCAATGCCACTGGCTCATACGGTTAACATAGTACGCTCATGTTATTTTATGAAAAAGTTATGATTCACAATGTTGCACCTGTGAACTCCAACAAAAATCAAATAACCATCAAGCAGTGTTATAAACAAAGAATATTGACAATTCTATTAATTATCCGCACCCTGTATTGCAGCGTGTAAAATCAGAGTGCAGTTGCATTCTGCAGCTCTGTAATCCCCTAATTCATCTCCCTGGCACGCACACACCCTCGTAATGCGCACTAATACACCCCAAATGGACGTGTATAAACACGGTTGCGTGCGAAAAGTCAAGAATGTCAGTTAGTAGGCGGAGATAGACTTTGATACGACACGGGATCACAATTTGAATCTGAAAAGTAACCTCAATAGAACGAAGATTTTTGTTTCCTATCTTCTATAACATCCTTGATATAAAATGTCGCCCATCATGAAATCGTGAAAAAAATGTCTGCTGTTCCATAGAAAATAGTCAATGACACTCGACAAAATGTATCGAACGGCAGATTTTTGTATTTTTGTTTCTCAATTTCAGGGTTGGTCCCATAGTAAAAGTTGTTCCTATTGATGAGTACTATAACCCCTTTTCGAGCGGTCACTTGCTGATGGGCGTCATTGTATTAAATCAACGTTTATTTGCAGATCATTTACAAATCTGACTCTCTACTTCGCTTGATTGTCAAGGAGATTGTGGAACGTACTCGTACAATGTACATTTTCAAGATTAACACAACACTGAAGCGGAATTACACTAGGAAGTGTAGGTACACTTTGTAGTGGTAGGGCTCTCTTGCAGAGTCCGCCTGGGGAAGTACCACACCTTTGCCAGTTATTCAACGGCCAAGCAGTAGTGTGCAAGCATTCCTGTGTTCCGGATTGAAGGGCAATGTTTCCAGCGTAATTACTGGGCATACAGAGATTTAACGTCTTAGGGTGACGAGCGCAGTGCATTGCCGCGCATAGTTTTGAAGTGTTGAAGTTCAAAATTCTGGTTGGCACAGAATTATTATGGGCAAGCGTGACGCGTAACATTAGGTGAGCGACTTGCTCGTCTCGTCACCGTGTATAAAAAAAGAAGGAAATAGTACTAGATCCATTTACGCAGTATTTCGAAAACTAAAGCCTTTCTTAATCAAAAATCTTAAAGGAACTTTGAAAGCGAGCGTCGTATACTCTTTGACGAAAAAGGATGGTGCAAGCATTGATGTAGGTCCAGTTGGATAATTTAAAAGTTATTTTGCGTAGTCAGTACAGCAAAAGACTGCTTAACAATGGCATTGGAGTTGCTTTTGTTATTGTAAAGCTGGTTTTCCACTAAACATAACCACCATCACTTATCAGTATGAAATAGTATTAGAAACGCTTTTGAAATGTTCGTGTGTGGGCCAAAGTAGAAAGTGCACGAAGACACGGAATAATAGCACAAAAACAATTAGGCGTAAGGTTTAGAAGAAAGAAATTTATTTTTTACTCAAAAGTGTTGATCTGTGTAGACGTAGAAAGTGAACCATTTCGATAATGTCCAAATTTGTATGGAGAATTTGATTAAGTCTCATTTTAAAATGACAGCAATTAGCAATATAGTTTTCACGACCATACTCGTTGATATTGATATTTTTATTTTTATTTTTTTTTTGATTTAATTTTGGCTTCACACGTTGCGTATTTAGCCAGTGTCAAGTTTTGTAATATTTAAAGTGAAGTAAAGTATTTCATAATTAAAATACGTCTCAGTCATAGTCTACACAGAAGAGGAAAAAATTTTACTAGTTCTCTCTTCTGTGATAGTCTAAGTCAAGTAAAGTAAGTCACGGCCAAATCCAAGTCATACCCCAGTAAGGGGGTGAAGACTTTACTAAAGGTTTCTATGGAGTTTTGGAAACAACACGAAAAGTCTCGTTTCACGACATTATACTATTCACCAACACTTGTGCACGTTCACAAACACTTAATGAACAAAAATCCACCATTTTTACACATTAACACTCGAAATAACACAAGTTTTGGAAAATAATATAATGACGCGACATGACTTCTTCACGTTCCCGCCAAAACTCCATTTTTGTCGTTGTATTTCCCAGAAAATCCTCGTTTTCTTTAATCTTTCAAAATCCATACCATAATGTGATTTTTCACAAAATTACAAAGTTCCATTCCCAGTCTCACATAGCTTGATAGATAGTTTCAATTACAATTGTCTTGCAAAAGTGCTCATTAGAGGTAATCCTCGCTGTTTGCTCCCATGGCTCTACGACCCCGTCCCTGTAGCCTTGGAATCCCGCAGTCCCGAGGCACCACGCTCCTACGGTCCCACAGTCTCAGGGTGCCAGCCCCGTGGTGGCGCGTGTAAGCCGATTGGCAACCCGACACCGGCGACCCTCGCGAGTGGGACTGAGGGCGCAAACTGTGGTCGGGATCAGTTTTCGGTGTAATTGGCAAAGAAAACAATAACGGTATGTGTATAGAAAGGGGATAGACTGTATTTGGAATTCGAAAATTCAGATGCTGCGAGATTACTCGTATTTCGTAGACCGAGCGATGCGAAAATATTAGTCTAAGGGCACAAATCGGTTTGAATTGTATAGTGATCCGAATTTTATGACATTTTGTACGCAGTTCATGCTAACGCAAATTATAAATTTGAATACTATCAAAATGAGTTCACGAGTTGTGAAGATAGAGGTTCGGGTCGAACATCTAGTTATACTTTCTTTTTTTTTTTTTTTCAATATTGCTCCACGGACTCCGGGGTCCGTGGAGGGTATCAAGTTTTACAAATATTTTATCAACTAAAACGGAATATAAAAACTGAAGACTTTACAAAAGGAATATACCAACTAATATGCTAATAAAGAGCTAAGTGCTATTATAGATTTGCGTATATACTCCGAGCAGTCCAGCTCCCGCTCCGTTATATTTAGATTGACAAGCATCTCTGTAAGTCGATGGAAAATTTAAAAAATCTTTATCAAATATCTAGTGTAGATAAAACAATAACGTGATACGTTTAAATTAATCCACTACAATTTTTTTTTCTCTTATTTTCTGGTTCCACACGTTGTGTATTTAGCCAGTGACATATTGAAATGTTTCAAGTGAAGTCAAATATTTCACAATCAAAATAAGCCTCAGTCATAGTCTAAGTCAAGCAAAGAAAGTCACGGTCAAGTCCACGTCAAGCCCCAGTAAAGTGGTGGAGATTTTACTAGAGGTTTCTATGGAGTTTTAGAAACAACACGAAGAGCCGCGTTTCACATCATTATACTATTCACCAACACTGGTGCACGTTCACAAACACTTAATAGATAAAAATCCACAATTTTTACACATTATCACTTAAAATAACACAAGTTTTGGAAAATAATACAATGACGCGACATGATTTCTTCACGTTCCCGCCAAAACTCCCAGCTACAATTTTCTTGAACTTAAATTCGAAACGCCAAATTGTCATAAAATTTAAGACGAAGGCAAAGTAGTGACACAGGAGTTTAAATTGTCAGATCTGATGAAGATCTTTCTTAATGTCTTTCAATAAGTTTCGTTGGCAATCACACTAGATGCAATCCTTATCTATTTTAGATATAAGTTATCGCCTCTAGACTTGATGTGAAACAGGATCTATTTATTTTAGACTTGAGGTGTTAAATATTGCAAATGGAAGTTAAAATCTTAAATAACATAACGACAAAAACAATAGCATTACATTTCACATTCCCTAATACCTTATAATCCATTGTATTTCTTCATTTCCACTATCCCCTACGTCATTAGACAGAAGTTTTAAGGAGCAGTGCCATTGACACCGCGAGATTTATCGACATAGTGCAGGGAATGCAGGGAGTATCGAGTTACGCCAATCAGATGGAAGTGGCTAGTGATGTCCCAGACATATCGACAAAATTGTTGGATTAATTTCGGTAAAACAAACAGAATAATTATATTATATAAACTTAAATTTATTTGTAAAATTACGGCTATGAATATTATTTGTATATTATTTATTAAAGTTTAAAGTTTTTAATTTGAGCAAAAAATTATGATATCGTACAAATAATTACATATTCATATTACAGTTTCCTAATTGAGATTAATCGTTAAATGTTTTACAGTAAAATTTAGTTATAAAAGTTAAGTGCATGTTAATTAACTAAATATAAAACTGATTTTATCGGCATCAAAAAGTCTGTCAATAGATAAAATAACGTACTTGCACTGTTTACAATATTTTAACGATATTAATAAAAAATATCAATAAATTTTATCGACATGACATCGACGTCATCGACACGTCAAGCCCTAGAGTGCGACAACCGTGGCGTCGTAATGCGTTCGCCGATTTGATGGATTGGCTTCTTCTGGCCCTCCTATTTGCAAACACCCTTATCTGGCAGGGTGAGCTAATTAAAATTGGCAGCTTTCTTATCAACCTTAACTTCAGTTCATAGAGGCGATATTACAATAGCAAAAATCACAAATTTAGACTTGCACAAAATCTTTCAGGTGTTTGAACTCTATAGCAATTCCATAAAGGTGATTTTAGCTTGGTTATTGTAAGGTCTGAGTTATTGCGTGACGTAATAGCCCTGCTTATGGGAAAATGCTGGTGTTTTAGAAAATTAAGTAATGAAGTTTTGTGCTGCCCTCTTTTATGTTAAAGTGTAAATAAGGGCCTTAATTTGATAGGAATTTAAAAAAAGAAAAAATACAGCTACATTTCTGTATGTGAGAAAAATTGGTAGAAACAATAACTTATTTACGGCTGAACGGTTTTTTATGAAATTTGCCGGGAAGATAGATTTTACCCAGATATTTTATTCGACACAATAATTATTTTTCGGAATAATTTATTTTCATACAATTGTCTTGTCGATATTATACATCGGCGATATGACCATCTCTAGCAATCAGTTTTTAGGGTTCCGTTATCGAAGATCAAAACGGAATCTTATTGCTGTCACTTCTATCCCACTCGCATATTACTGGTTTTTAACACAAAAAATGTATATGATTTTTAAAAATTTGGCTTGATGAAATACATCAAAAGCTGAGAGCCAAAAAAAGCCAAAAATCAAAAAGAAAAACTGGATGCAAATAATCGGTGACAATTTGAATTTCGAACGCGAACCCACAACGATCAGTCAAAGCGAAGCATACAGAGCGGTTAATGCCAAAGCGCTACGTGCAGATCGACCAACTTATCTCGCGATGTAGCCAAATGATACAACCAAAAATGTTGTTCGATTGACTCTCAGTTTTGCTTAGGATATACGACGGTGGCTCCCTCAACGAACTGTACAAATAAGTTGGTATAGTACCCTCGGTAAAGCGCTGCGTCTGCTTAATTACTGATTCGACATCCCAACGCACACAAAGATAAGTGTTGAGTTGTGTAATAAGCTTCGTTTGGATTTCTCTTTGCTAAGGATGGATGTTATTTTTACCCGACTGTATTGCTTCAAGGGTGTACTTAAGTATGAAAGTATATCATCATCAGCCATAAGACGTCCCACTGCTGAACATAGGCCTCCCCCTTAGACCGCCACACCGACCGACTAACGTGCCATTTTCATCCGGTTGCCCTCGACTTTCACAATGTCGTCGGTTCACCTAGTAGGAGGCCTGCCTACGCTTCGTCTTCCGGTTCGTGGTTGCCACTCAAGAACCTTTCTTCCCCGTCGGTTATCGGTTCCAATCCAAAATCAATATTTTTCGAAAGGCGGCGTACGTAATGAACCTAAAGGACTATTTATATCCAACTAGTTGTTACCCGCGACTTCGTTCACGTGGACATAAAAAAAGTATCCTATGTCCGTCTTTGTGATACACAGTAACTCCTTATCAAATTTAATTAGATCCGTTTAGCCGTTTAGCCGTGATAACGCGACAGAAAGAGAGACAAAGTTACTTCCTATAGTTCTCTAGGTGGAGTCGATTCATTTTTGCATTTTTTGACATTATGTATGGACTGACAGTTGTAACGTAGGGAGTTCTGAATCGCGCAAGCGAATTTCTTTCCTCGAGACGAACGCATTCATTTTTATACCTCGAAGCTTTATTGGTCCTGATACGACTGCGGCTATATTCCTCTGAATAAGATTTTAAAAGATATTATGAGTATATTTATTATGTAAATAAAACTTTAAAAATACTACCTAAAAACTAAAACCTAAAATAACTATAAAAATTAAACTAAACTAAAAGACCATAAGTGGAGGGACAGGTCCCCAGAATGCTGAATGCAGAATTGCCACGTTGAATGGCAATGCTCAATTTCTGTGCGAAATAAAAGCCAGCATTCTGGACACCCGATATTCCTCTGAATTATAATATTAGCTAGGATTAGGATGAAATTAAAACAAAATCCGGGCAACACAGACCTCGACCATAACTGTAAAAATTCTTCAAAACGCGAAAATATCGCTCATAAAAGCTGTAATCGACGATTTTTACTACTTACCCCTTACAAATGAAAGGATCACGTCTCGACGATTACACAGCATTGAAAATTAGTTTAATATCTCGAATTGACGATTCCGGGCGGAACGGCCAATTAAGAGGAATAACACTTGGAATGATCCGCCAGATAGCCGAGTTATGGGGTGCCTTTATGGACCATTAAGTGCGCCGTAACTCGAAGACGGTTCAGGAATATTTTGTACACACTAAATGTTCGAATTTACAATGGGTAACGTTTGTCGCATTTACGATATTACCTCGGTTCTATAAACATTACATTTATCCTTGTGATGTTCGGTTGTTGATTATTTTTTCACATCAATATTGATAGGATGTTTTAGCACATTTGATATTTGAAATTGTATAGCTGTCGCTCTGTTTCTCGTGCGTGCAATTTAATTTTCCTAACTTTTTTATGAAATTAGCGTTTCGGGGTAGTCCGTTATCACCCCCTAAGTCTTACCAAAATCTTGTTTTTGGTGTCAATGGCTCGGATAAACCATAATCTATACCGCTATGTTTTGTTTTTACAAAAAATGATTATGGTATTTTAATAACAACTTCATTTATTCGTCGTATTTTCGACGCAAAAAAAATGTGACTTTAAGTGCCACAAAGAAGATATTGGAAATTTAAAAAAAAAAAACACACGAACATACGTTTTCACGGTGTAGATAAATATATAAAAATAATCAAAATCGGATAACATTTAGGGGTGGGTATCAGACTACGCTTTTTGTATGGACAAGACGGCGCCTCTATTCTTAAGGCCGCTTTGACATAATACACTCTTTCACACACAAACAGGGTTCAACGTTTCGGTCAGTGCGCCATATTAAACTTTTTTGCGTTTTCTTGTCCATTACAGCTTAAAACTAAAGCTTAAGCTTACTCATCGTGGATTGCGCTATTTTGCGCTAAGCCACAGTTTGTATCCAGAAATTAGAGCTAAAATGATCACCTAGATAAATGTCAGTAAGCTGATTTTCATCTTGCTTATTGGTTTAGTGACAAGTGTACTTATCCTAGCTTTCATCTTGATTTTTAGGTTAGTATAGTTTTCTGATAGTATGACAGTAAAAATATTGAAAAAAAACAGATAAGTGGGTATTGAGAGAAAGATGGCGCTATACACTTTCGCGCGCAGATGAAAAGTGATTGCTTTAGCAAGCGCTACTCAAAAAAAACAGATAATTGCTAATTACATCTAAACCAGGAAATCAATCGAGATTGTGTTCCATGCAAACCTAGATATTATTATTACCTCATTATTAGTGTAATAATCACTTGAATATACACTCGGGGTTCCGAGCACCAGCGAAAAATGTGTGTAAATCGAGGTCTTTTCAATGATTTTTTTTATCGAGAAATTGTCATTTAGTCATGTTTTACTAGATGACAGAACCTAAAAAAACATATATCCCAAATAAGATTTTTAATCTACATAACTAGTGAGGGGCACTAAATAGAAAAATCACATTTTTATCAAAGTAGGCCGTTAACAGTAAAAGGTGGTAAAAGTCAGGCCCCATGTGTCCCGACGGAGCAAAATGGCCATTCATCCGCGCATTGATTTCAATTTGAATTTTAATTGCGGAATATTACAAAATTACATTGCTTAATATTCACCCCGAGCGCTGATTTTTGCATATTTTTAACCCTGCGTCGCGCGGGCCGGGTGGGACTGATAAAAATCGCATATATTAACTAAGAGAGGGCCGGATTCAAGATAGCCCGGCGGTTTTCATTAAAGTCGATACGACGAGATAGGTGTCGTAGTTTATTGCTTATCCTCGGCTCGGCCATTCTGTAGCGTCTTAAACTTGCGCTCGCTAAGAGATTGTGCCATAGAGATTTTTGAGTTGGCATATTTATTGAATGCTCCAACGGTCGTTTAGATTTAATTAGAAGCGGCTTGTTATCGAGTTTCCTTAATTTCGGGAGTGGAAATGAGCTTTTGAGCTAGTCAATTTAGGGCTCGGAAGACGACGCAACTAAAAAAATGTCTTATCATTGTTTGACTCACAATACAGATAGGTGGATAACTCTTTATTAAAAAACACACAAGATACGGATAATACCAAGCAGTACTACGGAGTTGGCGGCCTTATCACTTAAAGCAATATCTTCCGGGCAAAATACACGAAAGGAGTCGTATTAAAAGAAGAGTGTAATTTAAATTTAAAATTTATTTTATTATATAAATTAATTTTTTATGTGCATTTAATGACACAAATACAAATATATCGACAACCAACACCCAGACCCAGAGCAGATATTTAAATTTAACATTCAAACATTTAATTGCCTGACCGAACCGAACGTGAGACAAACTCGATACCATTGAGCCAAAATATAAAAAAAAAAAATTAAAACCTTTTCAGGTCGTATGCACTGTATATACTCAAGCGCCAGACGATTCGATGTCGTCAAAATATGCAATAATATGCATTAAATTTAAAAGGCGCGGCGCGGTCTAATGGGGTTAAACTGCGCAAGCGGGAAGACGTGATCAAATCAATATGGGTTATCAGCAAAGAATAAGATATTTTGAGATATTATGAAGTAAATAAATGGCTCAACGAATATAAACACCGAGGGACAAAAGCGTGTCAGACCGACCAACTTGTCTAGTGACAGACGACGGAACTAAAAAACGAATTTAGTAATATTCAAAAAAAAACGAGCGAGAGATATGTTAATTGCCTTATTAATTGCTCTGTCAATATCCAGTACGTGTGTCAAAAGATTGACAGCCCGTGCCAGCGAGAGAGAGAGAGAGAGAGAGAAAAGCGATAAGGTGGCTGTCAGTTGGGTCATTTTCTAATGAGCATACTGTCAGTTATATTTCGTTATCTACCCAGTTTGAAGGTTACATTACATTACATTATCAGCCAGAAGACGTCCACTGCTGAACATAGGCCACCCCCTTAGCGCGCCACACCGACCGACAATGTGCCACTTGCTTCCACCGGTTGCCCGCGACTTTCAAAATGTCATCGGTCCACCTAGTGGGAGGCCTGCCTACTCTCCGTCTTCCGATTCGTGGTCGCCACTCAAACACCTTTCTTCCCCACCGGTTATCGGTTCTTCGAGTGATGTGGCCTGCCCGTTGCCACTTCAGCTTGCACACTCTGAGAGCTATATCGGTGACTTTGGCTCTTCGACGAATATCCTCGTTTCGGATTTTATGGCGCAAAGAAACTCCGAGTATAGCGTCCATTGTCCATTGCAGTATGTAGGTTTATTATGTTTATGTATTAAATAAATAAATAAATCGTGTAGGTTTAGAGGTGGATTATTACTGGACTTTGCTGATCTGTTGCGACCGCGGAGTTTGGTTATTTCACGAGCGTTTGAGTATAAACATTTCGCACAAAATATTAAACAAGAAATGTTATTATTTTTAAAAACCCGACTACTAAATGTATCCTAAGTGTGACTCCGGAGGTAAAGAAAAATCTAACGATAACTCACTCATCGAAATCGGTCAAGCCGTTCAGTGAGCAGCAGATAATATAGGAACACAAAAACATACATACTTAGTACTTATATACTTACATATACCCCAAAAACATTACCCTCATTGGGTAGTCGGGTAAATAGGCTCATATGTAACTGTCACCGGTCGTAACTCATAACCTGTCCGGGTCCATGCCGAAAACATAACTTTGCTGATCTATGGAGACTGCCTCGTAGAGCTTTGATCACCCTTTGCGACTGGTAAGTGACTCCGCAATCAACTCGCCTCTAGATGTGATTTTGATTTGCAAACGTTAATAATGCAAAATCCGCGGTGAATTTTAATACGGATTAACTAATGGTCGGTAGGGGGTGAATAATTTTGGGTGTTTATAACCCATTTACATTTATTACGTTTATAAAATTATAAATGGGTGGCGTCCTGCTGTTTCTCCAGTGTTTTTACAGACGCGCCAGTTGAATGCCGAGCTTTCGAAGGCTTTTGAAGGGGCCCGACTACATTCAACTAGCGCGGAAACTGTTCCTGCCGGGTGACTTTTTAACTTCATTTAAGTCTTTTAGCCTTGAAAATCATCAAATGCAGTAAAAAAAGTGCAAAAAGGTAAGTAAAAAAATGATTAAAAACACCGCAAAAAGTCTATCCTTCGTATGAGGATTAAATATTTGCAAAGTACTATATCATAGGCTTCTAGTCCAAGTAACTGCCACACACTAAATATTCCATTTCGGTTAATAAATCACCAAAAATAACCCACCAAAATTTAAAAAAAAACTCAAAATACGATAGATGTAGTTATATTTTTACACCAAAAAAAAAACCCCAAAACATTATAAAAATACCAATTAATAACGGATTCATACAATAACACTGATACCTTTAATAGTTTTTTTTTGTATGGCTGTATTTTTTTGCACACCCCGTCTGTACTAAGGTTGCCTGGAAGAGATCGCCTTAAAACTTTTGATAATAATACATTCAAATCAAAAGTGTAACTGACAGATTGATGCAAATTTATATTTTGTTTCAGAAATCCTAACTAATATTATAATTCAGAGGAATATAGCCACAATCGTATCAGGACCAATAAAGCTTTGAGGTATGAAAATGAATAAATTCGTGAATAAAAAAACTTCACTTGCGCGATTCAGTACTCCCTACATTACAACTGTAAGTCCATACAAAACGTCAAAAAAAAGCACAAAAATGGATCAACGCCATCTAGCGAACTATATGCAGTACCTTCGTCACTCTGTCTGGATATTTGTCGCATTATCACGATCTTGATCTTGATAAAATTTGATAAGGAGTTACTGTATATCACAAAGACGGACATAGGATACGTTTTATGTCCAAGCGAACGAAACATCATGTATTATATATACTTTAAATTATATATATTCTTTTCTTTTTCAGAGTTTTATGTTTCGATTTTTCTTTTGCTAAAATTATTTCTTAATATTTATATGCTAACTATCTATTTCTATAGAAATAGAGTCATAAAACAATAATTTACACTTCCTCATAATAATTTAAGTTTTGATAGTTTTGAGGCAATTTTAAAACATTTTTACCAATTAACATGTCGTTTAAAGCAATTAAAAATGTTTTAAAATGTAAACGGCTTGATTTTAGATGGTACCAATAATATTAGCTTGATTTGGAAGCAATCAAAATGGGGATAAATCCGTGAATGCGGACGAATCGACGATAAAACTGCCGCGGGGGGTCTCTCTGCTCTGTGTACATCTCGCAGTGGGAATCCTTTTGATTGGGGTGACCATGACTATCATACCGAGGGATTAAAATACTTTTTTACCTGACAGCCAAAAAAGAAGCGTAAAATGTATTTTTATTTTATTTTATCACGAGCAGAGGTTACACATTACATATAGAAACATGGGCGTAACATACGCTGAGTGCACCCCCAATTACAAGAGACCACATCATGCGTATAGAAGTTTAGCTAGTGCTAGACGAACTAAATTAAAAAAAAATGAAATTGAATTAGAAAAATGCTACGTATGTTTAATTATAGAGAAATAAAAATAAAAAAAAGTTATTTTTACAATAGTTACGAAAGTTACACCCCAATTCACCTTCTTAGGGGTTGATCTTCGATAAATCCTGAGAAATACATTTCTTTATTTTTTTATGCTTATTGCAAAAACAGTTTCTTTGGCTTAGCAAGTAAAAAAAAAATTAAAAAATTCCATACAAATTTTGGGGGCCCATTTTACCCATTCAGAAATGTAATTTCAAAAAATCCGTTCTTACTGTTCACTGAAACCATTTGAGGAGTATTGGGTTCAAATTTCACGGCTCTTAGTATAAGATCGTCTGTTTGTTGATACCTAGAAAAGGGTTTGTTCTTTTATATAATTACTAGCTGTTTCTCGCAACTTCCTTCGCGAGCAATAAAAAAAAAAGTCCTCTATTTCCGTCTCCTACCCTTATCTATGCAAATTTTCAGATCGATCTGTTTAGCCGTAATAACGAGACAAAAACCCAGACAGAGAGACCAGAGCTACATTCGCATTTTTAATATTAGGATTAGGAAAAAGATATATAGTCCCAAGAAATGCAAACTCCTGGTGTCACTCCTGATTGCCCAAGGATCACGGATGGTACAAGACGTGAAAAATGTTTTATTATCTATCGAGAGCAGTAAAATAAATACGAGGGTATAAAAGCTACTTTACTGCCCCTCAAGTGCTTTGATGGCGTACTAACTCTAGTAATTGTAATGGGTTTGCGGTAGCGAGTTGTTCTATAGATATCTGATGCGGTTGTTTTAGAGAATATTACATTTTTTTTTAAAGTAACTAGCCTGAGAAAGCACCATAAAAAATCGGCTATGATTGTTACAAAAAAAAAACTTCCGTTTTGGTTCTACAAAGGGTGTATTTAACCAATGTCAAGTTTTGTTTAAAATTATTTTTCTATTAATTATATTATTTAAAAAATCCGTGACCAACTAACCTTCATACTGCTCTGTCACACTGGAAGAAAATTTCCTGACCATCACATTAGTATTACGGGTAGGAACGTTTTCCTTACTGACCGAGCGAAGCGAAGGTCTCAGAGTTTACTGGGACAAATCGGCATTTGTATGTATGTTTGTGTGCATATTTGTCCGATGATAACTTGCGAACCGTTGATCCGATCTTCATGACATTTTGTAGGCAAGTAGTTCATTTCAATACAATTTTTAAGTTCGAGTATGAGCCGAATCGGTCCAGGGATTGTGAAGATATAGGGGTCGCGAGGTCTCAGTTCGGCGCGAACTACTAGTCTAAGAGTCATCGGAAAAATATGTCATGGCAATCTTATGCGTCACTCATCCATTAAAGCTCCTACATACACAAACAAGCTTTCTTTTTTTGCAAAAAAACAGTCATAAGCACTACAAGTAGTCGCCCACGCTACCAGGCGCACAGAAACCCCAGATATTAATCCAACCACCGGGGCCTCAGATATTAATCCGTACGCCGTGTGAGGCCGTAGCTGTATTTATGAACCTGCGTTCATTTCATGTTTACCTGGTACCTAACTGGTTGGATATCTTGTGATTAATGGAACAGTTTTTTTTTAAATAAATTATCCTAAAAATTTCATTCTATTTACAGTTGTAGAGGAGCTACGGTTCGTAGCATCTACGTAGAGCGTCTACACGATACTTTTGGACCTTTTTGGAAGCAATATTTTTGGACTATGGAAGAGCTTTGGCCGTTTCTCGGTCTTATTTTTATGCAGGTTAGGTTAGTATTTTTTTAATTCTAAAAGGCGCGCTTGCCTTTGATCACTTCCTGGCTAACCTAGAACCTGATAAGACCTTTCTGTCAACCTTTGGAAAGAACCAAAAAAAAAAACTTACATAATAGGTACCTGTTATTTAAGTAATAAGTAGAAATAATGTATGTATTAAGTAGCACGCGTTTAATTTTATCACGTAGATTAAATAAATTTACTACTTTTTATACAACATTAGCTGCGCCCCGTGGTTTCACCCGCTATTCTACAGATACTGAATATTTTACCGGGATAAAAAGTAGCCTTTCTGTGTTAATCCAGGGTATAAGCTACCTCCGTACCAAATTTCATTCAAATCCGTTCAGCCGTTACAGAGTTGAACGGGAACAATTACATACCTACTTACATACTTACCCACAAACTTTCGTATTTATGATAGCGTGATTTGGAAAATCTAAGATTAATTAGAAGTACCAGGAAGACATAAGTTTGCAAGAAGTCACCAAATTGATTAAACTTTCTTCTTTAATGATTCCTTACTGATACAAGACCGTACGTGCAAAATAAATCAGTTGAAGCGCAAATATTACTGTCAGTCGCGCGCGTCATAAACACGACGCATGCGCGTTCCTTTATTCCGCCTAAAATAACCACGTACAGTCCGCATCGTTAAAATAAACAGAGTAGTGAAATCGGCAGAGAAACATTTCATCATATAGCCCTTAGACGAGCAGCGCGATGTGAGCGTAAGAAAAAAACCAAACTATAACTAGTAGTTCGCGGCGAATTGAGACTTCGCGACCTCTATATTTTCACAACCCCTGGACCGATTCAGCTCATATTCGAACTTAAAATTTTTATTGAAATGAACTAACTGCCTACAAAATTTCATGAAGATCGGATCAACGGTTCGCAAGTTATCATCGGACAAATATACACACAAACATATAAACATACATACAAATGCCGATTTGTCGCAGTAAACTCTGAGACCTTCGCTTCGCTCGGTCAACTATACGGCGATTACGTTAAGTACCTACAAAAAGATCGGACGTTGTCCAATTTACTATCGGCAAATGTATTTCCAGGCGATTAAGTTTAGTTAGATATTAAAAAAAATGGAGGTTAGTTAATTTATTGTTCGGTGAACTTGGCAAACGATTGTCAATTTATGAGAGAATCTGTTCTGAAATACAAAATAACAATGAAAGCTCAAGAATAATAAAAAGTATTATCTCTCAGATATGTGAATCCGTCGGAATGAGTGCCGCACGCACACATCGCTGCGCTTGTTCTGGATCCCCTACAATGTTGAACTCTTGGTAAGTATTTCTCTGCACATATTCTTCTCAGTGGTGAATGCACTTTCTGCGCGTTTATTTACGCGTAATCCCGGATTAACTGCAGATTGATGTCAACGCGTTTTTGGAGCATCGCGCGCGCATAAATACCTGAATATATACGCCTTATAATTAGATCTTGTAAATACGTACTTAGGAAGTACTCAGGTGGTATGCAATGTTCGTGGCGTCAGCTAGCCGGCCTCAACAGTTCAGGGGAATAAATTATTTTAGATGAAAAGGAAAGGTAGACATTTATTTTACCGGAGTAAAAGAAACAACGAATAACCGTAATTGTTTATTAAATTTACTCCAATTAAAAGGTTTAGCTATCCCCTTCACAAAAATCAGATCTGACCCGTGTGGAGACACTTTCAGGCATGTGGAGACATCTTCAGAATTTAGAGCTCCTCCTGGATCCGTTTAGAAGTTCATAACTGACGCGCGTTGACAGCTGTGTAACGTGTCACATGTTTTGGTGCCAATCATTTTTTTTTTCTCTTTCCTCCTAAGAGGATTATGGCGTCGCACGTCTTATGCATTTGCCAGTGTCAAGTATACTCATATTTTTTCAAGTTTTGGTGAATATTGTCAAATAAGTCATAGTCACAGTCAAATGCGAGCAAAGCAAGTCACGGTCACGTCCAAGTCATGCCCCAGTAAAGTGGCGAAAACTTTACTAGAGCCTTCTATGGAGTTTTGCAAAAAAAAACACGAAAATTCACGTTTCACGACATTATACCATTCACCAACACTCGTGCATGTTCACGAACACTTAACGGGTAAAAATTCACTGTTACACATTAACACTCGAAATAACACAAGTTTTGGAAAATAATAAAATGACGCGACATGATTTCTTCACGTTCCCGCCAAAACTCGTGCCAATCGTTTGTGTTCAGAAAGGTTTTTTTCCTCTTAAACTTTGACTACGTAGTTTGGATACGTAGTGTATTGAGCCAATGTCGAGTTTTGTAATAATTCAATTGAAGTATAATGTTATAGATTAAGTCTACAATTTTAGTCTAGGTCTAGACCAAATTATGCTTCAGAAAATTGTTGGAAGCTTTACCAGAAGCTTTCACGGACTTTTGAGAACAACGCGTAATACAAATTGCCCATCCTCGTGCTCATTATCAAATAATTAATTGATAATAGCCCACCATTATTACACATTAAAACTTGAAAGAACACTCATTTTGGAAAATAATACAAAGTGGCGATATTGTTTTTGGATTTGACAAACAAAAGATGTATTGACATTTGAGTTTTTTTTGGAGGATTTTTTTTTTTTTTTTTTTTAAATTTGTGGCTAGCAAGCGACGAGCCTCATTATGGTAAGTAGTCTACTACAATAGCTTTAATACATTAAAAGTTATTGAAAACCAACAAACACTGTATAATATGTACCAGCTATGTTAATATTTTCAACGGTGCTCCCGTCCTAGTCAAGACTCCAATCGTTAGCATTCAAATAAGACCTATAATCCAATTCTAAGTACAATCACGGCCATGTTATTAGCTAGATTTACGAGTCCTGCGTTTTGGAGCCTACTTTGCTTCTAGCGACGCCGACGTTTCGATGCGAATAGTAGATTGCAAGTAGCGGGAGACAGACGTAAATGTCACTTGGAACATAAGTCACGTCATTTTACGTCCTGACTCTGATCAGACTTATCTAAGATAACTGTGGTTAAATCTTAACTATACTTCTCGAAAATGAGTTACGACATTTTGGTCTTGAATTCGTTTTTATAGTTAGCAGTGGACATAATATAGGCGCGTTAATGACAGTATTGCGACTTGCGAGTAGACGTTAAAAAACTGTTTTTATTTTTTGATAATTATAAGTAATTTACATTATTTTTAGTTATAGTGAAATTTTAGACTTTCGAGGTTGTTTACTACATTTAAATTAGTACATTTGCCTTGACTTTTGTTGTTTATGTGTTCCCGATGTTGCAGCACATGCGTCACGCATGCGCCATGTTCACGGGTAGACTGAAGATGTGGGTATATCTGGGACATATCTGGGACATTTTTGCACACACTGTCATCTGACCCCAAACTAAGCAAAGGTTGTAATATGGCTGCCAGAGACTGATATACGTACATAGATATTTTTTAAATACATACTTATATAGATATTAACACCCAGACATAGAACAAACACAAATGTTCATCACATGAATGTTTGTCCTAAGTGGGAATCGAACCCACACTCCCAAACACAGAAGGTAGGTTCACTACCAACTGAGCCACCGGGGCAGTGGATGACATAAATGTCGCGAAAGGAGCAGACAAACTGATGAGAAAGGGGGTAGCCCCTTTCTCAGTCTTTTTCTACGGGTACTAACTCAACGTGCCAGTGCGTGGAATCCAGTATAAGGGTGTCTAATAAGTAAATGTACGCGTCCTAAATGTGACCAAAATAACACGCGTAGTCATAATGAGTGCTTATTGTCGGGGCAACCGAGTTCTAGTACCAGTGGTACCCGTAGCAAAAGACTGAGAAAGGGGTAGATCAGTTTGTCTGCTCCTAAGTTTCGAATTTCTAGCCATCCACCCGCATCTTCAGTCTACACGTGAACATAGCGCATGCAACTGTGCCAAATATCGGGAACTCAACAATCGTTAAAATATTGGTAAATATTCCGTGAGTAAGTAGTTAAATGTAGTGAAATTCAGTATTTAGAATCAAAATCTATGTATTGTTTTTTTTTCCATCAAAGCTATTTTAAGCTTTTTTTTAGGCTATTTATTTTTATTTTAAGCTATTTTTTATTTTTATTTTTCCATCTAAGCTTTTTTTCCATCCTTGTAGGTCTAGTTTTTGAAGATAAAATTTAGTTTTTTCACAAAAAGTTTATTACTTACGTTACTTACTCACTACCCTATTTTTTGAACTTTTTACGGATAAAACTGATAGTATTATTTTTACGATTACTATCGCGTACTAAATACTACTAAATAAAGTTTTCAAACTCTTCCCACCCATTTTCAACTGTGTCTCTAGTTTAAGGTCCGCATTTGTAATGTTGTCTTTACAATAAATTAAAAAAATACTTTAATCTCAATCCCCAATTATTTTGTAACTCTGTTTCATAACTGTATAAAGTTCAAATTCGTATAGACAGTAAGGTAGATAGTATCGGTGCGTCGGCGCAGGTTGTGTCAGTGATCGTAAAGGCCGATGACACCGCGCTGTTTTTTGATAAATATACACGTTCGTTTTGTTTCTGTTAGGTATTAATTTACGCTACGAGATACGCGGCTGGATTGGTGTGCTGTGACAGTAGGTCAAGATTTTATATATCACTAGCTGCGCTCCGCGGTTTCACCCGCCATTCTAGAGAAACCGATTATTTTTCGGGGATAAAAAATACCTCTATACCAAATGTTATTTAAATCCGTTCAGCCGTTACAGTGTTGAACGGGAACAAGCACACTTACATACTTACCTACTTACATACTTACACACAAACATGCGCATTTATAATATTAGTGTGATTAATCAAATCTAATTATTTATCATCAGACACAAATTCAGATCAGACCATTAGTAGTTCGCGCCGAAATGCGAACTACCGACACCTATAACTTCACAACCCCTTGACCGATTCAGCACATATTTGAAATTAAAAATTGTAATGAAATGAACTACTTGCCTAAATTTCATGAAGATCGAATCAACGTTCGTAAGTTATCGTCGGACAAACATACATACAAATGCCAATTTGTCCCAGTAAACTGAGCCATTTTTTGCAAGGCATGACGAGTTCACGCGCGTGTCAAGCTTAGCATTCCTTGATAAAGGTCACCGAATGTGATCGAAACTATAGTCGGAATAACCGACTCAATTTAACGTTCGTTCCCGTTCAAAAACCAAATGTGTCAAAACCACGTCAGTATTCATATTAAAACTTACTTAGCTTCGCTCGGTCAATTAATTGTCGTAAACGTTTTTTTTTTTACAAAAAGACGTATCGCGCAAGGTTTGTGTCAAACTGAGTTACTGCAAACTATTTATACTGTCCGTTAATCCAGCGACCAGCGTGTACCGATGATGAGGTTTCTTGATATCAAAAAGATGGAATTTAAGGACACCCTGTGTAAACTTGTTTTATTTTGAAGATATCAAGTTGCGTTGCGTTCAATCAATCGGTGGAATCAGATGGATGGAAGGTATGTTTTGGAGTTGCGAGTGAGTGGGTACAGAGCGGGTACAGGTTTTAGGATCGATTCTCGTAACTGAAAATAAAATGTATTATTTACTTATCTACCCAAAGCAGCTAATCTTTTTGGGGTGTACTGGGTGTATGAAAATTATGTATGTATATATTATACTAGCTGTTACCCGCGACTTTGTTCGCGTGGACCTACAAAAAAATGTAACCTATGTCCTTATACTACCCTTAAAGCTATATCTATGCAAAAACTCAGGTCGATCCGTTCAGCCGCTTAGCCGTGATAATACGACAAACAAACAGATAGACCAAAATCAAAAGAAAAAAAAGTAAGAAAGAAAAGTAACTGTAGTATTTTTTCATATATTTTTTTTGTAGTTTCGTCACTTAGTGTCTATTTGACTATGCCATAATCCTTTGTCCTTTGTTCAGCAGTGAACGTTTTCTGGCTGATGATAATGATGAAAGCTATACATATAACACTAGCTGCGTTCCGCGGTTTCACCCGCTATTATACAGGAGCGGTTAAATTTTTGAGGATTAAAGTAGCGCATGTATTATTCCAAGGAATTAGCTACCACCGGACCAAAATTTCATCCAAATCCGTTCAGCCGTTACAGAGTTGAACTGGAACAAACACACTTACAATCTTTCGCATTTATAATATTAGTATGATTTTACAACAAGAATTGGGTTCGCAACCTTCCCGTCCCACATTGCAGTCTCATTAAGGTAACTAGGTGGGCCGTCCCGGCATTTCGTCCTGTTTTTGTCCAGGCTGGACCGTTTGTAATGCGACTACGCCCACGGCACACGCACTTCATTTCTTACCTACTGGGTATTAATAAAGCTATTTTAAGTTAAGTTTCGTACAGTTCGCTGGGCCCCGCCTAATCTAAGTTAGCCCCATCATTCATATCCTTGTAAACTTAGATTCAGCTTAGATATTATAGTATATTGTATGTATTTCGTATTTTTATATTCACTTTCACGGATGAGATTGAAAAAAATATTAATATTTTTAAACCTTATCTTAAAAGATATCGAAACGAAAATATCTTTATAAAGCTTTGGAGTTATAAACCACTGATATTCTATTACATTGTATGGATAAGGTTTAAAAATATTAATATTTTTAAACCTTATCTTAAAAGATATCGAAACGAAAATATCTTTATAAAGCTTTGGAGTTATAAACCACTGATATTCTATTACATTGTATGGATAAGGTTTAAAAATATTAATATTTTTTTCAATCTTCGTGTAATTTAATATTAAAAAACAAAAGCCATACAATGTAATAGAATATCAGTGGTTTATAACTCCAAAGCTTTATAAAGATATTTTCGTTTCGATATATTTTAAGATAAGGTAAAAAAATATTAATATTTTTAAACCTTATCTTAAAAGATATCGAAACGAAAATATCTTTATAAAGTTTTGGAGTTCTAGACCACTGATTTCGATTTTATTAGTAGATAAGTACGTCTAGACGTCAGTGTTACTAAACCAACGGTATGTTACCGTTGACCACCATCAAGTTGGCAACCAGCGGTGGACATCGGTAGTCTTTTTATAGTGCTAATGGCCGCTAGTGATGACTAGGAATAAAATAATAATTTATATCTCTACTGTTGGACACTGGGATATCTATTTTAATATATTTTGGATAACTGCTAAAAAAAAAAAACTAAAATATTTATATTCTTATATTCTTATAATTACTAATATTATAATTCAGCGGGAAATAGCCGCAGTCGTATCAGGAGTAATAAAACTTCAAGGTTTTAAAATTAATACGTTCGTCTCGAGGAAAAAACTTTACTTGCGCGATTCAGAACTCCCTACTTTACAACTGTCAGCCCGTAAAAAACGTCAAAAAATGCACAAAAATTTATCAACGCCATCTAGCGATCTATAGGAAGTAGCTTTGACTCTCTGTCTGGATGTTTATCTTGATAAAATTTGAAAAGGAGTTACTGTTTATCACAAAGACGGACATAGGATACTTTTTTATGTCCACGCGAACTAAGTCGCGGTTAACAACAGTACCTAATAAACCACGTACCTGATGCGAGTTGTGCGAAGGGGATAGCGAAACTTGAATTCTAAGGGAGTAAAAGAAATAAACGAATAAGTCGTATCGTCCCTTTTGCTCCCATGAAATTCATATTATCTTGCTACTCCTTTTGCACAATAACATACATTGTAGGCCTGTGCTTATTATGTCATTGACTATATTGACGTTATTGCATACGTCATAAAGCTAGCTATCGTGTCATGGTTATTCATTATCAATACTTAAATAATAATTGCTTTTTAGAAACACACGTAACACTAAGTAATGACGTCTTGAACAAAAAAAAAAAAAGAGGCATCGGTGACACTGACAGCTTGTGACAGATGCTTAATCTAAATGGCGTTTGGCGTGATAATATTGTATTTTGAATCAGTCTGTGACGTTATTTGAAAGCGTTATTAACTAGTGCAATATTAATGATTTGAATAGTATCGTTTCGTGGTTAAAATAAATATAGGAGGTTTTTTGTTGCGGCAATTTTTAAAATGTTACCAGTTACAAAATTAATTGATTTTTTCGAATCATTAGAAGTAATCTATTCCAAATTTAAAATAAGGAAACGGCCAGCTTCGTTACCATTATGATTACCATTATAATGAAATCCCATCACATTCGACGTGGCTCATTTATACCGAGATCGCCCGAAGCCGTTTCCGAGCAATGCCGAAGATCATTTTAGTCGCGCGCTGATTGGACAAGAGTGTGCTTTGTCCCGGGGCTTTGCCCAAGTACGATTTTCTATGTTCCGTGGTATTACAATTATTATTGGGGCAAATCCAATCTAAAGACTGAAAATAAAGATGTACTTAGGATTGCTTTTTAGGGTAGTACGGAATTAATGTTAATTTTTTCTCGAAGCCTTACTATTTCATTTTGAGAGACGGTTGTGTCCGACCAGTTCTAATTTTATAGAGTTACTAAGTATTTGAAGCGACGTTGTCACGTTAAAATGTAATTTATGCTGAATATAAGAGATTTATAGCCGCGTCTAATGATGTACAAATAGTTCGTCGAAACACTAAACGTGTTAGTTGTTAGGTGCGAACCACAATGTCGCCGGATTGAGATAATCTGCGTTATTTATGCGGTCACTACGAATCTGGCAACACTAGATGAAGGCGGGAAAGCTATGCTATCCAAAACCAAATGGGTACTGGATAAATGCCTACATAAAATCTGTGGGGGCCAAAAATTATGTTTTTTTAAAAAATATAAATGTTTACTTTTATGTCCTAAGATAAATTGAAGATCTACTAATAGAAAAACTACAAAGGCAAAATAGATCCTAGATTACAAGGAAACAATCAAGCGAAGGCTGTTTACCAAGGAAACATAACAATATAACTGGTTATAATAACGCATTCCATATTCCGGGATCGTAATTGAACATCGTATGCAAATGGCGCGTTCGCCATCTCTTCAATATTTATGGTAGCCGGGTACTTGCTCCGCAGGTGGAGGTGCCCTATTTTACGTTATTGTTTACAACTTGTTATGGATTTTATCCCGTTTCAATTGGAAATATAGTTAAATCTACGAAGACGCGCTCCACTGGGGAGAGTCCCGAGAGTAGGGCGGTCCGCTATCATCTAATCCTTGCCATAATAGTAATTTTCTTTAATTTAACCTCAATAAGTACCTACTTACTTATATGACCAAAAACTATTTCATCGTCATCACCGTTTTTTAGCTACTGATCGATTGGTAATAAAAAAAAACCTTATATAGCTGATTATCTAGTAAAAAGCTTTTCATTGTGTGAAAAATTAATGGTAGTACGGAATAAATTTATAATAATTTAAGTAATTTTAATCCATAAATCAATCAGATTTTAAGTCCATAGCTTTACGATATTCGAAGAACGCCATCTACCGGCAAGTAGCGGAACGTGCAATTAAAATCGATTCATCGAGTCGAAATAATTATCCGTTCGAATCGCACTAACTACCGCCACCCGGGGCGGTAATTTGAGTATCGAACGCTAGACCATAGACAAAATAAACGTGAAATCATAGTTTCAAAACTGGCCAGCAAGTCCATAGCTTTGTTTCTTTTTTCCCGCGGCATTCGACTGTCCGGTGACAAAACTGCCCGCGGCATAGATAAAATAACAGTTACTTGCGGTCCAGACAACCGCAGAGTATTTTACTATATTTACTGGTTTTCTAGTTCTCGTTACGGCGTGTTTTATTACGGGATTTATTAGTGTTTTTATGGCGTCTTAACTAGATGGCGTGAGGTTACCGCAAGGATAACCCATGTGGTTGTCGACTTGAATTCTTGAAGCGTCAAATCCTGTGGAGCGCCTTTTATCTGTAGAACTGCTACAGACGACGGACTGTCGTATTGCACTCGGCGTAGAAGATAGTCATCATCATCGTCAACCATAAGACGTCCACTGGTGAACAAAGGCCTTCCCCTTGTTTGCCATTCTATTTATCTGTGTTGCCATATTATCCCGCGCTTAGCATGCGGATTAAAAAAAATTACTTTACAGCAGCATCCTCCTAGTAAACGGTGGCAGCCTCAAAGCTCATTGTCCGACAGAGAGAGTGCTCTACAAAACAATCTCGATCTTTCAGCCGATATCGAAAATTATGACAACCTAAAAAACCTAACTGGGACCCTATTCGAAGAAATGACATTTTATCTCGGTCACTCTCACTCCCATTAAATTTTAAATTAGAGAGACAGGGACCGAGACAAAATGTCATTTCTCCGAATAGGGTCCCTGTAGACTGTTACATGGTAGGTACTTGAGTAGTTAGCTAGATTACTTAGTGAAGTACTAGATGGCGTTCGTTTTGAACGTTTGGTTTAAATTAACTACCGCTATCTACGTACCTAACAATTATTTAATAGTAAGAAGTATGATCAATTTATCGTTATCCAAAGAATGTTATTCAATTTCAAATACTGTTCAGAGATTTAATTGTTACTAAGTACACTTCTTATCAATTTTTTTTGAAGAGTGCTACTGGCAACATTTAAATTTTAGCCAGTGGTACTCACTCCGGCTCTTCCAACTTACGTCAGTAGGGCTGGGCGAGGTTGGGAGCAAATTGAAAAAAAATCGAGTCATATTAATGATTGTGATTTTTCTTCTAGATTAAATTATCGTTTTTAATACTACAAAGAATCGGGTATTTAGAAATAAAAGTATTTTATACCAATCACAAGTCTAGGTACATATTGATAAACTGGCAACACAACATACACGTAGAATAATCCGCGCGATTATTTCAAATCACCGACACATTACACTAGAGGTAATCTGCAGTAATGGCGGCGGTGCTGCCAGCTAACGGCAATTCCACCATATTGTGGGAGAGTAACGGGGTAACGATAGATTTTATAATGACTGACGTTTAATAATTATGCTCGGGGCTAGGTTAGGTTAGTATTATAATTTGGTATGTAGGTTAGTATAGAATTGAAAATTTACGTTTTTAGTAAAAAATAATTATTGAGGAGACTGACTTTTTCGGATGATCAAACGAACTTACCTGACAGGACAAGTTCGATGTGAATTATCTCAAATGAATAAAATTAAGCACCTATTTACTCGTCTCTCCCAAATAATGTTATTATTATTAAGTAGCTTAATTTTATTAATCCGTAAATCGTTTGCTAGGTAATTTGCTATATTTTTTTACAACAAAATCTCCATTGGCCAGAAATCCCCTGCATCGTTTCAACCGCGGGGATGACTGGTAGAAAATGCTAAAGCATGAAGTTCTCCGGTACCCTATTCTCCGTTGACGTTGTGTATGTGCAATAAATACATCATAATAACTGTCTTATACTTTTTAATACATAATTCGTAAGTTTTAAATATCCTTGTCAGGATAAAGCATGTCAGTGTTACAACTGAATCGAAGTTACGTACATACAAAAAGCAATAATAAACACGATCCTTAGCGAAAAAGCAATAAGGCGCACGTCAAAAATAACTTGAATTACCATTTTAATCTTCTCAAATCCCCATTTTTATTGTGATCGGCCGGTCCGCGTGCTGGGACATAACTTTCGTTTCAAAGTTTATTTAATAAGGACTTCTCGCTATAAGAAATCATATTAAAGTCTCAGTGATGCGGCACGATATAAATTCGCGATTTTTATATCCAACTCATTATTATTTTTGAACGTTCGAAACGGCTGCTTATGAATAAAAAGTCTTTATTTTGATGCAAAAATATTGAACGAAAAGTTCCCGCGCTGTGCGCCGCCGCGTAGGTGAACGCAACCTTTTTATATGACAAATAAAATCTTGTAATAAGCGAAATAATATGCAATTGCATCCGTCATACCGCCGAGAACACGATAAAAATAAATATCAAACCGCCTTATTGGAATTAAAGCTGTTTTTACTAGTTAATGTCGAGATGAAATGAGCCCGCGAAAAAACAGCCAGGATCATGAATATGTACCACATTGACCACATTCTTGACATTCCGCGTCTATTATAAAACGCCTGTTACCATCATAAAGTTTTTTCCATACAGCGTTTATTTTAAGTAGATGGGTATTTCATCAAAATTACTATAATTTTGGTCAAACAAAACTACGAGCTGTCAAAATTGACGTCGGTAAATCATCGACTTGACCCTTTTTTGTTACCTCTACATTAATAATTTCGTTAAGGGCTTTTTAAACGAGATACATATTTGGAATAGCTGCCGGTACTTTATGGTCGAGATCATTTGTATAGGAATTTAAATGGGCCGTTTTAAAATTGGATTACAATAAAGTTGAGAAATACCGTGAGGCTATTTCAACTATTCGACGTTCGAGGGTTTGACACAATGTAGAAGACAATCGAGGAGCTTTAATTAAGTGACCATTTGGATCTTACAAAAGCTTGTTAGTGATCGCGGTTTAACGGAAGGAAAACAAACACCACATAAAAGACAAAGCGGAACTACGAAATGAGTGCCATGATCCGACGTGAGTATGTCAGCATCGCCGATGGCGAACTGAAGATCCATCTCTCTCATTATTCATATCTCAACAAAGAGGGGCATAAATTACTCGCCCGAAAATATCTAAATCCTAATCCATTCGCCTCGCCTGTCCCCGACTGAATCCGATTTTAAAATATTTATGAAAAGGCAACAAAAAAGAAAAGAACACAAGTCCAGAGACAGAATTAAAAATAATAAAAAATACGCCTCGAGAGCGAACGTCGGAAAAAAGTTAAAATGATTGTAGGGCATCGAGATGTAGCGTGTTTTTTTGTACCAGTTTCATTAGATTCGTTTCAATTCTGTCGGGATTAGTGGGAGAAAGGTCTCTTAAGGATAAAATCCGATGTCCGTTGATTTATAAAGATCCTTTCGTCGGCCGACGAACATAATTCATTGTTTTGAATCTATGTGTATTTTAGTGGCAGGTGACCTTTAAAGAAATCAAATTGGCAGATGCAGAGCGTAAAACGAGAAGATTGTAGTGCAAGCGATGTAACCCACCAACGTATTTGTTCAGTTGAATTGGGGAGCCACTGATTTATTTTACGAATAAAACCAATAGCCCCGTCGGAAAATTTCAGTTCCGTCATTTAACCACCTTCACAGATAAGTTGATAGAAGTACGGGTCACGAGCACGCGTGTATTGTCAGGCCACGTGGTGGCTGCCAGTGACGGCTCCCAAAATTAGTCACGTGGCTGCTAATAGCTCAGGGGTGGCGTTTTTTCCCGTTCTCGTTGTTTACAACTGGTGGCTATCGATCCGGGTGTAAATACACCGATGAATAGGACTGTTTGCTCGCTCGATTCTCTGGTTTTCATCGATTTTTCGCTGGACCCTCGGTATTTTAGTCCGGAAAATGTATTACAAGACTGTTTCTTAAAAAGGTTAAAACAAGCAGACCACTTGAACGTAAGCAGTAACCGTCTTGGGCAAATACAACACTAGTGGTGCTGTTGCGATGCAAGACCGGAGAGATGTTTGAGAAACAGTCTTTTAAAAATGCTTCATGTACGGCTTATAATAAATGAAGTCAAAAGTGTCGTACTGTGGCAATATCTCCAAAAAGGATGCGCTCTTAGGCGGTAATCGCGTCGTCTCGACCGCAGGCTCTGCGCCTGTGTGCGTCCGGCTCTCGGGGCGCTCTGCTCGAATGCTCGATGCTCGATTAGCGCTCGTGGCTCCGCCGCCGCCTGATTGGGCCATCCATCACGCCGCCGCCCTCGGACGTTCGACCCTCGCCCGCCGCTCGGGCCGGTTCGCCGCTCCACCGACGCGCGCACCTCACGACGTATTTTTAAGACGGATACTTAGTGCGTTACATTATTACTCCTTTGTTTTTTTTGTTAGCGGGCGTGTAACCCACACTCGTGTTTTCATTTGGCCGGGTCGACGCACTGATACGTTCGAGATACTCCGGTTATGATACCGAATGCCTTTAGATTTTTGATTGAGGTTTTATTTTATTCGGTACGACGTTGGATTACGTTTCGTTTCTCGTATTCTTTTACCGTCGGCCGGTTTTTGTTTCGATGCGTTTCATTGTTCGTAACGAGATCGATTTTATCGATAAGCTCACTGTTTAATGAAGACGTGGGTGTGCGTTTTACTGAATCGCGCTTTTATGCGTTCAAGGTTGTCGATAATGCGCCGTCATAGTTCCAATTTATCGACAGGCTTTTCCATATTACGCTACATAGACAACCCTCAACGAGATTAAGAAAAAACGTGTGTAATACCAACGCAAAAACCCGAATAATTACCAAGTCACGACATTTTCGTGCTCATATAGCTTTATAAGTGATAATTAGATAGACACCTCTACTGTCGCTTCATAAGTATTTTTTTCTGCACTGCTTTTCTTTGGTATATACCTATTTATTCTAAGTATTGTTAGAACACATGTCCATAAAAAATATAACGGACTGATACTGTTAAGCTATAGAGCCATTAATATGTATTTATCCCGGAACAGATACAGGACAGTATACGAGGGACACTGAAGTTATAATGAAATATATTATAGCGTAGTATGAAGATACATACACCTACGATAACTGGCTATATCTGTTCCGAGATTTGTCATAGGCTGCAATAAACATTGAACGTTATGGGATTTTCGTTCTTAACTCGTTTACATAAGGGAAAGTTTATTGGTGTATTAGCATATAATCGCGGGCCGCCGGGTCGCAGGTCGGTGCGAGCGAACTTACAAATTGCATTCTCACGCGACGACCACCTCGGTACACAAAAAATTAAGATAAACTACACGAACTGGCAATCGATTACTGCGCCAATATTTAGAAAAAAAACATACCATAAGTTAAAATGACAAAAGTGGTATCAAAAACACTTTTAAAATAATTTTGTACCTATATAGATGGCGTTACTTGTTTTCTCAAACCAATCAAATCAAAAGTATATTATTTGAAAACAAATACATTTACTTCAATGTTTCAGTATTCACATATAGATGGTGTCACTTGTTGACTCAAATGAAATGCCATTCTCATTGATATAATCAATAGTTAAATACAAATCAATCTTGAAAAAAAAAGTGTAAAAGCCAGCACGCACGCTTGTAGGTATTAAAGAAGTTTCTTTGTGCTTAACTTAAAATGTCATAACGGAGTAAGTGTTCTGGAACTTGTAGTGATTACCTATGTGTACTTATTCTTTATTCTGTGGGCATGCACTTATATTATAGCCAAAGTAGGTATAGATACGGGGAGCTTTGGCGGGAACGTGAAGAAGTCATTTCGTATTGTATCACTTTCCAAAAGTTATGTTATTTCGAGTGTTAATGTGTAAGAATATTGGATTTCTATCCATTAAATGTTCGTGAATGTGCACGAGTTTTGGTAAATAGTATATTGTTAGGGAACGTGACTCTTCGTTTTGTTTCCAAAACTCCATAGAAACCTCTAGTAAAGTATCCACTACTTTACTGGGGCATGAGACTTCAACGTGACTTACTTTGCTTGACTTAGACTATGTCTGAGACTTATTATAATTGTGAAATATTTGACTTCACTTGAAATATTACAATATTTGACACTGGCCAAATACACGACGCGTGGAGCCAAAACATAAGAGAGAAAAAAAAGTATTGATACCTTTGATTGCCACCATACAATGTTAACCCAAAACTGTGCTAGAAAAATTTATATCGAACCGCAGGGAAAAGCTAGTGATTCACAAGATATAAACGGAATGGATACTCATTATTAATATTGCCAGTTTTACGAGCGTTTTACGGTCGACATTCTGCTTACTTCAGTTCCGTAAACGCAGTTATTGAGTTACCATGTCACTTTTTACTGCCACACGTAAATATTGTTATAGAGAAACAAAGATGAATAAAATTGAATGTTAATACTTTACCGTTTACTCAACTCGAAATTCTTTGTGTTTAGGTAGTTTGAGTCGAATGGGGTGCCAATTATGGAAAATAAATGATGAATTGAGGAGAATAAAGTGATTAAGTGATGCCTCAAAAAATATTTATTTTACTTGAGTTATTTTTTGCCGATAAAATCATTTTAAGATCTCAGTTGATTCTTTAACTTTCGTCAACAGATGATCTATCAACTAAAGGTGCCTTAAACCTGTCTTGATAAAATACCCAGTGTCATAACATTGTTCGATGGCTTTTTAGTCTCGTAAAGCAGAGGATGTGGTACTAATAACACTAAACAACTCGGTAGTTGAATATCGTTTCCAGTCTCCATTCTACTCGATTTCCGATCGATACCACTCGATTCTCATTACAAAGTAATGTTTTAACGCTCGTTTGGACGAATCACAGGCTGTTATTTAAATTGCTCAAGAACCGAGAGTAATTTAAGTAAAGAAATACTGGTTTGTAGGAAATTCGCGAGATATCTCGTATCTGCGAGGAATATATACAGTACAACCAACTTAAATTTAATCTTAAAGTGGAGCCACCATCATGTTTCCTGAACAAAACTATACAGAAGTTTTAAGTTAACTCATTTATTCCACTTCTATAGTTAAGACGGTTGAACTGTGCACTTGAGTTAATAGTGCCATAGATTACGCGATAGTTACTAGCGCCTTTTGCTGTATATAAACGGCTGGTCATTGTACGAAGTAATGAAGCTACGCGCAATTTTCGCGCGACTGTGACCTCGCACAACGGGTGAGGTGAGCGTTACGATCTTAAGGCTGGTTTTAGGGTTACGGTCAGTAGCTAAGCTACGTCAGTCGATGAGTAAGTGTCTACTGGTCACTGAGCTTATACAAATTAACTTTCTTTTACTTAGGTACACTAGCGCATACCTAGCCTAGTTTATAGTAGCTAAGCTTGCTTGTCAAGTCTATGAGTAGTCATAGCACTAGTTCTAGACTAGGAATGCTGCCAGTAATGCTAGTAACACTAGAAGGTCTACGCCGATGAGCAACTGTCGACTCAAATAATGGGCGGCACATTGCCATCATCATCATCAGCCAGAAGTCCAATAATTAATAAGGCCCTCCACCATAACGGGGTGCTGCCATAATCCTCACTCTTGTCAGTTGGCTTGGGAATCGCAGAACGCTTACGTTTACTAAAAAGATGCTGCTGCCCGTCCTGCAGTGGTTCTAGTCGCAGTTTTAGGACATACCCGAGGTATAAGTGGCACGTTAGGCCCCAATTGGTCTAAAATTGCTATCTATAAGACATATCCGGCAAATCTGGGCAACTTCACAATGAAAATAAGAGCAAACCATTATAACAGCAAGGCAAGATCTTGTCACATCGTTTTTTCATCCAAATTATGACATCTACTATGGTAGATAGTGATAATCTCAGTGTATATCTTCAAGTCACTTAGTGATAAAATTCCCGACTCTAAAAATAAGATAAGAAAAAAAAAACCGTACAATTTCAGTAATTTTCAAAGATTGGTACTTATTTGATCGACTGACGTATACTAACTGACCTGCACCAACTGATCGGTCGCTGCCGGCCGGTGAAAAACTGAAACCAGCCTAATTTTTAACCCAAACGAAATGACCGTCTCGAGACGATACAAAAATGCATTTCTGCGCAGCGTCGGTGAGCTTTGACTTTCCAGACGAAGATTGAGATTAAACTTTACGAACGAATACAAGTCTAAAGTACTTGTGATAAAAGTGAAATTGGATTTACTTTTGGAATGGAGTTATGCTGTTTTAAAATGAATAAAGCACTAACGAACAACGAGTCCTTCTCTAATTTGCGGACATGGAGCGATCGATCTCATTCGATTTTTGCAAAAGGAACTAAAGATTTGAAAATGAAACTAAACCTTATGAGCCGAGGCACAAATTGAGCAATTTTGCGCTTTCTGGTTTGCTTTCGTTTGCAATCTCTGTCGTTTTAATTTCCGAACGTGAATTTGAAATGGGAACATTAAATTTGAATATTTTTCATGTTTAGTGGTAAAGCGAACTGTAATTACGGAACTGAGGACTGTGTTTAAGTAACGAAATTGAACCAATCAGTGTTAAGCTGTTTTATAATTTACTTAGGTGTATTTTATTCCTGTTGCATTTTGCGTCATTCCCAGGCATATTTTAAGTTTAATCCAGCCAGAGTAAAGTTCTTCGATCACACCGTCACGCAACATTAAATAACCTATTCTCAAACGCCTAGCCTGTCAGTAGAATATTTTTTTACACTGACAAAACTAATAATTCCATTAGTAAAATCTATAATATTTATTTCCACTAGTAATGTAATTGCGTGTAAACTTCAAATAAAAATATAAAAGATTGTCAAAAAGTATTTTACCAGCCTACATTTCATAAACATCGCGATTATGTCATTATAAGGATATTTTATCATTTCTTCGTACAGTCTTCAATACGTCGAAATAAAAGCCCGCGCCGGTCACGCGTCCCGCACACATCCATAACTCATTATCGGGACCGAGGAGTAGTGTTTTTGTTACTAATTTAAGTAAAAAGCACCGTTGGAGCGGGCAGCCCGGTCTTCCCGCCTCGAGCATACCCGTCGCCATAGCAACCATACCACGCGACACCTACAGACGAACAACGACCTTACATTTACGACTCAAGGACCTAATTCGGAACGCAGATAAATGAAGTTATAACATTCCGTTACGTTACCGCACAAACGTCAATGCCCAGTCATAACAATGAAACTGCGACCTTAACGTTTGCAACTAAAGTGCCATTTCGAACGCGCAAACGACTTAAGAATAGCGACATAAGGAATTGTTTTATCTCTTTCGCACGTCGTAAAGACAACGTCTTGTTCTCTCGCTTGCTCGCATCCTTTCTCGCTGAAGACGGACACGATTCATTCGAGTTTCTCTTTCTGTCGCACTTTTTGTTGTCTTCCCGTAGCGTCTATCCATTGTTAATCCGTCTTCGGTGTTTCGGAGCGTTAGATAAAAATCGAAATTGTTGCTTCGAAATAAATCGACTGCCATTTTTCCGCTTCTGTTTATTTTGCCTTTGCATTTCCAAATAGGTTTAAACTTTAAGAAGATTTCATTGCGATTTCGAAAATCTAATAATTTGAGTTAAAAATAGAAGGGTAATCGAGGCGCGTCCGCTCAGTAATTGATATAGTGTAATGGAAACGGGCAATGACGGTGACGTGTTAAACCAGAGCGAGACAGAGTGGCGTCAATGTACGGGACTGAGTGAAATGGATAGTTAAAAGTATGTTCGATAACGGTGCAAGTGCATTCCCGTGTCAGGGTAATTGGAACTTTATGTTGACGACGTAGCACGTAATTTAGAGTAATGGCGGTTGTGAGACTAGTTGAATTTCGCGCCCGAATCGATAGATGGCGTTACCATGTCGAATTGTTAATGATTTTTTCCAGTGAAACTGATACAGACCTACTAATGCATGTACTTATAACAGTTTTGAATTTTTTATTTCAGGTAATTATTACTAACCATCCTAAGTACTAATGATGTGTAACTAAACGGTATTTTCAAAAAGTTAGTTTTAAGTTATGGTCTCTACACACGGGCCAGAATCAGAACTGATCAATTGACCACGATCTAAGTAGGTGAGTAGATATCTAGTATATTTCATTCACGCCAATGACATGTATATCTAGCTATCCTCTTCCTAAAAACAAATCAGATTCCGTAGGATAAAGAAACCTTTAAAAAGTAGGTAGGTAAGTATGTTCAACAGTAACAGTGGTTTTTTTTAATTATCTTTCACCGCCATTGTGTAATAAAAGAAATAAATATAAACTAAAGTAAAATTACCTAACAAAAATTAATAGATAGGGATGGGATATCAGGACCAAATAGTTAAAAAAAAACGAAGGTAAAACAAAACAAACTTGGTAAGTATCACATACCTACCTAAAAATTAATAAGTACATAGCTACTACGAACAAATAAAAAATAGATGACCTTCTTATTGACCGAGCGAAGCGAAAGTCTCAGAGTTTACTGGGACAAATCGGCTTTTGTATGTATGTTTGTATGTTTGTGTGTATATTTGTTCGATGATAACTTGCGAACCGTTGATCCGATCTTCATGAAATTTTGCAGGCAAGTAGTTCATTTCAATAAAAAATTTAAGTTCAAATATGAGCTGAATCAGTTCAGGGGTTGTGAAGATATAGGGGTCGCGAGGTCTCAGTTCGCGCGAACTACTAGTGAGGTAAAGGCGGAGTCATGTTGAAACTTCGCAACAATCTGTGTGGCGATATTTTCCCCGTGACCTTGCCGAGATGAGAGATGGCGCGATAAAGCTGATCGATGCGCTGTCACTGCGCGGGATTCGACCGACTATCGATACTGTTACGTCACCAGTGTAGCGTTGGGGTTGCTGTGCTCGTCTTCAAATTTAGAATTTATTTCGACAATTTTTGATATTTTCGTTTTACATCGTTAATTCGTGTGATAACGCTGTTTAAATTGCAATAAGTCTTTAAATAAAGAGCACTGTTTGTCGCTATTTAATGCAGTAAAGAGAAAAAGAGACGGCAGCTGAAGCTCAACTTTTCACCACGTTTTCGTTTTGTGGCGCACTGTACCTCTTTATTTAAAGTGGCTATACATGACCTGACTCAAAGTCAAAGTCATTTATTGGCAAATAATTATCTACAAGTCAAAAATAATAACCTTTTGTATACAATAGTTTGCAAATTAAGTAGAGGCTATTAATTGAATACAATGATCATTGCTGACCTGACCTGACATCGTGTGAAAAAGATAGCTATATATGAGTTTTTGGGCAGCGAAAGGGGAAGCTATAACCTTAGTGGTTTGTGTCTTTTGCTCCCGTAAAATTTAAGTCTAGCTGTCCCTTTCGCACGATGTCAGATCAGGTAATGTAGCGAGGCCTTCACACTGAAATACCACAAATCCATTTCCAAAAATTGTTCTAGTTAAAAATCAGTCCATTTTTTCAACCAAAGTCCCAATAAACCGAAACCCAACAAATTGTTATGGGTAATATGTTCGCTGTGTGTTCGAATTACAAAACTACAATTGATTGTTACGCAGTTTTAAACAAAAAGATAATCATTTCATTTTCCAAATTTAAAACTGCTGCTTTTATTGGAAGATGCTCTACATATTAACTAACATAACCAGCTAAAAACAAAAGAAAATAGCACCGATATGAAATCTCCACGTGTTCCAAAATCAAAACTGTCACAGAATTAAAAAGTTATAGTCGTTGGTGTGTTACGTCACGCGGCCCATGATCACGGAGACGTGGCTTCAGTGGGTAGAAACAACGCCCAAGCAATGTCATACCCAGAACCCAAGAAATATCTAACCATCAAATAAAAACAAAAAAAAAATACATTTCAGAGCAACGTCCATGGCGAAGTCCCATCCCAACTACAAATGCGATTTATAACGAAGAAAAAGGAGGTTTCATTTTCGTGTTCCAAATTCAAAACTGTAGTTGTCTGTGGGCTGTCGTCTACGTCACGCAGAGAAATGGCGTCCCATCCATCACGGTGACGCGGTTTCCGAGCCCAAGCAAGGTCATGTACCTACTCACATATATTAACGTTAGTAGGTTTGTGATTTGTTTAATTTTCGCGGGCACATCTCCTTAGACTTATAAAATTGGTTTCTTCAATAATGTATTTTTTTTTGGATACAAATATAAACATCAATATATAATATATAATCATAGATATAAACATCACATCCACTGAACATAACGAAAGCGTGGGTAGGTGAAAGTTTTGATAGATAAAGGGCAACATTCAAATCGAGTTTTTTTTTGTCGAAGTTTCAATTTCAAAATTTCTTAATTCTGTGAACTTACTCTACTCTGTAATTTTAAGTTAGAAGATAAAAGTTAAAATTGTATATATACAGATTTTGTTTATTTTAAGCAGTGTTGTTTCCATACGGCAATTGCCGTATTATACGGCTTTTAGGCACGCTGCGCTTCAAATGTACGGCATACGGCAGCATTTCTAAAGCCGTATAATTTTTGTATGAAATATACGTCAATCCACGGAAAAGTTATCAAAAAGTACCATTACTAATTTTCCGTGTAACGTACCGAGTTCCTGGAATTACCCGTTGAACGCCCTCTATGAATACGACAAAATTGAGGTGTTGGGCTAATAAGTAGTTTGTGTTTACAAGTCTAGTTATGGCAACTCCAAAATCGACTTGGAACAACACTGATTTAAAGACTGTAGAAAGGTGCGATTTTTTAAGTACACAAAGTGTGGAACCAAAATATAAGAGGAAAAAAAAGGTGCGATTCAATAGATTCTTATAACAGTTACATTGCTTGGAAATGTATCATAACTTTCCTGTGATTTTTATGTATTTTTTTTATGATGGTCTATTTTTGCAAAAATTGAATTTAATAATTGAATCTTGTGTAGATAAGCACACATCTTAATAAAATCACTCTTTCTAAAATTATCTTATATTAAATAGTCTTCACATAGGGAGTGACTTGCGTTTTAGCGGTAAAAATGGCGGAGTGAAAAAAAGAAAACGTTAAAAATATTTCACCTTGCCATAACTCATTCAGTGTATAAAAATGTTTACGCAGAGCTATTTTAAATCTAAATTTTAATGCTAGCAACACGAGCTTAGATATTTAGAACACAACTTTTTAATTGTTTTATGTTTGACTAGCTGCGTGCCCTTCGGTCGGTTCTCCGTAATTTTTAAAAGCTACATTTCAGTTTTGGCTCTAACTTCAAAAAATAGTATCGCAGCTTTGTATTATTTTCCAACACTTGCGTGTACTTTAGGCTGTGTTAAAATAGTAAATTATTATCCAATATAAAATCGTATATAGTGCTGAATTACCTATGCATTTTTTGCTGTTTCCAAAACACCGTAGAAGCTTCTAGGAAAGTATCCACCAAATTATTGAACCATAACTTGTATTGAACTGTGACTGAATTTGACTTAGACTCAACTGAGATCTCGGTCCTTTGCACAGGACCATACGATGGCATAGCAAGAGTGCTACAGGTATACCCAGCAGTGGGATAGATAGTGGAGGATAAAGTCAGATTAGTTATGATTATGAAAATAAGTACTTGAAATATCATAGGCTTGACACTAGCTAAATACAATGTGTGCGGAGCCAACATATAAGAGTAAAAAAATACCATAATATGTTGTTCGACGTCCAGATGAAAACACTTCGCTTCACTGTTTTTATTTTTGAAAATCTTTTTGGCGTTAATCGTTAAAATCTAAACGATCTAAACTAACAGACAGTTACTTTCGCGTTTATATTGTTAGGTAGTCTGTATGATTAATGTTAGTCATTCGTTTTGAAAACTATCTACCTTGTAGCAATTTTTCTACACTGTATTTACTTGTAGAGTATTAATTATATGCTAATTTTAATTTCTAGCGTGAAATTTTACAGTTCTGAAGAGGTCACGGACCTTTTTTCACTGTTTTGAGTGGCAAAATAGATGACGATTATTAATAATGTGGGTTTATATAATAAATAAGTCTACTGCCATTTATTATGATGTACAAATTGAGTAAATATTTTGCTGTAATTTAATCAATTCAGCTTTAAAATATGAATAATGTTAGCGGTTTTTTAAAATCTGGTATGTAGTATCTATGGATACCTACATCTTTTGTGCCAGGGTGAAATGCTACGGTCACTACGGTAGATTTTTATTTATTATAGACAAGTTTTTTGGATTATTTTAGGCGTAGGTTTCATCTTTATTATCTTATTTATTATTTATCTTTTTAGGTATCTGCTAGGAATTATAAATATATTTTTACCCGACTGCCCAGAATGAGATAAATGTTTTTCGAGTGCATGTATTTTAGTCTATGTTAGTTCGTTACTGTTTGGTTTTTAAGAGCTTAGGACAATTCTCTTACGCAAGGGGCCTAGTGATGAAACATTCACCAATGTACGACTTGTACCAGGCCGAAATGTCCATAGAAAATAAAATAAACAACACACTTTTCAACCTTTTAACTCCCTCCCTTAATAAGTATAGTATTGTTCGTGGTCATTACCTGGGTACTCACCCGGGCTCCCCAGGAAGACGGAGGAGTAGACCCGCCGCGCCACGTCCGGCGGGGAGGACCACTCGCGCCGCGACGGACACCATTTGCCTGGAAAAAAGAAAAAAATAAAATTAGAAATAGATTTAAAAAAAATGGTTACCTTTTTTAATGTACAAACTTTCCCACCGACCCATTTGGCAACTGAGTTTCACAACCGGTATCTACATATTTTTTGTGGAAAAATATATTTATAAGACAAGCCTTTATAAAATCCGTTTTTGGTACTGTAAGCCGATCAAAATGAGTCCAAACTCCATCAATCTACTGTTAGTGATTGAGGAGTTCCGTTTTCCACCTTCCGTCTCCATCACCAGCTCAGCTCGCTCTCATAATATTGTATTGTCATCGAAACTTGACAGGCATGCAACATTTCAACTCAATTGAACATGGGGAACTGGTCTAAAATTCAGATGCAAGATTAGACCCGAACATACTTACATACAAATGCAAACATACAAAATTCAACGCAGCCAGTTTCTAAAGATGTTCTATTATTCATTCACAACCAACGTAGATGACAGCTGCGTTTCACAACCAGTTGTCTAAAAATAACTTAAATCTTGCTTCGCAGCCTGTAGATTAGTATCTACATGATTTTATGTGAGAGACTAATAAAGTCACTTTGGCGCCAAATTGTAAAATATGACACGTACAAAAGTTTTGGGAATCATAGAACACGGGTAAGTACTAAAGCTGCGACCAGAACCACCGGAGGTCGGGCAACAACGTCCTCTTAGTAAGCGGTGACCGTTCTGCGATAAAGCAGCCTGTCAAGCGTGGGGATTATGGCAAATATCTCCCTTTCTAAGGGGGAGGCCTTTGTGCAGCAGCAGTTCTTCTGGCTGATGAAGATGATGATTTGGCGCCAACGTTAAAAAATCTCATTTAGGTCTCTCATATGTTTCGTTTGTATGTTTTTTTCTCGTTTTCAGTTTTGGTCCCAATAAAGTAAAAATAATATCCTATAGAATCTTTTCCGTCATCTAATCGAACACTCAGTCCGCCTTTATGGGTAAGTCTCGTCTCGTCTCGTCTCGCACTCTGTTGCATAAAAACAGCATTTTGTGACTATTATGATTCTTGAACTTTTGGCAAACATCTACACTAAAACTTTTCTATTTTTTACTAGACAACAACTAGACAATAAACATTTTAAAACGCCATAACGCATTTTCAATGAATTATTGCCAGCTCAAAAAAATACCTCATAAAGAGCGGAGGATTTCTCCAGACGGAACAAAGCGGGAGATTCAGAAAAAGTAGAAAAAAACGGTGATTTATTGTGAGAATGGGGACATCGGGTTCGCAGGTAAAGCAGGTGGCGTACTCCCTTCGTATGGATTTCTGATACGACTACGTATTACAATGTTTTTATACAAATACTATGTTATTCTAGAATCGCTAAAATACTAGTAGTTCGCTCCGAACTGTGATCTTATTATATCCGATTCAGATTTAGGTGGTTTACCTACTGCTTGAAAGAGGAAAAAAAAAATTGTACAAAGATTCATGTAGAGTCAAGCAGAGAAGTTAAATTATTTTGAGGTGGAATTTCACAAAACCCGTTCTTATTGGTAGCCCTTTTGAAAAGTATTGAGTTCAAAGTTCACGTCTCTATCATAAGCGATTAGGTATGTGCGTTGATTCCTAAAAAATGCCTTGTTCTTTTATAAATATAGAAGACTAGTTGCGCCCCGCGGTTTCAAAACGCGTGAAAATTTCTAAGGAACCGTTTTTTCGGGATAAAAGTAGTTTATGTCACTCTCTGGCCCTTAAACTATATTCACGCAAAAAAACATTAACTCAATTTCATACAAATTCAAAAGTTGTTCTGTTGCTGCTTGAAAGTTTAAAATAAAACAGACTTTACCGACATCGTTTACAAGATAAAAAGTTTAAGGTTCCAGCTCAAAAGTGTAGATTTATCCCCCAATCTCCCTCCATTCACAACCAGTGATTATATCCCAATTATCAGGAAAAAACTCCCCAAAACAATGGTAACGTTTCGCGTTAAACATGGCAATTAACATACATAATTCTTTTTCCAAAATTAAAACAATTGGTACCTCCGAAAACTGTTTTGATTCTATCATTCAAAGCATTCAAATGTTCTAATAATAGGTCGTAGAATCAAAAGTCGAATCTTGAGGTATTATTTTGTAACTGGCAATTATTTTTTACGGAATAACTATTAATTATTGCTTTAACTCGTCTCAGTGTTGCCAGTCGTAGGATTCAAATTGGGGGATTGGTGTTTTGTTAATTTGTTTAATTCGATGTTTTAAATTAAGAGAGATAATTACTTTAACGGCCATATAATATTATGCGGTGATTAAATTGAGGTGCTGTTGCCTTTAATGCGTAGATAAATTATCCTTAATAGTACTATATCCACTTATAGAGAAGTATATCCACTATTTATAGTGGTAGGAATCATTTGAAGAGTCTGTCTGGGTAAGTACCAGACCTCTATCGGTTATTCAATCTGATTACTAGCGAAGTTCTACAAAATCTCCCACTAGTTAAACTCACTACCCTCATCAATGATGACGTACCTGATTTATGGAAAGTAGCTGAAGTCATAATGATACCCAAACCTGGCAAACCACCTCATGAAGTGACTTCATATAGATCTATTTCACCACCCATAATGTCGAAGCTATTTGAAAAAGTTCTCTTGAAGCGATTGAAGCCCATCATAGATGAAAAAGAATACATTCCGGATTATCAATTTGGATTTCGAGAAAAGCATTCTGCAATAGACCAAGTGCACAGAATAACCAGTATTATCGAAAAAGCGTTAGAGGAAAATAATGTTTGTTCCACTGTCTTTTTAGATGTATCACAAGCATTCTATTCGAGTTGGGCATACAGGTCTCTTGTACAAATTAAGCAAAATGCTCCCAAACCAGTTTGCAAATATCATAGAGTCTAGTGCAATGGCGCGGCATTGCACTTCTCTCGCCGTTTTGAACTCTGTTATAGGCAAGCGTGACGATTACCACCTGGCTACTAAAGCGACGCTGCTGCTGAGCCTCCGGTGGTGCTTTCTGGGCTCACTTTTGGGGCATCTAAGAATCATGACCATAAAAAAAATCGATACCCTTTTGTTTTATGCTATACTAGTTGTTAACCGCGACTTCGTTCTCGTGGACATAAAATAAGTATCCTATGTTCGACTTTGTGGTATAGTCATTCCTTATCAAATTTATCAAGATCCATTCAGCCGTGATAGCGCGACATACATCTAAACAGAGAGAAAAGTAACTACCTATAGTTCGCTAGATGGCGTTGATGCATTTTTGAAGTTTTACATGAACTGACAGTTCTGATGTCTGGATCGTCCTGGATCGCGCAAGCGAAGTTTTTTTCTCGAAACAGACATTCATTTTCATACCTCAAAGTTTTATTGAACCTGATACGACTGCGGCTATATTCCTCTGAATTATAATATTAGTTAGGATGATCCACACATCCTGGTTGCATCTGCAGAAGACAAACTTATCTTGTGAAGTTGACCAAAGGAGGGAACTAAAACACCACGAAACTTTCAAACTGCAAGTTCCAGTAGTATATTCGGAAATTGCGACGATGACTCCCCCATATAGGGTTATAGATAAGTTTGCCGCATGTAGAATGAATATCATTATCGTGCGCGAATATATGAATGCTGTAACGGCATATTTAGACAATTTCCGCGACAAATCCCCCCGGGGTTGCCAGCCCTTAGATAAAAAAGCGCCAAGACAGGAGCTAGCTAGCTTAAAAAGGGTTCCTTACATAGGTTTATGATTGATGACAAAGAACCATCACAAAGCGATGAGATACGTGATGTGATAGTGTGTGTGTCCAATCAGGGCTAGAAACGAAATAACTAGTGCGCTAAAAGAGTAAAGTACTTTTTTTTAGGCACCTATACCCAAGATTCCTAACTCAGGAAGATCGAATCGCACCACGTCAAAATATCGGACAAAATAAACCAATAAACATTTACTTTGGTTTATTTACTAGGAGAGAGTAGGCTTAACCTTGATATAGTGAATAACAATGCTTGGTCGCAGTCCCCGCAACCCGTAATTTGCTTCAATTTCGGTTAGTTTTTGTGGGAATAACGATCTCGTAACGCGGTATATGTTTATTTGACCACAAACTAACCAGACGATAAGTAACGGTGTAATCGAAGATGGTAAACTTCGACCAAAGTAAAATAAATGGACGGGCCCAAATCAGAGAATTTTCGAAAACTATTTATTATTATTTATTATTATTTTCAATTTTTAAAGGGAGCGCCGGCACTCACTTTGCTTCAGTCGTTCCGAGTCTTTGAATAGCGTGAGACGTGCGTCAACACATGCGATCCAAATATCCGCAAAAATATACTTTGTTATTATATTCACTTTTTTTTTGTGACAAATGTACTATACATACTTTTAATTACGTATTGAAGCCTGAGTACGATTGTTTTGACTTGTTATTTTTATGGAAAGTGCGTGGTAGGGCCCGTCCATTCATTTTACTTTGGTCGAAGATGGTAAACAAATCTAGCCTGATTGAGATCTAGTCGACAGATGTTAAACTCTCATGTGGTAGCGTCGCCAGCCGAGTACTATAGAAAGTACTACCATGTATTTCAAACTCAATGTTGAGATTTGATTACTGAGCTATCATCGCTACAAAATTACACCAAGCAGTAGTGTGCAAATATCACTGCGTTCAGATTGAAGGACAACAAATTGTGGGTAGCATTGAGCTGTTATGGCCAAGCGTAACGCTTACAATCAAAGCGAGTTGCACGTCTAGTTACTCAGACAAAAAAAAAAGTATATGTATAACACGGAACCCTAATACATCCCACATCCCTATAACTCGCTGCCACCTCTAAAATTCGCCAGGTTATTACAATTTTTCGCATTATGAATATCGTCGCGGCGAGGGGCGGACGCTAGGGACTTACACCTCAGCAATTCCACTTTAATTCTTGTTTAGAGTGCACCTTATTTCGGTTACAAGATTTTTAGTATTTGTTTATGGCAACTCTCACCCCGATAGGGCAATTTTCGCCTCGATGTAATTTTACTTTTCGCTTTAAGTTACCCATTTTCGAAGCGAGAACAAAACGCAAATTGGCTATAAAGCCGTCACCGTCAAGCCATCTCCCGGTTGAGGCGTTTCATTATTGCTTTTTTTCTTAACTGCCTTTGCGTTTGACCACGTTTGTGGTGTACATTGTTGGTGGTACGCCTAGCTTGGAATTGCTAGGCTCTCAAATCTTTTTCTATATTATACAAAAACCGGTTAGTTTAGATGTTTTTAGCGTTTCGTTAAAACCATGTATGTAGAGGTCAAGGGCTTTTTTCTTTTTAGATATTCAAATATCGAATGTTCATTTGGCGCGGCGCGGCGTCATTGCTCTGCTATCAATCATGCATGCACCATTGCGCCGCGCGCGCTTTTGTTCGAATTACGCATTTCAAAAAGGAGCATAACGTGAGAGAAAATTATGGTGGATGCGTTCTTTTTGAATTTCGAATTCGGAATTCGCCCCCCGCCGCGTTGCAGAAAACCTACTGCACCGGAACAAAACTTTAATTCTATTAAAGAATTAAATAAAACGAGCATCGTACCCTTTGTTTTTAGTTAAACTTTATCCCATAATGTTTTAATATCATCATGCAATTAACGTAACATGACAATCGTCTATTTATTTATGGAGTTTTTTGACGGGAACGTGAAGACGACATGTCGCGTCTTTGTATTATTTTCCAAAAACTTGTGTAGCGAGTGTTAATATGTAAAAATGGTGGATTTTTATCCATTAAGTGTACGTGAATGTGCACGAAAGTTGGTGAATAGTATAATGTTGTGAAACGTGACTCTTCGTGTTGTTTCCAAAACTCCATAGAAGCCTCAAGTAAAGTCACCACTTTACTGGGGCATGACGTGGACTTGACCGTAACTTACTTTGCTTGACTTAAACTATGACTGAGACTTATTTTAATTGTGAAATATTTGAATTCACTTGAAATATTACAATACTTGACACTGGCTAAATATACAACGTGTGGAGCCAGAAAATAAGAGAAATAAAATATTTGGGATACGGGATTTGTGGTGTTGAGCCGAGTGGCGGTCATTGTACTTATCATATGAAATAACTTTTATTGTGAATTTACCTTTTGAAATAGTATCAGGGCTCTATTCCGTCTGGGGAAGTACCAAATCTATGCCAGCTATTCAATCGCCAAGCAGTAGTGTGCAAAAATAACTGTATTCCGGATTGAAGAGCAATGTTTCCAACGTAATTACTAAGAGAGATTTAACATCTAATATTTTAGAGTGTAGAGCGCAAAACAGTGTCACGCAGAGTTTTTAACTGCTACGGGCGAGCGTGACGCATACCATCAGGTGAGCGACTGGCTCGTTTCGTCACTCGGTGAAATAAAAAACGTCAGCCGTTTCATACTTTTTTTGAGTGTAACTGAAATTTTTCTATGGCTGTTTTTTTTTTTGTGAGTTCAGGATTGGTCCCATAGTTGTTTATAAAGATAGTTATAACACGTCATTTCGGCTTAGTACCACCGTTTCATATAGCCCTGTATATTTATGCAGTGTGACACCGTTAAAAAAGTAGCAAAATTGCTAATGGTGTATGATATTGCCTCCCTAACATTGGGGTAAGAAAAGAGGGGTGGCAACACCTTCGGTCTCCCAGGACTTTTTTCTTCGTTTTTTCTAATGTTTTTTTCGTAATGATGGTAGGGTCCTGGGAGAGTAGCTGGCTCCATTAGATGGGCGAGTCGCTGAATCCATTAGATGGATAATGTAGCAGGTTTCTGAATTGAAGGAGGGTATCACACGTGTCACTTGACAATTGTAATGACTTTTTTGATGGGGTCATGGAATTGTCTCTGTGCTGCCATTTGTTAGCTTATTTGTTTTTGGACATACAACAAAAACTTTTATCGCTAACTTTGGCCAGATTATAGTATGGAAGGGTTTTTAGAAACGTTTTCACGTTAAAAACTAACCTAGACTACATCATCATTATCAGCCTGAAGTTGTCCACTGCTGAACAAAAGCCTCCCCCTTAGACCGCCACACTGATCGACAATTTGCAGTTTAGATTCACGGGTTGCCCTGCGTCCGACGGCGGACAATATGAAGCTTCAACATAAGTATTTACTTGTGAAATAAGGCCTCGGGATTCTGAAACGTTTGTTAACTTTGACAACAGATTATGTATTGCTGCCTTTGTCATTGGCTTAGTGCCAGACAAAGGCAGCATTAGAATTAACAAATTGTCAAAGTTAACAAGCGTTTCAGAATCCCGAGGCCAATGTTACAAAATGTTATCAGGCAAATTTTTTTTTCTATTATTTCTATTCCTGATAACACACACTTGGAAACGTATCTAGTGTGTTACTATGATGGATGGATGTATCTACAATGTATTACAATTTAATTAAAAAACGTACCAACACACATACTACGTACATTTTGTTTTAATAAAACGGGAATACTCACGTTAAATTGAGTCGGTTATTCCGACTATAGTTTCAGTCACATTCGATGACCTTTATCAAGGAATGCTCAGCGAGACACGCGCGCGACCTCGTGCAAGGCAATTCAGTGCAAGGCAAGACGAGGTCGCGCGCATGTCTCTCTGAGCATTCCTTGATAAAGATCACCGAATGTGATCGAAACTATAGTCGAAATAACCGACTCAATTTACCGTGAGTATTCCCGTTTTATTAAAACAAAATGTACATAGTATGTGTGTTGTTACGTTTCTTAATTAAATTGTAATACATTGTAGATCCATCCAGGAGGTATAAGTATCAGGTAGAGATCCCAGACGTCGTATCTACCTTTACCTATACTGAGTACAGGTTCGTCCCGCCTCATATAAAGCAATTTCCTTAATGGTGGGCCGATAGCTCTCTGAACCCCAATCGATCCTCTCTACCATGGCTCTACAGACATACATACTAAGTTTTACATTAAATTTGTACGTATTGCGATGTTGTAAGGTTACTCGGAAATCCGTTATAAGGTTATCCGAAAGGAGCCCATTGTAATCTACAGCATGAACTATCCGAGCCATTTAACAAAAAGGTTTTTTTTTCAATGTGATTTGGTCATTTTCTTTAAATGTGAAATATGACAAATAGATGGCGATTTCGAGATTTCAATCTCAACTGTCTCTCGTCTGGATTGCCTCCGACCACTCGATGCATCTCGCACGCTAGCCATCGTGAATATCTCTAAATATAGCGTTGAGACTTGAGAATAAGAAATCTTGAAGTTCGATATTTTTTTTCGAGATTGAATCTCAGCTTTTGAGAATATATAGGGGTCCAGATCCAGCAAGCGTTTCCATATTTCTTGTGTTCCATGACATCCCCGACACGGAATCTAAATAGGTTAGCTAGTAAATTATCGGGATGCATTAAGAAGGCACCATTTTACGGGCTACGCTGCCGATTCAAGACGTAACACATTGTATTGCAGAGCTCGAAAAGTTTCTTTTTCGAATTTGTGGTTTGTATAATCTTACCAAGTTTGAACTATACGTATAAGATTAAGAACGAGCCGGCCTTTTTAAATTGGTGGACTTAATAAATTATCCGAAGAAATAGTCAAGTTATTTTCGAAAACTGAACCAACCTTCAAGCCAAAGCTTCAGTCCATCATCCCTTAGCAATAACAATCCAGAAAAAAAGCGAGAAACGCTGCATTTCCCAGGCATTCGTAATTGCTCCCGCCCAAGAAAGGCGTCTCCCGCCCCAACCCTTCCCACCCTCACAATAAGACCTACTTTCCTTCAACAAAACCTTCAGTACTATCTTTCCAATTTTCACAGACTTGGAAAAGTCGTAAGGAAAAGTGTAAATGTCGATTGAAAATGTATCTTAACTTGGAGGTGTAAGGAGGAGGTTTGTCCGAGGGGGCGCAGGGTCGTCGGTCGGTGGGGGTGGCGACGTATATCATAGTAGGTAAGTAAGAAATCGATAAAATACCTACTTGTTTGTTTTGGTGTTGCTAGAGCTTGTATAATGGGGGATGAAAGAGTGATTCTTGTACCGCTGATGTTTAACGAATGTCGAAGCGTGTAAGAAGATCTTAACATGCAGTTTTTAACCGATAGAAACCAATATAGAACGTGCTCGATTCAATTTTTTTTTAAGTGGTCGTCAAACTATACTAATACTAGTTTGGTGACAGTTTTGGGGGATGAATTAGAGCTGGCTCACAAATAAGGTGCTTGGCGACAGATGTTCAAATCTGGTAAGGTAGCGTCGCCAGCATCTTCGCATTCTCGCATTCGCATCTTCGTCGTCCATTTTTTGTACTACGGCTGGTTAAATAATCAAAGAACTACGGCATTAGAAAAAATGTAATCTGAACTTCTTTTGTGCTAATATAAAAAAAGCTTTCGTACTTTCGACTATTCAGAATGTTGATGGTTCTAACGATCATTCATCGATCATTGAATTCATAAAACAAGATTCTGAATGAATTCGTTACAGCTTGAAATGTGAGTAATTCACTTCACAAACAGTAGAAAACTTTTTGCAATAGATAATCTATTATCTACGTACAGTTGGTTTGTCTATGGAAATAATTTCTGCCTCTGTCACTCTTATTACCACGGGTATGCAAACGAAAGAAACCGATTTCGCTCTAATGAACGTTGGTCGCCATCGAGTCTCATTTAAACTGATTAGACTCAAAAAACCGCTACACACCAATAAATCTTACTAGGGCCTCAAAAGAAGGAGCAGGTACAACAAGTGGATAGATAAATACATCAATCAAACTTTACAATAAAAAAATTGAGCTCAGTTCGTCGGCCCCGAAAGAAACATGGCCGCTCCGGAAGGCCATCCATTACGGGCTGACATCGCGCGTTTTTCACCGGCCACTGACAGCCGCTGTCAGATCTGACAGCTGTCAAACGTGGCCTTGACATTGGCAGCGGTTGACTTGACATTTCGTCATCGATCACGGCTTGTGACGTCTGTGGGTCAATTCTGGAGGTCATGGACTCGGTACCTAGTTTAGTTTAGCATAATTCGTGCTTTTATGTCATCTGGGAGATGCGCCGATAAATTGGGCTTGTTTCTGACGTTATGATGTCATAGCGGTTGTTTTTAGATAACTCGCCGAGTCCTGCAGTTTTGCCCGACTTTCTTACGGGAATCGTACGTTTTTCGGCAACAAAAAGTCGACGTGTAAAAACAATCCAAACGACAGTTTTTAACCAAATCCGTTTAGGCAAATAATCGCTTCTCACGCTTCTCGCTTTTTCTGGCTTTTTTGAGGACCGGAGAGTGACATGGTGCTTTTTATCCCGGAAGAAATATTACAAACTTATTTCATTTTAAAAAAGACAGTATTTTCTCCATAACTTGAATATAAATTAGCCTCTGCACACGTAGCAGACACAAAATTTGATAAGTGTGATACTCCCCAAATCGTTAAACTAACCTAAAAGCGTAGATGGGCAATGATTTTCATGCTCTAGCGAATTGGTTGGCAGTAGGTTGGTACACATTAATTTACATTATCAGCCAAAAGACGTCCACTGCTGAACATAGGCCTCCCCCTTAGACCGCCACACCGACCGACAATGTGCCACTTGCATCCACCAGTTGCCCACGACTTTCACAATGTCGTCGGTCCACCTAGTGGGAGGCCTGCCTACGCTTCGTCTTCCCCATCGGTATAGGTTGGTACACGTCATTGTTGTTTTTAGTACATTACCCCCGTATTAATAAAAGCGGAGTGCCCTCGGAATAGTTACCAAATGTTTAGTCCTTTTCGCTCTTTCGAAATTAGAACTCGATTGTCAAAGACAGAAGATTGAGCAACTGCTCCCAAGGTTTCTCCGCGTTTATTAGTATGGTGGTAAGTGTATATAAATTGATCGTAGATTTATTACGACTTCATACGTAAATTGATGTGAACATTTTGGGGGTAAGTACCTATGTAGGAAGAAGTTAGAAACGGGATGTGGATTCTTGTTATTTGTTTTGTTTTTTTTTCGAGAAAAAGAAGGATGTTCCATTTAGTTCTTTACTTATTTTTTTTTTTTTTAAAGTGAAAGTTTGTGTGTAAGTTTGTTTGTACCCGTTCAACTCTTTAACGGCTGAACGGATTTGAATGAAACTTGGTATGGAGATTTGTAGGTAGCTTATACCCTGGATTAACACGCACCCTTCGCGCCAAAGAGACCTGAAATAGGACTTTTACGAAGTGTTTTTTTTAATATTGAATTTGGGTGTTGATACTAGCTAATCGCTCGCGTGATGGTAAGCGTCACAATTGCCTGTAACAGTGCAGTGCCATAAAATTGACCTACAGCAATTCAAAACACTGCGTGGCGTTGTCCTGCATGCGTTCGTCACTCTTAGATATTAGATGTTAAATCTCTTTATGCTCAGTAATTACGCTGGAAACATCACGAACATAGTAATGTTTGCACACTACTGCTTGGCAGTTGAATAACTAGCAAAGGTACTTCCCCAAGCGGACTCTGCACGAGAGTTCTACCAGTACATGGACAGATGATATCATTTTCAAGATATTTTCCAGCCATTATACACCAAATTCACACTAAGACCATCCACTACACGACGGGCGAAGCATCAAAGATCAAAGATATTCAAACAACTGATCGTTTAGCCACAAAAAGTCGAGTACAAACACCCGCCATGACTCAGCAAATTCCATTCGTACTGTCGAAGCTTGGCATAAAAGGCATTGATGAGACAAAAAGGCACTCACAAATAAATAAAAAAAAAAAAAACGGTTTATCTTTGATAGATATTCAATTCTAAGAAAACTTGCAGAATAGACACAACTTGCGGAAATTGTATTTTCCGCAAAATTTTGCAATGATATTAGTTTTTTTTTAGCTTAGTAAATTGCAAGTAGCGCTTGCAATTACGAGAAGTTCTAGTTAGCATCAAATCGGCTATTTATAATGAAACAATTGCAGGTTCTGTAGATGAAAGACGCAGAGTGTACAAACCATAAAGTACGTGTAGTAAGGTACCTAGTCCCCGTGTCATAACCCGCCAGTATTTTTTCTCCAAGTCGGCATGAATAATCAAATTTTTCTATACGCTCCACATTTATTCGAGCATCCACCTACCATCCCCTAAAGGCCTAAAACACCCCCATAAACAATCAAAATCAGACCTTTATGCTAAAACGATAAAGTCCAATTTTAAGTGGGGACCGGTAGGGCTGTGAAATTTATGAAAATGACGGGCCTGTATGTTGCCGACCCTCGTGACTGGCACAATTTTGTATCGGAGTGTATTTTTGCTTTTTTTATTACGTCCTGATACCTACTTCGATGCGGTATTTATAGCTGTATTCTGCTATACAACGGCTGTTTTATTAGAACGATGTGTGGCGACGACAGTTTTGAATTTCGAACCCATTTGAATAGCGTAATGCCGTATGCCGTACCCGTAATAAATGTCATTGTCATCGACCAACTTCTTAGTTTTTGGCTTCGTACGGTTTGTGCATTTAACTAATCGAATAAATCGTATTATCGAATCCGAACGATTCGTAATCGTCATAAAATGTGTTTGATATAGTCCTCTATTGCCAACTCATCAAACCAATCATGCAAAATGAGTATTAATTCTGAAGTAATGTCCCGAGACCGTATTGTCTGATTGCAATCTGTGGCTTTTAACATAAACCTGACGGTTATACTCCCGAAACATTGTAACGTGACATTAAACGGTTTTCTACCCGAATTAGTGACATAGACGTTGAAATTTAGTTTCTATATTTTTGTCTGTGGTTGCTTTTTATTATATACTAGTTCTTCGCGCCGAACTGAGACCTCGCGACTCCTATATCTTCACAACCCCTGGACCGATTCAGCTCATATTCGAACTTAAAAATTGTATTGAGATGAACTAAATTTCATGAAGATCGGATCAACGGTTCGCAAGTTATCATCGCACAAATATACACATAAACATACAAACGTACATAAAATGCCGATTTTTCCTTGTAAACTCTTAGACCTTCGCTTCGCTCGGTCAATTAGCTGCGCCCCGCGGTTTCACGTGGGTGAAACCGCGGGGCGCAACTAACTATGTAACTGGTCCTGTAGGATAGTGGTATCCTACAGGAACAGTTACATTTTTCGAGATAAAAAATAATAGATAAAAAGTCTGTGTTAATTCAGGCTATAAGCTATCTAATACCAAATTTCAAATCCGTACAGCCGTTACAAAGTTGAACGGGAACAAACACACTCACATACTTATCTACTTTCGAATATATAATATTAGTGTGATATAATAAACAATAGGTAGGGGTGGCTTCGTCAGAGTGCATGGACGTCTAGGAGCTGATAAAAACGACTGAAGTTTGGCAAAGTGACCACAATTAAATGGAAAATTGCAGTGTACTGTGGTCTCGCCTGTAGGACGTAGTACATAATAGCTCAATGTTAGGAAAGAAAAATGAAAACTTGGCGTAAATCCGCAGGCGCGCAGCAGTCAGACCCTAACATTAGTATGTAGGATGACGTGGCACAATGACAGTAACAGTGTAGAATAACTGTCAAATCATCGCGTCATTACGTCTGTAGGTACATTTACCCTCGGTCATCATCAAAACATCGTTTGCCGCGCCCTCTGTTTTTTATTCATTGGCGTAAATGGGTAGGTGGGATAAAAGAGAGGTTTTGGCGAAAAAAACATGTTAGCAAAAAAAAAATACAAGAAATGAAACCTTGATAATATATAGAAATTACAATACCATGAAATATAACTTTATCATACAGAAAAAAACTTAAAATAAACAATAATAAAATATTCGGCAGGGAGTTTTGGCGGGAACGTGAAGAATTCATGTCGCGTCATTTTATTATTTTCCAAATCTTGTGTTATTTCGAGTTTCGTGTAAAAACGGTGAATTTTTACCCGTTAATTGTTTGTGAACATCCACGAGTGTTGGTGAATGGTATAGTGTCGTGAAACGTGAATTTTCATGTTGTTTCCAAAACTCCATAGAAGGCTCTAGTAAAGCTTTCACCGCTTTACTGGGGCATGACTTGGACTTGACCGTGCCTTGCTTTGACTCGCCTTTGACTGTGACTATGACTTGTTGGATAATGTATAACAAAACTTGAAAATATATAATTATGTATACTTGATACTGACAAATGCATAAGACGTGCGACGCCAAAATCCTCTTAGGAGGAGAAAAAAAAGTTTTCGAGTTATTGTAACCGATTTCTAATCATTTTGTACCATTTTTCATATTTTTTTTTAAATTTGCAACCATTTTCTAAATCTTTTTGAATTGAATTTGCATCTAAAATTACCAAAAACTAGAAAAGTTTGAATTTTTTCATCACATTATTTTTTAATTTTCTGGATTGTCATATTGTTCAACATTAAGCATTTAGCATTGCAGGTTACGAGTTATCTATTCATTACGACTCATTCTGTACATATTTTGTCCAACGAAAAATTTGGTAAGCAAGTACTTAATTTCAATACAACTTTTATGGTCAATTATGAGCAGAATCGGGGTTATTTTATAGGGGTCATCGATACGCCATCGAATTTCTTCTCTCGAAATATGCAGATTTCCTCACGATGTTTTCCTTCACCGAAAAGCAAGTGGTATATCCGTAAGTTTCAAAGTCATTGGTACGGGCCGAGCTCGAACCCGCTTCGCCACGAATGTGAGGCGAGCGTGCTTACTTCCCCTTCCGCAGAAATTAAACGGTTAAGGGGATTTCTAGACTTTATGTCTAATCCGAAAAACAAAATAAATGGTTCAGGGGATTTCTGTTTTTTTTTTTGGCTAATAATCACCTTCACCTCTCACGCTGATGGTGAATGGATTTTTGGACAGCAATTTCAAAAATCCCCTTCACAGGGGATTTCTGGAGTAAGCCCTTACAGAACTACCACGGTTATAGATAGATTAGGTAAGAGTAATGATACAACGATACCCCGCGGCGCTGTCTGCCGCAGACTGTACTGTGTCTGCAGTTCAACGACGTAGAGTATCCGATCGACGTTAATTATGAAGTCACTGTCAAGTTTGCGTAATAAGGCCGAAATAAGACTCCTATAACTTGCTTTGGACCAATTTTAGTCGTATCCGAACTTAAAAATCGTGTTGCGATAAACTACTTGCATACAAAATTTCATAGAAATTAAATGAAAATGTATTTATTGCGGAACGGAAACAAACACACTTACATACTTACCCACTTACACACTTACACACATGCACGCAAACTTTCGCAAGTACAATATTAGTGTGATTATTATATTCCTTGTAGTTCTTTAAATTACGCTAACGTTCGCAATCCAGAATCTGTACTGACTTATACAAAGGTTGTCTGGAAGCGACTTCTCTTAGCAATAAGACTGCCTCCTATATGTAACGTATTCTTGTTATTAGTTTTTGGACAGTCTTTGAAAATTAGGGATGAAAACAACCTTACCAAATAGTTAAACTAAAACTAGAGCTGTAGGTATCCCTCAAAAACTTGCTACATTACTACATTTCAGTGTAGGGGTAGGGGTGAGGGGGTGGGGTAGGGGTTAGCTGAGGGTAGGAGAGGGGGGGACCCTCTGTAACTAAATTTTCAACTGTCACGTAGATTAATGATGCCAGCCCGTGCGATACGCGCTAATGCCTGTCGTATACTGTGGATATGCCTTGTATATTGAGGATCCTGTTAGGGACATTTCGGCCTAATACCAGTGGCGCCGCAGCAGTGGTAAATTCAAGGAACTACAATATGTACGTGATTTCTTTTGAACTCACGGCGGAAGGCGTTATTATATAATTAATAACAATATAAAAAATTGCTATTATCTTTGAAACGATTATTAGTAGAAAAAAAAAATTGTAATTAGCTTTGATGTACTGTATCGATTTGTGAATGTTACACCAGTACGCCAGTGCCTGATGTCCTAAGCCATTAAATTAAAACAGTTTTTTTTTTATCTAGATTGGTTTTCATTTGATCAAATCCTGCTTGATGTTAAGCGTCTAGTTATATCTAGGACATGCTGAATACTTTATCCTTTTACTCTGATTTGGTTTTTGCATTTAATTACGAATTTTTATTTGCTACTAACTGATGCCCGCGAAGCTCGGCCTCCGGTCTCGCTAAACTCTTCATACAAACCTCACAATAACGAACACAATAAAAAATAAATCATCAGAATTGGTCCAGCCTTTCTTAAGTTATAGATAGCGTCACCAGGAAAAATAAGGGTTCATTTTTATATTTATAGATTGGTTTATTGGTGGTTACATTTGGGAATAAAAAAAAAATATAAAAAAAAAATTTGACAATCCCCGATTAATGTAAAGCAATGATGTAGTCTGAGATGGAAATCTAGAAAATCCTGTTTTTCTAACAATCATATCATAATCAATCAACTATCCATACATAGTACATAATGGGTGTCCCCAAATCCTATAAAGTCACAGATTATAAAGTAGACCTGTGGGCTTATCCCGTAACTCTGAAAGCGATAGTGATAGTGCGCGAGCGGGACCGCGCACAGTGCGACTAAGTTGGTACGAGCGGTATGGCATTCTCTAGCAAACAGAATCACGAAAATTTCAAAGTTAGGGGATAAGCCCGAGGGTCATTATGTGTAAGCGTTCTCCAACCTAGATCGCATCTTTGCCTTCTCCATATCCTTTTTCGAAATATTGTCCCTGTCTTATCCACATTAGCCTGTCGTATGGAGCGTCGGCGCGCCGGCGAGGGCACAGAATGGATTTCGGAAATCGATTGCTTCCAAAAATATTTACTGGGACCACGTGCGACGCACGCACGGTACGCGCTACGCACAGTACGCAGGATACGCTGTATGCACACCACGCCAACATACCGCCGCGCGCCGGTACGGACCTTTCAAGTTGATTTTTGGAGGTAGGCAAACTGCTAAATGGTTAGTGTATTGTTTGAGTGTATGTATTTTAATTTAGGTAAGCTTTCATAATTATAACTATTATATACAATATTATAGATATTATAGAACTACAATTTACTTTAAGCCATAAACTCTACATTAATAATTGGATATCTGTTTATTTTATTAATGATTAAAATACTGATTTGCTCAATTATTAATTTACTACAGCACGATCGATAAATACAGCGTATCGAAACCCCCATAACTTAGGACGGGTTCATGCCACACGTCACCGAGCAATAAACAAAATTTAAATTATCCATAATACAACTCAACGCCTGTAAAATTATGGCGACACACTGATTTACCAACAAACTAATTAATAAAATGGGTAACAAATAAAATAGCTAATAAATAAAATACGCGCGAAACCAAAAACCGCACCTCATTAAATTTATCGCCAACGCGTATATCGATATTTAGATAGATTTTATTATAATAACAAGATTTTATAAATACAAATTCGCGACCTACCCGACTAGAGAATATCCACATTGACACAAAAATTACGTCAAAGTATTATGTTACTTCACTTAGGTTATAAATCAGGAGCCACTGTCATAACAACGCCAATCAAAGCGAGTTGCTTATAATATCATAGTGAAGTTTGACTTTGTTGAAAATGCGGGCCTAAGGTGCAACGTTCCACTCATCGCGCGAAATTCAAATTTTCTTGCGTTTTTTTGTTAATTATAGCTTAATTACTCATCGTGGATTTATTGAAATCAATTTTGCGCCAATAAATAAGTTGTTTTAAGAAATTACGGGTAAAATGATCACCTAGATAACATTGGTTTAGCTACAAATCTCAATAAGCCCTGGCCCTAGTGTTATTGCTAGTTACCGATATGGACTAAAAAAATGTTGTTCTAGAATAACTTACTCTGTTGGAACCCATGCAGGAGAAAAAAAATACCGGGGGCATAAACCACGGACCCAGATTGTCAGGGACAATGTTAAAGGTCGCTTAATTTAAGTTATATACAATGATAGCATCAGCTACTTGAGAACACATAAAACACAAGTAGAAAACTCCATTTCCGTGTTTAAAAACTGAAATATTTGAATGGTCCACACAAAACGTCATAAAGCGCGTTAAAACGTATCAACGCCATCTAGCTATCAATAAATTATAGAAAAACATTACGCTCGAGAGTTGTAAACGTCACAACGATCAGCTGATCAAATATATCGCTTCTATAAAAAGTGAGAACGCAAACCACTCTGCCCCTATTCACCTTCCTTATCCAACCAACTAGATTCCCTTATGAATGAAAGAGACAGGCATATAGACCCGTCGTCGCGTAAAATGATATATTAATGTCAGCTGTGTTTAGGACCTTGTGAGTCTACAAAATAATAGATGGTAACAAATAAATTACGTGCGGAGTGCATTTCAGAAGGAAATTCGGTCGGTCGTCGACCTCTGTTGTAAATCACGATTGATATACGGCCTGGAAGGTCTGCGAAGGTCGCCATCTTGAAATGAGCGTTCGAAATTTGAATCTGGACTTGATTGGTTTGTTCCTGAGTGTTTGTGGTTGTTTTGGCGGGAGGTATCAGGCGTATGGGAATTTGACGACTGTGTTTTTAACTATTAACATTATTTTCGCGTTTTTGGTAAGTATGTCGGTTTATACGTCAAAAAAAATGATTTTCTTACATTAACTTTCCTTGTTTGACAATCACTGAACAAAATGATACCGTTTTCACGCCCTTTTATTCTAAAAAGGCAAAACACAAAAGCAAGCACTAACCGCTGACAAGTGCACGCTATCTGCCATCTGTGTTTATAATTAGTAACCCCACAAATCACTCGGTTAGCGTAATTGTGGTTTGCGATTTGTTAATTAAACAATAATTTATGATTTGAATGCACGTGGTGAGAAGGGCCATCTTTTTTTGCATTGAGAGCCACAATCAATTTTACATTTACGGTTAAATTGCACTGTAGCCCCCGAATACTGAAACTTTTGTTAACTTTCACAACAGATTAATTCTAATGCTGCCTTTGTCTGGCACTAAGCAAATGACAAAGACAGCAATAGACTTAATCTGTCGTCAAAGTTAACAAACGTTTCAGTATTCGGGATCTACCCCCGAATACTGAAACGTTACTTGGGCTTGGGCTTGGGCTACATCTGAGGGTTGAAGAATGTCTAGAAACTTAGATAATTCTAGAGGAAGTAATGTTATAATACGTCAAAATGGAAAATTCCGGTTTTCGGCTGTAACTTTATTAGCCATTTTATTTACATTACCAACATATTTGTTATAATTATGCTATTTTACTTTATTATTTATTATAACTACTTATTTTTGGTGTCTTAAGTTTTTAATATGCGAAATTTTTCAATGTGGTGTAGATACAAAATATATATTGCTATTTTTTAAGCATTATGTAGCCTTTTCATCAGTATATTGAGCTAAGTAGTTAATCTTTAGCTCAGGTAAGTACAAGTTTGAAAACAATGCGCGGGCGCACCGGCGGGCACTATCTCGGCAATCCATCGTACTTATTAACAAGTAGTATTAACAATAGATACAAATCAGTGGCCGGCCCTGTCTGCTGCCAATACTTGTACTGGACCATTAATCATTTTTAGAGATCCCTGCACTTAACAGTTTAGTTTGAGTTTTAATAAACAACATCTTTGGAGATGGACATTGGCACATGACCAATGGGAAACGCAAGATAGTATAAGAAAAAGAAAAGAAGGGAAAAGGGTGACAAGAAAAGGTTCATATGGAAAATTGTGAACAGTGATGATGATGATAATTATTATGGTGAAGAATACTCTGCAGATGGCATAGCAAAAGAGATGTTTATACAAGATGGTATAAGAAACAGAAAAGAAGGAAAAAAGGGTGACGAGAAAAAGTTTATATGGAAAATTGTGAACAGTGATGATGATGCTAATTATTATGGTGAAGAAAACTCTGCAGATGGCATAGCAAAAGAGAAGTTTATACCAAACCAAGCATTGGGATCGGAGACATGAGAATGTTAGTAAAAAATATAATGAGGAACTACATTAGTTTGTCTGTTCTAGGATAAAAAACGTTAACCAGACCAGGTGGCCTAAATCTCTGACACTAGTGTTATCCACCCAGCTTACACGACATGAAAACAAGTATGCTAATGAGCCATTATGTTCCTGTACCCACGACTCGCAATTTCGAAACCAAATTTAATTTTTATTCTTTTAAATAATATCCAATATGATTCGATAGCTGATAAAGAATTATTTTAAAAACTTCCGTTTCTTTATGTTGGTGATAGATATCGGATTGAAATATCCAATTTCGTATGTAAATCGTTTTATGATCATTTATTTATGACTTAGCGTAGCAGATTTGATTGTGATGATACAAATTTGTAATTTTATGATGCAAATTTAGCCCGAAATAGCATACTTATTGACAAATTTTGGTGTTAGTGGTTAGGTGAATGACTAGAGGATTTAAGCATTTACGAAACAAATAGAAAATTCAGTGGTGGAAACAATACAGTTAGAAAATAAACATGGCTAAGGACAAGGTTGAGCTTCGCTATGCTTACGTTTTAAACTTTAAGTTTCAAACAGTCGTGTGGTTTAATTGAATTGAATTCGAAAGTAAATTTTGATGCGCGTTTGATGTTTCCTTTAACAAATAATATTTTCGTAAAAACCACATGATTTAGTTTCTTTCGATCTTTGTATATTATTTTGTTATCGGGGTAGACTATGGACATATTTTAGGATGATATCATTATACTCTTTTACTACCAAATCATCTGTTCGATACATTTCTAAGTATGAATGACATTTTTCTATGGTACAGCTGATTTTTCTTCTGCAATTTTAGGGTCGTTTCCACCCATTACTTTTTTTTATCTATGACGAGATACTCTAAATACATCTAATACAGACATTTCTTATTATACTGTTTAAAGCTGCAGCATGTAGTTAAAAATTTTTCGAGAACATTAATATGCAAAATCAGATCTTTTAGCGATTATCGAATTAATTTAATTCATTGAAATACAGAACCCACAGTTCTCATAACGAGAAATATGCAGATGTCGATCTCAGTTGGAGAGAAACAGCGCTCATTCGGTCAGTAATTAATATTGTGAGTCGATATCGACGGGAATTGAGAACAAATCAACGCACAGACATGCCGATAACCACGATTTTGAAACAAAGAAAATGAAATATACAGTATATTCCTGTCTCTTTTTGGCAACCATAGTACTTATATGAGCAATGGGAGACGCCGCTGTTTTCCGAAACACAGTTTTTTATAGTTCGGAGCCAGTGGCTTCAATCAATTTTTGTGTTAAATCCATTTGTACCAAATAAAGTATTTATATTGGTATTGGGTAACAAAGAAATGAAATATGCTGTAGGTTTTTTGGCACCAGCGTGAATAATTATGACGCGGTTTTATTATTATTTTCCAAAACATGTATATTACTGTTGTAATATGTTGTATGTAGTACGCATCAAAATTTACTGTTATTTACTGTAATTTAAAACATACACACACAACAGACAAACTGTTGTATGTTTAATATAATAATAATAATTGTATAATTTAGTTGACTTTGCATGTATTTAATATTCTGGACTAATTTCTTATATTCATTCATTCATTCATCATTTAAGAGCGTAGCTCTTGTCGGTGGAGTAATTTCCGTGCTTGGCGGTCTTCTGCCAGCGTTTTCACCTCCCTGTACGACATGACATCTGCCTTCTCTTTTGTGTGGTCTATAAAAGTTCTCCTTGGTCTTCCCGGTCCTGTCTTTCCTGCTATATTTCCTTCTATGATGGTTTTCATCAGTTTGTTATGTCGCACCAGGCGGCCAAACATCTTTCTTATATACATGTATTTACTACACTATTGTGCTATCCTGTAAAATTAGTTGTAATGAAATAAATAAATTTAGTGTTAATGCGAAAAAATGTTTATTATTAGTCGATAACGTGCACTAATATTAGTATATCGCTATGAAATGAGATGTTGCCATAAACTCAATAGAAGCAATAGTAAAGTCTCCACCACTTTAGTAGCGGATGACTTGGACTTGACCGGGACTTGATTTCCTCTATATTGACTTCTCTTACGATATTTTACATTAACCTTTTCTAATTCTTGTATCACTCTGACACAACACGGGTAATAGGGAAAAATATCAATTTCATCCGGATTTTATGGACAAATAGCAAAGCGAAGTGTGTTCCCATGTCCAATTGACATTGTTTGAATTTAATTTATTTTATGCAGCGGACGAAATTCGCGATAAATGAATTCGCCGTATCCGACAGAATTTCGTGTTTTTTTTTTAACAAAATCCGGTGCGATGTTTTTTTGAATTTGAACGTTGAGTGGAAATAATACTTTCATTGTTTTTGTGCAATTTTTATTTAGGATTTACATTTTTAGATACCTTTTTGATAATGGTTTTCTATGACTAGGCTTTGTTATTGAGTATTTATAAGCCCCTACAGATGTTTTTGAGAAACTCAGGTACGCACGGCGGGCAATGCAGAGCTAGCTCGGTGCTTCTTTGCGCGATTAAATCCGGAACGAGGATATTCGCCGAAAAACCAAAGTCACCGACATAGTTCTCAGGGTTTACAAGCTTAAATGGTAATAGGCAGGCCACGTCGATTGAAGAACCGATAACCGATGGGGAAGAAAGGTTCTCCCATTAGGTGGACAACGACATTGTAAAAGTCGCGGGCAACTGGTGGATGGATGCAAGTGGCAAGTTGTCGGTCGGTGTGGCGGTCTAAGGGGTAGGCCTTTGTTCAGCAGTGATGATGATGATGATAGAAGTTTTTAATCTAACGTGAAAAAATATATTACCGCATTGTATTATTTTTCAACCTCGTGTTTTTTTGTAAATTCACTTTTTAGTATTATGTAATAGTAGTGGAATATAACCTAAGTATTAAGTGTTTCGTAGTGTGCACAAGTGTGAGAATTGTTGGCTAAAGTTGCTATTTCCAAAACTCCGTGGTGTCTGTAAAGTACCACTTTACTGGAGCATGACTTGGAATAGGACGTGACTGAAATCGGTTATTTGGGCTGTGACTGAGACTGTTTTTAATTGTTAAATATTTTGATTACGAAACTTGTCACTGGCTAAAACACTGAGGAGAAACATTACATTATAGAGCGAAACATTGAAAAAAAAAGACCTATTTGGTTATGGAATATTACATATTCATTTTTGTAAGGAAAAAAAAACTTATTTAGAATGGAATATGACACTCTAGCTTAGCCTGTAATTATTTAAAATAGTGTAATTTTAATGTTTATTCTAACGTTTGATAAAGTTCAGCGGTTAAACACCAGTTTAAACCCACAAAGAGGTTAACATTTCTGCACTACAAGCATAATAACAGCAAAGGTTGTTTTCGATTACACGCGAAAACTGGCACTTCCAAAGGTCATAAATGACGCGCCACAATCCGACGCGAAACGAACGCTATATACCAAGGTTTATGGGTCATTTTAGCATGTTTATAGCAAATGAGAGTTCGAACGTCGATAAATTAGCGTTCTTTAATGACCTAATCAAAGTTTATGACGCGCAGCGAATCCCCGTGCTCCTAGTGTTGGCGATTGACTTATTGTGCGTAAAAAACGCGGCAAAAGTAATTATTTCTTGAGTTTTATGAAGATTGGAATTTTTGTTAACGTGAGCTTTTTACAGGAGAAATGATTTATGACGCTTCCTGTAGTCCCGTGGTCCTTGGGCTGGTGGGCCTAGTGCTGTACAACCAAAGAAAATATACCATATTTGCTACGCTTCATGGTGGTGGGTACTTTATAGTACTCAGCTGACTAGCTACCACCCCTCTGATGCCAAGCACCAAGTTCCCATTTCAGGACCCCTATTCTCAAAAGGTGAGATTCAATCTCATCTCGAAAAACAATGTCGAACTTCGAGATTTCTTATTCTCAACGCTATCTTTCGAGATATTCTCGATGGTTAGCGTTCGAGATACATCGAGTGGTCGGAGGCAATCGAGAGACGATCGAGATTGTAATTTCGAAATCGACATCAATTTGTCACACCTCCGAATAGGGGCCCAGGTTAGGTGAGATTTTACTCAAATAAATAGTGAAAAAATAATAATAATAATAAATAATAAATATCTGGGACATTTTTGCACACACGGTCATCTGACCCCAAACTAAGCAAAGCTTGTAATATGGCTGCCAAAGTCTGATATACGTACATAGATATTTTTAAATACATACTTATATAGATATTAACACCCAGACATAGAACAAACACAAATATTCTTGACATGAATGTTTGTCCTTGATGGGAATCGAACCCACGCCCCCAAACACAGAAGGTAGGTTCACTACTAACTGAGCCACCAGGGCAGTCAAAAAACCTACTACTAATAATAAAAAGCTAGTTTTTTTTTCATATAGTAGTTTTTTAAATCTTTTTTTGACATTTTGAAAAAGTGAAACCACGAAAAACTTTTAATGTACATACGGTACTTTTTCTTAGGACGTAACATACTGTACTTTTAGGCAGCAGTGTAGGTGCTCCGCGTGGGCTTCAAGCCCATGTGTTCAAAGTTCACTCCGTGAAGTTACCATACTTACTCATCGCATCTGAAACAACAGAAAAAAATCATTAGAAAGAGTGTTCTAGTTTGACATCGGATTAAATATGGCTTTAATTAACGTTTTTTATCTGCTTTTAATAATATCGCCGTGGGTTGTGGGAGAAATAAAAATGTGGTACAGTTATTTTTTTATAAAAAAAGAACTGAGACGTTTTAACTGCTTTGTATCTGTTGCTTAACTCCGACCCTTAAATGAACAAACGAACTTTCCTGAAATTCGATCGAAAGATTTACCTAATGTCTGACATTACTTGTTCTTTTTAAAGTAAAAAAAAAAATTTAAAAAAACCGCTAGTGACTGTTGAAACGACCAAGTCTCCTGTCTGATGGTAAGCGTCACTCTTGCCAACCATTTCAGCGTCACACAGAATTTTCAACTTCGACAGTTCAAAACCCTGCGTTGGTAAATTTGAGATATTAGATGTTAATTCCTAACCCCAGTAAATTATCTGGAAATATTTCCCTTTAACCCGGAACACAGTAATGTTTGCACACTACTACTTGGCGGTAACTGGCGTACCCCAGGTGGACTCCGAAAAAGTTCTACCACTACAACTTCCTAAATAATATTTACAAGAACAGGTCAGGGTGGTAGTATTACCCTACTGTCCAAGAATAGGGGGATAATGTTTTTGGGGTGAATGTATGTACGTTACCTGCAGTAGATTATTGATTTTGACGAGTGAGGTGTCGTTGAATTTCTTTTTATATTCGGGGTATCATTGGCTACATTTTGCAGTCGGTTTTTTTTTTTGGTAATCTTGTTTACCCTGTAATCCACTAAATATTAAACTTTTTCTATATAATCTACTTTCTCGATATAGGACACAGGACAGATAACGTTCAAAATCTTAGATTGCCCTTATCGTTATCAACATTTCAAAGACGCACGTCTTATCGTCTATCGTGACGAATCTGACAATTTGACAGCTGATAGTTGTGGAAATTTGACAGTTTGACAGGTGAGTGGCGGTAATCGCTCATCGTGCAGCGCCACCAACTTATATAGCTCAGTTGGGGGCCAAATAATGGAATTAAATTTTCAAGAGACACTATCAATGTTGTTAAGAGAATGCGATCGTGGCGCCCTTACTTAACTCTCCAGTTGGTTGTGTGATAGTTGCATACGCGGAAAAGATTGTTTTCTTGTTGTTATTAATATTATATTGATTTGAAGTGGGTGTTACGAAATGGTTTTAGTGTGAGTCATATTTATAAACAATTGTGTAAATAGGAAAGAAGTTGTCTGTCTTTATCTGTTATTTTTTTCTGAAATAAAAGACAGATAAGCGTTGAGGTTTTCCTAGTAAATATACCATTGCACTGCGTTGTAGAGGTGACTAAACTAAGTTGTGATTTTCCATTTAATTGTGGAGCATGAGCCACACTTCACTTATTCAATCGCTGTGAGATAACGTGTAATATTGTACTATTCGCATAAATATGTGAGATAGAGCCGCCATATTAATTATGCGACTAAGTTTTTTTTTTAGTTACTGTGTCGTGTCATCTCTATTACGTAGCACATAATAGCTCATGGATTACACAGAGTTTTCTCGCCTTTCTCGAGATAAAAATATCATCCTATTTAGGTGCTCGTGCATAATAAAAACTATTTCCTCTCGACAAAGTTCTTGAAGAATGTTTCAGCCGTTTTGTGAAAACGTAACATAACCAGAAACCAATTTAACTAACTTAATTGACCGAGCGAAGCGAAGGTCTCAGAGTTTACTGGACAAATTGGCATTTGTATGTATGTTTGTATGTTTGTGTGTATATTTGTCCGATGATAACTTGTGAACCGTTGATCCAATCTGCATGAAATTTTTGTAGGCAAGTAGTTCATTTCAATAGAATTTTTAAGTTCGAATATGAGCTGAATCGGTCCAGGGGTTGTGAAGATATAGGAATCGCGAGGTCTCAGTTCGCCGCGAACTACTAGTACTTAATGTTGCGACTTATTTTTCTCAACATTCAATGCCGCTTTTGTTCGTTGCTTCTAAAATAAATCCTGAACCAATAATGCAATGTAATTAAAATTGTCTAACCAAACGCTACATTCAAGTCCAGCAATTGCCTTTTACCAATTTTTCACACCACAAACTTTTGAGTGATTTTTCGCCTCCTATTAAGATTCGATGCTGGTTCTGTTCGATGCATCTAAAGATGCTTCAGTACCAAAAGTGCAGTGTAATCAAGAACGTCTTTTAGTACGGTACAGCCCGTGAGCACGATCGTGGTTGCCTGTGCCGTTGTAATTCTATTTACATTCCGGACTGAGCACGCTAAGGCCGGCTACACTGTGATAGTAAACAGCGGTTAAAGTGCAAAGAACATTGTTAAGTGTCAACAATACAACAATACTAATTTAATCCTGGTTTTGCTGACTAAGGAAGCGTTACATTAATATTGTATTTTTTGATATTGTAGTATCTATTTCAAAATCTTAGTAATTAGATCTTAGTATTAGATGGCTGACGGACTTTTCAAAACATACGAAATTAACGTACGTGTTGAATGCTTACTTATATAAGACAAATTGTATGTATTATTTTGGATTATTTAAACATAGTAAGTAATTATGAATGCTTGAAAAAGAATAAGCTTTGAAAGTTGAAGTATATGATTGTGTTAATAGATTTAATTTATTTATTTTTCATTTTAAATTGTTTGGTAAAAAAAAATATTAGACCTGCTACTCTTCAAATCTAAATGAAATAATCTTTTAAGCTACTTTTTTCTTAATTCAATACTTGGATATTTTTCTACATGTCAAGGCATAATTTGTTAAGTGGTGAACTTAATCTTCCTATTAATTTAGATTTAAAAGTTAAAAGGACTCCATTAAAACACCACCGATAAAGACTAAACGTTCCAAGACTTATTCCTTGACCGTCATTCGAGAAGTCGGGCCCGCGTGTGACGCGGCCATACTTGGAAACGTACGTATGATTCCACTTACTGCCGCCGCGTAGCTTACATGGAGATTGGAGACTTCTATACTATAAGAATTACAGATAAGATACCTACTTAGTTTTTTATTACCTGCATATATTCCCATGGTGTCTAGGTTGAAGTAAGTGCTAGTTAAAATGAATTGAGACTTGGGCCAATAATATTATACTGAAGATAGGTTTTTACCTTAAAAATTGCGCTCTGAATACGGCTCCGCTGGAGTCTGTTTACAGCCTCCTAAGAGTGTGAAAGCAGATGCGAAAAGTTAGAGAGTAGTAAAGAGATAGCTATAATGAAATCTGTCCGAACGGACAGATTTGCTGGGGTCATTTTAAGTGCGCTAAAATCGAATCTCTAGCAAAATACTATTGGACTTGGGCACATAGAATTCCAAATAAACTCTATACCTCTATGCTGATCCATTTTAAAGGGAAGTAGATATAAAATTAAAACAGATATAACTTTTAGTGCCGGCGTAGTAGCAAATACCAATTCCTTTTTCACCGACTTCCAAAAAAAGAGGAGGTTCTCAAGTAGACTGTTTCTTTTATTGGCAGATCGAAAACAGTGATTAAAAAAATGATAGAGGCCTGGTTCAACAAAATATTGTAAATACTAAAGAGGACTAGCCAAAACAAGAAAAAATACAAAAAATATATTTTTTTATTAAAATTTACAAATTTCTATCTAAAATGATCTTTAAAACGTAAAGAATAGCCTCATGTAACCGGCAACTGGCATTGACTATTATTTAACCTGTGGTTGGGTTGCGTGAGGGAGTGGGAGTCTTAATCACCAGCTGTATAGCGGTACATACACGGTACTATTATAGGATGACATTTTACTAGCTTATAGAATATCGGGTATTCTGATATTGGAGGCGTGAAATAAATATAATGTATTTGAATATTATTTCTAGCTAATTGACGCATTGCTTGGCACAGTAATTTTTTAAGGTGTTTTGGAAAAATATTACACCACAATCGGAGACGGAGCGCCTTCTCAGTTTTTTTTTTGCTATCCTGCATCTGAGTGCCAACTGTAATATTACTCCTAAATATTTTTTTGTGGAAATTGGTGACGAGATGAGCAAGTCGCTCACCTGGTGTCTAGCACCACGCTTGACCATAAAAAATCAGTGCCACACAGATTTTTTATCTTTAACTGTACAAAATCATGCGCGGCAACGCATCGCGCTCGACACCCTGAGATATTAGTTGTTAAATCTCTTCATGCCGTTATTCCTAAAATTCTAAGATATGACGAACATAAGATATTTGCGGGTTTTCTGCAATTCTGCATTCGAACTCGGCACTCTCCGAATCAGAAATGTTACTTATTTTATATCTGACGCGAGGTGTACTGAGGCAGCTTTTGGACCTTTACGACTTTATGCTTTTAGGTAGTGAAGTTTTATTACAACCAGCTTACGGAAAAATAATAAAGTAGCTCTAAACAAATTAGATTGCGTAGTATTCTAAGTTTGAAAATAAATGTGAAGGCAGGTCATGATTTGTCATTGCTGACAATAACTGTGATATCTCAGGCAGGGTCATCCGCGATTAGACACAAACAAACTGACAAACAAGGCATATTTAAATATAGCACATTAATGCAAGCGACCAGGCGGGCAGCGGCGCGAGGCGTCCTATAATTTATCGCGCCGACGACGCGGCTAATGCGGCGGGCGACGCAACGACGGTGAGTGATAGCGATGCAGCGCAACTCGATATGATATGATACGAGTGACGCGGCTAAGTGCGATCGCTTGTTCTCCGATACCGGCGGGATTCAACCCGCCTCGCGTCGCAGCTACCCTGGTACCTCAGCTCGGTTGACATGACTTGTTCATTACTTTTTCCCGTCGGGATTTCGATTCCCGCACATATACGAACAAAAATCTCGAATTATTTTCATACTTTTTTCCTATCCCGGGGGATTTTCGAGAATCTCGATTTTTACGAGAAATATCTCCAAAGGTTTCTATATCCCCACATATCTTTTATCATTTGGACTGTTCCCCGATCCGGGAGCAAATCCCCGTATCCGGGCGGGCCGGGGACGGTAATCCCGGTTAATAACGCCCGGGATCCGGGCATGTCGTCTCCGTCTGATAATGGAGCATTAGCCGGAGTTATAATTGCCTGGTTATTATTAACCATTGATGGTGGAAGCGGTCGTTCGGGTAATTTGACGCCTTTTGTTTGACGACATCTTGGATTTCGGGGACAATGGAAAGTTTGGTGTTTTCTGGCCTATTTACTCGTAAGTACGTGTTAACACAAATAGGGATCGATACTTACCATCATGCTAAAAGGTAAGTAACGCTACTTCAAAAGACGTAGATGCAAAGGGGAATAACTCCCTATCTCTGACTTTCTATTAGTTCTTATTTCGCAACTCTGTATCATCACAACCATTATTTCTTTTCACATTTTTTTTTTCTTCATATTCGGCTCCATCGGCGTCTTATTAAACGAAATAACACGTAGTATGAAATGTTGTTACAAATTAAACGAAACATTTCAGTAACCTACAGGATAAGCCCCAACAAGTGTGCACTGAAAATTTCCCAAGTCCATTTCTAGGGCTGTTTTCCCCAACAGCCCAAACTAAAACTCGTTGTTTTCCTAAACTCGTCGTTTTCCAAAAAAAACGAGAGAAAATAAGAAGGAAATCCCGGAAAATTCGCCAATAGTTCCCCGCAGGTACCCGGGCTTCATACAGCTACAAGAGATTGCGAGGCTAATGATTGCGCGCTACAAATCCTACCAATATGGAGTGCGGAAAATACCTGGAAAATGGAACGGGGAGCGAACTCAGGAGGGGCTAAAGGGGCTAAAGGTCTCTAGAGGATTTAATGCTGTTGCGAATAAAATTGAATAACGGTTACAAACATAGTCTAGGACTTTCTACGTTCAGAAGCAACAAGAAATTCCCGCAAAATGCAAAAAGCTGGTTGGTACAAAGCTTTGTTGCATATTGGCTTGGTGTGTGTGACACTCTAACGGGGAGGGAGGCCTTTGTGCAGCAGTGGATATCTTCAGGCTGTTGATGATGGTTTGATGCAGAAAAATATTTCTTATTTATTTTTAACAGTTAGGACAAATTTTGGTTGTAACTTTCAACGTCTGCCAGTTTGATTGCAGGTCTAAATTATTTTGTTGTTATTTTTAAATTTTCTAGAACCATTGAAATAAGTTGTATTGCGTAGAAAACTCCCCCTAACTTAATCCCTATATTCGACTTTCTCCTAGCTAACGCAATACACGAAGCATGAAAGAGAACACCCGAACCTCCTCGCACCGTTCACTAAGTTGTTACTTTTAATTCACATCAACGTTTTTATCACTACCTACTCCTTTGATGTACACCCATCTGTTCAGATTTCGTCGTAAGGGCTGACCACACACGATCGTTTACGATTCCTAACAGTTTTAAAGCCAAACAAACAGGCGATTCCGAGCAATGCCGTAAGCAAAACGTACTATCAAAGACGGACCGAATTCTTAATTCCTAGTAACTGTAACTACTGAACTTTCTGCCTTTAATTTTAAAATAGAACTATCATTGTTCTTTTTTTTCACGGAAGTCACTCGTGGCCCGTGAGCCGACGACAGGTGACATGGCATTTCATAAATTCCTTCAGTTTTTAAAATGGCGGGAATTATTTTCCTCGTCTATTTTCACAGAGGCAGCAAACATTTTTTTCTCCTGCTTTTACGTGGCTAGATTTTTCAGGCTTTGCAAGTGCATTACATTTATCCAATGGCTTTAGTCGAAATGAAATTGCCATGTGTCATTATCATTACCCTTAAAGTGGCCTGTCTCGGTGTCTCAATACAAAGCTGGGTGATTTACATTTAAAACTCTGGCAATAAAGCGAAACGCCGCCATTTCGAGTGTCGGTTGAACATGGAATTTTCTATTTGAAAGGACAAAGGGCACAAATTAACGCGGCCATTGTTCGTAGGGAGGTGCGTGATTAGTTCATTATTATTTAATTTTATGTGAAATTGCCTGTTTCAGTACTACGAGGTAGTATTGAGGTAGTTCACTAGTAAATGTTACCATATTCCATAAGTGCTCAATTCTTCTGCTCTATGATAAGAATAAAAATTTAGAAATAATTTTTAAGAAAGTAAAACGTCCCTTATGTTCATTTAATTTTTAAGAATTTCCAATGCAGTGTGATTTCTAAAAAAAAAAACAATCCAAATTCATATAATTTTTTCACCGGTATAAATATAAATCCTAACGAAACTAACGATTTTAGAATCTCGAAAGTCGATTCGAATAAATATGACATTTAACTTTTTTTACCCATAGGCATAGCAAAAGGTCATCAACACCATTCATCCCAAATTATAATTCATTGTTTTTAGAAGCAAGTACTAGGGCGGAAGCGTCAGTAAGCTATTTATTATTAGAGTTGAATCAAAGGACGGTTCAAGTCGCTTTCCTAGAAACGTTGCTTTGTTACAAGCATTAGCTGTTCCGTTACTATTGTTTACTGAATGTTTACTGGAACATTACGAAAGAAACATTGAGAAAAATATTTGTTTCTTGTAAGAGCTTTAGTGGGCTAATTTGGGACGCTAATTAACTGAGATTTATAATTAAGTGAATAAATTCTATGAAAGTTTTCAGTAAACCTTATTTTTCTACGAAGAATCTTTTTCTTTTGATTATTTTTTCTTTTTCTTTTTTTTGGCGTCGCACTTCTTGTGCAAAACGTTCACCGTTGGGCAGTCGAATAAACTTTTTTTTTTCGCATAGTTATATAGTTTCGCGACCTGATTTTTTCACTGGCTTCAAAACCTATTTATTTTGTGTAGCTACTATGTAAAGATGAGTGTACACTGTACAGAAGTGCAAGTAAAATCGCGCTGCTAATACAGACAGCTAGTTGGTGTAAAACGCAGGGCGTGCCGGCCCGCCTTCCCTCGGTTTACTGCGAGTTTACTGCCTTGCCTACACATTGTACGATACTGTTTTTAACGTTTTGCAAGGAATGTGATGTGGTGTAGGTATCTTTTTTTAGGTTTGATGGTCCATTATCTATGACAGCTTTCAGTCACTTTTGTAGAAATTGAAGAATTAAAGTGACTGGTCTGACTGAAATTGACTCGGACTGTGACTGAGATTTGTTTGGATTGTGAAATATTGTATGTATTTTATAAATATATCAAAATCACTGCCGAAACAACAAAAAAAAACAGCATAACTTAGATCTGTATTCGAATAATTTACAGCGGGTTCCGTCTTCCTAACTTTTATATTGTGGTTGAGCACCTTATTTTCTTGTCTTAGAAAATTGTTGTTTTTCTTTTCTACATGAGTAATACCAAATTTTCCTTCCTTTTTTTCTGTTATGTAATGTGTATCCAACCGTCTATTGCTTTCACTGTTTACGATTCTAGTACTCCGCTCTCTATATAGCTATAGCTACTACCCTCAAGATTAAAATCTTTCGCTAGTCACCAAGCATATAACGGTGTGTTCCTGCCACCTTCGCTTGAGAGCTAGCACCCATTCCATGCTAGACTTACCCTTCAACTACACCGTCTTTAAAACACTAATGAGTAACGGTCAAACGCCTATCTTAAAACACTTTTTCCATTCCAAAGCTCCAATACGTCTAGTTATTTCTACGCCCTGTTTGAACCCTCAACTATCCTTGGTGTTGGTGAAGTTCTCTGATTAATTAGTTATTTTAGCGAGTAGGGCGGGGGTGTGGAACCAATTAGATATATGCACGCGAGCTTAAGGGATGGTTCGACGTGGATGGACGATACGGCAGGTCATAAAACATTGACACTGGCTAAATATACTGTGTACAAAATAAACAGAAAAAAACGTGGACATCACAGACCATATAAACAATCCAGATAAATTTGTAGTCAGTTATTAAAAACTTTCAACTGTCAAGCGTCCGTCACGTCACCAAGTGCTGTCAGCATCACTGCATCACTGGCGTGGAGCTCTTTGATCGCTAATTGATGTATCTGCTGCGCTCTCATTGCGCTCTGGTATGCCTGGTTCGTGTCGCGCCGTGACGGCGCGCAGAAGCGACGGATTCTTGACGTTTGGGGACACAAAGGTGTATTTTTGGAGAGGAGAGATGAGGGAAGGACACTTATTGGGACGGGGTGAATTAACGTGTACCGACTGCGTGGTGCTAACAAATTTATGTCGCACCAATGTGAACCCAGTCGCACGCCACCCACCGCCGTCGGCGCACGGTTGTTGTTCTGTTACTTAATAATCTGTGGAAATGTATCATAGCTATGAATTGGGCGCGATCCGTCCTGTGCGAGCGGTGCAGACGAGTCATAGCTATGGGACGCGTGGACGCCTACCTTTATGCATCAATGCATCGTTTCCCTCGTTCCTTACCTCCAAAACATCTTCCTTATCAGTATTTCTATAGGCGCAACTAAAACGAGTAGCTTCTCAGCGCGCCGTGTTATCTTTACAATATTTGCCGTACGGCTAATCAGAAGCGGGCTATATTTGCCGTGTGGTTAATCTAGCCCTGAGCTAACACTTGTAATTACGGTGACGGGAGATAAACTAAGATTTTGTGATGACTAGACAGAAGAAAGAATGTAGCACATAAAGACAGATGTTTGACGTCTTTAGGACGATTTTTAGAGCAGGAATCGATTTTTGTTCTCTTTTTCATTGAACTTTTACATTTTCGTTTCGAGTGGTCGTTGAAACGCAGTAAGTAGAAATGTCGATAGATGTCGCAAATTTTAAAGTACATATTATTGTATTGGGACTGATGGGCGTATCCTTACTAAATTAATGACTATGCACGGTGTTTCGTAGGTACAAGATTAGTCTTGCAAAAACAAAACGCATCGAAGGGAGCGAAACGCTAAGATAAATTGCCGCATGAGTAGAGTTAATAGAAGAATAATGAAACAATTATGTGTATTGACGGCTTGCGTGAGGTGAGACCCCGGACCCCCGTCTGAGTAACCAGGGGTCCAAATGTAGGGGCCAAAAAACACCCCAAACAAAAATAATTTTGATAGACACTTCGCGTGTGACCAGCAATTATGTCACGCTTGGTAATTCCAATTTGGCACATTATCGGTGCGTTACCGATTATTTTCGAATCGAATGAAAAAATCATTCGCACCTTTCGAACGAGCATCGTTACAACACTTTTTTGTTTGTTTTCTGGCATATGGTGCTAGTTAGATGAGTATTGGCCGTTTTAGTATTAGCACAGAAATAAAGAAAATAATTGGAAATAATTTTAAACAGAAGAATTGTATGCAAGAAAATAATTTGGCATTTAATTATAGAGTTGAAGCAATCTTTTGGCGCGCGATTTTGTTTTTTTTTTTCCACTTTCTTGTGACATTTCGTGATAGTGATGCGACACAGATCCGTAACTAAACAATTTCGCTAGTTTACGGATGGAAAGATCCCATGTTATCGTTCGGTAGTCTCCATCTGCAAACACTAGATACAAACTGTTACTAAATCTGTCGTCAGATCTCAGCATCCGGCGTTATCTAATCTACGGTCAGTGTTTGCAGAGGCGCGGATGATGTTCACCGAGATACGCCAAGGTTTGTATATCGAAAGACAGGAGAGGCCTTTCTGGGACGAGATAACATTCTATGGCGCCATGGTTATCGTGGCCATCTTGAGTGTCGTGAAAAATCTGCATTTTTAACTCACAGGAACAGCATTCATCTAATCGTTTCCAGATGTAGGTATTGTAATCCAATAAGTTTGAGAAAAAATCGCCTCAATTGTCAAAATTAAACTTACCTAATAAAATATAGCTCTTTTCGTCATTTCAATAACAGACAAGGGCAGCATAACTTTCAGTTACTTTAGACCTATCTACTAAAATCTGTAAAATCAACGACATAAAGAGTACAACCTGCAGATGGCCATCAAAGATCTAAACGCGGCGGTGGTGGAGGCCTTGGGCCAGGAGTAGGCGATTGAAATGTAAAAAGATAGCGTTTATAGTATGTATTCTTATGTAACATTTAGTTGTAAGGGTGTCTACACATGGCCTGACCTGACACCGTGTGAAAGGTACAGCTAGATTTGAATTTTACGGGAGCAAAAGAAACAAACTATTAAGGTTATAGCTTCTCCCTTTCGCTCCCCTAGAAATGTATATGTAGCCATCTCTTTCAAACGATGTCAGGTCAGGCCATGTAGCGAGGCCTTAAGTTATGCGTGTTGTAAGTTACGCTCACTAAAAAGCTTCTTCTTGCGGCGGCGCCATGTGGCGCCCCCTTCCCTCCATGGTTGAGGAGAGCGATGGCTGGCACATGCGTCAACTCGTGAACGGATGCTGCTTGCGGGAGCTGGACTTTGCGGAGTATTTACAAATTTATTATAGCACTTACGCCTCTGCACGAGGCTTCTTCAGGACGTGTTGAAACCAAGCGCACGGCCAGTCTGGCGCAAGTGCCTAGTAAATAAAATGATACTGAACATGTATGAAACGTGTACTAGAAATAATGGCGGCTATCCCCTGGCTTGCTCTACCGATCTCTTGAGTCTATCGGTATTCAGTTCCAGTGCACGTTTCATACAATCGCCTTTTTTCATTTTTCTCTATGGAACTCCCGTATCTTAAACGTACAATACAATACAATACATTATAGCTTTATTATACACCAAAAAGACAAACTTAAAAATTAATGAACAATTATATTTTAAAAACGGTAGTATAATGGGCGGCCTTATCGCCTAAAGCGATTTCTTCCAGACAACCTTTGTATGGACAGAATTATGAGTTGAACGTAGTGATGATATTCTCTTTGCGCACGACCGAGAATAAGACCATTTTTTTAAAACCAAGACGCAATTGGCTATACATGACCTGACCTGACATCGTGGGTAAGAGAAAGCTATATTTGAGTTTATGGGGAGCGAAAGGGAGAAGCTATAACCTTAGTAGTTTGTTTCTTTTCCTCCCATGAAATTCAAGTCTAGCTGTCCCTTTCGCACGATGTCGGGTCAGGTAATGTAGCGAGGCCTTCATCTAACTGATACGCAGAGCACCTAAAACATGTCTATTCAGAAATAAACATAAAGACCTTAAATAAAATATTAAAAGTGTGAACATTAACTCAAAATGACATCGCGCACACAGTTTCAAGTATTTTTACTACAGATTACTGAAGTTACGTGTTTGTCGAGCCCCATTGAGTTTTTAAGTGGTTTTAAACAAACACCATTGAGTTGAGAACAGGGACCTCTTGTTGCTGCCTTAGTAAATACCACTCGACGGTTTATATTTATTTTGAAAAAGTCTAATCTTGACATGAAGTGCTTTATCTCCGTATCCGGTAGATCTCAAACGTCCCAACACTAGAGTCGTATTTAGAAACTAAACAGTGACAAATGCTGTTAACCTTTCTCACGGCGACGGAATTCCACATTCCAAATGTACCAATTTAACAAAATCTTGTTGAAACATCAGAGCGTCTAAAGAGAATTCACTCATTCATTCACTCATCTAAAAGTTCACTCAAAGAAACGTCAAAGCATTTTTACCGAGATATTAAGACAAAAATAATGAAATACAAATGTCTACCGTGTCTATTCTATTACGAAACATAATAAGCTGCGTGGAAAGGCTTGGAAACAGCACGGCATTAATTAACTCTTGTGACAGTCTCACACGACATTCATTGGATATATCGTCATTATTCATTCCGGTTCTATTTCCGATACTTAAAGTTTTTCACTGGAGACGATGCCAAAACTCATGTCCCATGTTCAGAACTGACTGTCAATTAATTTTAACTGACGCAAGCGAAAGTTGGAATAGAATCCTCGCATAAAGAGACGCATCAATGGGACGTGAACTTAAATGAGATTGTTGCCTATTTAGCGTACGACGTCATTCATTTACAGTGTGACTCGGCTCTTATTGAATGTGAATGAGAGAGCTGATGGGGAGCTGTTGCTTTTTGTTTCTCTTCTCTCTTAATCACTGAAATAAAAACAAGACGACAGGTGTAGTTCCATTTTTGACAAACGTTCATTATTAACAGTGTCTTATACACTGTCTTATACAGTGTCTTGCACAGTGTCAGTGCTCTGCGTGGAACGGAACGTCAAATTCAGCTTCGGAACGGAACGAACAAGTCTGCACCAGAGTTTCGGCGGGAACGGGAAGAAGTCATGTCGCGTCATTAAACTATTTTCCAAAATTTGTGTTATTTCGAGTGTGATACTCGAAACTGTATCGCGCAAAATTGATTTCACTCGAATTTTCCCGAAATCCCAACACAAATTAAATTCACAACCGCATGTATCATAAATAAAACATAAAACTCGCACTATAAGATACAATTTGCTAAACTGTCGCCCGTATTAGTATTCGACGCTCACGTCAAAATATTCAAATTGAATTGTGTCTCGTCGGAATACGCAATGAATCGAGTCAGATTTGACTCGTTTACAACGTGTTAGTCGTCTAGTATCGTTACGGAATCGATTATTTCGTGTTTGTGACACTAGTGTTAATTTTTTCGCGTCCCTGGTGATGTGCTTGTTAATCGAACAGGGACAGAGTTTTGGCGGGATTACGAAGAAGTCATGTCGCGCTATTGTATTATTTTCCAATACTTGTGTTATATCGAGTGTTAATGCATAAAAATGGTGGATTTTTATCCATTAAGTGTTCGTGAAAGTGTATGAGTGTTGGTGAATAGTATAATATCGTGAAACGTGACTTTTCGTGTCGTTTCCAAAACTCCATAGAAGCTTCTAGTAAAGTCTCTACCACTTTACTGAGGCAAAAACAAAATAGGGTAAAAAAAATACGGAAGACAAGGCGGTATGGCCTTAATGGCTTTAGCCTGCCCAGAAATAAATAAAAAATAATATATGGCGAATAAATAAATAAAAAAAAACGAACAGGGACAACTTTTTAATCGAATTTTTCTGTGTCAATTAGTTTGTTACGCCGCATCGGCACATCCGCGCGCCGTGTTAGTTTTTGTTAGGACTTAAGATGCAATGCCATCTGCAGAATAGAGACTTTATACATCAGATTATGCTAATATTTCAAATCCTTAGGTATGTCGGACATGTCTGTAGACATGCCCTTCTGTCTCTCAGTCCCAATATATTCGATTCTAATACTAGCTTGCTAGCGCATAAGCTACAGTAATTTCAAAACCTCACACTTTAGATGGTAATTTTCGAAAAATCCAGCGACTTGCCTTGCTTTATTTTTGATGGTTAGTATACACAAGCAGAGTTTCATGGGCAAAGAACAAAAAAACGTACATACAAACTTAGGGGGTTCAATTTAACTCTTTAGAGGTGGAATTTCGCAAAATCTTCTTGTTCTTGTCCACACAGACCATTTGAGAAGTGTTGGTTTCAAGCACGTCTCTATCATATTAAGCTGTTTGGTCTGTGCGTTGATTCCTAGAAAAGGGCTTTATTTATTTGTCTCTATGTATGTTTGACATTTGGCGAGTTATCAAGAAGATATCGTGCATCACCAGACAGACGAAATGATGTATTTTATGTCAGGAAAAGTGAAAATATTCGGGCTAGCGCTCCACATAGAAAACTTAACAAAACTGTCAAAAGTTAGGCAAATTCACTGCCCATAAAGCTGTAAGTGTGAACGACTTTTGCATAATCTGGCAACACCCTCGAGACTAGAGACGTCCCTCGCAAAAATCGGCTAACAAAGTAACACTCGGCTCAAGTGTCGCCAAGTGGCGGTCTCCGATTCGATTACAGTCGAGGGGACTCGATTCTAAATAACTTAGCGTTCGAGTGTTCGATTATTCGATTACAATGCGTAAGTGTTGTCGACAGTTTTGTGGTTTGGTACTTTTTGAGGATTTTTAGGTGATTGACATGCGGCCAAGGTCATTGAGGTAATCATTTAAATTCTAGTTGTGTATGCTTTAGTAGTGTAGGTAGGCCTCTTTTGTAGATCGTTGATGTAACTCTTTTCCTAGTTCAGTCGTCAAGCAATGAAGAACATAATAATATTGTCGGAGTTTTGGCGGGAACGTGAAGAAGTCATGTCGCGTCATTGTATTATTTTCCAAAATGTATGTTATTTCGAGTGTTAATGTGTAAATTATTAAATTCTCCACAACTTTACTGGGGCTTGACGTGCACTTGACCGTGAATTACTTTGCTTCACTAAGACTATTTGACTATATATGAGACTTATTTGTAAAATATTTGACTTCACATGAAATAGTACATTACTTGACAGTTGACACTGGCTAAATAAACAACATTTGGAGCCAAAACAAGAGAAAAAAATATTTGTCCTAGATTGAAGCATAGTGCTTCCTGTGAATTTAAAGGGAATAACAATTCCACTCCAAGCAGTACGAGGAGGCTTATGCTCTGCAGTGGACTTAATAATCTGCTGATGATGATGATGTACTTAGGTTACTCTTTTTTGCAACTGGGTGACAAGACAAGCGTCGCTCCTCTATTGACTAGCGTTAAGCTTGCTAGAGCAGTTTAATGCCACCAAGAATTTTGAACTTGAACAGAACTAAACCATGCGCGGCAATGCACTGCATTCGTCACCCTAAGATCTCGAATTCACTGGAAACATTGCCCTTCAATCCGGAACACAGTAATTTACACACTACTGCTTGGCGGTTTAATAAGGCTTCTGCAAAAGAGTCATCATCATCATCAGCCAGAAGACCTTCACTGCTGAACATAAGCATGTTCCATAAAGCACCTCACCGACCGACAACCACTTGAATCCACCGGTTGCCCGCGACTTTCACAGTGTCGTCGGTAGGGTCGGTAGGTTTACCTAGTAGAGGGGCCTGCCTACGCTGCTTCTTCAAGTTTGTGGTCGCCACTCAGGAACCTTTCTTCCTAATCGGTTATCGGTTCTTCGAGTGATGTGGCCTGCCCATTGCCACTTCAGCTTGCAAACTCTGAAAGCTATATCGGTGATCGGTAAAAGAGTCTTTCCACTGCAAAATTCAATTCATAGGCTGACAAAGCGCTAACTATCAGCCCAAATCCGTCCCCGTCCTTCCTCGTATATAAATAAGAAATGTTTTTAAATAAAACCAGTTCTAGTATCTGCTGTACTTTTCAAAGAGCTGGGATCAGGTGATCATTTTATAGATAAGACCGCATTACGCCCGTTTGTTATTAAGATTGTGTAGTGATAACAACATAAGATTATTTTCTCGGCGTTAAATAAACGTTCTTGGAAAGTGAATTAATTAACTGTTAAATAAAAAAACTAGGTACCAGAAATTCTGAAATGTCGCGAATTGAGTTGGCGTGGGATGGGCTCTAAAACTAACTCCTAGCAGTTTATTTTAAAATAAGTAACACTCCACGGCTTTACTCGCATTTCTTTGATAAAATATTATGTGTCCGTCCTTGTAAAACACACTATTTAATGTCAAATTTCACCAATAATAAAGCAGGGCTAGCATGCGCACCGCAAAATCTTCTCTACTCTTCATGTCGTGAAAAATGAGACAAATGTATACATAATTTGGTCAACTCTTTCTATCGGACTGACTCTTAAGATTTTTCTTACACACATCTTAATCCACCCCTTGTTTAATTACAAGGCTCTTAAGGCTCTCCAAACACGAGTCCCTACTCCCTACACTATGGTTTCACCCTTCGGTGCATATACATACACACCTATCTTCCTACACTTTTATTCTCGAACCAAAATAATAACATACTTAATCGATATATTACGTTGTCAGTGTCATTTACTCGCAGTTGTGTTTGAGTTTATACTACAAATATCATATGTATTCAGGTATACAATATACAGGGTTATAAGAAAAGGGTATGCTAAGCCGAAAGGGGTTCATGGTACTCATGATCTGAACAACTTTTACTATGGGACCAAGTCTGAAATCAAGGAGAAAAAATCTGCTGTTCCATACATACATTTTGTCGCGTGGCATTGACATTTTTCTACGCGTTTTCAGGGTTGGTCCCATAGTAAAATTTGTTCATAATATTGAGTACTACCACCCCTTTTCAGCTTTCCTTATAACCCTGTATTATTTACTTATCATAATAAACAACTTTTACTATGGAACTAAATCAAAAACCGCGAGAAAAAAACAGTTGTTCCCAGTCTGCGCAAGTGCCTAGAAAAAAAGATACCTGAACATGTATGAAACGTAGATATACTAGAAATAATGGCGGCTATTGCTGTCTTGCTCTACCAATGGTGACTGTATCCATCTCTATCGATATTCAGTAAACTGTTCTAGTACATGTTTCATACAATTGCCTTTTTTTTGTCTCTACGGAAGTCCCGTCTTTTAAACGTAGTGTTGAAATTTTTTTCTTTGGCTGTTCCATACATTTTGTCGCGTATCATTGACATCTTTTTTGACTTTTAGTGGGCAATCGGGAACTATAACAGGAAAATTATACATATCGGGAATTATAACAGGGGTGCAGGAAAATTTTAAAATCACTAGAATATCGCTAGTAATTTGTGTTTTCACTTTTATTTTAATTCGGTTTCAATCATGGTTGGATTTACGAGTTTCTGATTGAGCTACTTTCCGTTGAGTCGATAATTAAAAGGTGCTTTAACGTAGAAAATTTCGATATATTGACGATAAGCTCCACGGTAAATCATCGAAATCGGGACGGCCCTAGCGGAGATGGAAAATTATAAGATAAACTTTAACAGATGACTACATTGATTGGTTTGCGGAAATTTTGACATACTGTACATTTTTTATGGTATCAATGATTAACGTTTTAATACTAACAAAAGCAGGTATAATCCGAATTGGTATCCTCGCGATTTGCAGAAAATTTGGTCGTCCAATAACGATTATAGATCTTTTTAAAGCTGACTTACCTACGAGAAAAACAAATAAGTATTAAAGTAAAAGTACCAGGCACGCATAAAGGCAAAGAGCTAAAGAGTCACAGGTGTATGTTGCATTAGCATAGCGCAGACAAAGGCGGGGAATGCGCGACCGCCACGAGCTTCTGCCGCCCTGCTCCTATTGTCATAAATGCTAATGAATAGGTATTAGGAATTTAAAAACATGGGAATCTTGTTTGTTTTTTTTATTTCACGAATGTTTGGAACAAGAATTTGAAAGTTTTAATAACTTTCGAAACAGGTTTTTTTATTTTTTTTAAACAGAATACTGGATATTTCCTTACATATTTTTAGTAAAATATTGTCATTCTCTCGCTTGCTGAAAATAAAAAAATAAGACGCAACATAATTACATCACTTTATTAATGTAAATTAATTAATAAGATGATTTACACTAATGCCGGTCCCAGACCTGCAGGCCGAACCCCGAATGTTCGCAAGGCGATATTCGCCAATCAGGGAAGCCTATACTCGTCATAAAATATGTCAAAAGCAAATTCTCAGCAAATTTATGCCAAATAAAACCAAAGTTAATCTAGGCCAAAGACTATTAGGCCTTTAACTATTATCGAGATATAACATTGCTAACATCTCATTAACATGTAAATTAGTAACAGCCAACAACAATAACGCAACCAAAACTGGGGAGGGCGCAACAAAAACCGTTTTAAACGATAATAATGAACACCGCAGAAAACGTAGGATTTTAATTAGAGACGAGCCTCCGGCGCGACCGCAGGCCGTAAACTGTCCGGCTTACCTCGACTTGCTTAGCCGTTAAAAAGTTAACCTTCCAATTTTAAATTTCAGTCTTTGAATTAATACTGGCAGCTTCCTTCGGCCAAAGTAAAATGAATGGACCACACAAATTCCTTAAAAATAATCGATCTTAGGCTTCAATGCGTAAATATCGGAGAATAATACTATGTATGCATAGTACACTAGCTGCGCCCCGCGGTTTCCCCTTTTATTCAACAGAAACCGAGTATTTGTCCGGGATAAAAAGTACCATATGTATTAATCCAAGGAATGAACGGATTTGAATGAAATTTGGTATGGAGGTAGCTTCTAAATATAATTCTGTAAAGGTTATTTTACGCATTTTCTAAAAAAAAACGGATAAGATCTAGCTGGGAGCGTAAAGAAGTCATGTCGCGTCATTGTATTATTTACCAAAACTCGTGTTTGTTCGAGTGTTTTTGTGTAAAAACGTTGGGTTTTTATTAATTAAGTGTTCGTGAAAGAATAGATATATTGTCGTGAAATGTGACTTTTCGTGTTGATCCCAATACTCCATAGAAACCTTTAAAGTCTCCACCACTTTACTAGGGCATGACTTGGAATTGACTGAGACTTAGTTTTCTTCGCCGAAGCTTCTTTTTGTTAAGAAATATTGTGGTTCACTTGAAATATTAGAAAATTTGACACTGGCTAAAACACAACACAACGTGTGGAGCCAAATTTAAGAGAAGAAAATACTTCTACCGCACTAGAAGCGCAACGCCAGTAAAAAAAATGTATGTATAAATGTATTTTGTATTTGTATTTTTATTTATTTATTTATCAATTCTTTTCCATTGGGTGGGCATTACAGGCTACCCCAATTCGCCCACCCATGGACCATAATCTAAGGTTAAAAAACTAACTTAAAACAATAATACAACAAACAAAGAATAATTTATAAAAAGTAACATACTAACAATAATTTATTTTACTAACTTATTTCACTGGTTTCATCACTAGCATCTTAATAGTGTCATAAAAATCTATTGTCATTCTGCGAACTCTGCCTCCGCACAATTAAACAAGTCAAGATCACAGTTCCTGGCCAGTAAGGCATTGAGCGTACTCACTGCTCTCGGCATGGAAGAGATACATTATTATATTATATGAGATTATAATATTATATTATATTATCGTGGTAGCTCAGTGGGAGAAGGCTCGCCTCACATTCCTGAGGTAGCGGGTTCGAACCCGGGCGGGCCCGTACCAATGAGTTCTTTGTAACTTACGTACGGATATACCACTGGCTTTACGGTGAAGGAAAACATCGTGAGGAAACCTGCATATCTCCGGAGAAGAAATTCGATGGCGTATGTGAATCCGTCAACCCGCACTGGGCCAGCGTGGTGGATATGGCCTAATCACCCTTCGAGGGTAGGCTGATATCCCAGCAGTGGGATGTTTAAAGGCTGATATAGTAGTAGTAGTAGTATGAGATTATATTATATTATTATTATTTTCCCAAAATGTAGTTTATTTGGACATTCAAATTGGAAATTCCCGAACGTCCGCGCCCCATCGGTAAGTACTTTTTAAATCACTCCATTTTATGGCAACGGAAATGAGATTTGTGCCCGAAAATTCCGGGAAAAAATCTCCGGTCCCACAGATAAATGCTGACCCACGGAAACGAGTAGCCGAAACGAAAGAACGACAATATTTGACCGCATAATAATCCCGCGTATATCTCCCACTTTGTATTATACAGTATTTTCGCTAGGGAGGAAAACTGGGCATTATATCATGACCATGCACAGATTTGGGCAGAAACAAGAGGCGAATCAGCATAGGAATGGTTTGCGGGCAAATACTGTGGGCAAATATCAGTTTTATCATACGAATGGGTGGGCCTAAATAACGGGCACTTTTTATCATATATTTCGGCATATTTGGGATGGAGCTGCTAAGTATTCTGTGGCCGTGCCACGCAGCGACGTGTACCTTATCTCTATGTTCTCAAAACACGAAAAAAATATACTTTTCGGCTATAAAGGTCTAGGATTTTCATGATTACGCGAGGGGGGTGCTGGATCACACCGCATCTAGCCAGGTGAGTACAAGAAACCACCACTATACTATGGTTCACAAATACAAATCATTGTTGGGATTTGAACCTACGCCCTGGATCCGAGCGCATGAACCACTGAGCTGACGTAACTTCAACTGTGCACACAACTGAACACACCAACGTGCATCTTTTCATTACATACTCGAGGCACGAATACCTATCCAAACTACCTAAGTAACCGAAATACTTCGAGTTTTTTCGTTATCTAGGAGTCCTACATAATGTAGCCTCGTCCAATAGAGCGCAAGTAAATAGGGGAGCGAAGGGTACGAACCGAAAAACCGCAAGACAATCCCAAAATTCATTACACGCACTGCGAGACCATCCGAGGAATTCACAATATTGAAATCCTTGCGTCCTCCGCGCGTTTCACCCCCTTACTACCCCCCTCGCGCCCCTCGCTGGGGATGGTACAGATATTACTAAGCCCCGATGTAAGCTCGCTATTGCAAACTAACACGAATAAATAAATCTTTCACATAGCGGAAATCGGGGGCCTATTTTGTGTGACTGCCCTGCACTACGCCAGAAATCATTTTATATCCGTTCATCATCGCCAGGCGTCTTAGTTTTGGCGCATTTTTTCCGGGATAAAAACTCTAAGACGTATGGACATCATAGACTTTTTGACTCGTGGTTGTTTAATATTTGACTGAAATAGTCACTCGTGGGATTCGATATTTGGAACCGCGAGTCCGCCACTTGCAAAGCAGAAACCAAGCTATCTCCAAAACTGTTGTACAAAAGAATTTAAAAAAAGAAAAAAAAATACAAAAGAATAAAGTTCGTTGAATCAGCCAGTGTGGTGCCAATGTCTAGTAAAAAAAAATGAGACTTGAACATGTATGAAACGTGTACTCGAAATAATGGCAGCTATCGATGCCTTGACTCTATCGCAATAACTCTATCCGTATTCACTTTTAGTGCACGTTTCATACACTAGCCATTTTTTTTTCTGTGGAACTCACAATCTCTTAAACATAGTAAACTTAGTGATGATATTCTCTTTAGAATCTGCCTTCTCTGCGTCCGACTGCGATTTTCGATTTCGGTCATAGATTTATAAAAATCCATCATCATCATCAGCCTTCTCTCTAACGTATCGAGATTTCTTACCCATTTCCACAGCGATGGGGGATTTCTACCCGTCAAACTGCGACGTTCACTATCGGTCATAGATTTTAACCATAGTCATCATCATCAGCCAAATTACTACCGTATGGAGGTTTCTTACCCGGTTTCATCATGCTCCTCCTGTTTTTTCAACTTTTAAAGTCGACCTAAACGATCCAGCCATACCCAACTGCAGGACCGCCACACGGGCCGCTCGCGGCCCACGCAGCCACGCAAAATACTAGTTGACGTATAAAATTTGTACCTAAGCAAGAGCGTATAATAAACCCCTAAGTACCACGTGTAAAACACTCCGATCCTCGCAGCTAGGGATGTAAACTGAAGGCGTTTTTTACAACAATAAAATTACCGTATCACGTGAGAAAAACATTGAATTGAAGTCAATGATAATTGAAGTTCTATTGTTTTTTTTTTCTTTCCTCCTGAGAGGATTTTGGCGTCGCACGTCTTATGCATTTGCCAGTGTCAAGTATACTTATATATTTTCAAGTTTTATTAAATATTATCAAACAAGAGTCACGGTCAAGTCAAGTCATGCCTCAGTAAAGTGGTGAAAACTTTACTAGAGCCTTCTATGCAGTTTTGGAAACAACACGAAAATTCACGTTTCACGACATTATACCATTCACCAACACTCGTGCATGTTCACGAACACTTAACGGGTAAAAATTCACCGTTTTTACACATTAACACTCGAAATAACACAAGTTTTGGAAAATAATAAAACGACATGATTTCTTCACGTTCCCGCCAAAACTCCAAAGTTCTATTGTTTATGTACATAGTCTGTGAGAATAGAACGAGATAGGGGTTAGTTTTTTTTTAAGTTTTGCTTTGGTTACAGGCAGTTTTTCTATTTAACATTTAATTTTGTTAAAAGAAGATTCAATAATAATCAAATCGATAATTAGGTTTGTCCGAGAGTTTTGGAGGAAATCGGCGAAATTTTCCAAAACTTTTGTTATTAACCGACTTCCAAAAAAAGGAGGAGGTTCTCAAGTCGACTTGTTCTTTATTTTTGATTCATTACGTGTTCGTCAATGTGTACGAGTGCTGATGGTGAATAGCAAGCATAAAAGCTCGACTTTTCGTGTTGTTTACAAGACTCAATGGAGGCCTCTAGTAAATATTTCACCACTTTGCTGGGACTTGAGTTTGGACTTGATCGTGACATACTTAACTTGACATAGACTGTGATTGAGATTTGTTTCATTGATGAAATTTTTGCTTCTTTTGTAATATCACAAAACTACATTTTGTATGGAGCCTATATGTAGTAGGTTAAGTAGTTTAGAAAGTTTGTATGTATCCGGGAAAGAAAAAAAAAAAAAATAGTTCCTCACACAAAAAATAAATTGAATAGTAAAAGTAATGACCTAACAGTGTGCGATAGCCCTAAATCCGCCATCTTAGTTTCGAGCTAACTGGCTACTAGAGATGGGATCAGTTTATCTCCGGATAAATTTTTGCGGTGGCAATTAACTTTTTATGGGTTTTAGTTTACGGTTTAGAGTTTACGGTCAGAACGAGTGACTCATCATTGTCTACTAAATTAGTTGCACTTCATATAACAGAGAAAACGAGCAGCCTATCTGTACATTTGATCCAAAGTTAATAACATGAAGAAACGCAATATCTTAAGGCTTTGGTCGCGGCGGCAGCTGTCTCTCTCGGGCATTTTCACATTATTGTAGTTATAAAAATAGTTGAGACACGACTACTAGTCGGGCCACAGCTATCTCACTCGAACATCTTTTTGTTTGACATAAATTTTTGAACAAAACTGCTCAAGACCCATTTTTTTTTTAAATTATTGCTACATCTACATATTATACTGTAGATTTTGTTGACCGAGCGAAGCGAAGTTCTCAGAGTTTACTGGGACAAATCGGTATTTGTATGTATGTTTGTATATTAGTATGTTTGTGTGTATATTTGTCCGATGATAACTTGCGATCCGTTGATTCGATCTTCATGAAATTTTGTAGGCAAGTAGTTCATTTCAAAACGATTTTTAAGTTCGAATATGAGCTGAATCGGTCCAAGGGTTGTGAAGATATAGGAGTCGCGAGGTCTCAGTTCGCCGCGAACTACTAGTATAAAATATATATAAAAAAATATCAATCTCATGTCTTAACTCTTCTGGTCCACGGCGAACTGTGATCACTTCTTTTCCACGACTTCTCTTTCCGATTCAGAAATTACGTTCTCATGTAACCGCTTAAACAACAAAACGAGGCTTTGTTTTACAAGCAATAACCATTTAAGGATAAACGACTTTCATACAAAACTGTTGATGCCTTTTTAGGCGTCCTACTACGATTTTGAACTGGGCATGACTTAACATAGGTCTAATTTGGCCTCTAAGTATCGCAAAGTCGATAATTTAAAATGTTCATGGCTAGGAAATACCATCTTTCAACCCAATAATTACGACAAATTTTACGATTGTAGTGGTGTGTTCTTTACATGCGAATCATGCGATCGTGGTGTGCGTGAAATATTGATGTGTGCGTGCGTCTTGCAAAAATCGTGTACACTGGTTGTGCCGCGCGCGCGTCACGCGGTTTACGCGACGTTGCCAGCTTGTCGGTGCGTGTGTGAGCGAGACTAGGTATCCTTGCCTCGCGGCTTAGTCCGCGCGCAGCCTTCGATAATTGCGACGTTGCGAGATTCGGTATCGGTGTGCAGTGCAGTGTTTGATTTGGTTACCTAATCTATCTATACCAATATTATAAAGAGGAAAGATTTGATTGTTTATTTATTTCATTGTTTGTTTGTTTGAATGGGCTCCAAACCTGCTGAACCGATTTGAAAAATTCTTTCGCTGTTGGGAAGCTTCACTATCCCCGGGTGACATAGGTTATATTATATTTTCAAAAAAATTAGGGATCCTTACTAAAACTCCAATAATGTAACCCAAGATGATGTATTTCGCGTGCACTGCGAAAACTATTCATGATGAAAGAATAGTCTATACCAATATAATAAAGAGGAAAGATTTGATTGTTTGTTTGTGTGCATTGAATGGGCTCCGAAACTGCTGAACCGATTTGGGAAATTCTTTCACTGTTGGGAAGCTACACTATCCCTATACTATACTATATTTTATTTTTAAAAAAACTGGGATCCTTACTAAAACTCGAATAATGTAACCCAAGATGTAAAAAAAATACCTAAAATATCCTTTACATCGCGTGCGTTGCGACAACTATTGATGATGATAGAATAATCTATCTATACCAATATTATAAAGAGGAAAGATTTGATTCTTTGTTTGTTTGTTTGTTTGCATTGAATGGGCTCCGAAACTGCTGAACGGATTTGAAAAATTGTTTCGCTGTTGGGTTTTCGGCTTTCTTAATATTTTTTTTTTTTTTGTGACTTGACGCGGGTGGAGGGGTTTTCGTGTGTGTATTATGGTTTTTATTTTTTTGTTGGGTGCCCGTGCGAAGCCGGGGCGGGCTGCTAGTAACCTAATAATAACGTACATAATTATAATAGAATGCAGCAGACATCATCGTTGCGCTATAGACGCCATCAATATTCTGGCCAAAAAAAGAGCACGAAACGTGTTCGTGCTCGGCTGAAATATTATCATGGCGAAGGTGTTTCGTAAGTGCCTACCTACCTAATTTATAAATAAAAAATATAATTCGAGACTTCTTGCCCATTTTCATGGCGATGGGGGGATTTCTACCCTTCCAACTGCGATTTTCATTTGCGGTCATAGATTTAAAATTCATCATCATCATGATCAGCACGTTTCCTAACGTATCGAGACTTCTTGCCCATTTTCATGGCGATGGGGGGATTTCTACCCGTCAAACTGCGACGTTCATTATCGGTCATAGATTTTAACCATAATCATCATCATCATTAGCCAAATTGCTACCGTATGGAGGTTTCTTACCCGTTTTTATCATGCTCCTCCTTTTTTTTTAACTTTACAAGTCGACCTAAACGATCCAGCCATACCCAACTGCAGGACCGCCCCGCGGGCCGCTCGCGGCCCGCGCAGCCTCGCGAAATATATATTTTGAGGACTTTGACATAGGTAACCATTTATACATTTTTAGGGTTCCGTAGTACTACAAGGAACCCTTATAAGTTTGTCATGTTCGTCTGTCTGTCTGTCTGTCCGTCTGTCTGTTTGAATCCTTTACAGCCCGCACCGGCTTCGCACGGGTGTTTGACGAGGGAATGAAAATTATAATGCACACGCAGAACCCTTCTATTTGCGTCAAGTTGCAGAAAAGAAGGAAGTGTAAGGAGGGCTGAAAGGCTGCCCAGCAGCGGGGGGATTTTTGGGGTCGGTTCAGTGGTTTCGGAGCCTATTCAATGCGGGCAAACGGGCAGTCAAATCTTTCCTCTTTATAATATTTATTTTTGGTGTGACTAACTAATAACCTAAATGAAAAAATTCTGAAAAACTTCCTTCTTAGTGAAATAATAGATTTTTTGTAAAAGGTGCCTATATAGGTATAGGAACCTATATAGGTAGGTGGTAAGGTGGTAGATAGAGGTATATGAAAATCTTGGATATTTCATGCTGCGCGATTGAAATATGTACATAATACTAATAATACCTACCTACCTACCAACCAACCAACCAACCAACCTACCTACCTACCTACCTACCTACCTATTAGTTAGTTAGTTATTTTTGTGTGTGGTGTTTGTTGTGTTGTTTGATAACTTATTCTGTAAAAAAATAGCACAAAAGGAACAAAAATCTACAAAAACAGTAATTTTCAAATGAGGATTCGATCCGGGGACCTTCGTCTCATTGATACACACTACAAAACGAAGCATAATGAAAATCCGTCCACTCGACCGCTCGGCCAGTCGATCTGATAGGTGGAATGCCGAAAATCGGGTACTCAATTTCGTATTTGCTTGTAACCGTTTTGAATTCGCATGTGATTCGGTCATAGATTTAAAATTCATCATCATCATCATCAGCCTGTTCCATATCGTACCGAGATTTCTTACCCATTACCCACGCCCCGCGGTTTCACCCGCGGTATAAACTCTGTAACGGCTGAACGGATTTGGATGAGATTTGGAATGGAGGCTACCATACCTAAATTTGGCTACCTCCATACCAAATTGCATTAGAATCCGTGCAGCTGTTACAGATTTGAACGGGAACAAACACACTTACATACTAACATACCTACTTACATACACACAAACTTTCGCATTTTGGTGTGACTAACTAATAACCCCATATCTAAAATTTGTTGGAATTCAGCATTTCTGAGTATGGGGCTCGGTGCGCGCTCCATCAGTGGTGCCAGGAAAAATAATGCAAAATTTCGGGAAAAAAATTCACCTCAATAATGATGATGAATGCATTTTTATGTATGATCTCGTTGCGCGCACGCTCACTGATCCCGGGAAAAATATTAAAAAAAATCTGAAAAACTTCCTTCTTAGTGAAATAATAGATTTTTTGTAAAAGGTGCCTATATAGGTATGGTACCTATATAGGTATGGTACCTATATAGGTAGGTGGTAAGGTGGTAGATAGAGGTATATGAAAATCTTGAATATTTCGTGCTGCGCGATCAAAAAATGCACATTATACTAATAATACCTACCTAGCCACCAACCAAGCAACAAACCTACCTACCTACGTACCTACCTATTAGTTAGTTAGTTATTTTTGTGTGTGGTGTTTGTTGTGTTGTTTGATAACTTATTCTGTAAAAAAATAGCACAAAAGGAACAAAAATCTACAAAAACAGTAATTTTCAAATGAGGATTCGATCCGGGGACCTTCGTCTCATTGATACACACTACAAAACGAAGCATAATGAAAATCCGTCCACTCGACCGCTCGGCCAGTCGATCTGATAGGTGGAATGCCGAAAATCGGGTACTCAATTTCGTATTTGCTTGTAACCGTTTTGAATTCGCATGTGATTCGGTCATAGATTTAAAATTCATCATCATCATCATCAGCCTGTTCCATATCGTACCGAGATTTCTTACCCATTACCCACGCCCCGCGGTTTCACCCGCGGTATAAACTCTGTAACGGCTGAACGGATTTGGATGAGATTTGGAATGGAGGCTACCATACCTAAATTTGGCTACCTCCATACCAAATTGCATTAGAATCCGTGCAGCTGTTACAGATTTGAACGGGAACAAACACACTTACATACTAACATACCTACTTACATACACACAAACTTTCGCATTTTGGTGTGACTAACTAATAACCCCATATCTAAAATTTGTTGGAATTCAGCATTTCTGAGTATGGGGCTCGGTGCGCGCTCCATCAGTGCTGCCAGGAAAAATAATGCAAAATTTCGGGGAAAAAATTCACCTCAATAATGATGATGAATGCATTTTTATGTATGATCTCGTTGCGCGCACGCTCACTGATCCCGGGAAAAATATTGAAAAAATTCTGAAAAACTTCCTTCTTAGTGAAATAATAGATTTTTTGTATAGGTATGGTACCTATATAGGTATGGTACCTATATAGGTAGGTGGTAAGGTGGTAGATAGAGGTATATGAAAATCTTGAATATTTCGTGCTGCGCGATCAAAATATGCACATTATACTAATAATACCTACCTAGCCACCAACCAAGCAACAAACCTACCTACCTACGTACCTACCTATTAGTTAGTTTTGTGTGTTGTGTACACACAAAATAACAAATAACAAACAACAGTACCTACTATGGACTAAATTAATCTAACCCGGGTCTAAAATCCATATTTTTAGTCGCAGAATAATGTCTATCGACGCGGAAAACACAACATTTTTGGGTATTGCATATTTCATTAGGTCATTTCATTAGGTATTAGGTATGTAAAATTCGAAATTAATTTGAAAAAAACCGAAAAAAAGTGGAAAATTTGTTCGGAAGGTACCAGACTCGGTGCCTTTAGAACCCCCGATATGGGGTTATTCCAGGGACCCAGTTATTCAATCGTCAAGCAGTAGTGTGCAAAACATCACTGTGTTCCGGATTGAAGGGCAATGTTTCCAGCGTAATTATTGGGCACAGAGATTTAACATCTAATATCTCAGAGTAATGAGCGCAGTGCATTGCCGCGCATGGTTTTGAACTGTTGAGGTTCAAAATTCTGGGTGGCACTGAACTGTTATGAGCAAGCGTGAAGCTTAACATCAGCTGAGTGACTTGCTCGTCTCGTCACCAAATAACAAAAAACATAAACTTACATGCTTACACACTTACACACGAACTTTCGCATTTTAAATATTTGTGTGACAATATTAGGTTTATGTAGATATATACTTTTATAAGTTTCGTTACTAATTTTGAATAAGTTTGTTTGTCAAGAAACCCACAGCAAAAATTAAAATAAATAGTATTCTCGAAATTAAATTATAAAAAATAATACTACCTAATTTTAGGGGTTCGAACCCGGAACCTCACGAGCGCTACCTAATCAAACTGATGACTTCGGCCACCGAGACGATATTCAGAGCAACGAAATTTCGTATTTGCTTGTAACCGTTTTGAATTCGCATGTGTGCGTAATGTTCATGCGTGCATACAGGCGTTGAAGATTATTTGAATTTTCAGTCGAGTGCAGCTATTAATGGGCTCTATTATTTTTGAGATGTGTTTATAACAATAGTAAGAGGTCGCAAAGTGAATTAAAACTGGGGCAGATTACCTCAATTGAGTTTTCAACGACAGCGCCATCTCTTGGCGCCTACCTACCTAGCGGACTCAAACGAAGCACCTTAACACCGAAAATAAACCGGAAACATAACAATAGAACCTCTTGTCTTTATTTAATCACACAATTGAATCGTCACAGTCTATGGGCTGACAAATTCGCACGCCCTCTAGATCGCCTTAAACGCGCACTTAAGTTACCCTTCCTTCACCCTCGGACGCCTCCGTTCTTTTTATATCGCAACTTTATTAACGCATAAAGGTCTCCTGATGGCCCTCTAAGAATTAGGATGCGTTCTTGCTGGAGCAGAACAAATGGAGCCGGAACTCTTCGGAATCATCCGTAAACCACCTCTGTCCCATCTCTAAGCAATTAATGCTGTTATCGCGATCCAAATTTGAATTCGGATTTTCGCGCGCTAATCTGCGTTACTTTTTAAATTTACTTTTTAAATACGGAGTGGTAAAATGTAGATGTTAACGGGGTCGTTAACACCTAATATCGCAAATTCTAAAATACTCAATTAATCTAAGTACAGGTTTTTAATAATTCGTTCTTTAAAAAATACTATGTATCAATTAAAAAATAAAATATCACAACGTTGTAAATATTTTTGGATTCACCACTGACAAGTTTTTTGTTTTTTTTTTATTTGTTACACAAGAAAATATATTATAATGTACGAGGAATACAAAACGTTAAATTAAAAGAAGAAGAAAAAACGAATAAAAAGAAACATATCAATACTTAACATTCCCTATAAGCGTTCTTAGTATTTTTGATTGTGAATTTGTTATGATTGCATCTCTGTGACAAAAGATATCATTCATTCATTCATTCATTAAAGTTGCGTTCATTCAAATTGCAAGGAAATCGGTTCCTTGTCTATATTTTTTGACTATCCGCAGGATTCTGTGTATCGGAAATAGCTCTTTTTTACATTAGGGATGTAATACACGTATAATGGGGCGAAACGTCGATTCCTACTCGTACCGTCGTGAAACCAATCGGATTTACATGTCTACCAACGTACTAAAACGAAATCATGAATGAAGCGCAGTATAGGAAACCGAAAACATTATCCTTATGCTCCCATTTTACGACCTTTACCCCCATGAGTGGAAAGGGTCAACGCGACACGCCGTAAACTCCGCTCTCGCTCAAACTCGTGTTATACCACTCGAGATAGAAAGAGACAATCGAGAAGATGAGTCGATTTTTTTTTTTATTATCACCATCGGCGGTGCTCTTTTATTTCCTTTTTACGGTCCGAGTACCTCATAAAAAGACAATAAACTTACTATTTACAGACCATCAGGAAATTGTTAGCTGAAGAGGCCTTTACGACACATGCTGGGGTAGTGATGCACTCTTTATGATTCAACCGTAAAATGTACGGATGATACATTTGTATCTGTGTGAGTGTATCACTGAAATCAGCTAATAATATTTGGTATCTATTAACGGTTCCTCTTACCCCCGCCCTTCTTGGATTCTTAGTTCTCTTAGTAAACTGAGCGTTCTGCGATCGGCGTGGAGATTATGGCACCTCCTCCTAAGGAGGTCTTTATCCAGCTGTGGACGTCTTAAGGCTGCCGATGATGATTTACACTACGTATGCATATACAGGGTTATAAGGAAAGAGTATGCTAAGCCGAAAGAGGCTCATAGTACTCATCATTATGAACAACTTTTTCTATGGGACCAATACTGTAATCGAGACAAAAACAGAACAGCTATTCCATAGAAAAATGTCAATGGCATTCGACAAAATGTATGGAACAGCTGATATTTTTTTCTCGATTTCAGGGTTGGTCCCATAGTGAAAGTTGTACACAATCATGAGTACTATGAACCCCTTTCGGCTCAGCATATCCTTTCCTTATAATCCTGTATAACTCCACACTAGGGTGCCCTGTGCCTCGCATTATTTCGCACGAAAATATGACCTATGCGAAATCTTTCGAAATGACTAACTTTCGAACGAAATCCCAAATAAAAGTCGCATTTTTGCAATAGTTATAGCACTCGCTAACTCAACGAGTGGTTTGAACTATTCGAATTTGCTTTCTATCGATAGAAAATCTTTAATTTCGCATGACATTTTCGTGGGAAATCCTAAGCGATTCAAAAATAAAGCCTATAGACAACACCCAGAGCAGATATTTAAATGTGCGCAAGTTTAGACAATCTAAAACTTGGACATTTGGATTATCTGTAGACCTTTCATGTTTTCTGGTCAATTCAACTGTTATTTTTATGTAGTAGGCTAAGTAGTTGTAGTTTGTATGTATTTTGCGTAGTTAAAAAAGGCTCTTGCCCGTTAAAAAAAGAGTCTAACATACGTGTTGTAATACTGTTGCAAGTGGACACTGTGATACCAGTCACAACATCCCGAGACTACACCATTTAGGAAACCGGTCCAATTGGTACAGCCGACATTCTAACACTCCTGTCAATGTAGAATGTATTTTTTTTCTTTTTTTCTCCATTATTAAACATACATAGCATTTTGTCTAATGCCAAACTGCATAGCAGTTTGTAGGCAGTGTGTATCTCTCATTGTGAACATTGTATTATAGGTACTATGTACGCGTAGGTGAATTATGTAATTATAACTAAGTATGTAGTAGGTATATTATTATCTAGGTTTCCTAATATTTATGACATGATTAGTTATTATTATATTGAAATATTTACGAAAATAGCACGACAGCACATGCTGTAATGGACAGTAGTTACTGTCGCAAATATTCTCAATTTGCTCCAGTATTTTGTCGAACATTAATTTCTTTAAAACTTTCTTAAATGTAAAATTTGGTTTTAAATTGTTTTTCAATGTTGTCCGGCAAATCATTACAAATTCTAGGAACTATCCATTTCCTGGTACGGGTTCCATAGTAATTCTCCATTCAATCATCTGTTCGGGCGGACTCGAACGCGTGACATCCCCATACGCCAGACGAATGATCAACTAAGCTAAGAGGGTCTATGAGCTTGGATATCGATGATTGCGAAACGCATGAGCGATACGAGCAACTAAGTAAACACTGGGAGCAAAGTGCTCGCTTATTATAGCTCGCGGTATAACCCGTCGTAAAACCATAGACGCGTTAAGAACCATATTTAAGAGAACACACCCGCTTTGAGGATACTCCCGCTTTGTGCGCTCCCGCTCGCACATTTTTGAAGTTATAATCCAATAAAATCTAATAACTATATATTTAGTGTTCTTAGCAAAAAAGTACTAGAACACTTCTAAAAATTGGATGCTGTATCTGTCAATCTAAAGGCCTCGATACATGGCCTGTCCTGACATCGTTTTAAAGAGATGGCTATATATAAGTTTCTGGGGGAGCGAAAGGGAGACCTTATAACCTTAATAGTTTGTTTCTTTTGCTCCCGTGAAATTCAAATCAAGCTGTCCCTTTTCACACTATGTCAGGTCAGGCCATGTATAGACACCCTAATAACAAAAACATTAAAGATAAAGTTTTTTTTTTAATCTTTTTGTTTGACGGAAGAGTTTTTTTTTTAAACCTATACGTATTTTCGATAGCCTCCATCTAATTAAAATACATAAAAACGAAAGCTTCTTATCTTGTGATAATTTAGCTTTTATTTCTCTCTTTAATTTTGGCTCCAAATATGGAGCCAAAAAAAAAAAAAAAAAAATATTACTGGCTAAATACAGTATATAATAATATACTGTATTTAGCCAGTAATATTTTACAATTAAAACAAGTCTCAATTATAGTCTAAGTCAAGAAAAGTGAGTCACGGACAAGTCCCAGTCATGTCCCGTTAAGTGGTACTTTACTGGAAGCTTCTACGGAGTTTTAGAGACAACACGAAAAGAAACGATTCACCACTTTATACGATTGCCCCACACTCGTTCATGTTGCGATACACTTAATGGATAAATTAAAACGAATACTACAAAACGGCGACAGGATTTTCCCACGTTGGCGCCAAAACCCCTTTTTATTTACACCTAGCGTTTTTTTTTAAAATTGAAACTGCGTGTATGAAACACATTGTAGGAGTTTTGGCTCCCGCCAGCTCCACGTTCCCACGTGAAGAAGTCATGTCGCGTCATTGTATTATTTTCCACAACTTATGTTATTTCGTGTGTTAATGTGTAAAAATAGTGGATTTTTATTCATTAAGTGTTCGTAAATGTGAACGAGTGTTGGTGAATATATAATGTTATGAAAAGTGACTCTTCGTGTTGTTTCCAAAACTCCATAGAAACCTCTAGTAGTAAAGTCTCCTCCTTTTTACTGAGGCATGACATGGACTTGACCGTCACTTAAACTATGACTGAGACTTATTTTGATTGTGAAATATTACAGTACTTGACGCTGGCTAAATACACAGCGTGTAGAGCCAAAACATAAGAGAAAACAACAGGCTACGCAAAGAAGCGCAGGTACGCCGAAGAAATCGGAAGCTGCCTCAAGCTCTCAGTTTTATTTGGGAATTTCGTCAAGTTTAATAATAGTTATTAAATCGCTGCCCGTCTTACCTAATACAGAGTTAAGTGCTCTTTTTTATGATTTAACACTGATTCGCCTCGATATTACTGGTCATAAATTATGGCTAGATTACCGGCTAAATTGTTTTAATGATGTTTTCACTTTTATGTTTATGACTGATATTTTAAGGCATTTGGAACAAAACATTGCGGCAGCATTAAGTATTTTTATGTTAAGTGTTAGCTGACAAGCGTGGTTAAGTTTTTGCCAAAAACACTGACTTGTGGAGCTAAGCAATAATAATTATTTTAAAAAAAGCTTCTCTGCTTCATTTCTTTAAGGTTTTTTTTTCTTAAGTTTTGGCCCCATCTTGCTTTATTAGGGTTATTAGGGATTTATCAGGGTTGTCGAAAACGTTTTGACATTTTACCGGCACCAAACTTTATTTATTTTTTCATGTGTGGTTTCGATATGCTCAGTAGATATCGCTTTTACTTGGTTTGGTATTTAAAAAGTTGTTGTGTAATACCCAACAACTCCAACTCTCTAACCCCCGAATACTGAAACGTTTGTTAACTTTGACGACAGATTAAGTCAATGCTGTCTTTGTCATTTGCTTAGTGCCAGACAAAGGCAGTATTAGAATTAATCTGTTGTCAAAGTTAACAAACGTTTCAGTATTCAGGGGTAACTCTATTGCAACCTGCTCTCGTAGTTCTAGCGGTTTAGGCGCGATAATGTAAAAGCTGTGTATGTATGTATGTATGAGCGTTATTGACAGCTCCATACATGAGGCCTCAAAGTAGTCAGGTTTAAGGAGAAGCTTATTGTGCGTTTGTGAGTGTGCATGACTTTAAGAGTTGAAATTTTTAATTCTAAAAAGGTGTAAAAAAGACAGTGTGTAAAAACGAGTGTGTTTATTTTAATTCACTATTAATTTATTCATTTTAATATTAATTTATTGTTTTTATGAGGGCTTACCTCTATTAATTATACCTAATTTATTCTGACCGACTTGTAGCTTTGCTACCAATAAATATTTAATTTCATTTAAAAAAGTGTGGGGTATATGTTAACCTATCTGTATTCTTGTAACTTGTCACACAGCTCTACAATCTACATTTAACTTCACCACAATCCAAAACAACTTTAATCATGGTAAAGTTACATTCAAAATTAAACGCATGACGGAGCGATACACTCCAAGTTTCAACTTGAAGATAACTTCGCGCTTTTAAACTAAATACAAGTAAAGAGGCTTTAGTCTTCCGCGGAGCTTAGCTCCGCTCCGCTTCGCTTCGCTTCGTCGCTACTTCGGTGTCGAAGCAATTTCGTATGCGGCTCTGACATGAAACAAGTACGCTTTGAGTTGATGCATTGCATGGAGCTTTCGTGAAATTGAAATTGAAGCTGAAATTTTTGCAGATGTTTTAATGTTATAATAGACGTATGGACGTATGGAGCTCGCTATGCTCGGAGTTTCTTTGCGCGATAAATTCCAGAACAAGGATATTCGACGAAGAACCAAAGTCAACGATATAGCTTTTAGGGTTCGCAGGCTGAAGTGGCAATGGGCAGGACACATCACTCGAAGAACTGATAACCGGTGGGGAAGAAAGGTTTTCGAGTGGCGACCACGAACCAGAAGACGCAGCGTAGGCAGGCCTCCCACTAGGTGGACGACGATATTATGAAAGTTGTGGGGAGCCGGTCCACCGGCACCGGTGCAACGTTTTGGCTTCACACATAGTGTATTTAGCAAGTGTCTAGTTTTTAAACATTTCAAGGCTTTCAAGTAAAAGTAAAGTAAAATAAAATAAATCACAACTAAAACAAGTCTTAGTCATAGTCTAAAGCAAAGCTAAGTCTATCAAGCAATGGAGGTCACGGTTAAGTTCAAGTCATGACCCAGTGAAGTGATGCAGACTTTACTAGAGATTTCTATGGAGTTTTGGAAACGACGCGAAGAGTCACGTTTTAGGTGTGAAAAACTCAAGTTTTGGAAAATAATACGCGACATAACTTCTTCGCGTTTTCGCCAAAACTCCTTCTCCAAGGTTTTTCGGATGTAAATATCGTCAATATCCTTTCTTCCTGGCTCAAAACAGAAAAACTAAATATCGTTTTGTTTATTTCCTTGTCAGCTCATTGTACAGCATATTTTTGACCGTGCTACATTTTAGGCTTTACATGACATCTCTCGTTACTTGACACTGACAACCAACTAGAAACAAATCGTCTAAACAAGACCACCAACAGCCGCCCGCCGCCATGTTCGAATTTGGAACACTATTTAAAAAATGCTAATCTGTACAATGGCGTTTTCCCGCCTCGATTTGCAAACAGAGACGCCGTGACGATTGTATGGTGATGTGGCTCGTGTCGTCGCAGCTATTCTGCCCACGTGATAAATATTATAGGATATTAGAATAGAACCCTGATTATAGAACTTGATTAATTTAATGTTTTAAATAATGCAAAACTAAAGAAGATCGTCTATTTAGTGAAGGATCAGGGACCCTATTCCTGTGCGATCGAGATTAACTCTGTCACTCTCACTCCCATTAAATTCTTAATTAGAGAGACAGAGATCGAGATAATCTCGAGCGTACAGGAATAGGGTCCCAGGTCCCAATCTCAGAAATGAAAGCGTGATTTGCCAGAATTTTAAGGATCATTAATCGATCAAAATAATAACGTGGGTCTTTAATGCATGTTTCTCAAGGCTTTACTACATTACCTGACCCGACATCGTGCGAAAGGGACAGCTAGACTTGAATTTCACGAGAGCAAAAGAAACAAACTACTAAGGTTATAGCGACTCCTTTCGCTCCCCAGAAATTCATATTTAGCCATCTATTTCACACGATGTCAGGTCAGGTCATGTATAGCCACTTTTAACTGAAAACGTTGAACGTCAACGTCAAAGGTACAAAGACATTGACATTTCAAGTTCGCCTTCGATGTCACCATTTGAATAAAGTATACAGCATCGTTGGGTACGGATGAAAAACATGGCGATTAGTCTAACACTAGATAGTCAAATTAAGTAGGTACCAGGTCTTTAATAATGTCAAATACGTAGCTTTTGTCCATTTGGTGTAAGTGACGTGATACAATTTCGTACTCACAATACAATGTTAGGCTCTATCTGTGTACGTTGTAATGTGAATCATCCCTAAGTAGGTATGAGCTTTAAAAGTTAAGCAACATAAAACGAAACGAAAAGTAACTCACAGCTCAAAATAACAATCCCAATTTGTTTTTAAAATAATACTGGCATACATCGGCATTACCGGAATCCGCCGCATTCCCACCCGCAAAGGAATTCATTCCATATTTCAGAAATATGATTCTATATTTAAAACCGTCGCGGGGTACTTCGCGCCCCTTGAGCGAAGAAAAAAAAAGAAAAAATATCGACCGTGTTGCCAACATAAACGTCGCGTGATAAATTACCTTCGGGAAATTAAAACTGTCTTTTAAAATGCTTTGGAACAATACAATTTTCTTTTTCCTCTCTAATCTGTATCCATCTCGGTTCTTCGTTAATGTTTCATATATTTTCGTCTCATTCTTAAAAAGAAAATGCGCTCAGAAGGAGAAAACTGAAGATATTTTTAATAATAAACTTTGAGGAGAATTATTACGATTATGTGACCGTTTTAATAATTTTAAAAGGAAAATGTGCAAACAAAACGTAAATAGCTTAAAAGTAATCGTACTTTTGTCACGAAACGCTAGTCAGTGTTAAAATGTTCTCTGCATCAGCCATTTTAACAGCCAACTGCTAGTAAATCGGCCTACCATCGAAGGGATTATTGGGCCATACCCACGATGCTGGCCCGGTGCGGGTTGGCGGATTCACATACGCCATCGAATTTCTTGTCCAGAAATATGCAGGTTTCCGCACGTTGTTTTCCTTCACTGAAAAGCGTAAATCCGGACGTAAGTTCCAAAGAACTCATTAGTACGGGCCCGCCCAAGTACGAACCTGCGAGCCCAAGAACATGAGGCGAGACTTAGCTACCACTACTCCAAAAAAATGAAGATCTTTTTACCTGAAAGTAGCTACATACCTTCTGTACAAAAAAGATAGAAACAAGAAAGCTCCACAAAGTAAATAAAGAATAATAATAAGGGACATTGTTCATATTTCTCTTATCAAAATCCTAAGTGGCGTTTGATTTCCTTAAAATTATCATCAACAAGAATAAAATTACAAACAACAGCCAAAAAAAAATTACGCACAATCGCCCGACTTCAAACAAAGCGCTCAAGATGCACAATCTAATAATTAAAAGAAGAACCTCACAAACACATTAAGTACCAACCATCCAAATCTAATTTCTCCAGATGAAAAAAACAAAGTTAATTACATTTTTCTTGAGATAAGAAACCCTATTTGAATCCGTTATCACTGCTGCCACCCTGCATCAAATTATGTGAGAAGGTGAGAAAACGAGGAACTTAAATGTTTCGTAGGGAAGCTGTCACTTTAGTCCACAAAATACGCTGGTGGCTCCTCCATTCAGCTCTAAGGATACGTTGGTCGTGCTTTACTCCCTTCAATCCGGACGTTTTTCGACCCTCTAGCGGTATAATATACCAAGCGTAATTTAAAGATAACTAATGCTCAGGGTCATTAAGGAACGTTCCAGAAAACTCGAGAAAATGCAGCCAAATGCATTTTTAATATTGGCAAGACTTTATCTGTGCATTCGAATGTTTGTTCGGTTTGTAATTTTCTTTTTTGAATTAGGAATAGTAACGATTTTCTTTATTTATAAATTGCTAGAGTTCGCTTTTCAAATTAACCCCTTTATTGGCTTCACGACGAGTATTTTTTAACTAATTCCATTAAGCGTTATAATATCAACATTTCTGCTGCTGCTGTATATGTAGCTATTTATGAAATAGTAATCACACTAATTATAAAAATAGAAATAAAGTTTGATATATTATACTTATAAATGAGAAAGATTGTGTGTAAGTAGTTAAGCATGTAAGTGTGTTTGTTTCCGTTCAACTCTGTAACTGCTGAACGAATTTGATATGGAGGTAGCCTATATCCTGGCTTTTTATCCCGGCAATATATTCGGTTGCTGTAGAATAGCGGGTGAAACCGCAGGGTGCAGCTAGTATTGTAAAAGCTTTTTTTATAGCTATAAAATCACGTCAAATGTAACGATTTGTGACAGACAAAAACATTTCAGGAAAGCGTCACCCCAAAACGTTAGTTAAAAAGTTTTCATAGCGTCTATTAAAAGGAAATCATCTTTCTTAATTTTCATCACAATAATCATAAAAATACTTTAATTAAAATGGATTTTTCCCGAATCCCGCGCTCTAAGCGGCTTTACGGCCTCGTAAAATAATCTTTTTTTAGTCTCGTCCTGCGTTCGCGAGCATAAATTTAAGATTTTGTCAGATTTATTAAGTAGGTCTTGTGTGAATTTGTCGTAAACGTCCGATAGTATTTTACTGCGGCGAGATTATTACGTTTATTGACCAAAAAAAAAACACCTTGTCACAAACTTTTTCACTTTTTTTTTCCAAACTCTGAGGAGACCTTATTCGATCGTTAAAAATTTGACTTCAAAATCTTAGGGTCAATTAGACCTATTCTAACAAAGGTCGTAAGAGTATTTCATTCAAAATTTTTATTGGGTAGTAAAAATTTTAATCGTAATAAATATTTTTAAACAGTTTTACGTCTTTACTGACGAGGCGGTCACATCGTAAAGTTATAGGAAATAAAACCTATTTGGGTAGGTTAAATTACATAAATGAGTTCTAAATACATTTAATCGTAATCACATAATTTGGTTGCGTTCAAAATTAACTTGAGTTGTTACGACCGGAACCGATGTGGTCTAATTTCGAAAAATATGTTATGTACATGCAACACTATTCTACATTTACAATACTAAGCACGCTATATTTTGCCCCGGAAGATTATAGAAACCCATAGACTGCCCGTTTTTTTTTTTTTAAATAGGTTTACTTCACTTCACTTACCACCGTCGGAGTTTTGGCTGGAAAGTGAAGAAGACATGTCGCATCATTGAATTATTCTCCAAAACTTGTATTACTTGGAGTGTTAAGGTGCAACGTTTCGCTCAGCGCGCGAAATTCAAATGTTTTATGTCAATTATAGCTTAATTACTCTTCGTATGTTCATGAAAACTAATTTTGCGATAATATATAGACTGTTTCAAGAAATTACACCAACCAAAAATTTAAGTTGAAAGCTAGTATTAGTACATTTCCCACTAAACAAAAAACCAAGATGAAAATCAGCTTATTCAGATTTGTAGCTAAACCAATTATTATTATCTAGGTGATCATTTTGCCCGTAATTTCTTAAAACAACTTATTTGTTGTCGCAAAATTGGTTTCAATAAATCCACGACGAGTAAATAAGCTGTAATTTACAAAAAACTCAAGAAAATTTGAATTTCGCGCGATGAGTGAAACGATGCACCTTAAGAAAAACCTTGACATTGGCTAAATGCACTTTATGTGGCGTCAAAATATAAGAGAGAAAAATGACCATCCGCGCCACACATGACCACACGACATTGTAAGTCGCGGGAAAACGGTGGATGCAAATGAAATGGATGCAAATGGCGTGTTGCAGTGGCGTGTTTTGACTGATGATAATGATGATGATAACAAAAAATACTTAATAATATACTTTCCATTTTTATTTTGTTACTAGTTGTTACACTCGACTTCGGACGCGTGACATTACAAAAAAAAAAACCTATGTCCCTCTTCGCATTTATAATATTAGTTAGAATAGGATAACAGAACGCTTTGTCAAGTGATATTAATATTTTAGACTCCGTCTATTTTTAATCAGTACACTGTAAAAACCAGGAAGTATCTTTTTAAACTTTTTTTACAGACACGTCTAGGAAATATTGTGAGGGCGCCACAGGAATGTTAAAAAGTGTTCTTGATTAAATAAAATGTCGCCTCAGAGGGGCAAGACACGTGATTAGAATTAAGCAGGGTACCGTATAATGCCTAACTTAGCTTTTATAGCGGAAGAATTAAAGTAATTTGGTTGGTGACATGATTTATCTGAGTGTGAATGACACTTGGTCTATTGTTAAAATTATGACACATGTGTTAATGTTTGACGAAAATTATGGACTGGTATTAATGTACGTTTTATACTAGCTACCCGCCCCGGCTTCGCACTGGTGTAATTTAGAAAAAATATACTTAGCAACTAGAAAAAAAAAATACGGTGAATACCGCATCAAAATCCGTTGCGTGGTTTAGGATGAGTTATCGGATATACAGACAGAAAGACGCGGAAAGTGACTTTCTTTTATACTATGCAGAGAAGAGAAGGCACAGGGAATAAAATTGGGTGCCTATTATTGGTTTTTGGCGCCAACGCGAAAAAAACACGTCGCCATTTTGTATTATATTTCTAATCTGTGTTGTGTAGACAGGTTATATATAGATACCGCATAACGAGATCGTAGTTCCGACAAAAACAATTGAAATCAAATCATTAATTATTTTTGACTTAACTTAACAGGTACACAAATTATGATGAATCCAAAGGCTTCCGAAACTAGTTAAAACTATATTTTAGAAGCCTATTTACCAAAGTTCTCATTGGATATCTCAAAGTTACGCCTATCCGCGCTCAGTAATGATCCAATAAGATTACATTTTATATGTGTATTAGAACCGATGCGTCGTGCGCATGCGTATGATGTTGCGGAATCTAGTAATCTCTGATTGAGTAGAAATAATGGATTATAGTGAAACAAAATTTTATAAAGTGGAGAAACGTGACTTTTCGGATTGTTTCCAAAAATAGAAGCTTTGAGTAAAAAATCCACTTTAATGGCGCATGACTTGGACTTGGCTGTCCCTTTGCTTGACTTAGACTATGACTGAGACTTGTTTTAATTGTAAAATATTTTACTTTACTCGAAATACTACAAAGCTTGAAACTGACTAAATATACTATTTGTGGAGCCAAAATATAAGAGTAAAAGAAAAAACGTTTGACTTGGGAAACCCAGATAAACAGTAGGCAGTAAATAACAGTTTCATTTGGGCAGTAAACAAGTCTAGATGAACGTGAGATAAGTCTATATAGTCTGTGTCGGCTACCGGTCTAACCCGCGTATGAATTCAGTATGTATTAGACCTTTAGAAGCGTTTTTTTTTTTTTTCTTGCACAGATATATTTTTTTATATGTTGTCATGTACCTGTACCAAAAATCTATATTATATGAACAAGCTCTTTTTTAGGAATCAACGCAGAGACCAAACCGCTCATGTTAAAGACGTGCAATTTGAACCCTATACTCCTCATATGGTCTAGGCCAGGGTCTCCAAACTACGGCCCGCGGGCCAAATCCGGCCCGCGACAGCTTAAGACTAGTGTCATCAATCTGGCCCACGACAGCCAATGTTTTACTGTTGTTACTATTGCTGTGATAAGTTGAATGGAAGAGAATGAAAACACAGAATGATAATTGATGTTTGCTTAGGTGGGCAGAAAAATTAAAATTGTTATGGCCCTTGCAACATACCGAAAAAAAGTCTTCGGTTATTTTGGAGACCCCTGGTCTAGGCGAACAATAAAAACAGATTTTGCGAAATCCCACCCCTAAAGGGGTAAAACGGACCCCCAAAGTGTGTACGCAAATAAAATATTTTTTCATTCTAAGCTAATGAAACAAATGAAAAAAATCTGCTAAATTCTATTATTTTTGTCAAATCATCTTAATTTAAATAGCTTACCGACTGCTTGGAAATATCATTGGTTTTAATTACAGCTTACCTGTAAAAAAATAAAACAAATCATTAGTATTCACGGATTATTCGGGTTGAGGTAAGGTCTACCTTACCAATAAAATTATATTAATTATTAAAAAAAAAAACTTTCGCGAAATGTAAACATTCATCCAACATCTTCCTTGTAAACATTCATGCTGTGAGTTTATGTGAAAATAATTTTCTTTCGGATACAATTTAAGCTTTTCAAAGAGTGTCTACACACGAAACGATTTGGTCGGCGAAAGGGAGAAGGTTTTTAAGGTTATAGCTTCTCCCTTTCGCTTCCCTAGAAACTTATATAAAGCCATCTCTTTCAAGCGATGTCGGGACCGACCAAATCGTTTCGTGTGTAGACACTCTAAGACCCTGATGTGATGATTAAAAATATTTATATTTAAATCTTAAATTTTATTTTAAGTTTTGTAAGTTTGGTCGGTTTTTTTTGTAAGGGCTGTGGATTTTGTAAATAAATAAAATAAAAATCAAAATCTTAAAAAAACTTTTCCGAGCGTTCATGGATGCGACTATTATTAAGCGACATCCCCTAAGTGCAGACAAGCGCTATTAATATTTATGTGTATGTCATATGCAATTATTGTAATGCAGTGCACCTTTCGTGTTACTGCAACTGTCAATGATAATGATAGACTGATAAGTTCGGACATATTTAATAGTAGTCGATACACGCGACTTCGTTCGCGTGGACAAAAAAAATCCTATGTCCATCGTTGTGATACTAACTACTTATTAATTTTTATCAAGATCCGTTCAGCCGCTTAGCCGTGATTACGCGACAAAAATCCAGACAGAGAGTTACTCTCTATAGTTCGGTAGATGGCGTTGATCCGTTTTTGTGCATTTTTTTGACCTTTTGTATGGACTGACAGTTCTGAATCGCGCAAACGAAGTGTTTTGCTCGAGAAGAACATATTCATTTTTATAACTCGAAGCTTTTTGGTCCTGTTACGACATCAGCCATATATATTTTTATCATATTGGTTTCAATTTTTTCAATACAAGACGTGTGCAAGTGGCGCACCGAGTGGATAATTAGGTTCTTTGTAACTTTGTTTCCTCTTTGTTGTCCAGAACTCCAGGTTCGATTTAAAAAAAACTTCTACTAACTTACAGTAATTCCTGAGTGATATATAATTATATGTTTTGTAATTATTTAATATAATTATTAATTTTGTGCTTTTTGAGTAGAGTGACAATGCTTTTTGGGTAGAAAGATGTTTTTTGAACACTGTATAACTTTATTTTTACAATTAAATTTAAGTTTTGTTCAGTTTTTTTTGACCAATAAATGTTATTTAGGCTATTAAATAAAATTAAAAAGTATTTTTTTTGATAAAATTGTTTTATTAATTAAGCTAAATGTAATAAGTATTCATTGACTGAGTAAATATACTTGGGGATAATGCTATACGTAAATTGTTCTTTATTAAGTACTAAGCTTATAACCGTTATATATAAAAATAATTTTATAGTAGATAACATAATTTTTATTGTCATTTTATCGATGTTTTTATTACATTTCGTGTTAGTATAGTTTAATATCCGTTTTATATTTCAGAAAAGCCTTTAAAAATTGATCACCCATAAAGTCTTACTTTATTATAAGAGGTGTCATCAGTTTATTATTAAATATAATGTTATTTTTATGGTGTTCCTTTTACTGATATTTTTATAAAATTTAATAAAATTTTACAGAACATTAAATTGCTTTGTAACTTATTCGCATTAAAATGTTCTAAGTGAAAACAATAACAAACAAATCCTTTTTATAATAATCCCACAAATGCAAATGACTAGCGCATAATCGTTATCTCCTTTTATTCGAGTAAAAAACAGCATCCCTTGCGCCACTGTCAGATTGACATCTGTCAGTGGCGGATCTCACTGGGGTATACGACTAACTTACGAGTTCAGTTGAGTGAGGGAGCCGCAGTCGTATTTTCTGAACAGACCTGATAGGCTCCCGTTTATTTGCCTCATTCCGCCACCTCTACTAGCAGTTTGTCAGTTTATACTTGGGGTACGCCTGACCCCATACCGTTACTGCGCGATACTGGGGTACTATCTGACCCCATATTTTTGGCTGGTGGAATAAATTTTTAATCAAAATATTTTCGCGTCGCCTCTTCTCTCGGTGCCGTTAATTTCTCTATTGTCAGATGGTGACACAAGTTAAGTCGTGATGTGTGATGCTTTAGATGAATACGTTTAGTGAGTGTTTTTTTGAGAGTAATAATATAACTTTCACGCTTTTTTGGTAATAAAATATACACATTTTGATTCATATTTTTCCTTCAAAAATATCACTTCTGCTTTAAGCTATGAAAGTTTCGGGGGGGGGGGGGGGGTTAAGGTCGGACATGGCTGTGGTTATAAGCGAAAATTTAAAATGTAATAATGATCCCGATACATCTATACTACATTTAGTTATATTATAAAGATGTAAACTTTGTATTTTTATGTTTGTTTGTGGGATCTAATCTAACCGATTCTCAAAATTCCTTTTCTGGTAGAAAGCGCGATTAATCCGCGTGCAAACGTGAGTAATTTATAATTTATAAAATTCTATTATTTTATGTAATTATTATTTTTAATCATGTATGGAATACTGATATGCTTTATATTCTGTTATTTATTTAGTATTTCTTTTGTTTGTTTTCAACAAAAACAGAAAAAAAGAACTATAAAAAAATATAATAATATAATGGATATATAATATACTTATAAAAAACTATATACTTATTAAGGTATAACTCAATATTACCTTACAACTCAAACATAGTTAAGTCATAGATGAAATAAGTTTAAAGAGACGGAAAGGCATCTCTCGAACAGATCCAAATAACTTTATTACTCATCGGCCCACCATTTACACAGTATAAAAACGAAACGCGCATCTTTCAAACACTGCGGTAGATTTATGACGTATTCAGATTTACAGTAATTTACAACACACAATAATGGCTGTTCTCATTCTTCCTCTGTTCACCACTTTAATGTAATTTATTTTTTTAATGCTATATTTATCGGGAAATTTATTGTTTGTTGTGATCACACAAACACTCATATCATTTATTGTTTGTTGTGATACGTGTTATGCAAATCTTGAGTTTTTCTATTTCAACGTAACTTTATTTTTGTTGTGCTAATATTTTTACATGGTTAATCCCTAACATTGTTTTATTAGTGTTAAATTTTTTTAAATGGTTATTGTTTCTTTTAAATTATGATTAGTATCTTTTTTTGTATTTTTTTTTTTAAATACCTAGCAATGTTTTTTTTACTATGTCTGCTGATTTTTGTCTATTACGAAAATTTAACTATTATTTTCAAAAACGACGCGTGACCAAAATGCTGGCGTTTATTTGGCTCAACGCATAAGCATTGCCATTCAGCGTGGTAATGCCACCAGCATGCTGGGTACGCTGCCAACTAGTGGGCTTGAACATTTGGATTATCTATAGACCTTTAATGGTCTCTGGATAATTCAATTGTTATTTTATGTAGTAGGTTAAGTAGTTTATAGGTAGTTGTAGTTTGTATTTATTTTGCTTAGTTCATATAGGCACTTGCCCAATAAAAAAAAAAAATTATTATTATAATATTTTTAATCTACATGTAGCGAGGTACACTAAACAGAATTATAAAATTTTTATCAAACTAATTGGGGTATTTTATTTACTGCCAATGCGAGCGAAGCCGTGCGGGCAAGCTTGTACTAATATTAATTAAATAACAATATAGTATACGTAAGTGTGAATGCAAATAACTCATACAAAATTGCGCAATAACTCATGAAGGACGTCACCTGACCAAATCACGTCTATTACCTACATCGAACAAGCTTTAATAGTCTTATGGATGCTTAACGGACATGCCTTGAATTTTTAATCAAGGCATTGTCTTGAAAAAAGACAGGAGACCACCAAAAATCGCATAAATTAAAGCGGCCTTCGTTTATTTTTTGCGATTGGACACTAAAATATAACTTCCAAATAATCGCTCCAACCGAAAAATAAGTTTGGCTGTGATACTTAGAGATTCGTTTAAGGTATCCGCCTAACCCCCGAATACTGAGACGCTTGTTAGCTTTGACGACAGATTAAGTCTATTGCGGTCTTTTTCATTTACTTAGTGCCAGACAAAGGCAGTATTAGAATTAATCTGTTGTCAAAGTTAAGAAGCGTTTCAGTATTCGGGGGTAAGGCTCTTACGTCAACTGATCCCGCCTCAAAGTGGTCCCGCGGTATCAGTTAACTAATTAATTAATTTTATTATTTTTCTTTAGTCAAATGAACCCGCTTTAAAATTAGAAAGAAAACAGATGTATAACCTAAGTCGTGATAAATTATTGCAGATTAGTTAATAGTTAGAGTGAATTTCGTTGAATGTGGCACGTACGGTGTATAAGTGAGAATTTAGCAAAATCGGCCTTTACGAAAATAACTTACACAGGGTTATAAAGAAAGGGTATGCTAAGCCGAAAGGGGCTCATAGTACTCATGATTGTGAACAACTTTTACTATGGGATCAACCATGAAATCGAGAAAAAAAATTCAGTGCAATTTTTCTATGGAACAGCTGACTCGATTTCAGGTTTAGTCCCACAGTAAAAGTTGTTCATAATACCCTTTCCTTATAACCCTGTACTATGCATATTTAACTATTTCTCAAAGAATCTGTGAATACCATGATCGGACCATTAAACGCTAAAATTACGTCACCATGCACATTTTATTTATACAAAACTAAAGTTAGACCACCAAAAGTCCGCATCGCACGCTAACCAAACATCTCCAGACGCTTCATTGTTTCGAAAATCGAAGCACAAATCATGACAATATCTCAATTCGTTCCGGCAGTTTCCAGAATATTCGACCTGAATCCACACATACCTATAAATCTTAGCCTAACAAAGAAATTAACCTGAAAACGTCGCGTAGACAAAACGACGGAAAAAAACAATGGCCGAGCAATTAATACAACATACGAAAACAATGGGGAAGGAACAAAAGTTGCCAATGTAAAGTATTCTATACGCGGTTAAAACCCGTAAAATTATGTACGTACATAAATTAAACGTGCATAGCTCAAATAGACAAACAGAAGTGGTAATTGGCTATCTTCGGTCACGGCTTTCGGTGAAATGAAAAAGTTAAAATGCTGATTTTATTTAGCAACTGGCAAAATTTGATTCTGTCCGTTTGCATGAATGGATGTTGGTGCTCGAGTGCAGGTCGTATTTTTCAACTAATCTTGACGAAACTTATAAAAAACTAGCTGTTACCGTGACTTCGATCGCGTGGACCTACAACAAAAAACTGTCCCTTTCTGACCCTTAAGCTATATCTATACAAAAATTCATTACTATATAAAAAATCACATTTCATTTATAAAATGAGCTTATCTTTATTACGACAGTACTTACATTTATTACAACTTAAATAACATCATATATAAATACATATAAATGTTTATAATTTACTTTTTATTATCCATCTGAAATAGAAATAGTCCATGAAAAAAATATCTCTACATATTATTATTAAGTCAACGTATTACGTTAAAATAAACAAATATACTTTTAAAAAAAAATTATAGTTAGAACTCTGGATGGGAAACAATTCTTTCTCCCTCTTTTCTTCTTATTTCGCTCAGGTCGACGATGTCCCATTAGATTATTTTTAAACGCAGTTAGGTAAGATTTACAAATTTTTCAGTGGGCTATGACGTAAATTTTTGGTGTTTGTTTTCCTGTAAACTTTTAATCAATTGTTATTTTTTTTTTCGGAAATTGGTGACGAGGCGAGCAAGTCACTCACCTGATGTTAAGCATTACGCATGCCCATGACAATTCGTTGCCACCCAGAATTTTGAACTTCAACAGTTCAAAACCATGCGCGGCAATGCACTGCGGTCGTCACCTTAGATATCAGATGTTAAATCTCTTTATGCCCAGTAATTACGCTGGAAACATTGCCCTTCAATCCGGAACACACTAATGTTTGGCAGTTGAATAACTGGCTTTTATGTGTAATAGTTACTAGGTTTATTTGAATAAAAGGCTTATAGCCTATATATATAATATAATTATCTTAATAATCATTATAATTAGTTTTGTTTCTATTTATAAAAAAATTTGATCGATACGCTAGTAAAACGAGTTTTTATTTAAATTCCGAATTGATAGATGTTTGATGTTGAATAAAGTAGGCCAAAACGAATCTAGATTTGAAATAACAATTCAGCTAACTCCTTAACTCTGCAATTCGGGCATTGCAAACAATCTAACCTAACTCGAAGTGCAGCGACGAACTTTGCGAGCGAAACGAGCAGAATGAGCGAATTGAGCGAAACGAGCGGAATGAGCGAAACGAGCGGAATGCTCTGTGAAACGCCCTGGATACTCTACAACGTCTAGGAATATTACATTCCGGTGCTAAAACCTAACGTTGCTGCGGCATTCCGTATGCAGATTATTTTGAGTCCAGTCCAAAAGTTCGTGGAATCCATACTTGTAGGTATCTAGGAGATACCTAGACTAGTTCCTACCTAGGTATGGTTGGGAATGCATTTTATAGTCTACTAGCTGTTACCCGCGACTTCGTTCGCATGGGCCTACAAAAAAAAGTAGCATATGTCCGTCTCCTACCCTTAAGCTATATATGCAAAAATCCAGGTCGACCCATTCAGCCGTTTGGTTGTCTCTTTGTCTGGGTGTTTGTCGCGCTGTCGACAAACAACCAGACAGAGTTACTATCGCATTTATAATATTAGTCAGGATAACAGTAATTATTTATGACTAATTTTGTATGTAGATTGTAGAGTGAATTATTTTTTTGGGATTCTCCAACTAGTAATTCTTTAGTTTCGCCGTGTCCGTCTGTCCATCCATTTGTATGTTCTTTATGTAGATCGTTGAAATTTAGAGTTTAGATATTTTTTCGTGATTTCAGTGTTGGTCCTATAGTAAGAGTTGTTCATAATTATGAGTATATAAAAATCTTTTTGAATATTTTTGCACCTTTCAGTAAAACCTTTTATACAGATCTACGGAACCATAACGTGAGTCACAACACACCTTTGACTGTTTTTTTATTGAACTTCAAGTTCAATCTTTGTAAAACCTGATACCTAATATTACCTGATTTATTACCAGTTGGGGTAGAAGTGTTCTAGAGTGGAGACCGCGAATCGGCAAATGTAGCGTAGGACGCCCTGAAATACGATGGAGTGACGATATACGTAGGACAGCTGGCGGTGGGTGGAAGTTAAAAGCTGAAGATCGGGCTAAGTGGCGTGACTTGGGAGAGGCCTATGTCCAGCAGTGGTCTGTAATGATGATGATGATGATTACCAGTCATGTTACCACACTCATTCAACAAACCAGATCACAAATGGACTACTTATCCATATTTCAAACTAAAAATGCTAATTCATACAAACCATTCCACTTGACCTGTCATATAGATCTTTTTCCTTAGTTCCTGTGGCATTGTCAAGAAAAATGTATGCGGTTATGAATGTGATGGAAAATGAGGGGTCTAGATTAAATGGTTACACTAGGAATGTCATTTAAGGTAGTAATATACAGTAGCGAGTGTTAATGAGATATTGTATGGCTTGTATGAAGTTTGTATGAGTTGTATGATAATAAGGCAGTGCAAGTGTAACTGAATATTGATTTGTATAATTCGATAATTAGTCTGGAGCTACTTGAATAAGTGACAAAGGTTTTTGGTTTGTTTTATTGTTTGTGCTCGAGTTTCTGTTGAACGGACAATGAAAAAAAATGCCGAGGAGGCGCCACTGTCTCAAACTGCTCCAGATTTTTGTAAACGTTAAGTACAGCGTTAATGGCTCAGCTACGGCGTCATACTCTGGGGAAACAGCGTGGATGCCAAAGATCTTTTTGTTGTCCAGAAAAAATGCATCCGAATACTGGCAAACATAAAACTTCCCGACATCAAAATACCAAATTTTCACAGATCTTATTTCATAAAATTTAAAATCTTAACGACTACATCCATATATATTTTAGAAAACTGCAAATTTGTGAAAAAACATCCTCAATTCTTTACAAAATTATCAGACAAGCGAGATTACCGAATAAGGTCTACTTATAAAAACAAATTAATAGTACCACCGTCTAAACTAGAAATGCATAGCTCCGGACCAAACCCAATGGCTGCTAAAATATATAACAAACTACCAGTACAGATAAAAGAGATAGAAGAAGAGTTCAAATTTACTAAAGCCCTAAAAAGTGTATTACTCGCGAAATCCTACTATACCCTAGACGAATTTTTGAGAGACAAAATAATTATGGAATAGATTGACCCGCTCCGCACGATATTGCCATACCCAATCAGGGTCATTATGATTTACCTATTTAAAATATGCTAGTTAAGATCTGCATGTATTCCACATAATGTTTGCAATAAATTAATTGAGTATTGAGTATTGAGTATTAATGTTTGTGCATTTTCACCCATTTACATTACATTACATGAAAGCTTTGGTGTATCAAAAGCTTTCCTTAAATAACTTAAACATAATAATCAAGTGTTGTGTATATGTTGCAAGTTTAAATAGGCATACCCGTGTATTTTTGGGTTTTTTTTTTTTTTTTTTTTACTTTGTCTACTAAGTTGGCTACTGCTAGCGGTAAATTTAAATAATTTTATCAGCAATCTGAGAATAGTGCTGTGGGCTGTATTATTATTAAGTTTATTTATGCTACCACTTAAGTGTTAATTTTATAATATGGCTGTTTGATGTTCCTTAATAAATAAAAAAAAAAAAATATTACATTATCAGAAGACGTCCACTGCTGAACATAGGCCTCCCCCTTAGACCGCCACACAGACCGACATTGTGCCACTTGTATCCACCGGTTGCCCACGACTTTCACAATGTCTTCGGCCCAACTAGTGGGAGGCCTGCTTACGCTTCGACTTGCAATTCGTGGTCGCCACTCAAGATCCTTTCTTCCCCATCGGTTATCGGTTCTTCGAGTGATGTGACCTGCCCATTGCCACTTCAACTTGCAAACTCTGAGAGCTATATCGGTGACTTTGGTTCTTCGGCGAATATCCTCGTCACCCATTTTAAAAAAAAAACACATTCTTAGCTTACCAGGACTCCCTGTGTCGGGACGCCGTGAAACAAACAAGGACAACCTAAAGCAGATATTTGAATTTATTCTTCAAAAATCTTCTCGGCCGGAATCAAACCCGGGACCTGCTGTCCATAAGACGGATGCGCTACTAACCAACCAGTACTAACCCAGGAAGATGGTTGTTTGTAACTAACAATGTTTTTTTTTAAATGTTAGTTACCAACGTTTTAAAAAAAGGAATAAATCTTTTTCTTTTTTCAAGCGTTTGAATTTGAAACAAAGAGAGATACGAAAAAAAATATTCTTTTATAAAAATTTATAAATATATTTTAACTTTGTTTGTTTGTCGAGGAGTAAACTTTTATAATATAATGATGGTATGATCTACTAGTTTATATATGTAGTGAAATATTAAAACAGTCATTTGTAGGTACACCACATTATAATTTATTTCAAACAAAAACAATGAATGTTCACAAATAATAATACTTCATAAGAATAAAAATAATAACAACAAAATACACAAATAAAAAGATTTCCGTGCTGGGAGCGCGCACGTATCGCTTTAATTGTTGATCTCTTTTATTCCATTCATTCCGTCCTTTTCACTCACGCAGCTGTCATTTCTATGACGAATCCATTTGTCATTTTGACGGCTTTTTGTACTCTCAAATGTGATTCGCGCCCTTTTCGTGTTCCATACAGTCAGCCGTGATAATTGTTCATAATTTTATTCAATACTTACTGCGGTCATAGATATAATTGACCGAGCGAAGCGAAGGCCTCAGAGTTTACTGGGACAAATCGGCGTTTGTATGTATGTTTGTGTGTATATTTGTCCGATGATAACTTTCGAGCTGTTGATCCGATCTTCATGAAATTTTGTAGGCAAATAGTCCATTTCAATTGAGTTCGAATAAGAGCTGAATCGGTCTAGGGGTTGTGAAGATATAGGGGTCGCGAGGCCTCAGTTCGCCGCGAACTACTAGTATTTATAATAGTGGAGAGGTAGTGACAGAGTCCGCCTTAAGTATCACACCTTTGCAAGATATTCAACTGCCAAGTAGTAGTGTGCAAACATTACTGTGTTCCGGATTGAAGGACATCTAATATCTCATAACCACGCTTGGTTTTGAACTGTTGAAGTAAAAAATGTTGGGTGACACTGATCTGTTATGAACTGATGGCTTAACATCAGGTGAGCGACTTGCTCGCCTTTAGTAACATAAAAAAATTATTCATAAAAATATAAGGGAATTGTTGATTTTCTTAAAAAAATACAACAGGTCTTATTTATTATTAAATTTAATTGTTTTTTGCAATAAAAAACAAACGGAAAATAAATAAAAATACTTGGAATTGTAATGCTGAATGTTTTGTTTATTTGTAAGTTATATTTTATTTATTTATTTATTTTATAGAATATGGATCCCCAACAGAAGTTACACATTACATGCCTATGTTATAATTAATATGTAAAAAAATAATTTTAAACCATAACTCTTCATAATGAATATTTACCTAAATATACCAAAAATGTAGAATTGTGTTATATATGCAAAAATGTGTCATTCATTGAACGGTCTGGGGATGCTTTTTCCTGACTTTTAATTTTAAATCCTATTCATTTTTAATGAAAAAGTCATCTTGAAATATACAACAACAGTATTATGATACGCTATTTTTGAAGGATGGTTTTTTTTATAATATCGGGACCATAGAGCAACTCGGATCGGCCCAAACGGTCCAGACAGCCAGAGGCCAGCGTCTATGACTGGGACAAAACACAAGGTTTCGAAATTCAAAGAATTCCCATACTCTACAAAATTTAATTACGCGTACCATATCAAACATGACGTCATAAATACTCCACCATCTTTTTTATGTTGTAGTCCTTTTTTTAGGGATTCATAGGTTACTATGAAAAAACGAGACTCGCTCTCAAGCCCGAAAATTGTCTTCTGAAGGCATTGAAGGTACTACGTTCTAGAGCTGACACCGCAGTATACTGCGATATCCCATTTAATTGTGGCACATCTGTCATACTTCACTTAGTAAATTGATAGAAACAAAAAACTTATTTTCATAAACACGCCTGGGGTACACACTACTACCGAGCCGAGCCGAGGTTAGTTCTGCACCCGAGTTATGTATTTGAGCACAGTTATGCGAATAAGGTTGCTCAACTGACACGGAACATTGCGGTGAAGCGTGGTAGCAACTCTCGTACAATAAATAGCTCAATGTCTGAAGGACTGTCTTTTGGCAAAAAGAAGGAAAATAAAATTGTCATATTATGTTATAAAACAGAACCAGAACCACCGGGGGACGGGCAGCAGCGTCCTCTTAAACGGTGAGCATTTCAGCAATCTATAAGCCACCTGCCAAGCATAAGAATTATGGCAACAGCCCCTCAATATGGGGAAGGTTTCTTCCAGCAGTCAACGTCTAAGAGCTGATAAAAAAATGCATCTAATTATTTACAGTGTCATTTAAATAGATACGGAACCCGTGTCGAGAAAGTATACTCGCGTCTTGGCGGCTTATTTCTAGCCATAGAGTAGAGGTACAAAAGTTTTTCTGACCACAGAGTAAGTATGCATTATAGATACAAAAGTATTAGTTTCCATAGACACAGTACAATAGATTCATAATGGTGTGATGGTATTGTGCTACCCCTTTGGTATTTTTTGGAGCTTAGTCGTGGTAATTGTTAGGATAACAGTATATTCGGGGATCGTCGTGAGGGTTGGAAGAATGGTAAATTGACGGGAATGTTGAATATTTCGACGGCATAGTTGAATTTATACTATGATGATGGAACGCAGCGTCGGGAAAAAAAGAACCGACATCGTGCAAAAGGAACAGCTAGACTTGAATTTCACGGGAATAAAAGAAACAAACTACTAAGGTTATAGCTTCTCCCCTTCGCTCCCCAGAAACTCATATCCATCTCTTTCACACGATGTCAGATCAGGGACCCTATTCGGAGATATGACATTTTATCTCCGGTCACTCTCACTCCCATTAAATTCTAAATTAGAGAGACAGTGACCGAGATAAAATGTCATTTCTCCGAATAGGGCCCCAGATCATGTATAGCCACTTTAAGTAGGCAAAGTCTGCGAGGCCAGTCCTGGATCGCAGTTTGCTATTGGGATTACAATTAGCGTTCCAGGACTGGCCTCGCGGAAGTAGGCAACAAGACTGCCAAACTGAAGTGGGAGTGAGCGGGCCATGTCTGTCGAATGCACCCGGAAAAGTAGCAGTAATAGCGAAGTTGTTTTAAAATCAGGAGATTAAAAAATGTACTGAGATAGGACAATAATCACGGATAAAACCATTCAAAACAGAAAGCAGTATTCTAAACACCAGCAGAATAGTACGAAAACTAATTTTAAATCTTTTTTTTTAAAAAGCCCTTTAGTGTCATAATGTTATGTACAGTAAAATCTATGACTCTTACATACACCCGAAAATGATTACCTTTTTTAGGCAGTCGGGTAAAATACACCCAATTTTGTTGTAATCCCGTTCAAACCACAATGTTACCACTATTTCAACATATCAAGGAACTGGAAGCCCTATCGAGTTACACTTTTTGTCAAGTTTCTCGCCTGTTTTAACTTTGACTTAATTTGGGAGCTTACATAGAGGTGTAAGCTTGCATGTAGTGCGACCAAACTATCCATAGATTCGTATGGAAGCGCCACTAGCGTCTACTCTGAACAAAACTGACAGCAGGCCGATAAAATGTTTGTTCCTTCTTTAGACCAACTGTACGATAAGTTGGTAGCATATGTTGGAGTTGATACTATTGTCTATTCTGTGGTCAGAGGAAGTTGTGGCACAGATAAACAATAGTAACTATGTGGTTCTTGTCCTACCACTGAATTAATTGCATTCGTGTCACCAGATGCGTACTTATAATAAATCCAGAAGTATATAACCTAAAGATAGTTCTCTCTTAAAAAAATATTACGCCAAAAAAGCAAAATCCCTTAAATGCATCAACTCTGTGTAAATCACAAGGAAGGAGATACACGGTTTATCCCGGAAAATTGCAGGTAAAGCCACGGAGTATAATACGAATACGTAATGGAAAGGAGTGTTAATGCGCAGCTATTTCCAACTGGCCCAATCGGTGGTCAAAAGACAAAAGGTCACAACTCCAAAATTTTCCATTACCCAAACGACACCATCAACCAATCATAATCCTGCAAAAGTCTAACGGGAATCTATCACGAAGGAACCACGCCCAAGGGAGAACCTCCAAAGCGCCCCTCACTAATCTAATATTAAACACATTCGGATATTAGATACAAAGTGAGCAAAGTGAGCATTCACAAAATTTAATAATCCTGCTCCCACACCCCGTCTCGTTCCAGCAAATACGTCCGTCTTGCTCTTACATGAATTATTAACAACAATTTTATGATTACATTTAGCATTGAGTGTAAGTGCCGCGCGACGTGATACGAAAGCCGAGTGGCCGGTGAAAAATGGCGGGAAAACGTTACGAGTTAATATTTTATTGATTTGGATAGGTTTGAGTTATATAACTCGCTGGGGTTCCGGTAATTTTCAATTTTGTGCCTGAAATATTGATAAGGAAAGCCCTGGAGACGGTTTATTGGCTAACTTGAAAGCGAATTGAAGTATTTGCGGCTAACGATTCCTGTACCGATATTGCTTTAGATCGTAGTTATTTATGGGTCGGTCTTTTTGGAAAGTTTTTGTTACGAAGGTTGAAAGTTAAAGTGGTGCCTTTAACCATGTTTTCTTGATTTATTTAGTTTAGGTCTATATAACTCATAGCTATATTCAAGTCCCCACTACGTGCTCTGTGTCGGGCATGCTATGGATAAATAACACCCAACCTAAAGCGGCATTCAGTTCATCATTCAAGTACCTGCCCGGCCGGGAATCAACCCCGAGACTTATTTAAGACCTATATTAATTTCAAATTTGGACTGGACCCGGTAATGTCCTAAAACTGCTTCCAGAAACACCAACAATGGACGGGCAGAATCCTCTTAGTAAGCGCTGAAGCGCTTCATCCAGTAGTGGACGTCGAAGAGCTTATAAGAAGAATTTCAAATGTATGACATCAAAATGTGTTATTCATGGCTTGATCTGTTTAATTTACTATATATTATTAGCTTAGTTGTGTCACCAAGTTACCATATCCTTACGTTGTTTAAAAGCCTCTCAATAAAAGATAAAAATACTATAAAAAAATTAACCGTGTTCACAATCAAAATTTTAATGTAATCAATCATTTTCATGCTCGAGTCTCGATTTCACGTCAATTTAGTTACTTCAATAAATGTTGAATGAATGGTATTATCAATATTTCTACTAAAACGTCCGAACGCATGCAAACATTATTCTGACAGGCGTATAAAATGAATCGGTTTGTGTAAGTACCGAGCCGTGACGAAATAACGAAGTTATTTTTTTTGCTTAAAAAAAGGATTTATTTGGATTCATCATCTTTCATCCTCCGAAGTTTCATCCCTGCTAAAGAAAGTCCTCTGTCTACCCATATCATCGTTCATCCTCCATCGAAATATGTGCCATAGTGTACAAAATACAGTAAGTTGATGACGTCCCTACTGCTAGCGCTTACTATTAAGCGGATCTGCTCACATTTCATTATCTTGATTATAAGCATAAAATATTAGAGACGTAAATTACTTAGTTCAAATTTCAACGGAAAATTATCAGTTTGTAACTTATTGCATTTATGCATATAAAATATCTTCATACTAATCGGATTGCGGGGTTTTTTTTATCCCCTGTTTTTTGTTTATACTAATTACAACGTTGTAATTAGTATATTTATTTATATAGGTAGCTTATGAATATTTGTCAATTTTTAATTTGTTGTCAATTGTCATTATTTATTTTTGCTTTTTATTTACATCATGTCCATATATTATTGTGATTTTCGATGCACGCCTACATCTCCCTCTCTTCAATCACGGGGAAGAAAATGAAAATGAAAATGGAAAAAATATATATATTAAATTAAAAAAAAAAATTAAAATGGGATGGTAGAAAATGCTTTAGTATTAAGTCCTCGTGGTGTCCTAATGCGTTGTATGAGTGTGCAACAAAGTATTAAATTTTTAAATTTTTAAATTATTATTTTTGTATTTTTAAGATTCATAATTCAATGCATTTAAATGCATGCATTTGTTTGTTTTGTAACATTTATTATTTTCTCATTCCCTAAGCGTATCTATCTCGTAACGTATCTATCGTATCTTGCTTCCATAAACTCGCAAACTTCCTGTCAATAACATATTTCAATCATTAAATTACCTTTCTAGTATTGGAACTTAAAATAGTACATTATGATACAAGTGTGCTATGTTGGCTATCTCGGCTTCCTTATATAATAAGTGTATTAAAAAGTGAAATTAAAGCAAAAATCCAAAATATTCTGAAAATTATCGAGTATTACTCTAGCAAATTCAAGGCACAGTGCCCACTCAGCGGTCACTGAGTTCGTGAGAAGAATTCCCAATTACCAGAGGACGGACTAAGGGACATGACGAGAATGGGAACCAGCAGGCGGGGGCAAAGGGGGCAGTAATTTTATTTAGAGTTCGGCCCGCGGGGACGTAATGCAATAATAGTCATATTTTGATGAATTTTTGGGTGCTGGGTTACATTAATTTGCGTAAAAGCTTTTTCTTATTATTAATTCTGTATATTCATTATTTCTACTCTATCCTTCTACTCTAGTCCCAAACCTGCACTGGGCCAGCATGGTGGATATGGCCTGATCATCCTTCGAGGGTAGGCCGATATCTCAGCGGTTTGATGCAGATTCTTTCTACTGATAATATGTAGACAATAGACAAAATTTTATTTATGGAAAAAAACTAATTGTACACAAAAAACAAAAAGTTAAAAATAAAAATAAATTAAAAATACATCGTACACATTGTTTTTAACCACAAATCGGTTCCAGCTCAGCATAATACTGGTTGCGAACAACCAGCGCTGGTCTTCCGCTGGAACCGTTGGTGACGTCACACACTATTACCGCACGGAACGGTAAAACAAAAACTTAATAAGCTATAAATAAAACAAATACACAATAGCAAGTGTAACGCATGCACACAAGCAGTTGGAAATTATTATTATTAAAAAAGTAAGTAAAATTATGTTTGTACTTAAATAGCGCTGGTGTCTGCAATAAAGAGTTCTTCTCTTTTTTGGTGCTCAAAAATAAATCTTTTAAGTTTAGCTCTAAATCCATTTAAACTTTGCAGGTTCCTTATTGGCGGGGGGGATGTTGAGGTATTAAACACCTCAATTGAAAAATTAACTCAGTGCAAGCAATTTTAAGGCTACCAAGACGTAGAAAGTTTCACCGGATGACGGACAGCAGCGCCTTCTTAGTAAACGGTGAACATTCTGCGCTCTTCGCGCCACCTGCCAGTAGTAGCGCCCTTCCTCCCTTCGAGGCTTCGTCATGCAGTGAACGTCCAAGTACTGATAAGAAGAATTTTAAGGCCGCGAGTTACGACGTTTCCTGGTACACTCACTTACCCACACTTTTTTACACCCAACCTCATCAATAGTTGTCCTTAGTTTGACTCTAAGGTTTTTTAAGAATCATTTAATCTGTTCCAAATACCAATAAGCAATTAAAAATACATATTTTGAAACAACAAACATTTGAAACCACGACCCAAGAACCGGACACATTTGCTTTTCCATGAAGCGAGGAAAACTTAAATGTATACAATGTTTCCCAAGCTTCATAAAAAGCACTGAATTTAATCAAAAATACCGATGACGAAATTGCAGAACTGTCACGTGCAAAAAAACTCGAAATTCGCTCGCAGATTGACAATTGGTCTTCAGATCGCATAATTGTCAGTGGATAATTGAAAAACGTAATTATGCCACCGAGCGTGTCAGTTAATTAATATTAAATTCGGAAATAATCGCCCCGTCCTCCCGCCTCCCCTGGGAGGGGGTGACCTGATTGAATTATAGGGAAATTTTGAATTTTGAATAATTCAGTAGTAGCCCTTTATGGTACTTGGGGTCGTCGCGGTTTGTTCGTATAGGGTTTAATTACTTTTTCATTATGTTATTTGATTTTATGAAGTTATTATAAGGACCTTAAAACAATCAGTAAAAGTAGTCAAGTACAAGTAGATATTATTGACCAAGGGAAGTGACCCCAATAGGTGGACCAACGACCTTGTGGAAGTCGCGGGCAACTGGTGGATGCAAGTGGCACGTTGTCGGTCGCTGTGTCGCTCTAAGGGGGAGGTCCTATGGTCAGCAGTGGACATCTTCTGGCTGATGATGATGATGAAGCGAAGTGATGGTCTGGTAGAACATAAGTTCTCGTCGAGTATACTCGAACGAACATGCATTTGTACTATGTAAGTATGTTTGTGTGTTTATTTGAAGGACGATAACTTGTCAACCTTAATCCGATTTTCACGAAATTTTGTAGGCAAGTAATTCATGGCACAATTTTAATTGACCGAGCGAAGCGAAAGTCTCAGAGTTTACTGGGACAAATCGGCATTTGTTTGTATGTTTGTATGTTTGTGTGTAGATTTGTCCGATGATAACTTGCGAACCGTTGATCCGATCTTTATGAAATTTATGTATGTATAATTTATAATGTAGGCAAGTAGTTCATTTCAATACGATTTTTAAGTTCGAATATGAGCTGAATCGGTCCAGGGGTTGTGAAGATATAGGGGTCGCGAGGTCTCAGTTCGGCGCGAACTACTAGTAATTTTAAGTATGAGCAGTTTTGCGCTTAGTTCGGCGTAAACTACTAGTTTTTAGGATTCCGTACTAAATAGCAAAAATAATCTTTATGGTGAGACAGAGTTGTCTGCTGTGTGTCTCTCCACCTAAAGGTCACAGCAATTATTCTCAGCAACTAAAAAGGTTATCGATTTGATATTTAACTCAGATCTAGATAACGTTTTCGAACACAGTATGTTGATTTGTTTTTATTTGTTCTGCAACGGTGTACAAATTTTTTAAGGCTTGTGAATGTCATTATTTATGCAATTCAAAACCATATTCTTCAATATCTATAACTGCAGTATTCAGCTCCGTAATCTCGTACTAAAGCGGAACCCTGTGAGTGAATTTTGGCCATTTTTTATACAAATTGCGTTACTTTACTAACACTTTTTCGAATACAAATGTACCTTATCTATGTTCCTTACATGAACTATCAAGAATCATTGTGGGTCGATAGGTCGATATGCTATCTTAAATAACTACTAGTACTTATTTTATTAGCAAACAATTATTTAATTAGATAATAAATTACGAATCTATCGCTGGCGATAATTACTTCATTTATTGTGCAACTTTAATGAGAGTGCAATAACTGCTAACCTTTAACCGCCGATAATTCTCGATGGAAATATTAACTTTTTTTCCAGTGACTTAACATAGTCATTATATTTGTAACTGGCCAGTTATATTACCATTTAAACCTTAGTATAAGGTAAAATAAAATATAAAATAAGTAAGAACTATAAATAAAGCCGACTAACTTTTACTGAATGAATAAAATGAAATGTAACTGGCACGTTTGCAAAAAAAGAAAAACATTTCCTAATGACATATCGGAATGGCCGCCGCGGCTCACCAAAATTCAATTTAGCCGGAATTTTCCGCGCAACTACGAAACCGGGCGACAAACCAAACAATTACACATACGTGGATGGAAAGCATAACTTTTCCACAAACACTACGTGAAAATGCGCAAAAAACAACGCCTGACGCTCTGTTAGTTTTTCGCGCCAACGGCGGCAATTTCTGACAGCTGTCAAACGCTCAAACGCTGTGATTGCGTCTTTTGTAACACTTTTTTTAGACATTATAACGAAGTTTTACATATTATTTGAATAATACACAATGTTATTCGAATAATCCCACACAAATTGCCGAGCTCATCGTAATTGAAAGCGATTATCGCCCGAGATGCGACGATACTGCATCTTCAATACCTATTGTTACATCCCTGGCAACAAAACGTCATAACTGCGTGTTTTACGCACACCTATCAGTCATTTTCAGAATGAATACATGACAGTCGATCCAGAAACAAACCGTCACAAGTAGTTGGAACCTGACGATTGATTCCAACCCTTGACACTTAGAACCTAGCGTTGACAAACGCTTGCGTAGTTCATGGTGCGTTCTTCCAGACCACAAAAGAAGGTGACAAGAGTGAAACTAGTGATGTGGTGACATGGGGCTGTCAGTTTTGAATTGGTGCTTGAGAAGGTGTCGACGTGTGACGTCGGATCTCCTCGATCAGAGTGCGGACATGTTAATTGTTAGGTTTCGGTTTGCGTGGGACTTGACGAGAGTTGCTTCAACGTTGACCTTAAATAATTAAGTAGAATTTTTTGGCTTTCTAAATCATGAGTCATGTATCTTAAAGTCAGGGAAACGAATTCCTATCATCATCAGCCAGAAGAAGCCCACTGCTGAACATAGGCCTCCCCTTAGAGCGCCACACTGACCGACAACGTGCCCTTTGCATGCACCGGTTGCTCGCAACTTTTACAATGTCGTCGGTCTACCTAGTGGGAGGCCTGCCTAGGCTGCATCTTCCAGTTTGTGGTCGCCACTCAAGAACCTATCCTATCCTTACTACTAGTGTGACGGTCAGAAAATTATCATCGTTATCGTCACACCAGACAGAGCTGCGTGAAGGTTAGTCGGCCGCGAATGCTGCGCGCCCTTAAACATTGTCACAATGACGAGTCTATAATAGAAGCATTCTTAATATCTTATATATTATAATTGATACAACTATATGACATTAATTATAATAAATAATATTCATTCATTCAATTATTCTTAAGCTGGGGCCGCTTACGCAGCTTACAGTACCAATTATTACGTAGCGCTCGAATGCGTTGTCCGAAATTGATAAGGCTTTTAAAACCTTACCAACCTTGCCATGCAGAGCTCGAAGCGCAAGGTGCGCCTCGAGCTTTGTAGTTTGTAGTGGTAGGGCTCTCTTACAGAGTCCGTCTGGGGAAGTACCACACCTTTGCCAGTTATTTAACCGCCAAGCAGTAGTGTGCAAGCATTACTGTGTTCAGGATTGAAGGGCAATGTTTCCAGCGTAATTACTGGGCATACAGAGATTTAACATCTAACATCTCAGGGTGACGAGCGCAGTGCATTGCCGCGCATAGTTTTGAACTGTTGAAGTTCAAAATTCTGTTACTAAACTATTATGGGCAAGCGTGACGCTTAACATCAGGTGAGCGACTTGCTCGTCTCGTCACCGAGTAACATAAAAAAAAAACTGCATAAAAATGGCATCGACCTTCTTGAATCGGCAATGTCAACGCCAAAATTTTGTTGTAAGATAATTATTTAGCACGATCGCATGTTTGCCACACAGTCGAACATTGGCAATGTTACCAGTGAAATGACTGGGCTGGAAGATTTAAAACATTACCTCAGGGTAATGAGCGCAGGGCATTGTAATGTGTCATTATATCATGAAAGTGTTCCCGATCGTTGATGTTAGGCTATGTTATGTTAAGTTAATTGATGTGAGGCCGAGGTACTTAATTGATCTGATGCGAAGATCGCTACATTGTTGCTTTTTAACAATGTAAGACAGAGAAAGAACAGGGCCCGTACTATCGCTCTAATGTCACGGTACGAGCGGTTTCAGTTAGCCGGTTGGCTAACCTGACCCGGCATACTTACTTAGTACTTACTTAGTACTTACTTAGTACATACATTTACTTAGTAATAGGTTTCGTTTGAAGGTTAGGCAACATTAAAAAGTACGCGAATACGAGTATACGAGTGTAAAAAAACCGTCGACTGGAGAACCTCCTCCTTTTTTTTGGTAGTCGGTTAAAATGTCTGAAGACGTCCACTGCTGAACATAGGCTTATCCCTTAGAGCGCCAAACCGATCTACAACACTGCCACTTGCATCCGCCGGTTCTCCGCGACTTTCACAATATCGTCGGTCCACCTGGTGGGAGGCGGGCCTACGCTGTGACTTTCAGTTCGTGGTTGCCACTCCAGAATCTTTCTACCACATTGGTTATCGGTTCTTCGAACGAGGGAAGAAAGCCCCTTCATTTTGCAAACCCTGTAATCTAAAAGGATAAAGACATGGATGATAGTACTAACCTGGATCCGTCGCGTCGAGCGTCTGCGGCGGGGGCTGACTCAAAGGCCCTGGCGTGCCGCCGGAGCCCGGCGACCGCACGTCGTCGTTCACCGCGCCGCCGTAAGATAACGACGAGGAGGGAGGCCTCTGAAACAAGAGCTCTTGTTATGGTATGGGAGCCTGGTACCTTGATGTTGAGATATTGGAAAGTTCTTAATAAAGTGAATAAGCCAGCTTGCACCATCGATACGACTTTACGAGCCCCAGTACTTTTTTATACTGTGGTGTGTACTGTAATGATTTGGGACCCTGGTGGTACACTAAAAGGCCTAGTCGCCTACTTCGAGCGATAAACGTTTTGTATTGAGAGGTTCTATTTGATTAAATTATCGTCTCTGGAGTTAATGTCGAAATAAGAGAAAATGAGAGGAAAATATTTCTCTCTCTCTCTCTCGTTTGTTAGGTTGCGGTCCTCGTTGCAGAACCACTAGGTCCTTGCCGGCTTCTGTCAAGAATTTTGCCACTTCCTTATATTCTATTAACACTACTTACTTCCCTACTAATATTATTTATAAATGCAACAGTATGTTGGTTAGTTTGTTTGTTCTTCTTTCACGTATATGTGAGTTTCTTAATTTCACCATAGCTCTTCAACGCCTGGACCAATTTTGATGTCAGGGTATATATAGTATTAGAATCTCGACTGTCATTGTCATTGTATTCGTTTTGCAGTTCCTTACTTTTTTTGCATTATTTTATTTTTTATTGTTTTAAATTAGAACCGTACAACACGAATCACAACTAATGATAGAAGAACATTATTTTAAATTAAAACAAATATATATTTTTTTTTATTAAAGATAAGAAAAAAAAAATTGTCAATCACGAAACTAATTAATTAAAATAATATTTGCATGAATATAATTCTAGGGCCGGAGAGTAACATAGCAACTTTTTATCCCGGTTTCTGAGCTATTTTCCGTGCTGATGTAACCGCGGGGCGTAGCTAGTAATCCATCTAATTTCCTTACAACAGTTTGAAACTCGTGTTATTGAATTTACTTGCTTTTTAGTTGAATTATAAACACTATGGCTGGCCAATGAAGCGTGTGACCAGCTGTGACCACTCTACCCTGACGGTATAAACTGGAGAGAGAATTATCCTATGATATTGATTCTTTAACTGTTTGATGTTGTAATGGTATATACCACAGAAGAGAGAAGTAAAGGTAAATTTTTTTCCTCTTCTGTGGTATATACCACTAGTAGTTCGCGGCGAACTGAGACCTCGCGATCCCTATATCTTCACAGCCCCTGGACCGATTCAGCTCCTATTCGAACTTAAATTGTATTGAAATGAACTACTTGCCTACAAAATTTCATGAAGATCGGATCAACGGTTCGCAAGTTATCATCGGACAAATATACACACAAACATACAAACATACATACAAATGCCGGTAAACTGTCCCAGTAAACTCTAAGACCTTCGCTTCGCTCGGTCAAATATTTGGTAGTAGTAGTAGTAGTAGTAGTTTGGTAGTAGGCATTGCTCACCTTCAATTTATTTAATGTTAATGTTTTTGCAACTCAAAATTATTTTCTTTCTTTCTTTCTTTCTTTCATAGGTTTTCAGCAAAAAAAGCTTTTTCGGACTTTTGAGAAGAATGTATCCTTAGGTCCTTAGTTGCGTCCACTGTTATATCGATCGCACCTTGTCAAATTATTGAAGGTCTATTATAACACTAGCCCCGCGGTTTCTCCCGCTATTCTACAGAAACCGAATATTTTTACGGGATAAAGAGTAGCCTACGTGTTAATCCAGTGTTTAAGCTACCTCCATACAAAATTTTATTCAAATCCGTTCAGCAGTTATCGAGTTGAACGGGAACAAACACACTTACATATTTACACAAACTTTCGCATTTATAATATTAGTGTGATTAAGAAACTTGGTTTTAAATCTTTTAATTTCAACTGTCAGGCGTTGTCTTAATACAACGCGATTACGCGACCTTGTCCGCGCAAATTTAAGCTATAGACGTCCGCGCGACGTCTAAAATGTCAAATAAGACACCAAAGGACATCAATATGTTTGATCTTGGGTTCGTACGAATAAAATTCGCGTGCACTAGCACTGATTTCGTATTCGCGTTCAATGAAGACGATCCGTTTTGCGGCTGCGCTGCGCGCCACAGCCACAGACGGACGGTCATATTAGGTGCTTTAGTGGTTTTACTATGAAAGCTGACGTGGTTTTGATTAACGCGCCGCAGCCCGCAGTGCAAGGCAAGACGAGGTCGCGCGCGTGTCTCGCTGAGCATTCCTTGATAAAGGTCACCGAATGTGATCGAAACTATAGTCGGAATAACCGACTCAATTAACGTGAGTATTCCCGCTTTAGTGGTTCTTACAGTTCCTAGTACGCGCGGGCCGGCAATCAACAGTACTGCTGACATGCGTCCTGTTTATAGAAACCTTGAAGAATCGATTCAAAAACGGAACCCGAGAATTAAAGGGGTGTCTCTACAATCCATCACTGACTTTCAAACCCCGAACCGAACATTAGAAAACTTTAAATAAGCGTTCGGGTATTGCCGACACTTCGGAAGCAGTAATGAGGCGCGCCGCACGCCATCTAGCCATTATCTGCTCATACCTTTTTGCACCTGCTGATGGTCGGCAGAATGCACTTGCAGGTCGGAATCACACATGTTAAAATGCTAGTTTGTGTTTCAGAATGTCAGTCCCCTCAGGTCTGTGACCGATAAATATCGGTTTGAGATAGCTTTTTAGCGTAAGTCAGCTTTTGAAGACAATTTAGTATGATTGCCAAGTGTTCCGTGGGCCGCATCAAATGCTGAGGCGGGCCGCGACGTTGCCCATGCGTTATTTGCCCTGCTAAAATGACATTTCTAGATTTCATGGAAATCTTACATACATGGAATTAATCTGGTGTAATCGTGCAGTTCTAGAAATTTTAGAATTTATTGTTAAGCCAAGTTTGTTATAAATTGCTTAGATTACTACGAAGAATATTTCCTTATTACTTCTATGAATTTTATGTTAATTTTCGCCAGGATGTTAATCCAAAAGTCATCAAGCTAAGCTCAACTCACTCAACTCTGAATCATGTGTATAAAATTGAAAAAAAAAAACATCTATCACTTATTTATTAATTATCAGTTATTTATCCACCAAGCAGCGACGAGTGCAGTGCATTGCCGTTCTGATCTTATATGAGCAAGCGTAGCGCATACCATCAGGCGACTTACTCGTCTCATTACTCAGCTGTAGATAAAAAAGGGTGATAAAAGCTGTAAGGTGAAGTTCGCAATATTTCGCATAATTTCAAAAAACATAAAAGTGGACATTTTGGGAAGTGACTGTTGAAGAAATGGTAATGTGTGAATTTACAATTGTGTTTTTTTCATGTTTCCTTATGATCTTAATGGTCGAAATAAGTTACTTTTGATTTGTTTTTTTTTGATCGAACGAAGCGAAGGTCTCAGAGTTTACTGGGACAAATCAGCATTTGTATGTATATATGTTTGTATGTTTGTGTGTATATTTGTCCGACGATAACTTGCGAACCGTTGATCCGATCTTCATGAAATTTTGTAGGCAAGTAGTTCATTTCAATACAATTTTTAAATTCGAATATGAGCTGAATAGGTCCAGGGGTTGTGAAGATATAGGAATCGCGAGGTCTCAGTTCGCCGCGAACTACTAGTTTATAATGAGCGGTGGACCTTATGCGCATGATGGACTGAGAAATGGAGATAGGCAATTAGAACGCTCGGTCGTAGTCCCCGCAACCCGCACTACTTTACTACAACCTTGGAGAGATACACACAAACATACAAACATACATACAAATGCCGATCTGTCCCAGTAAACTGCAAAATACCATACAAGCGATTCAAAAATAGAGCCCCATATCTTTGTATCCCGTGTAGGCGTGGCGTCTATAACAATAATTTAAAAACGTTGTTTTATTATTCAAATCGCACAATAATTATAGTGTTCATTAAGAGTCTTACACAAGACACCTAACGAGTACAATACGAGTGTACAATTACAGAACTCACTGTTTTGGCAATTACTACTAATGGTAGGATATCAATCAAACACGTCAGGATGGATTTAAACCTTCCTTCCTTTACCGACGAAAAGAGAACGAGGCTACGTTTCTTTTTAAAATTATTAGCTTAAAAATGTATTTTTTTATTATTACATTTTGATTTAGTTTGGACGCTAGTCATTATGAGCCACTAGTAAGAGACACTGGACATTCTGGGCCACGAAATAGGACACTAGATTCTTTAGCATACTAGACATTCTAGAAAACTAGAAATGACTATTATTACTCACGGGATATTTACATAAACAGTGTTAAACTAGAAATTGTCAGCCTGAACGTAACTTAGGTGAGCGAAGCCGAGCGGGAAAGCTAGAATTTAATATGAACGCTATCCCAACTCTACATTCCCATTATTTAGAGAGTTGAATCAGGGAGCTACTGTCGTATTTTCTAAGCAAAGATGACATCCCTATAACATATTTTCTAATTTTTAAAGTCCGGTTATAGCTGTAGAGGCCGTTAGGACCATCAGCTTCGTCATACAAAAAAAAAACTATTTCTATCATTTGGCGAACTATTCAGACAAGTTGGTGGGCCCTTAAATTGCTACCACAACAATTTGCTAACGACAAAATTGCTCCCGACACCCACGAACAAAATTACAATAATAAAATACAAACACATATAATGAGGTACAAGTAAGTCGTTTGAATTCGAGCATATGGTGTGAACGGAACGCATTAGTGGACGCACTTCCTGTCAGAAAAAAAAAAAAAGAAAAAACTAGAGTAGAGTTCGTTTCGTCTAATGTTCGAGTTCTGAGTGTTTTTACAAATGCTAAAATCGATTGTTTTAAACGAAGACATGAAAATTGTGTGGGTAGAGATTTAGTTTGCAAACAGTTTGCTTTGATTCGAGTTTTCATATATACATATAAAAGACGATGTATGTTTCTTATGGATTCCAGAACGGCTGGACCGATTTTGATCAATTTTTTAGGCAATCTTCAGATTAGCCCAGCTAGTGATCTTGCGATTTAGTACACGTGCGAAGGCCGGGCGATTCGCTAGTTAGTAAAATTAAAAATTCGATAACTATATTTGTAACAAAAAAATATAATATTCATCAACACCGTTGGTAATATTTTGACAAATTCCAAAGTAGAGATGCTATAAAGGAAGTTGACTATTTTATGGATATGAGAACGGACGAAAAATATTTTTTTATCTCGAAAAACGAGCACTGGAAAATCGTGCGGTGCAGCTAATAACACTATTAAACTAAATTGTTAACATCAATATTTATGGCAATTAAAATAATAAATATAAGAGCTTTCCTAAGACAGCTTAGGAACTTAAAAACTTAAAAATGGATTCTTAAAATTCCTTCCTAAGTTACCCAATATACAACATCAAAGAGTCACTCTTCCGTCACTAACCCAAACAAGCTCGATTCCTCAATTCGATTAACGAAGTAATCGATTCGACTAATCTTTCAATCGTGCACCTCTAATAGACTTAATTTGAAAATGGAACACATTCGAATGAGCGTTTTGAAACGAGGAATTGTTCGTAGAAAGGGATTTGGAATTAGAATGGTCCTTGAGAACACGTGGTTTTGATAAAGGCGCTTTCAGGAGTTTTGGCGGGAACGTGAAGAATTCATGTCGCGTCATTTTATTATTTTCCAAAACTTGTGTTATTTCGAGTGTTAATGTGTAAAAACGGTGAATTTTTACCCGTTAAGTGTTCGTGTACATGCACGAGTGTTGGTGAATGGTATAATGTCGTGAAACGTGAATATTCGTGTTGTTTCCAAAACTCCATAGAAGGCTCTAGTAAAGTTTTCACCACCTTACTGGGGCATGACTTGGACTTGACCGTGACTTGCTATGCTCGACTTTGACCATGACTATGACTTATTTGATAATATCTAGCAAAACTTGAGAATATATATGGATACTTGACACTGGCAAATGCATAAGACGTGCGACGCCAAAATCTTCTTAGGAGGAAAAAGAAAAAAAAAAAAAAAAAAAAAAGGCGCTTTCAGAATAGAGCAGAATAGGTTTGCAACAGTTTGACATAAGATGCTAGGACATTTTGGGCTAGTACAAGTGGCTCATTAGTGAAGGTATGCATAAGGGAAATGTCCTATCCGAACTACGTACTTCTGCACTACAAATAAAATTAAGTACTCTAAGCTTCGGTTTTAGCAACAGTGACAACAGTGAAAAACAGTGATTTGTCAGGAATGACTGCTAATAAATGATCACCATACTCATGGACTCGTAAAATATCATTAACAATATAACTCACAAGGTTTTTTTCCCAATTTTTAGTACGCTCAGATATAGCCATGTCGTATATGATTTTAATATTTATTTATTTTGTAACTGCGCTAAAAACTCGGGAACTCGTTAACCGTTATGAAAGTCGTGGTACATATCCCGTGAATGCTTATTTCCACCGGTTCTAAAACAGCGTTTTACGTACAATTTCGTTCGTATATTATGCGTTCTATCGTCTGGTTGCAATAAACAAGTGCATCTTTACGACATTTTGTCCCAAAGCCAAAATTCTTCAAGCATGTCACGTTTCACCTCAAAGGCGTATCAAAGATACATTTCGGCAACTCGAACAATTGGCGACTCGAATAACGTCTTAATAAGTTGCAACTGTTGCTGGTGTTCGTGTAGAGAAAACCATCATTTTTAAGGTCAAGGAGCTAGGCTCAGGCTGCACAAATTACATTCGCGATCACTCTCTCTCTCTTGAGGCATATCTAATACGAAAGACAGTGACCGACATAATCTTGACTGTGTTACATAGCTCTGGCACCCATGCACTATACTAACTAGAATTTAATTGCAATATAATTGTTGTCAACTTTTTCAAACACATTTAAATGAATAGAATCACAAATATTTTTGACGCTAGAATGTCTTATTATGGTGCAACTGACAGTGACCACCCAACTTTAGCATCTAGATCTGCCCATCGTCTCAACACTATTAATCGAGACCGGCAACGGACATCTGTTCCAAATTCAAATCATCTGTTCCAAATTCGAATTGAAATTCGCCGTCTGTTCGATTTCTTTAACGATTATTGAAATTGGCGGTTGGTAGCGTTCTATTTTTGAATGTTATGATTTCTGTCTGCGGACTAATTGTTTTGAAATGCAGGTACGTGTTGCTCTATCTGCTTCTTGCGCCAGGAATGTCTATCTATTCGATAACTCATCTGTTATCTCCTTTCAATTTCGTTCCTTATTTTTTCAAATTCCCTTTGATAGATTTACTTTGTAGTTTTTCTAATAATTTTGACCTAATTATGTCGTAAAGTTTAAATAACTAAACACCTACTATATAACATTGTGTTCTTTGATATTCCTAAAAGCATTACTAGATGCAAACAAACAGTGCCTGTCCAACCACTGAGTTACTACGTACTTCGTATGTCGTACATACACGCAGGCACATAGATTTGAAATTATACAGCTGTTTTCTTCCGAATTTAAAAGTCCATTTGATTAAAGAAAAATAATAAATTAATCAATTTGTCAACTCAACCCGCGGGTCCAGTTTGAGGCGGTTCCAGTTGTCGTAAGAGCCATACTAACTACCAAAAACCACAATACTTAGCACCTTTTGCTTACACCTCAACTATAGATTAACACACACATTAACAGCTGTTTGCACATTGATTACATAACAGTTACTAATAATAATAATAGTTACTTGAGTAACTGTAACTGCGACGTTACGTACGTCGCAAATATTTTGAAGACCCGTATTCGCGTCCATAGTTGTTGTTGCTGTTTTGTTTTGGTTCCATCAGCCTGAAGACGTCCACTGCAGAACAGGCCTACCCCTTGGAGCGCTACACCGACCGACAACGTGCCAACCAACTGACAACCCAACTAACTGTAGATGGGATTATTGAAAAGCATTTTGGAAACCATAATTATCTCAAATGCTGGTCTGAGTTATCGAATAGAAAAGCTTACAAATAGTTCTGCGAACATCAATACACGATCTGCGATCATTATTCGCATAATATTTGCTAACTAGAAAATGAAATTTAATTAGCTAGGGTGGCAAATTCTCATGACATTTGATACGCGACACGCGTTCGCGTCCCGACTGTCGCGAGTGTCGCTCGTGTGAACGCGCCATTAATGCTACTTAATCGCAGTGCTTGCGAGGGTAGTGCGGATTTTAATTTCATTAATGTTTGGCGAGTTTTTATTCGATTAAATCATTAATTCGAACTATAATCTAATGAGATAATAAATAAACTAATTAATAATCAAAAAATGATAGTTAATTCTATATACATACATATTAAAAATATATAAGTAAATCGATATATAAAACTTGCAAAATGTAAGTATATAAGTAGGTAAGTATGTAAGTGTGTTTGTTCCCGTTCAAATCTGTAACTGCTGAACGGATTTGAATGAAATTTGGTATATATGAAGGTAGCTTACTCCCTGCAATTACACTTTTTATTCTGAAAATTTGTATCGTTCTTGTAGAATAGCGGGTGAAACAATGGGGCGCAGCTAATACTCCTTAAACCACTAACTTACACCACTCAATACCTATAACCTACTTTTACTGCCTAGACCACAGTCCATAGATAAAGACAGATGGGTCTGTCGTCCAAGACCCCGTGATGGGGGCGGGGGCAGGGGGTAGAAGCGGGGGGTGTACTCGACTTTCCCATTACCATTAATTTGGCCAAATGAAAGTTTAGTATCGCGTCATCTTGAGGGTCATGCGTCTTCATGAAGTCTTTGTTTTTTTCGTGAGATGGACACTGAGTGGGCTTATATTCAGCCTAATTCGAGACTCGAAAGTTTTATTTAATGGTAAATAAAAAGTAAGTAGTTTATATTTTAAAATATATAAGTACCTAGGCACAATTCACACTGATACTGATAAACTTGGCAGGCGTCTTGGGGATTACAGAACGCTCACCGTTTACTAAAAGGACGCTGTTTCTTGTCCTGAGATTGTTCTGGATGCAGTTTTTGGACAAGCCCTGGTCCTAGAAGTTACTAAAATTTTACTAAATCGTCATCATCATCATCGTTCAATTCCTTCGTTTTGTTTAAATGATAAATTTAATAGCGGCTCTGAGTCTGGGTGTAAGTTATGAGCTTTGTGCGTATTCTATAGCAATCCTAAGTGTGAAATGCGAAGTGAAAGCTAAGTACGCTGCTAAAAGAACTAACCTTTTTATTTTAAGAAAAGAAAGCAATTACCTAATTACTTCAAAATCCAACCACATAAGCACGCGTTTATTTAAAACAACAAATCAATAAACATACGGTCCCCACAACATAATAGGGTTAACACTTAAGGAACACTGGTCTGGGAGACCGCGGCTTGAAATACCCCTGATATAACATACCCCGTCAAACGCAGGCGAGCAAACAACGAGAAAAGAACAATGATAGGGTTGGAACAAAAGTGGCGCGGTTGGAACAAAGGTTGAGAAAAGCGACGCGTGCGCAGCGCAGGGTTAAATTACACGGTAGAGTGAACCAGGTGACGTCGTTTAAGTAGAATCAAATAAACGGAAGTTTGTTTACAATGAATTAAAAAACACGAGTGTGAAATTCGATCTCGAATTCAAAATTTTCTGGTTTCCTAAGATTTACAAAGACCAAATTAAAAAAATATATTTTCATTGTAAACATATACCTAATCAAGTACAAAGTCCAGTGCGGTGCTGCGTAGCATTTAGAAAAACCAAAGATAACAAATCCAGTTGATCACGCGTGAATAAAAAATAATATTTTTAAAATAAAACTCCAGGTACAGAGATTAGCTCGTCTCATTTATTCATGCATTATCGGGAGTATGCTGTTTTGGCATAGTCTTTTCGTGAGAAGGGAAAACTGTCAAACGGGTTTATTTTATAGAATTTAATTAGAATTATTTATTTATATTTTAATTCATAGATTCCTAGGTTCCTAATAGACGGCAAATATCTTGGAAAAGTCATCAGTGTATTTTTAAGTCTCTTTGGCAGAGCAAACGGTGGCAAGCGCCCGAGATTTCGACGTACGTGCACATGCACCAACTTTTCCCACACTACGCCGCTTTTGCTGCTTGCCGCAAGATGTTTGCCACCTCTTGAGAACAAATAATATGGCCATCTCCCGCATGAACGAACTCCAGACGTATGTCAAACGATATAATGAACAATAAATGCCAAAAACATTTTTGATGTAAATAATTACATATATTTTTCCAGAAAGATCAAATAAAACAACAACCTTGCATTTACATCTGGCACTCACTATTAAAAGGATTACCTGCTCGCTTAATTAAATCTAGCCCTCACTACAAGGTGAAAAATGCTTGTAGATATTTTTGGCGCTCAGTATCAGGAAGGCGATCTGCTCGCGTAATTATATCTAGCCCTCACTACAAGATTTTACTGCTTGCAATTAGTTTTGGCGCTCACTATCAGGGGAGAAACCTGCTCGCGTAATTACATCTAGCGCTCTCTATAAGGTGAACGAACTGCTATAGCAGTTATGTATGGCGATCACTATCAGGAACGCAAAATAATTGACCGCGCGAAGCGAAGATCTCAGAGTTTACTGGAACAAATCGGCATTTTTATGTATGTTTGTATGTTTGTGTGTATATTTGTCCGATGATAACTTGCGAACCATTCATCTGATCTTCATAAAATTTTGTAGGCAAGTAGTTTATTTCAATACAATTTTTAAATTCGAATATGAGCTGAATCGGTCCAGGGGTTGTGAAGATATAGGGGTCGCGAGGTCTCAGTTCGGCGCGAACTACTAGTTTAATATCGTGCTTGCTATCAGGCAGATGACTTTTGGGAATAACAAAGGCTCCAAAGCTACGACATCTGGCGTATTATTTTTTTGCGACCATCTCCAAAGGATCTCGTTACAAATGGCCAAGAGATCCCACGTGTCAAAATAGCATTTTTTTCTCACGTCCGAGGCCCATAAAGACTTTCTCACTAATCTCTGCCACACCTATACCGGGAATCGAACCGGCCACAATGCGAAATTACCGCTGACCCGCCCAGCTTGACCGGCTTAAGAGTTTCTCTTGTTATGTGGATTGAAGAAATCCTATTCTTTTCTTTATGACCGTAATTGTTGACTTTTAGACTATGACTGAGACAGAGAGAGACTTTCTATTGTGAAATAAAATACTTCGTTACAAAGATGTCAAAATTTGATAATGGCTAAATTCACTATGTGTGGAGCCAATATCAAAAAAAATACAATAAAAAAATTCAAAACAATGTCAGTGACATCGCTCAAAATTCATAAAACACTCCACAGAACGTAGCATCGCAAGCGCAACGTACAATTAGACAAACATAACGTGCCACTCTGTGCGCCACTGTGCATCATTTAATGAACGGTTTCTGCTTAATATTAAAGCCATTTTAGGTCCGAATCTTGCACTATAATACTTATTGGGAATTCAGTTGTATGGTCAACGAAAATAGCTCAAAAGTGATACTGATTATAAGCAAAATTAGTAAAAAGTTGTGTAGTTCCTCAAATTGCCACAGCCGACTTACACTGCTCGGCGTTTGGAGTGGCGCCACGCTTTCGTATGGCCATCACGGCGAGCCATAAACAACGCGAAGGCGCATAGATTAAAAAACAATAAAATGTAACCTTGAATGGACAACCACTAACTTTATAATGGATCAATTAAATTAAATTTACGGTTTGTCTATTTATGGGCATGTTACGTTTTGCAAATTTGATATGATAGTCTCTTTTCAATTGACAAGTCGAGAAATAATTGAGAGATGTACTAAGCTATTCTAAAAATTATAATTACAATCAAAAATATATACTAGGGAAGGGATGTCAATAATGTAAATTACTTAAATACGGATATCTGTTGTGTATTATTTACGCGATTACTTTTATATAGAGGAAATATCAATCGAAGAAGTTATCTCTGTAGAAGCTTTCAGTAAATCATTAACCACGTTAATTTTGACTTGGATAGTCCAAGTCAAAATTATATATTACTATGTCTATGACTGAGACTGTTTTTGTTTTGAGTGAAATATGACAAAAATGGCCGCTGGTTAAATCTACTATGAGCGCTAAAATTAATGAGTTTTTTTTAATGTTTCGATTTCTAATCGTTCCAATTTAGCACAAATCATAACCACATTGGGATCCCACCGTTGGGATTCACGTCTCCATAAAAACGTATCAAAATAACGCCATAAAGAATTTACATCCATAATCAATGTCATCGACCATCATGGGAAAATGAGCCATCATAGAACGTGACAGAAATGCTGATCTCCGACCGTTCTTAACACAAGGGGATAAGCCTCAAAATACGCCAAATAGATTCAAGATAAGGGCTATCACGGTATCATTCTTGAGTGTTTGTATATCATGGTTCTTACAGTTTTCGTTGTCGCCTTGCCCTAATTCTTAAAATAATATTTGGCGAAATTTTTGTCAATAAAGTTTTAGATAATTTATGATTGCGGAAATATTTCGTATCATTTTGAAACTTGGTGAACATTAGAAGCTTTAATGTTTTTAGGGTAATCGCTATTGCTGAAAATTGAAAAAAAAAAACATGAAAAAACTACTATTCACTAACACTCGTTTCACGAACTTAATTAATAAAAATCTACCGTTGTTCGTTTTTATTAATTGAAAACAATTTTTAATTTCAATAAATGCACGATTGGCAGAAAAATTAAGAACATTTGAATGTGGCGCGCTTATATCGCTCCTTAAATTACATTTACGTGTAGATCTAAATCACTAGACTTCACGTCTAAATAAACATAAAACTTCCATTTAATTTCACACCATAGCTTAATTAACTAATTCCATTTAAAGCCATTCAGAATAAACAGTAGATAAACTACTATGCACCAGGAGATCAGAAAATAAGACCGTGCAGACACCAGACGCGATTATAAACCGTATACAACAAGGTACCAGGGCCGCGAGAAATAAAGGAAAGTATATACCGTAGTTATAAGGGACGAGCAACCAGGAGCGCAGGCAAATAGAGGAGCTAGATGGCTAGTTAACGAGCCGATACGTCGATCGGTAATAGAAAATAGCTATGCATTTTAAATGGAAATTTTCAGGTATAATCAACATAGAACGCAAACTTGCTAATATCAAGGAAAACTATTCTAAGTAAAGGTGATTATTTCGACTAAATTTAATATTTTTCTAATATTGATCATGGCAATACGGAAATACTGATCGTTCTGGGATGGAAGACCTAAGAGCCCAAGAATACAAGAAAGACGTTCGTTGAAACGAACGAAACGAACGACAACGAAAGAACGAAAGCACAACGAAACGAAAGACAACGAAGAATAAAGAACGATACAAACCAAAAATAAAGTGTTGCTGTCCTCGTCTATTCATCAAAATCAGCACCACCAGCAAGAAGACGTTCATTACTGAACAAAAGCCTCCCCCTAAAGGAGAAGGGCGAGAGTTGCCTCGCCTTTAAGACCAGAAAAAAAAAGAGAGTGATGTTTTATTTAATATATTTAATTTAAAAAAAAAATGTTACCTCAAAATTAACTTTAATATAGAATATAAAGAAGCCTTTGATGTATTTCATCTGTAATACTACTACTGTACTAATTAAATTAGGAATAAAAGATCACCACAACCACAAGATCAATACAAAACCGACCTCTTCGACTCCAAGTTTATCGTCCAAGAAATTGAAGGCAAACAGGTAACTAACAAGAAATCCCTTACCCAGCTAACAAAGCTAGACTTGAAATTAATACTCGCTCATTTAATATGCTAATAGCGTGCCCCGGCTTATCTTAGCTTGTCCGGTCCGTTCAATCAAGGTGTCTTTTATGTGGTATCTTCGAGCAATCTCTTTGCGTTAGCATCTAAGTACTCTTCGGCTCTCAGAGGACTTCTAGCGTTTTATGTCGCCCTGGTAGAGTAATTGCATGTTGTTTTTAGTTATTGATTCATAAATTGAAATGGCGTGTGTAGGATCTTTAAAATGTTATTGTTCTGTATGTTGGTATTAGTTTTACAAATTAAATACAAATTTCAACTGTGCGGCAAAAATGGTCTAAATGGGGCTTTACTTTTTTTTATAAGTGTAGTAACCAAACGTTGCTTCAATTTAATCAATGTTTAAAATTGTCCGTCTCGTTTTCGCGTCAAGTTGAGAGAGCATTTTAAGAATTGATTAACTTATCAAAGTTTATAAGTAAAGCCCTAAATTCACATCTTAGTTTTTTTCCAAAATCAGGCAATCAGGAAAATCGTGCAATTAATATCAAAGAATAGGACAGTAAAACTGAAACAGTAAGTTTAATTGACCAAGCGAAGCGAAGGTCTCACAGTTCGGCATTTGTATGTATGTTTGTATGTTTGTGTGTATATTTGTCCGATGATAACTTGCGAACCGTTGATCCGATCTTCATGAAATTTTGTAGGCAAGTAGTTCATTTCAATACAATTTTTAAGTTCGAATATGAGCTGAATCGGTCCAGGGGTTGTGAAGATATAGGGGTCGCGAGGTCTCAGTTCGGCGCGAACTTCTAGTTATTAAAGTACAGATACATAGGTATTCTAGACAATCATACTCTATTGTAACTCGCATGAAAGCTTAACGGTCAAAAGTTTTATCGTCAATTTTGAAATAGATTCCTCCGAAATCCTACCGAAACAAACAGCACAAAATATGTTTTCCATCACACGTCCCCCAAAGGCGTTTATACACGGAGCGTGCCTGGTTACCGGTTACCTAAACAATGGCCATCCCCCCATTGTGGCACCGGCATTATATTGGAACACAATTACTGCTGATTAGCTATAGAAAGTACTGTAGTAGATATGGTTACATTTCGTTGTTTACTTACATCTTACATGTAACTCTTTGAATTAATAAACTATAGTGTGGTAAGTTGTGGGAATCGTGTGGTATTTGTGAGGTTTGGGGACAATTGGGCTTGATTACGGTGACCTACATTCCCACATTGACAGATGTTTACTGCCACAGATAGAAATAATTTGACTAGTTTGTATTTTATAGATTGAGTATACTTAATTATACAGTTAGAATTATATTATTTGATAAGGAATTCTCTGTCTTACGAGTTTAATGACCCAACGTAGATAAACATAAATTATCGAACATATAAAATTTGCATGAATTCCTCAAAACACAACAGAAATTCATTTTAGCTCAAAAATAGTTTGAGATAACATTAATATTTAAGTTACGGGAAATTTGTAATTAAAATCTAGACTGTGGAAAAAAGGAAATTCCTATTTCATAACTCACTACCATGAACAAGTTAGTAGCGTAGCAAAATTATACTAAGAGTTCTAATGTCCACAGAAAGATGCGTAACGCGATCGTAGTACTGATAAGGACGTGAGACGTGCTAGTGCTTTAAACTTTACTGTGACATGATCGGTACAATTACTGCTTGACTTGAAATAGAAACCCAAATCAAGTCATTCGTAATGGTACAGAGAAAAATCTATACTTGTTATGAATATTTTTGCATTAGTAATATCCATTAAATTATATGCAAAATACGCTAGGTTTTCAAGAAATGTCGTTGAAAGCATTACTTTTCAAACCATATCTTTTACGACGTATTTCGCAATCTAATTTGAAGTATACCTTAAATTGCGGACATAATTATACCAATACTATATAATAATACCCATATTTTTATCGGATTTTATAGAAGTTTCAGCATTAGCTGCCTAAATACATAGCTTGTTTTTCGTAGTACACTTTTCTGTACGAGATTGTAATTCTTCTCATATAATTTTCCTGTGCTATCAGTATCAGAGAGTAAAGCCAAGTTCTAAGCATACAAATAGTCGTAAAGCAAAGTAATTTTTCTTTTTCTACAGTCATAAAATAATGATGGCTTCGTATTAAATCATTGTCAAGTGCTTATATATAACAATTACATTACATCCAAACGACAATAGATTAAAAATAGCACCACCGGAAGCCGAATAGGAAGCTCCTAGCCAAGAGCTGACCAGCCACAGCTTGCATAATTGATGCCCTCCGTTCCGTTACACTGAATGCTTAATGGCCTGCTGGAATATTCACTTTTAGTTGTGTTAATATTAATGCTCGTCTGCGATCCGTCTGTCTCATTACTTGTTCGGATTGTAACGTTGGCGGCATTTGGGTGTCCGAGGATTATATTTTTAATGTTGGTTGAATGATAATTGTATAGGTTGGTGGCTCAGCCGCAATTTGGCTCAGCGCTATTGTTATCAGCAGGTTAGACTCGGACCTGATTAGTACAGCACTCTGATGAATAGCATAGAAAGAGAGAAGATAATACCCAGTATTGGGATAAACAAAAAGTGTATGAAGGTAGTATTGTGTTGTGGGAAATAAAAAATAACATTTGATAAAGCTTAATTTCAATAATACGGTACTTATGGCGCACAACGTCATTAGAGAATAAGTGGAAGATTCTTTTTTTTCTACCTTTTTATGTTTTCACCATACATGAAATCAATATCTATCTAGAAGTTTTTATCGAGCTTTACTGTGATTTTAATTCAATATTAATGTAAATCTATGTAAATGTTACCATGAATTCATTATTGTTTATTTATTTATTCATTTATAAATCTGGCCAGAACAATCATTTTATTTTGCATCTCATTTAAATCAATCTAAATTCAAAACGTAAAACTTTCTTATTCGGGGAATCCATACAGCATGTTTTATTTATTGCGTATGATCAATTAGTCTGGCGATACTTATGTCTGAATAAAATACATCATAACGACGCGTATCGTAGACAAGTTCTGAACTATGCATAGAATTAGCTCGTAAGATATTTTTGTTGCTTTAATTAGCATTATTTGCACACCTTTTCTGACATTTATGATAGAAAAATTATGAATTATTGGCAAATTCCTCAGCTTACATTGGTATTGTATTATCATGACGATGTTTTGCTAAAAATAACTATGTCTCACGGTGTCTTTTTAATTATCATATTAGTTCATTAGTTTAACAAGATTTCTTGATAATAAAAACGTAGCCCCCCTTTTCTCAGGCATATTAGTATTTGACATACCACAAACATTTGCATTTAAAACCAATCAAAATCAACAACGGAAACCACACGACATTTCAATCAAATATTTAAATCCTATTTACAATGTCAAACCTCTATTGGACTTGGCTTAAGCGTTCGACAGAGGGGAGCATGGGATTTTCAATGGTACTTTTTTCACTAAGGCCTTTCATTTTGGACTTAAAGGGGTTTCCAGCGACAATAAAGCCTGAGTTTAATTAACCGAGTTTAATTCTTAATTGTGAGTGCAGTTAAGCCTCAGAACACGTGTCAGAGTTTCACAAGGCGGTGTTTTGGGACCGCTTTTCCATTCATATTGAAATTGCAGATTGTGATTGGATTGTGGTTTATGACTGTTAAACGAAGAATGGCTTTGTTTTCACGACATCAGAAAAATTGCCATTTTTGTAATTGTTCCGTCTAAAAGCTTTGTAACTGAACCAATATCGTAATATGAAGAAGACTTCATTATAGTATTAGTGTTACTCATGGAAAATTGCTATTATATTACTCTTAACAAAACCTAGTAAGTTGCAGAGCATCAAAATAGCGACGACTATAAGAAATGTCAAATGTTGACTAATTCCTTGGATAATGTCTAAGAATAATTATCAATTAACAAGTTGGATACCTCACGTCATGTAGACGATAATGCTTAATTCCATCAAACATTCCTCACTTTTTACTTCGTTGCAAAAACTTTATCAGCTCGCCTCCAGTTTTTAAAGGTCACACGTCTATTTTACATCCGTCGTCACACACCAGTGATGCTCATATTACTTCCTTGCTTACTTTGTAATAGCTATATGACCAACCCTATTGATGGAGTTTTAAAGTTTTGAGGTCTAAGGAAAAAATAAGCAATAGACGGCTGGATATATGTAAAATCTATAGAAAAAAAGAATGGAAAATTAAATATTACTCATGAAGAAAGAGGACAAAATTAGAATAAATCTGTTCGTATTTGCGGTTTATCAATGGCAGGCAATAATTACCGCATCCTGATTGGTCGAAAATTGGTAATGGTAATCGTGATTGGTTGATATATTTAATGATTTGTCTCACGTGCGGCCACGCTGACCGACGTCATATCATAAATTTTCTAAGAACGCAGGACAGCCATAAACATAAATACCATAACTAACCAAGCAAGTCCAGTGTCTAGGTCACTCCATGACCGACCATCTACATGTTATTTTATTTTTACCCGACTAACTAAGGAGGGCAATGTTTTTGGGGGATATATAAGTAAGTATGTTTGTGTGTTCCTATATTACGTCCTGCAGCGGCTTGACCGATTTTGAAGACAGAGGTGTCAAGTTTGATAGGCTACATTTAGCAGTCGGGTTTTTGTTTTTTCGCCTAATAACAATATTTGTTTAGAATCTTACTTCACACAAATATTTGAAATTCCAAATTTTGGTGTGTGTAAATGTGTGTTCTCTTTCAACTCCGCAACGCCTGAATGGTTTGTGTGTTGTTTGGTATGGAAGTAACTTTTCTCAAGATTAACAGATAGGCTTTTATCCCGGAAACTGAAATTCTTGTAGGATAGTGGGTAAAACCGCGGGCCGCCGCTATTTTTAAATACATTGATATGTGATAGTCAAGTTCATAGATCATCCCTAGATTCCGCACTCAGGACGATCAAAGCGTACCACGTTTCGGTCAAAATATACATATGAGAATATACTCCCATTGGTTCAATGCTAGGCGCGAGTAGGCGTAATTTTCTCTACTCATGTCGATAAAAATGAGACAAACGTAACGTGTCCTGTTCTTGCATAACAAAAAGATTTTGTCGCGGTGCACATGCTAGCCCTGCCGGCCTAACTTTGGTGATTAAGAACGGCTTCTGATCTCTATTAAGCCTCATACTCACCGCAAGCAATTTACAGGAAAACCAAACAGTAATTACTGAACAAAAACAAATAGGAGGAAAAATCGTTAGGGGAGCACACAATGGGGAACATGGAGCGTTGGAGTGGTCCGATTGTTCAGTGGTTGTGGAGCTCGAGGGCACGGGTTCGACAATGCAGGCGAGATTACTTCTGTCGCCTGTCAGACGACTGGGGGTGTACGCCCTTAATTTGGTAGGGAAAATAAAGAAATTGCAAGATACACATGCACGGTAGTTGGTAATGAATGTGGGTAAATAAAGCTGTTTGGTCGCTTGGAAACGAAAACAAACACGTAATATTATTGAAAAGAAAAAGAAAATACCCGTCTGCTATTCATATTTATTTTAGCATAACACAATGTATGTTGGTACTTAGTTGGTAGGTTTACATTTTGGTCACAATTGTGGACCCCGTCGGGTACGGCTAAACATCAAGTAGACGAGTAGAGAGAGCAGCAGCAGGAGGCACCTTTAGTTATGTAACAGTACTATATGTGTTTATCTGTTAGATACTCATCTATGGAGTAATATACTTTATTTTCTAAACATTGTTTTAGCAATTTAAAACAATGTTTGTAAAACGTAGCCTGTGTTACTCCGGACAAAAAAAGAATCTAACGACACCTTACCCAATAAGGTTGACCTATTTTGACCACTGGAATCTAACGACATCTTACGTAAGGTGTCGTTAGATTCCAGTGGTCAAAATAGGTCAAGTCATTTAGGCTACAGGAGTTAAGGACACAAACATGCATACTTACATACTCACATGGCATCGTTCATCAGAACAACCCAGAAATCCAATCCCATCAGAAAAAAAGTATAAGCTTTTATTCAAATTTTTTTCAGCTTTGAAGAAGACAATTTTTAAGGGTTTTGATTGACAAAAATTACTTAATTAATTGTTCTACAAACAAACAAACAACAAGAAACAAACAAGTTCTTTACAGTTCAAATTCAACACAGTTTCTGCAAACAAGAAATCTGGTTGTTTTTTTTTATTTAATATTGTTTTTTACTAAGGGACGAGACGAGCAAGCTGCTCGCCTGATGGTAAGCATGGATACGGAAGACGGAAAAGGGAACTCCTCAATAACTAACAGTAGATTGATGAAGTTTGGACTTATTTTGATCAGCGTACAGTCCCAGTAACAAGGATTTTGTAAAAGCTTGTCTGGAAAAATACATTTTTTCCACAAAAACTTATTTAAACTCATTATATTGATTATATGATTATATACAAACCCTAACCTACATTTCAAAAGCTTTGAACAGCATCGCAGAGATGGATTGAACAGTAATGCTCGTATAACTCGATAACGAGGGGGAGGACAATACGGGATCGAGTTACAAAATATGCGCTTGGGCAGATGGAAGGGACTGGATGAGGGTGGAAGAACGGAGCTGCAAATCGTTGACTATCATGAAAATATGCGAGAGCAACTAGTTTTAGGAGTGGGAGGTCTTGTATCAAATAGCCATCGTCCTCCCATGGATCCGTGACCCAGTGCATATTTATAGAAGCTTCTGTTCTGTACTTTTGAATCAAGTTGAGAATTTTCTTTTAAATATGCGAATAAAACAATAAAAAAAAAAAAAACACGATAGGCCGGAGACGTATTTGAGCATGTTTTCTATAATTTACACAAGGTAAGGAAAGTATGTAGTAGTTGAAAAAAGTGCATCAAATTAACGCCGAGTGGCCTGGGGCTCCATTTTCTACCAGCCAATAATACGAAATTATCAATTATTTCTCACTATTCAATTATTACTCTGAAAGCCAATTTTCCCAAAATAATGTTTTTATAATACCTAATATATGTATTTGAGTATGTATGAGATAAATACTTAAGAATTACTCGCCTAGTTAATTATTGCTTCACATTATATAATTAAAGTAGGGCTTTAAAAAAGTCAAAGTCATTAAAATTTTATGATATACTCATAGACTTAGATTAAGTCATCAAAATAATTGTATTCACTGACGTTTAAAAACGAAGTAAATATTGTAATCAGAAAGATTAGATTATTGTTAGAAAAGATAAAAAGCCTCTTTCACTTGAAAACGATGTTAAAGTACATAAATAACATGAGACCTGAGAAAATGACTAATTTATGACGTTAATTCCGTTGGTTTGTTTATGATAGCTCGCACAATACTGGGAAATTAAGAGAAGGAAACCAAATTTAGACTTTCTCCCTTTTTTAATCAAAATCAAAATGGCGCTTTGAATTCGGCTCCGCTGCTGGTACAGCTCATTGTAACCTAGCAACCAAGTTTCGCCAAAGAATGCGAAAGAAGATACGAAAAGTAAGAGAGTAAAAGGGATATCTACAATGAAATCTGTCATACAATTCAGATTTGCGGGGAAATTTTAAGTGCGCTTAAATCGTATCTCTATGTAATGATCTTTTTTTAAATCTTTTTTTAAATCCTATATAACTCTTATTGGATTTAAAAATAAGTCTAATACACGATATTAAAATGCAATTTCTCATGACAAAGCTCTCATACTGATATAAACAAATTTTAATTCATATCAATGATATTTTCTACAATTTAGAATATGATACGTATTTACGATTTTAAAAAAAAACATTATTTTAATTCCTAAATAAAGAAAACCCTTATTCGTTTTACAAGTACAATAAAAGAGCTTGGCGGTGCGCGCTCAATGCGCAAAAACGTTCTTAAACACAAATAATGATATCACGGGATATCAGAATAAATTGTGGTTAAATTTGAGAATAAAGCAATTAAACGTTTTTCAAAGAAGTGAACCCAATGCAAAGAAAGTAGCGTAAACGAAAACTTCAAATTTCATCAAGATTCTTTGCATTAAATAAAACAGTTGCGAAAAGCATGACAAAAGACTGAAAATACTTAGTTATACTACATTCCCCCACAGCACAATTAAGTGTGTAATTTTGTACCTAAATGAAGAAATTCTTTAAATGTTAAATACATTATAAATTATTTACAAATAAAAAACAGAGTTCAGGTTCGCGGATGGTTTTGAGAACCATCCGCGGGCATGGTTCTCAAAAGGCTCGTGACGTTACCTCGTTGGATAGCCATGCTAATTCTCTGGCCGAGGTAAGCACCACCCTTTGGTCGTTTGTTCTCTCTATCAGCCGCTTAGAAAAATATTTAAAGAGCAGCCATGCGCTTGGAAAATATATATTACACTTCATTGTGCGGTGGCGTGGCCGAAATCCGGTAAAAACCTCCGCATCACCAGTTTCTACGAGGAAGGGAGCATAGTCGTGTTTGCTCGCGCCTCGGTCTCCTCGCGCTAGTCATCCTTTTTACGTATTTAGCCATTGCTCTAAGATCTCGCCGGTCCTTTGACTCGCCTCTCGTCGAGTTTAGCCGCAGCATAAGACTATTATAAAACCTTAACCAACATTGAAATGAAAACAAGATATAGGTTGAAAAACTAAATGCCGACAACGTCTTTACATGAGCTTAACATTTATCAATTGCATGCAGGCAAAGCCGCGAGCAATGTTATAATATATATATATATATATTTGAAATGTGCTAATTAAACCCTTTCATTAGATAGATTTGATTAGATAGATGTATTATAATTCGATAACCGATAGGAAGAAAGGTTCTTGAGTGGCGACCACGAACCGGAAGACGCAGCGTAGGCGGGCCTCCCACTAGGTGGACTGACGACATTTTGAAAGTCACGGGCAACCGATGGATACAAGTGGCATACACTATGAGGGCGGCCTATATTCAGCAGTGGACGTCTTCTGGCCGATGATGATGATTCTTTAGATACAACACGCCCCCCACTTTTAAGGGAGAGGCTTTTGTTCAGCAGTGGACTTCTTCTGGCTGATGATAATGAGTTTTCTCATTTCAAGAAATAAATTACCCAATTCGCAATCTTTATTTGCATACACCACTCCTATAATTCCCAACTCGTGGAGCAAATAAATTGATATACGCAATATCGAATGAAGAAACCTTGTCCTCTAAAAGGAAACTGTACTTAAAGAAATAAAAAGGAAAACTTTTGGATATCGGAGACAAAAGAGACAAAATGCATGATTGAAACAAATATAGCAAGTTTCAGGCACGTCCGCCTTAAGTGTATTAAGCCAAAGTTTGCCAAAAAGTGAAAGCAGACAAGAAATAACTGGCCAAGTGCAAGTCGGACTTGGGCACCAAGGCGGGTTCCTTCCTCTCGATACATTGGGAACACAGATCACAGAACAACCAGTTCTGAGATCTGTGTGGGTTTTCAACGTTATTTGATAAATTGTAAAATTTAATAAAACTCTAAATTTTAATACATATATATACTTACTTATTATCACACTAATATTATAAATGCGAAAGTTTGTGTGTAAGTGTGTTTGTTCCAGTTCAACTCTGTAACGGCTGAACGGACTTGGATGAAACTTGGTATGGAGGTAGCTTATTCCCTGGATTCCACATAGGCTTTTAATCGCGGAAAAATATTTTTCTGTAGAATAACGGGCGAAAACGCGGGGCGCAGCTAGTATTCTATATATTCAAAAATTATTGTATCATCTACGAAAACAATAAAGCCTGGTTTATCATACAAAATTTGTTTTCTTGCATTCAGCTTTCCAGTAGCCTATCAACTTTTCTTTAGCATTTGTTTTCTTGCTTTCTTTCTATGCTGGTTTTTATTAGTTGTTTTTTTAGAATGTTTTAAATGTGCTTCAAAATGTGACAACAAACACACCAAGTTAGACGCTTCTGTGTTTTTTTTTTTTTTTGTTTTTGGTTAGACAAAAATAAAATAACTCTAAAAACATTTAGTTCTTGTATTCTTGTATTGACTTTAATATTATTTTTTATTTGTATATTCGTCATAATAAGACATTTTAAAAGTAAGACGGACAGACAGAAAGTATAAATTTTCTTGTAGCAATAGGGACTTTCACACCCTTCAGATACGGAACCCTAAAAATAATATTGTCTTTTCAATGATAAAAAGTTTGTATTGGTCGAAGTTCGAAGTGTGGGAGAGGCATTCGAGATAGGTATTCATTTATGTTTTTAAGATATTTTGCGTAGGACGTAGATTCAGTTTTAAATTTAAAAGATAAGGTTTACTATTTGTTTTTTTATAACTTGCGTTTTAGAGATAGAGGTCTCCTATAATAATAGACGTTGGCGCCATTTGCAATGTTAATAATATGACATTTTTGACTCTATCAATGAAGTCAAATATTGGATGAATGTGGATTCTTACAACAGAGATTGGACTGCACTTAGTCTTTCTTTTGTTTGGTTTACTGATTATGACTTACTCCAATAGTTTACCAGATAACATAATCTTTTGGAAAAACCGGCAAAACGATTTTGTGAGACTATATATAGTAAATCGGCCTATGATGGTTATTTATTCGTAATACAGGTTGTTAAGGAAAGGGTGATCCACCAACCCGCACTGGGCCAGCCTGGTGGATGTGGCCCAATCACCCTTCGAATAGACTGATATCCCAACAGTTGGATGTTTAAAAGCTGATACAGAAAAAGGAAGGGTGTGCTAGGCCAAAAAGGGCTAATAGTACTCATGATTGTGATCAACTTTTACTATGGGACCAACCCTGAAATCGCGAAACAAAAATCAGCCGTTCCATACATTTTGTTGTCATTTCAATGGAACAACCTATTTTTTTCTAGATTTCAGTTTTGGTCATAACTAAGTTGTTCATAATGAGTATTCATAGATTTATTATCGTTGCCTAAAACTTGTTATTTGTCATACGTCAGATATTGCATTTGGTTTTTTTAAAAAATAATAATACTTGTTACACAAGGAAAAGCCAATTCACAAACTTCCATCGAAGGGTCCGGAATAATAAAACATTTCAATAAACAGGTGACGACAAAATGTATAAAAGCTTTATCTATTTTCAATTCTTTCGTTGTATCTCTTTTAACTTCTTTCAAACGTGTTACAGATAAAATGGCGATAAAAATATTTTATTAGGTATTTAGTATTGCGATAGAAGTAACGTAAGATAGCCAAGTTTCGTTCTGTGATTACGAATGTACTGTATTATGAACTAGTTGTTACCTGCGATTTCGTTACACCTACAAAAAAAAATTGCCTATGTCTGTTCTACCCTTAAGCTATATCTATGCAAAATTTCAGTTCGATCCGTTTAAACGTAATAACGCGACACGCACCCAGACAGAGAGACAGAGTTACATTCGCATTTATAATAATAGTTATGATTATTACCAGGCTACAGACTTTACACTAATTTTGGGCTCTACATTTTACGCCAAAGTTAAGTTTATTGGTGTGTTGCTCGCGCGTCTTGTCAACCAGGCGCTCTGAAATATTTTTGATAATGAGAGTAATCAAGTGTCTTCCCCATGGATCCAATGTCTCTACCCTAAAAGGCTCAAATGAGCATGCACATAATTTCGTAAAGCGTGCCTTTTCGTGTTATTTCCAAAACTCCATAGAAACCCCATAGTAACGCCTCTACCACTTTACTGGGACATGACTGGACTTGACCTTAACTTACTTTGCTTGGCTTTGTCTATGACTGAGGCTTGTTTTGATGGTGAAATATTTGACTTCACTTGAAATGTTACAAAACTTGACACTGGCTAAATACACTATTTGTGGATCCAAATATAAAAGAAAAAACAACTTTCGTATGTACAAGCAAAGAGAATCTACACGATAAGAATCTCAACAAAAAAAAAAACTAATTGATAACCTCTTTTTTTGGAAACCATGTGTGGCTTTCAAATTTCAATATAAAGATGGCATAATGATAAAGGCAACAATTAATACGCGCAAATAAATAAAAACTTACTTTACAGCATACGTTAATTGTAGTATAAACATGCGACACATGATAATACACGTATTTTATACGTAGGTAATTGTTATTGATGGATATAGTACACGTATTTTATACGTAGGTAATTGTTATTGATGGATATTCATTGATAGAAATGAAGCGATTTCTAATTACTTTCAGATACTAATCGCTGCTTGTAACTTCATTCATAATAAATTTCAGTGCAAATTGATTACATGCAAGTACAACTGATTTTCGTGGAAAGATAACAAAAAGATTAAATTTTTTTTCCTTATATTTGTAAAAGATCTTAATATAGGGTAATAATTGTAGAAGCAAATATTTTTTTGAAACTAGTTATTAAGTGTTATTATGGATTTGTATAATTTAATTAGTTTAATTTCACAACTGGCAAAAATGGATATAATAATATAGATAGTAGATACTTGTTTATTACATCAATTTTATCAAATCGACGCTCTTTATAAACATATTATTTAGTTTATTTTTTTATAGTACCTATATATACACATAATAAAATATAACTAGTGATTTAAAACATTTTGTAACAATTAGAATTGTCAGGAGCACAATTTTGTTTTCTTTAATCCTGTGATATTTCTGTCAGATTGCTATTCTTGCACGTAGTTTCTATCTCAAGTACTTATTTCCAAGACTGTTATCGGTCACTACAATTTCGACATGGTCCTTATCTGCTCATATCTCTACTTATTTGATATCAAACTTAAATTCCCATGATAACTCATAATTCCAAAATTTCTACAAATTCCGACGATCAAATATTTGCTTTATTATCAAAATGTTTATTATATTATTTTTATTATGAGTTTGATTTACGACCGTCAATGTTACTAGAATTATTTCTGAAGTCAATATTCTCGATGATTTTAGCATAATTATTAGTAATTTTATTGCTTATTTTATGACGATACTAAAATTATGTTGTCTATTTGATTAATTTAATTAATTGATTGGATAGAGTTCTTAAGTTTTATTTATTGAGGTCTGTAGTTGCAGGAATTTGTGCTATAATATTACCTATGATGCATTTTGTTTACGATTTTGATTATGAAATAATATAATCATGATGACAGAAGATTATGATTCTAATGAATACATACGCCATGATCACATGAAAACATATTAATTTAAGACCTTCATTTATCTACATATGGCTGCAATAAAATATTGAGTATTGAATAGTCGAGTCATCTTCATGAAAAATAAGGCAGCGCAGGTTTTTGAATAAATCACATTGTTTTTAGCCTTAAAATTAGAATTTCTCTACAAATTTGCAGGTTTCCTCACGATTATTTCTTTCACTGAAAAGCCAGTGGTATATCCGTACGTAACTTCCAAAGAAATCATTGGTACGGGCCCGCCCGGGTTCAAACACACGACCCGTCTTATGTGAGGCGAGCATGCTCCCACTGAGCTACTATGGCTCTGCATCTACCACGGCTCTGCAGCTACCACGGCTTCTCGGTATTAAAAGTATCTAATGTTTAAAAAATGTGTTATGATTTCTTTGTCAAACAATCAGACAGATCTAACCGTTTTTCTTCTTCTTCAAACAAAAATAAAAGGTAACAAAGACACACACAAAGACGGATGTACAGAGACACAGTATTATTTTAGCATTTCTTCGCTTTCATCTACCTAAATATAAGTTCAGCTGTAAAGCGAAAAGGTAACAAAATGTTACACATAAGGGAGATAGTTACCGTGATTTTAAAATCACCCAGCTCGTGGTAACAATTACGCGTAAAATGATGATCTAGCTGATTTATAGCAAATCTGTTGACACGACAACCATAATACCCTCTCGGAAATACGAACTAAGAATTAATGACGAGGTATCGCTTCCTAAGCCAACATTCGTACTCGCTAATAATAACCTCCCCTAGCACCACCCTTTAAGAATTCCGACTAATAGAAACTGGATAGACAGACAGACGATCCATCAAGACCCCTCCAATGTATTATTTATGGGACATCCTGAGCCCAGCACCCATTGCTAATCTTTCAATATCTTCAGAATTCTGGGGACAAGGATTTGGGGATCGCATCTTTCTATGCAACTGGATTAGATCTTAGACGCGTTGATTTAAGGTCCAATCTTTTCATATCTTCAAAGTTCTATGGATGTAGTGTTTGGGGATCGTATCTTGTGATGCGCAACTGGATTAGATCTCAGATGAGTTGATTTAAGGTCCATATTTGATGAGAATGACGATGTTATTACTGATAATGGAACTGCAGAGGAATCTACAGATGCTAATGCAAATGCGGTTGGGATAGATCTTATTGTCAGTGCAGGAAAGGCTGGAACGTGGAATTATAATTGTCAAGGAAGTGATGCCGAGTTTAAATATCTGTAGGATTTGTTTGTTTTGGGAAGGAATGAGAGTAATGGCATCGATGTGGTACTATTAATGGTGGTTCCTTAATGAATTTTCGTTATGAAAGTCAGAAGCGGTAATGGGAATTGTTTTTATTGCAAATGGATTGTGATATAAATCTTATTTATATGATTTCTGGTATTAAAGGCGAGATTTATGTACAGGTGTTCTATTGTCTGTGTTTAACAGTCTATTCCCGTTTTTAATATTTCAACGGCCTTTCTTAAAAGTGACTTAATTTATTAATGTATGTAACCGAAAATATGTCTTCAAACTCAATAATGTTATTAAAGACGTGTTTGTTCCAACATCCGCCTGATTTATGCGATAACAGGGATTATTTCAAGCTGTTTTAAGACGATTTTAGTGGACGCCTCTAATCTCTCTTGCTCGAAAACTCTCGAGTTTCGTAACAAAAAATCTACTTATTCACCCAAAGATAAAACAAAATAGAAATCGAGCCGTGGCTGCGTCTATTTCTATAAATACCACACTTAGAGGAGAAAAAAAATATTTAGGATATTGGGAGAGAAAGAGGGCTCAAAATAGCTCCCTGTGGGACTCTTTATGTTGTAACTCGAGGTGGTTTGTTGGGTCCTGTGACTTCGGTTATGGGCGTCGTTTGACGCGTTATATTAATTGACAATTTGAGAAGGATCTTGAATGTATCATGGTGTCATTATTAATTAAAGATATTAAAGGATATATTTCTAGATCTTTTTACTATGAAAACTGACGTGGTTTTGATACATTTTGTTTTAATAAAACGGGAATACTCACTCACTCAGTGCAAGGCAAGACGAGGTCGCGCGCGTGTCTCGCTGAGCACTTCTTGATAAAGGTCACCAAATGTGATCGAAACTATAGTCGGAATAACCGACTCAATTTAACGTATTCCCGTTTTATTAAAACAAAATGTATTTCTAGATCGATATCTAATTTTAGAAGCTAATGTTTAAATGAAATTGCTTTGATGGAAAAATTAATGGACTATATTTAGGCGAGCGCTTGGTTTTTTTTTTATGGTTAGCAGGCTAGACGTTTAACCAGAGCTTATCTAATATTGCCATTGGCAGTTTGATATTTATAAAACTGTAAATACTTCTAGACACAACGAATCAATATTGTCTTTTTTATACTATTTACTTGCATGGTTCTTTATTTCTGAATACTTCCACTTGTTTGCTTCTTGAAAGCATAAAACATTCAAAAACTAGTACCAACTAATAAGCAATTACAGCAAAGAATTTTAAACCATTCTATTCATCTTGGGACGTAGGTTTTTTTTCTTAATTTAAAAATGGCGGTTGTCGATGCGCCCGCGCAACTCATTAAGGCTCTCATAACGAGCGTTCGTAAATCAAACGGACACCCATAGGGCATTCTCTTGAATTTCAAATATAGAATGCGAATCGATTTTTACAAATCGAATACGTCCGGAATGATCGATTTGCGAACAGCTGTCTTGTAAGCGTATTTATTGAAATGTCAAATTTTAACTGTGAATTTTAAATTAAGAACTGTCAACGCAACCGTTATTCAAGATTATTTTTAAGGATAAGTACTTGGTGGATACGTCACGAGAGATACCAATGTTATAAAGTTAAGCAACTTTTGAACATCCTAATTTCCTAATTCCTGATCAAAAATTTAAATAGCTTTGCCAACACCAAAAGATAATCCTTGTCATCCTTGGTAAGTATAAACATATTAATCTTCGAAAGGTCGCATAACTCATCACAAGAAAAGAAAACAGAATCTCGGCTATAAGCTACAACAATAAGGATCAAAATCGAATAAATGAATAAAGGTAGGACTGATGTACCGAAAGGATAATCTTTAAGAACACGGAGAAGAAACCGTAATTTTAAGAATTAAGGTGTAAAATCGCGTAAAGTCGACACATTGCTGTGACAAAAGGGTGATCTTGGTCATCGTGACCTAGAATGCGCGCGAGCGATGCCAAATAATGGACAAATCCGATGTCATCGTCTGCCAGAATCGAGTTTCGCAATTATAGAACTAAATTGAGATGGCATGCGAAGTACTTCGAAAATCAAATGGTATACGTACGATTTTAATTTTGTATATAGAACGTCAGTAATCTCAATATATTTTTTTAACCAATTTTGAACCTTTTGTGAACATATTTTTATAGAAGAATTTAGATGCTGTAGCAAGTGCCAAAGCTATCAAAACTTGTTTTGTTAATGCTACGACTCAGACTAAACTTCTATTGGATCAAGTGTTGTTGTGTAAAGACTAAACAAAGGAAGACAAGGAAAAAAAATCTATTTCAATCATAAACCTACACCACACACAGAGGTAAAATACCAGTCGACAATAACATTCATAACAGATTTAGTAGGTATTGACAATCGATATGGTTGTTAGGTGAAGTTGAAATCTAGGGCGTTATCCCACCAGTGGACTAAACAACTTGATGATGATCCCCACTGTGTATTTAACTGGTGTTAACGACCTCGTTAAGGCTCCTGTCAACACAATCAGCAGTTGATGACTATCAACAGCTTTTCCCTAACTTTGATTGACGTGTTGATTTGTTGATACAGTCTTACAAGGACCTAATATAACTTACATGACGCTAGAATGAGGATTAAGGAGACAAAAGTATTCTTTACTATGAAAACTGACGTGGTTTTGATACATTTTGTTTTAATAAAACGGGAATACTCACGTTAAATTGAGTCGGTTATTCCGACTATAGTTTCGATTACATTCGGTGACCTTTATCAAGGAATGCTCAGCGAGACACGCGCGCGACCTCGTCTTGCCTTGCACTGACTTGCCTTGCACGAGGTCGCGCGCGTGTCTCGCTGAGCATTCCTTGATAAAGGTCACCGAATGTGATCGAAACTATAGTCGGAATAACCGACTCAATTTAACGTGAGTATTCCCGTTTTATTAAAACAAAAAGTATTCTTATTTCAAAAGACACCTGAAAATGGATGAATCAATTTTGATCGAAGAGAACTGGAGGCATCTCCAATAGGCTAGTTTTGAAACGAGGTCGTTTCGTTAAAAAAAAAGTTCCAACGAAATTGATAGATGGCGTTATTTTCGTAGAGTTCTAGTTCCAATTTTGATCACTGTCGTTTGATAACACCACACGTACTGTCTCACTGACCAGTATGAAATTATCCAATAAAACTAACAGTTCCAAATTCAAACCCGCATGGAATTAACGCGATGCCGTTTAAGAAAACAATTGACAGAGCTCGGGTTAGTTCGTTCACCCGTTCGTGAATCATCGTGAGTTTCGTATGTTTGTGTGGCAGTACAGTGTTCGAAGTTCAGATTTGATTTGAGGCACTCACACATACAAGCACAGATCATACAATCATCATTCAAACGGAACCACACCCCTGATCTACAAAAAAACTATTTCAGTCTAGTGAGGACCATCCTGGCTTAGTTGGTAGCGCGTCTCCCTTATGAGCAGGAGGTAGATAGAGTTCGATTCCCGGCCAGGCTGAATTATGAATTTTAATTATTTGATCGGGGTCTCGGTGTAAGTTGTCTGTGTTCCATGACATCACTGAAAGAACAGACAGGTGTTTTGACTTATTTTACAAACGGCACGTGCTTATGAGCTAGGGCTGTTAATAGAGTATTTAAAGGTCGGCAACGTATCTGTGATGGGCGACGGTGATCGCTTACCATCAGACGGCCCGTCTGCATGTTTGCCACCTACGGCATAAAAAAAAAAGAATTGCGATGTATCACGTCACTAAATTTTGATCTATTCAACGCCACATTTAGTAAATTATCATTGGTTTCAATTAACATGGTGTAATATTTGTTTTGTTTAAATAAATTTGACATAATGTAATGTGTTAATACATTTTTTTTTTTTTTGGAATTTTGAATGTTTTATGTAATTTGTTTTAATTTTCTTGTATGGGTAAAATTTTACCTGAAATAAATGTTTTTGAATTTGAATTTGAATTATGTATTCCGCTCTTGCTTACGCACCCTGATGACGTACACTGATGACACCCACTTAACCCTTTAATGCCGTACCTGGTGGAGTATTATTTTACCATGGCGTCACCAATCGTCTGTGAACCTTCAAATTTCTAGCGACACTTCATTTTTCAAAATTAGTTGGTGGTACACATGCTCTGGTAATGGTAATGACCTGCGGGCTTATCCTCTAACTTTAAAACGTTCGTGATTCTGATTGTGAAAGCATGCCTTCCCGTTCGTACCAACTTAGTCGCACTATGCGCGGTCCCGCTCGCGCACTATCACTATCGCTTTCAGAGTTGCGGGATAATCCCGCTGTCACTGGTATTTTTCTGCTGAAACCTCATAACAGAACCCTCCTTAATTTCGCTGCTATCGGTTAAAAAGTAGTAAGAGAAAGTATAGCCGAAGTTTTGAGCTGAGTAGAGGCATGTCTTGCAGAGCTCTAGCACTGCCATAGCCTACATTCCGGAGCGATGTCACCGAGCCCCGCTTGGCTCCCAGTTGGCTCCGGGCCTAATCGCCGTCAGCAGTCCCCAATATATCTGGCCCGTCATCGGCGCCCATTCCGCGGCCCGCTGGGTGGCGGCCCTGACAAATTGACGAGTGGGCTTCATTCAACTGACCAGCTTTGTCTCGGGACTGGGTAGACTAGTTTACTGGCAGCCTTGATGACAGAGGTTGCCTTGAATAGTTCCTATGTCGTGATTTGTCTAGACTTCGGACATCAGTGCTCTCCAACACACAGCTGTGTGCAAAAAATGCTTGACCAATTGAACATTTTGTCTCGGTCCCCGCTTTTTCCTCAAAGTTACGTGCTTTTGGAACAAAGATTTCTTAATGAAATATTTATAGGTGTTACCTGTATTCAACCTCAGTCAACAAAATCAAAGGAATCCTATCTCATCAATGGTAATGAGCCTTCTTTACTGATTCTCCCATGCTGTCTCCATGTTCTCGCTAACAAAGTACCTTAAAAAACACCGACATGATATCCCTCTGGTATCAGCTCAGTAAGTACCAGGCAAGCAGGAGACAATGAGCGTCTCCGTCATCGCTAACGAGTGCAACCTGACTCCGTAACCGATAGCTTCATTACGCCGCCGCGCTCTGCGCGCCTGGTAGATGGCTGTGATGATATTTCAAGAAAAACTTGTTTTTCTGAATAATCTTTTAAATTTAATAACTTAAAAGAATCCGATTTAAAAATTTAAGAAAATTGACCTATAAGTTTAATAAAGAGAATTCTATGCCAACATATACTACGTTTTTGGAAAGGAAATTATTATAACTAAAATATAAGGGAAAGGAAACATAATGCAATTATTATTAATTAATTATTATATATAGAAAAAGTAAACCTTTAATAATCATCATGATCGGCCTTATGACTGCCACTGCCACATCGAACGAGCCACTTGCATCCATGCAGCGATTGCAGCGACTTTCACAATGTCGTCGGTCCACCAAATGGGAGGCCTGCCTACCTGCGTCCGTACATAGTAGTCTGTATGTATTTTGTTAGTTAATTGCACGGTTAAAAAAAATATAGAAACAATACGACATTATATATCTGAGCATTAAAAACATCACAGTCACTTCTAATCTCTAATTGTGTGAGTATTTTTGATGGCGACCCTGACTATACGACCATTGAGAAATTGTAATTTTTAAGTGACCCCTAAAACTTTTTACAATTCTATTTTGAACCTTAGCTCTTAATATTACGACTATCTTTCGCATGAGCCCCTGTATAATTTCTGAAGCCATGCTGAAAGGATTTGATTCGTTTACATCTGTCTCTATCATCTTGACTGTAGATGCAGACGGAGCAGAGATCTCGAAGACCTCCGTTTGAGGTAAGGACACGGAATCAGATGAGGTGACTAGCGGTCCCTGTCGTGGTATAGGCAGCATCAAAACTCACGGTAACATCCGTCAATGTTAATTAATGTTTTTAATTGGAACCAGAATTTACGTTCGACATTTTACAGCCTGGGGAGCGTGAGAGGATGATACAATGACTTTATTGGTCTGTGAAACTAGGTGGTAATACATAGGTGACAAGTAGGCAGGTAATCCTTACCTAAAGTGAATCACTACAAGTGAGTCACTACCTTGAATGGCATACAGACATTGTGTATATCTAACTTGATGTTGATGAGGATGATTCTGAATGACTGATGAAATGATGTTGATGAGTTAATGAGGAGAATGTTTTGTTTCTTTCTTCAAATCAAATCAAATATTTTTATGTCATATATAAATCTGCGAGTTAATGGTTCCGTATGTTTCTTTAATAATTATTAAAGAAATGAATGACGGCTTGATGACCGAATGACATCAAGGAGTAGACCGGACTGAGCCAGTCTTCCACAGACCAGTGACCATGATACCCACATACGTGGGTTCAAATCCCACCAATGCCATCAAAGAGCTTCAGCTACCAGAGAAGGACAACATCGAGAATAAACCATAGCATGGTGAGAGAGTACTTTCACTCGGCTGTAACCTCACTTGAGAGCCAGTTCCCTTTCCAGGCTAGATGTGCTAACCATCTTAGGGCATACCGTCACATACAAAACAACTAGCATATCAACTATAAAAAAAATGATCGGCTCAGCGCAATACAAAATGAGACATTAATATTTCTTCTACCGAATTAATTCTCACAATTAGCACCAAAAAATTAAACAGACGATAATGACCCCAACGACATAACTAGACATTCCAATTTCGCTCGTCGCATTTAAAATCGGCGCGCGGTCATCTTCAAGCCAGAACTCGTACACGAAACTTGGAAAAACGATGTAAAATACATCCAACACACACTCAAATCGACCTTTAATTTCGCATGTTACGGGTAGAAACACCTTGTTGAAAATTTGACTTGTGTCGTTATGTTTGTGGAAATAAAGCAAGCGCAGAGCTCGACAGGGGTGAATTATTCCTGCGATAGTCTCCGAGATATCACGTTATGTGTGTAACAAAACTAATTGAAATTGAAACAAATTGAGCTTTGGTATTTCCGATTTGTTTGTGGGCTTGTAATGTAAATGCTTTTTCTTGACGCTTTTTCGATATTCTACGTATAGTCATGTTACCTTTGTGTTTGGTGTGTTGATGGTCTTGAAATGCTACGTATAGTCATGTTACCATTATATCTGACTAGCTGCGCGCCGCGGTTTAAGCCGCTATTTTACAGAAACCGAATAGTTTTCGGGATAAAAAGTAGACTCTGTTGTTAATCTTCATACCAAATTTCCTTCAAATCCGCTCAGCCGTTACAGATTTGAACGGAAACAAACACACTTAGATACTTACACACTTACACAGAAACTTTCGCATCTATAATATTAGTGTGATGTATTTATGTTTTGGAAATTCTTTAAAGTCATGTTGCGGCCTACACTGAGAACGCACTGAGATACAATGAGAACCGCTTACAGGAGGTCGAGCGATTCTTATGCAGAGTTCGAAGTTGGTACGGTTATTATAATCATGACGAATTCAAACAAAGCGCGCTAAGAAATCAATAAGATTCGACCAAAACACCAATACATCAAATATAAAGGTAACATGACTACACATAGTACACAAATAATTCTTCAAATACATTTTTAGTTCTAAAATGAAATCGAATCACGAAACTTTTAAAACGTATTTACAGCCGAATCGACTTAATTATTTATGTGCCACTTAGTTTTCTCTGCCAATTATTTTTGTTAAGTTGTCGTGATTGGACAAAGATGGCTACCATAGATAACCTGAATAGATAAAGTAACTAACTTGAGTCTAGTTATTGCGTCAACTGAATAGCGGAACACAGAAAGTTTGCTCGATTCAAACTGTCACAAGTGCTTTTAGGGAAAATGCTTTTTTTAAATACGTTTTTGTCAAAATATTTTTTTTTCGACAAGTTTTTATAAAATCAGTTATTGGTACTGTTATTGTTTGGCTCAGTTGGTAGTGACTCTACCTTCTGTGTTTGCGGGCATCTAGGACAAACATTCATGTAATGAATATTTGTGTTTGTTCTATGTCTGGGTGTTAATATCTATATAAGTATGTTTTAAAAAAAATATCTATGTACGTATATCAGTCTCTGGCAGCCATATTACAAGCTTTGCTTAGTTTGGGGTCAGATGACCGTGTGTGCAAAAAATGTCCCAGATATTTATTTATTATTTATCCCGTAACTCTGAAAGCGATAGTGAGAGTTGCGCGAGCGGGACCGCGTATAGTTCGACTAAGTTGGTACGAGCGAGATGGCATGCTCTCGCAATCAGAATCACGTACGTTTCAAAGTTAGAGGATAAGCCCGCAGCTCGCTCTCATAATATTGTATTGTCATCGGAACTTGATAGGCATGCAAACTTCAATTCAATTGAACAAGCGGAACTGGTCTACAATTCAGTTGCAACATTTGACCCCAACATACATACATACAAACATTGCAAGCTAAATAAAACCTTGTAAGAAATGCATCTGTTCCCTGATGATCTAAATCTTGGCTTGTCAAATAGTTTTGATAACTTGAAGTTCATTCCCTAGAACCAAGTATTAACGTCTGAACCAAAGTCATATAAATTTTAAAACGAAATAATGTACGACGTCGAGAAGGCAAATAGAAAAGCTTCTATCGTGACAAAATGGGAAAACCACGAGTAAAGCCGGAGGACGCAACTCGACCAAAAGTAAATTTCTCAAATCTCGTTAGTGATACGTCATTTAGTTATACTCAAGTATGTTTACGAGATAGCGGCGAAGCGACTCCGGCGCAGCTTCTATAAAAAGGTGCTTCGTTACTAATTCCCTCCCTCCCCCTCTTACCCCCTCCCTCGCACCGCGGATGTTCTAAATTTAACCGGGAAACGAACCCGGGCGGCGCACGTGTGCTCACTTAGCACTCGGTAACTTGAATAAGTTCCAAACTGTGTTTTTTGTTTTGAAAACCAATTCAATTTGAATTTCGAACAATTTGAAATTGGTATTTGCCGTTATGGCGCGTTATGCATGTAGTTTTTTATGCGAAAAAAGATAACGACTGGAGACCACAGAAAAAGATTCGATGTATTCATTCGATTCGATCGCATCGAAGGTCAATACCAGATATAAAATTAAAAAGTATAAGTGGCGTCCAGACGTTCCATTATTAAATTTCGAATATTTCCGATTCGAATTTCAGATTTTGGTACACTTGACTACAAAGTTGGTTGAGGTTGGATTTTGATAGTAGAATACGTGTTTTCCGCTGAGAAAGAATTTGAATTTAGAATGTGGCGTCTCGCCATCGTCTACATATTAAGAGTATACACGGAATGTATACTCCAAGGTCTAGATACTCTGTGGTCTCGTCACATCACTCACTGGCCATAGACAAAAATGGTTTTTTTAACCGCGAAAATTAAGTTCATGGGAACCGCCAATCAGGCGTACACGTTTAGAATAAAAATGGTTTATTTTTACATGATTCCACCGTAAAGCCTGCGCCAGACGTACCGTACCGAGCTGCATTGCCGTACCTTGAATACAAAATACATTACAAGTGCAACATTATTTGCATTTTGAATTACGCGAGCAAGGATTGGCGCCAGCAACAGCGGGAATTTTGACTTTTCTGACAAGTGCTATCTGCTAAAAACAGCGCTATACAGTTTCGCGCGCAGATTAAAAGAGATGGCTTTATCGCGCGCTAGTCAAAAAATCAGATAATTGCTAATTTCAACTAAATCAGAAAATCTATCAATATTCTGTTGATCTTATCTGTTCTCTTATATTAAATGTAAAATTAAAATAAAATTTATTACAAAAAATGGTGTTCTGAAAATAGCTGACAATTTTTTTTTTTCCTTTCAGTAATTTTTATTTTCTTTAATTGTTGTAAAAGAGCGAACGAGATGGCATTTTTCATTTTTTATTTATTTATTTATTTAATATCTAAGTTAACATTTTTACTGGTGATTAGCACAATAAAACCTAAACATCGATTAATCTAGCCTTTTCGCACGCATTGTTCGCTTGTAGGTATCTATCGCGGGTACTTACACTTCCCTGTACGTGCTAGAACTAGGTTTTTTGTGAGGTAACTAAAATCTTTATTTAATTAATTGTCACCCAGAACTGAGTCTTCAGTACAAGCACCATTAATTATTATATTGTATTAAGTACTTACAATGCAAACCTCAGAATTCTACAGTTAAGTAAAAGTCATTATTGGTCACCCCATAAACCTTCGCCTTCCAAGCACTAATCCACTAATAAATACATAGTAGTAAGTATGAGTTTCTAGTCACTCTAAGCTACTTATTATCTTTATTGTGTTAAACATGTAGGTAGGCTAAACAGAACTTCGGAACCACAAACGCAAGAATAGACTAATAGAGCTAAACCAGCAAGAGAAAATCCGTCCTCATTATCGATAAAAATACCTTACATTTAAATCAAGATTTCATCAATTTTTTATCGATAGCTTAAATTAAATTGTATGCAATCGTTTCATACCTAAGTATATTCGATACTACGTAATAAATATAATTTTAGGAGGTAACGTAAAATGTAAGCGTATTTGTTACTCACTTCGCGTCATTTATATCACGCACGCTATCTTCGTCCACTCGCCCCACACCCCATTCTAAATTAGGAGAAGCGATTTATTAGCAAACGTCACACTGTCAGCGTTTTAAAAAATCTCCGCGTACCGATAGTATCAATGATTGACAAGCTTATTGGTGGGGCGTGCCCACCGGTGGTATATGGACTAAACGATTGTTACAGCTTTTAATACTATTTATCGATACTTTGATTATTATTGTAGTACCTGAATTAAAATATTTGTTATTAACTGGCAATAATATTAGTTATCGATACGCGCATGTTTTTATCGATATTTTAGTAACGAGTTTTAACGATTGATGATTGCAGTTCTTCAACACTATTTTATCGATATTTATTGTAGTGGTGTACCTATGGGCTACATGTTATGAATCGATATTCTCATATTGTATTCTTAGATGTAAATGAGAAATAAGTTTATCGTATATTTATTCTGGTATGGAAATGAGATAATATATTAGAATCGAGCAGTTGATCGTCAGCCAACAGCTGTTTATAAAAAACCCTTTTACTATTAATTCTACGAGTCAAGATTCTTTCACATTCATTCTAAATAGTCCATGAGAATTTCCCAAAGCAAATTCAATGTATTTATCCATAATGTATTTGGTATAAGTGTTGCGCGCATGCGTTCCGGGCGAATGCGGCGCACGATTCGATCGAAATCTTGCGCGGAACCCTCGCGCTGCGCATGACAATGCAACTACCATAGACAACCGGGATCTACGCGTTCTAAACTTAAAATTCATGCCTCTTTTCGACCAGGATGTCCAATCTGTGCTAAGCTTCCAAATTCAAACATGATCCGTGTTAGAAAGAACACGGCATAGAATACTTTAAAAATAATCCCAGATATCAACATTTCATTTTGTAGAAACCAATGAGGACTTGCTTGATGCTGTGCTTTTTCACATAAACTTTTTTCCACGTTGTTTCCATTGACCATAGATTAACCATAGATATTTTTTTAGGAGTGCCTTCTTTAATAAAAAAGAGATTGAAGTCTGACGCTATGTAGCGTCATTATCGCAAACGTTAAAAAACTAATCGAGAATGTGGATATGATAATGCTTATCGCTTTATTCCATTCATATTCGTAATCTAATCAATATTATATTATCAATTCAGAATGTCTAATGGGTAGGTATGTAAGGAAGGACATTAGGAGAAAAAAAAACTTTTTTGTACCTGACAACCAGTTACCTACTTGGCTAATGAATTGTATTATTAAAATACAAAAATAACAAATTACTAATCATTAACCAAAGAAATAAATTACAAAACCTAACGCCCGGGGCCGCCCATGAGCAAAAAGCTGTACCAAATTATAGTTATTTTACAATGAAGCGATTCATAGAAATAAATGATATTTTTTTGCCGGTCGATGATAAAATGATTCCCACTAATCGTGTCGTGTCTTATTTGGAGACATGCGACAAACAATAGCCACTAAACGAGTTTAAATCGCAGCTCTTGGGACGAGACAAGCATATAATTAAAGAACCAACTTACAGCTTCTTCCACTTCGTCATTGACGCCTTTATAACTAATGGCATAAGATTTATGATCGTTAAATTTTAAATTTATGACGTGTAAAGTGATGTTGGTTAATGAAATGTTATCGGATGGCATGGTCGAGTCAGTTTTATGAAGGAGCGGTAAAGTATGGCTTGATTGACACTTTCTTTCGCTCTCAGAGCTGTATTTATGACTTGATTAGGTTATATTAGCTTATCGTTATCACAGTAGATATTTTTTCACACTAATTCATAATAAACCATTAACAATGCTTTCTTGCAAAGATACAAAGCGGTGAGTGCCTGAAAGTCATTTTGATCGTCTTTTGCATTCACCGACGTAATAAAGTATAGCATTTCTTCGTCAACCTGCCTATATCCCATATAACTGTATAATTGCGAAACAACTTTTTTTTTATAAATTTGTTAATTAGGACCTTCTCTTCACCAGTATGAAGAGCACTCTTCCGTTCGTTCTCCTTCTCTCTGCTTGCTAAGCATATTACAATTATTATTTTTATAATAACATGGCTTACCAAAACCCTCTACCAAGTTCCACGTGATAGGTACATTTTCATCTAATGAACTGTTCTGGTGCATTCTTGCCTTCAAAGCTACGCCAGGAGTGTGTAGCCATCTGTCACCCGTCACGCAGACACCTCCAGCCTCTAATTATAGTCTGTGGTTAATTAATTGGGACGATGCGAGCTAACTCCTCTTAAATGTGACTAAAAAAAGTTTGAACTATGGTCAACGTGATTGTCAAAATGTTGTTGTTTTGTTCCACTGATCATGTTTCGCTGTTGTATATTATGTTAAATACATTTTTATCTTTCCGCCATTTTCACAAACCATAGAGAATTTTCGCCGTGTTTGTGTATTTTTTTTGTAATTTCGAAACTTATTGTCTTTGCTTTGTGAAGCAAATTACCAAAGCTCTCCTCGCTCCAACTAAGATTAACTAAAATTATAACTTATATTTCCACTTGCAATCTTAATAAAAACGTTCTGTAATATCCACTTTTTCGACAGAATTTAATGGATAGTTTAAAATTACCGATGTCGATAAATTCTCCGCTATCCCACGCCTTTCCAAGTAGTCCACAAGCAATCGAGACTTATTTTATTTGTGAATTATTTAACTTTTACATGAAATATTACAATACTTGAGACTGGCTAAATAAACAACGTGTGGAGCCAATACATAAGAGTAAAAGTAGTGTCGTATATTTTGATTGCTCGAGTTGAAAGCTCGATCCCGTAACTCAGTGCCGTATGCCAGGCGTATGTAGTCATCTGTCACCTGACAACCAGTACACCTTCTTGCGCTAATTATAGACTGTTTTAATTAATTGGGATGCGGCATTCCTGGACTTTTTTGCCGAGAGCTTGGACATCTGCGCGCTTTGAAGTACGCTTTAGGAATTTCTCCAACCCCCGAATACTGAAACGTTTGTTAACTTTGACGACAGATTAAGTCTATTGCTGTCTTTGTCGTTTGCTTAGTGCGAGACAAAGGCAGTATTAGAATTAATCCGTTGTCAAAGTTAACAAACGTTTCAGTGTTCGGGGGTAAGATGCTCTAATTAACTCTATTATTGTGGATATCATACAAAATGTTGTATGCTGCTGTCCTTATTTAATAGACTAAAAAGAATGAAAAAGACTGAGAAAATTTTAATGATATGTAAATAGTTAGATTTTGTACGGCAAAATTCACTATTAAGATTGTAGTCGTAGTTTTTTTTTCTATGTGTTTTTTAAGGAAAATTTGTTGCTACGTTGAATTGTTGCTACCTTTAAATGCTACGTTGAGTGTGCTACAGTGTGTGTGGTATTGACCTAACATAGAACTAAAGTAGGTAGTTGGAGATCGTTAGCAGGACGGGCGCCGGTGAAGTCATCTCTTAACAAGAACACATTGTCGGTGAATCAAAGTTAAAGGGGCGTCTCTCTGCTTAATTAAAAGTGATTAAACACAACGAGTCCAACGACCTCTCATACTTCAAAATGCAATTTGCGCGAAATGCTCTAAATCCTAACAGATAAATAGACACGTCATTATTAGACGGCAGTCGATGATAAACTGCGCTGCGAGAGGTGACAACTCGCGAAGAAACGAGATAGACATATAGATAATAGATAGGGCAGAGCGAGACGGAGCGCACCACGTGACGTATAAAAAGCGCGGCCGTTGATTTTATAATTTATTTGTTACACATTTGTCGTTCCGTGAAGATCGGGTGATATACATGAGCTTTTTGTTGCGAGAGGGAAATGCGCATCAGATGTGATTTTAGATGTAATTTATAGTGTTTGTAGCGGATGACACTACGCGTGACGTCATAAGCAAGACCGTTTAGACACAAAGAGATTGTGTTGAGACAGTAAGCGGATTTGAAATACGAACGTCTCGCGTTGGAACGACGGTTGCTAACTTTGAATTATTGCGAATGGCGCTAAAACTGGAGACAGCTAAAAGCTTTTTTCTCTTTTTTAGGACGGTATATATACTGCCATGGTTTAGTGGGAGGTTCAATTCTACTTTCAATAATCGAAATTAATAGAAATGCAAACGCCGCTGTCATTGAACCAACACTAAATTAGTAAAATTTGAAATAAGAACCAAAGAATTTGGTGCCGAATTAACTCAATCCAAATTCAAATCCGATTGTCTCGAAGTTTTCGGAGTTTTGGATTTTTATTCATTAACCTGCACGAGTGTTGGAAAATAGTATAATATCGGGAAATATGAATTTTTGTGATAGAAACCACCTAGTAAAGTCTCCACCACTTGACAGGGTCTTGACTTGGACTTGACCGGGACTTACATTGCTTATCTTACACTATACGGCTGAGAGTTGTTTTATCCGTGAAATATTTTAGTTCACTCCTGTTTAATATTACAAAACTGACACTGGCTAAATACACTGTGTGGTGCCAAAATATAAGAGAAAGAAATAGCTTGTCATAATCGAAGGAAAAGTCAAATTTTGAAATAGGAACGCAACAATTTGGCGGCAGTCAGGGATCGATCATGCGCGTATTTAACCGAGTTTCGGAACGCGCCAACTCGCTGTCTCGCCGGACGGCGGCCATATTTCAAATCTGCCTGAAATATAGAGAGCATTTTATCAATGCATCGTCGCACTGATTTCGATGATATAATATGTAATTATTGTCGTTGTTAATGATATTTTCACGGTACATTCCTTGTGTCTTCAAGACCATTTGCATTTGGGATGTCGACCGTTAATTTTCTTGATGGCATTGTCTCGTCTGGAAAATATGATTGCCAAGTTTTAGTTGCAACGGTTTTTTTTTTCTTTTGCTACTGACAGGCTAAACGAGAGAGCGAGAGTCTGTGGAATGAGAGATGGAGTAGTATGCTATCAACTAGAATGTTCAGTTGTGTTCCAGGCATTCAAATCGTGAAAATCTTCGAGGCAAAAAATATTTACAATAAATAAATAATGTAAGTATATCAATTACATATATATATTATTATGAATACAGAAATATATGTGTCTACATTATTATATATATTGTATAATACAAAATTCAGTTGAAATGACAACCTCCTCCTTTTTTATAAGTCGGTTAATAATTAAGTTTTTTCTCGATAACTTGTATTTTGTATACGGTGCTTTGAGAGTGATTTCCGATCAATTTTATAATGTCATTTATTAATATCTAGTATATTCTAGGTATATAATGTTACGATAGAGTTGCGTAAACATTTACATATTATTAAGACTCCTTTAAAAAATATCTATAATCCTACTATTTCACTCAAAATACCATCTCAAAAGTAGAAGTTGAATGCACCGAGATTCATTCGAGCCAATTCTGACAGTTTACGTTGCGAGCCCCAACTTGGGATAAAATATAGCTCGCGCGCAGACGGATACCGTAGTGGGGGACGAGGCGGGGGACGGGGGACGGGAGACAGCCGCAAATAGCGGCCATCTCCGGAGAGCAAAACAATGCCGGTATGATATTATGGTACACAAGAAAAGGCACATGGTTCCAGTTTTGAATATTGAATTAGATAAGTTTTTGGAAACCATTGCGCAATATAAAATTGAAGATGTTGGAATCAATAGGTTTTTTTGATGGCATTTTACAAAAAAACGAAGTTTATTTTGCGGATGTTTCAGTTACGCTGTAGTTTGTGACGTGAATTACGAAAAAATATCAATTGTCTTCAATCTGGCGTAGCTCAGCCGCTGCAGCGCTTAAATTAATCACGATGAAATTAAACAGAAGTTTCTAGTCGCCAACGTGAAAAAAATATGACGCCGTTTTTTAAAGGGTTATGAAGAAAGGGTATGCTAAGCCGAAAAGGACTCGTAGTGCTCGTCATTTAGAACAACTTTTAGTAAGGGACGAACCCTGAAATCCTGAAACAAATATAAACTGTTCCATAAAAATGTCAATGACACTCAACAAGATGTATTGAACAGCTGGTACTTTTTCGCCATTTCACGGTTGGTCCCAAAGTGAAAGATGTTCACAATTATGAGTACTATGGACCCTTTTCGGCATAGCATACCCTTTCCTTATAACTTCAGTATTATTTTCCATTATTTGTGTTCTTCCGAGTTCCGAATTTAGTAGTTATGACACTTGCAAGTGCCGTAAATTATGAGAAGTTCTTGCCAGTCTAAACTCTACTTAACAACTAACAAGACAAAGAAGACTCCTCTATATTCACAAATATATAATAACAGGGACAGACGGACGGACGAACGACAGCCGCGAGACAGACTATAAATAAATAATGCGCCAACATTTTATTATTATCATAGCGGGGGCACGTGCTGTGACATTCCAGTACAACTGGCAACCTATAACGTACTGAAATAAACACTGGCAACACAACAATCTCACACGTAAAGGTAAAAGGCAGTAAGTCAAGAAATTTTCAAAAAATCGTATGCATCAACCGATGTTTAGTGACGTTGTGGTTAAATATGGTGGCATGCTTAGTCTGAATTGATACGAGCTCTCAAGAGGAGCTCCAAGAACACAAAATTATGTCATCTACAGCCTTGGTCATATCTCTCTAGCTATGTACTAATAAAAAAGGCGTTTCAAATAAGCTCATCCAATGTCAATGTCTGATGCCCGGTGTATCAGGGTGTGTCTAAAAATTGTGAAACGCTTATCTTAATCAAATAATTAGCTTCAGAGCGCGGGAAGCTTCGCTTTACATCAAACTGCATTGAACTGAATTTGTAGATATGGAGAACATTATTTGATACCTGACTGAAGCAAACTTACATAGAATTAACCTATAAGTCAGATTAGCAATAATTAGATGCTAGTTGGTATTCAGAGTGTGTCCTCCACCTTAACATGTAGGTTCATGCACTTCTAAATGACCTTTTTCGCGTATCCTTCTAAAGGTCCTGTGATCGTATTCTGAAGCCAAACGGAAAGGATTCGATTCGAAATGTATACTTTCTGTCTCTATGATCCTACTTGTGGTTGACGCAGACGGAGATTGTAAATCTCGAATCGAAACTTTTCCGGTTGAGTTGAGAATACGGCAGCTGATCTATTATTTTCCTAAAAGAAAACCTGACATGAATTTCACGTGAAGAAAATAATAGCCTAATCCGTTCTTGTTTGTTTTATTTACTCCAATTACATTTATAACTGGATATCCTCTTCACAAAAATCTGATTGGTGTGTAGACACCTAATAAGACTTCTGCTACGTCTTTTGCCTCGGCTCATTTAAGTGACTAGACGTGCAAGTTGCTCGCCAGATGGTAAGCGTCACGCTTGCCCATAATATTCCTCAGTCCTGTGTTAGTCGGGTCCAGTTTTAATGCTGACATCTTAACTCATCTCGCTACTGGAATACCAGATCAACAAAAAAAATTGAACACAGTATAATTTTGATTTTGCGACTTATACCAGTTTTCCTCAAAGCATCCAAATTAAAACAATAACACACGACATTCGGGCACTGTTCTAGTGATTGGGCTATGAGGCTAAACAGCTTTCTGAAAAGCCATTATAATGCTTGAAGAAAAAAATTGGCAGTTAAAAGAATGATTTTCAGGACTAATGTTTCTTCTTGGCTGGTGACAATGTTTTCGTCGGGCTCTTAGGAGTCGTAGATACAAATTTTTTTAGGGCTATACGTAACGGTGGTGTTGAGCCAAAAGGAGCTTATGTTACACATCCTAATGAATATGACTATGGAGCCAACCCAACCATCAATCCAAAGCTGGACATTTTATCTCTTCTCCAAGACTCATTTGGCCGAATTTTAGTATTTTTACCCGACTGCCCACGAAGGAGGGTAACGTCGATATTGTCGAGTGAATTCCTCATTTTAGTCTGAAGTATCTTGCTATATTTTGCAGTCGGGTTTTGTTGTTTTTCTTTTATTAATATGCTTGTTTTTTTTTGTCATTTTCTTTGATCTGGAGCTTTTACTAAATATATTTATTTTGCATATACGAATTTTATGGTCAAACCTAACTCTATCCCCTTCTTATTTCCAAGAATTTGGCTAACCACAGACCGCAGACATTTTTTTGTCTCTTTTTCTCTTTCGCAACTAAATTGTTACGTGTACCGCACTTAAGGTGCAACGTTTCGCTCAGCGCGGCAAATTCAAATTTTCTTGCGTTTTTTTGTCAATTACAGCTTAATTACTCATCGTGGGTTCATGAAAATTAATTTTGGGACAATAAATAGGTCGTATCAAGAAATTACGGCTAAAAAGATCACCTAGATAATATTGGTTTAGCTACGAATCTCAATAAGCTGATTTTTACCTTGGTTTTTGGTTTAGAGAGAAGTGTACTTAACTAGCTTTCACCTTGATTATTTGGTTGGTTTAATTTCTTGATACATCCTTTTTATTAGCGCAAAATTCATTTTCATGAACCCACGACGGGTAATTAAGTTGTAATTAACAAATCACTCAAGAAAATTTTGAATTTGCCGCGCTGAGTGAAACGTTGCACTTAATTTGAAACCAAAAATCGGTTAGAATTTTCCATTGAACTATTCAACCTGTTAAATTCGTAATTCGTCGCTTCTTACCGCTAATTAAGTCACAACACGCTTTATAGCAATTAAATCCAATATCAAGTATTTACAGTCGCTGTAAAAGGTCTGCTTGAGCCGTGAGCAAACACATTAATCATAAATGATTATAGCTATAACGGAACCTCACTATAACCTTTATAGAGCCCAATTAGCGCGATAAAGAAACATTCCGAATCCAAATTTAAATCGCAGCTTCGAAATTCGAAATTCCTTTGAAAAGCTGGATTCACGTTCGCAGAATTAGTTCTATTCGCGAACCCGCGAGCGGTAGTCGCCTCATTGATTATTATTTTAACGCACAATTAAAATTTGATGGCCTCTTGTACGTACTCCGTACATCTTCGACTCGCTTCGTATTCGTTTCGTCTCTCACATTTCCATTAACAACTATTGAAACTGCTGTAAAATTTTAATCTCTACCTACCCCCAAATAACGCTTTATTTCGATTGGAGTTTAAGCACTTGAGACGTTTTTGATTCCGATCTCTTCATATGAGTGTCGTGAGCGAGCGTCAATAAAAATAGTCGTAAAATTTTGTAAGTTTCAATCTCAAATGTATCTTATATAGCGCAAGATAAGACTTAAATCAAGTTTTACGACCTTAACTCTCAATATTGGTAAGGAACGTGTGAATAAAAATCATGTGTATGTACACATTCGTTAAGAATTGACACTTATTAAGGGGTATAATTTTTTTTAATTGGAATGACGTCATATCGGTTAGCATAGCTGACCGAGTGAGCCGTCAACCGCTAATTATGTATTCCCTTTGCAAAGCATTATTGACAAGATTTTTACTGTTCTTTTGATGTGTAACTTGATTTATGTCACCATTTAAGAATGAGACGTCTTATGATGACTGAACAACCCATGTTATGTTGTGTCAGCCCTTTCTATACAGTTATTTTAAGATACTATTAATTATAAATATATATATACATAGTCTGTGGTGGTACTAATGGGTCCCAAACTAGGCAAAGCCTGTATCTTGGTGACCCAGTTTCAGCGGATTACAAATCAGATTTCGCGCGACAGAGATTTATAAGATTGTTATAGATAATAAACAAATAGACAATGAAGGAAGACAATATCATAAGGATAACAAAAGTGCAATACAGTAAATAGGTAGAGTAATTTGCGCAAGTTTAGTTTTAACATAGTTTTTTTAAATTTCTCTAAGGTCTAGGTTTTGAAAACTTAGTACCGACTACAGACTTACTTTGCAAACCTACTATTCTGAGAATGATCATGGACATGAATTGACTAACTGAATTCTATATTCAAATGTGTATATATTATTTTTATAGTGGCTGTAAAACTAAAATCTGACCTTTGACAAAATCGAAAGTTGCCAGTAATAAAAACTATCGGTAATCTCACAACTTTTTAAAAGCTGACTCTCTTATTAGAGGTCATAATGCTAATGACACTCTTAACTTAATTAAAAAAGAAACTAATCCTGTTGTCTATGATATTTTTATTGTGGACCGCAACCGTTCCAAATTCAAATTGCTCGATTCTGATTTCGAATGGCAGCGCCGCCAGAGCGCGTGACCAATCGCTAATTAGGAAATGTTCTGATGGCCCACGGAAGCCGATCGTTCCATAATTAAACTTTAAAAATTTCATTCCAATTTTTATATATCGAATGCGCTATTTCCACTTCTGGTGTTACTGTATCGGTATTTATGGCCAGTGCTTTTATCATTTTATTGTGAGAAAATAAGCAAGCTTTGGGCGCTAACGGGTTTTCGTTGATTGGTATTGGTTGAATTAGATTTGTGAAATGTTCTGAATGGCGTTCTCACAGGTTCTAAATAGGTTCTTAGTTACTAATTAACAGCATTCTATGTCACTGATGGGGTTCCCATAGTTTCCCATGATATGAAACTTGATTGGTTCGAATTATGCGTAAATATTAATAACAATAACATTAATTCTGACTGTTACATTTCATCACCATCATCAACAGCCAGAAGACTTCCACTGCTCGCTGCCTTGTCAAGCAGCATGGCGTACGAAGTCGCGGGCTTCAGCTAGTAGTTTCATACAAATGTTATTTTTTATATCTACATCACTACGACCCTCACAACTGGCAATCGGAGACTGTAGACCAACGAGGAAGAAAAGGGAGCAAATATATTCTTCTCTATTTCTCTATTAGCCAAGTCAATCTATCGTTTAACCCGAAAGTGACTAATAACAGGTTTTTTTTCTGTATATAATTGTAGAACCATCCTCTTATATTAATATACAATAATTAAACATAACGTGTATCCGGAACAGACTTAAATTTTACATTTTGCAATATCGTCTCTAATTGCGCTTTGTTAGAGTCTATTTCAGGTGACGATCGTAAGGACGGCAGTGAGTTGTTCGCGACGATAATGTAAGGCTCAAGTATACATTCTTTTTCTTTGTTCCGTACCTCCAGACTGCTTAATTTAATTTAATATTGATTTTACGTCAGCAATTTGTATCAAACACAAATTTATATTTAAGTTACAAATTATTTCCGGGTCCTCCATATTAACCCCCGAATACTGAAACGCTTGGTAACTTTGACGACAGATTAAGTCTATTGCTGTCTTTATCATTTGCTTAGTGCCAGACAAAGGCAGTATTGGAATTAATCTGTTGTCAAAGTTAACAAACGTTTCAGTATTCGGGGGTTAATCTCGTAACTTGACTGGGCTATATCGTTTGTTAGACGGCGGTCAGCGCCAACCAAATTACTTATTTTAGAACAGTAGAACGAACCATACTAAAATTGTATTTAATAAAAGTACCCCAAAAGTATCCCTAATAGCGTGTATAATATCTAACTATGTATATAAAACCAGAAAACACGTCCGTCCGGAAATTGAATCGGATTTGTGCAAAAAAATGTCGCAAGTTTTCTTACGAGCCGCTCTGGTACTTCCTATTGTGGTGCGGGCTCTGGTTTCCGACAGGACATGGGTGGCTGAGCATAGTGAGGGTTGATTTACCCTTAAGCCACTACTCGGTCGTATAATAGTGCTATAGTGGCTTTAGAACAAATGTTCATAAAATTTTAAGTTATTACTAGTAGTTCGCGCCGAACTGAGACCTTGCGACCCCTATATCTTCACAACCCCTGGACCGATTCTGCCCATATTCAAACGTAAAAATTGTATTGAAATTAACTACTTGCCTACAATTTCATGAAGATGGGATCAACGGTTCGCAAGTTATCATCGGACAAATATACACGCAAACATACAAACATTCATACAAATGCTGATTTGTCCCAGTAAACTCTGAGACCTTCGCTTCGCTCGGTCAATAAACATTTTAAAAAAAACATAGCGGCATATATTAAACTTTATCCAAGCCATTGACACCAAAAACAAAAGATTTTGTTAAGATTTAGGAGGTGATAACAGACTACCCCCGAAAAGCTAATTTCATCAAAACGTTAGGAAAATTCACTAACTCTCTCTATCACACGCACGAGAAATAAAGCGACAGCTATACAATTGGGGTGGTACATGAAGAAATAAAAAAAAAACGTGTTTTTTAAATAAACAGTAATTTGACAGTAAACAAAAATTAAACAGTAGACAGTAACTTTTATTTTAAAAAAAGTTGAAAAAGTGCGAACGAGAGGACGAGAATCGGAGAATATTAATTTTCACTGGTGCACACTGTTAAGTTATATTTAAGTTCACTTATATAAAGCCAGTGCAATAACGCTAAGTAGATACATCATTTGCCTGAACTAAAACTGGTGCGACTGATGTCATCTGACCATCTGTTGAACATCCCACGCTTCCAGATTCACTTGAAAATTGCTGCTTTTGTAATACATTTGTTATATTAACTTCTTGTAGAAAGTGTCCTGTTGGTCGACATTCTAGGCGTTTGACCACAACTCATCTGATTTTAAGGCTCGGCGTCCTGATTCTCACTATCTCGTTCGCACTTTATCAACATGACTTTGATGATTTATAATATTAAAAAAAGGAAAAAAACCTCCAAAAATGTTTGGTGCCTTCTCTTTCGCCAAAAATAAATAAATAAAAACATGAGCAATCTAAAAATATTTTTTTTTTTTTTACACTTGCTGTCAGTAAGTTTTAAATTGAAAAATGTTGAGTGCGAAAGAGATAGCGAGAATCAGGGAAGCTGACCCATAAGTGACTTAAGTCGAAGGCTACTTTTCCCGAAGCGTAGTAAAACCGCGCAGCGGACAAGTAGTACCTGCAAAAGTACTAACCGTGGTACTACTGACCAGTTGCTAGAGTAGGGTACAGTCAGAAACAAAACGTGCTGTTATGATAATCAAATACATCGATACAATGACATCGATACCTTCATAGGTATTTATTGTTTAAACAGCACTACCTACCTAGAACAAAGATCGGACTAGATATTACGGATCACCTTATTAAGAGATTTTTGTTCCAACAGAACGTCACTAAACTTGTATGAAAGCGCGGGTTGCGGGGACTGCGACCGCACCTAATGAACCAATTTATATCGCTGTATTCTGGGTGGCATCAAACTGTTATGAGCAAACGTGGCGCCTACCATTAGGCGAGCGACTTGCTCGTCTCATCCCTCAGTAACATTTTAAAAATCTTTCATTTATCATCTCCATTAGTACCAACATAACGTAATGAATTTCCCACAAAAGCCCGAAAATGAAGACATCGACCTCCCGCGGGCTACAAATGGTACGTACGATATCAAAGAAACAGCGGGCACTTATTGTTGCCCGGGAAAAATCTTAGATTGACGCCTTTGAAATCTATATTGGGTACGACAAGAAATTATACAAGAAACTTTGAAAAAAATTACAGGAATAATGGTTGTAATTTAAATAAGCTTTTGTGGAAAATTATATTTCTAGGCAAGCTTAGAAAAAATGCGTTGTTGGTACTGAAAGCTGATCAAACCAAACTCCGTCACTACTCCATCTAATAGTTACTGAGGAGTTCCGTTTTCCACCTTCCGTCTCCACCATCAGATCAGCTCGCTCTCATAATATTGTATTGTCATCGGAACAAATTTCAACTCATTTGAACAAGGGGAACTGGTCTAACATTCAGTTGCAAGATTTGAACCGAACATACAAACAAACATCTAATGAAAAGAGTATTACTTTCCTGTGCACGGGGGCTATTCAAACTTTTTCGTGAAGGTGTCTCCACACGGGCCTGATCTGTTTTTCGTAGAGGATGCTAGACATTAAATATACGGGCGAAAACAGAACAACATATAACCGTAGTTGTTTATTTAATTTACTCCGATTAAATTTATGTCTAGCTATCCCCTTCGCATAAATCAGATCAGGCCCGTGTGGAGACACCTTGACAGCGACGGACTTTGACAGTAAGATTCCGAAATGTGCCAAAAATGGATCACGTAAATATTACTGACGTTTAATGAAATTAGATAACTAGATAATTTTAAGCCGAGCTCTCTGCGACAACAAAATAAAATACTTTTTTTTTTTTTTTTTAATATCTTACTACCCCATGCCAAAAAACTCTCATATCTCGATTGTACGAGTATTCGAGAAACGGCTCACAGTCGCTGGAATGCAGCAATCTCGGAAATTCAATTTAAGAATTGGCCAAATTTAAAGATCGAACTCCAACCGTCCAATTCAATTCCAATTTCAAACTTTGCGATTGAAAAAGCAATTTCGTTCGCAAAAACGTTACGAGTCAAGTTTTTCCCCCGCAAAATGCACACAAGGAGTAATGATGTTATTCTTATAAAGGAAATAATTACCGAGAACGCAATGATAATAAATTACATGGCGTTTACGACTAATTTATTAATAGAAATTTCGCGAGTAAACCTTAGGACTCGTAAATAAGTAACCGCTGCGCGGAGCCAATGGGAGGTCGTAAAATTTGTCTGTAGACGCTGATTGGTCAGCGGTCGGCCAATAGTCTCGCGTTCTAGATTTGAAAGCGACGGTTTACGAGCGACAGGCGGCGTCTTTTTGCTGTTTTGGCGCCAAAATTGACAGGTTTAGGTCTTAAATTTTCTGGAAAGTTGGCTGATGCATCTCTATTATTATTGCTTATATACATAGATAGCTATTAAAATGAAATGACTAAACGTGTCTTTGTAAAAGGTGACTTCAACACTTAATAAGTGTTCATAATAACATGTGTATTTCCTCTTATCTCTGAAGTTAACCTACTTCTGCCTGTTCCACACGAAGCTCAGTAGCAATTCCCAATAGTGTTACCGAACTATCGATAGATCACCTCGCAAAACCGTTAAGATATCGATGGTATCAAAACTATCGATAGTACTATACAACACAAAATTGGGAAAAACATTGATGACCATCGATGGTGTTGAACTACGATACCTCACTACCCAACAAGAAACATAGAAAAACACAGCTTTCAGGATTTACAAGCTATGAGCAGGCCACATTGCTCGAAGAACCGATAACAGATAGGGAAGTTAGGTTCTTGAGTGGTGACCCCGAACCGGAAGACGCAGTGTAGGTAGGCTCCCACTAGGTGGACTGCCAACACTGTCAAAGTCGCGGGTAACCGGTGGATGCAAATGTATGGCTGTTGATGAGTGCCCTACTCATACTATCGATAATTAACCTCGTCCGTCATAATATCGATAATATTGGTAGGGTAGTGACAATCGAAGTTCAACAATCGTCAATAGTATTACCAAATTTTGTGCTGCAGTACTATCGGAGCATTATTACCGGCTATCGGTACTCTATTAAAGGGCTCGCTACATGGCCTGACCTGACATCGTGTGAAAGGGACAGCTAGATTTGAATTTCACGGGAGCAAAAGAAACAAACTATTAAGGTTATAGCTTCTCCCTTTCGCTCCCCCAGAAACTTATATATAGCCTTTTTCAAACGATGTCAGGTCAGGCCATGTAGCGAGGCCTTCAGCTGTCTTAAAAAAAATTTTGGACGTTTTTTTTGTAAATACATACATAGAATACAATATAGTACTATTATTATTATTAATAGAGTACCGATACATGTGCCGTGCCCACCATAGATCAGCAACAGCAACATTTCCCAATGGTAAGTATATCTTGCACTAACATCGCGAAAATGGCAGAATATCGACTACAGTCGTCAAAATTGGTGTTTGATGCCAAGACGTTTAGAAACGATAAGTATGATTTTGTTTACTAAAAATGACAAATTCGTGGACGATAAAATATCTTACTTGCACCTTCGAGAAATTAAAATGAATGGACACCCGTCCATTCATTCCTAACCACATAACTTCCTTAAAAATAACAAGTCAAAAACCTTCGAACTTAGGCTTCCTTTAATTAAAAGTATGTATAGTACATATGTTACAAAAAAGAGATAGCGAATATAATATCAGGCATATTTTTGCGGATATTTGGATCACATGTATTAACGAACGTACGACTCGCATTTTTAACAGACCGAGAGCGACTTAAGCAAGGTGAGCGCCGGGGCTTACTTCAAAGTCTTCAAAATTATCTTACTTGGGCCCGTCCATTCATTTTACTTAGGTCGAACACTTGCACTGCAGTGTTGCAATACTCCCTGATTTTTTCTCCCTGGATTTGGCGTTGCATGTCTTGTGCATTTGCCAATGTCAAGTTATAGTATATCTAGTTTTGTTGATTCAATGTCACAGTCAAATTCAAGCTAAGTCACGGTTACTCCAAGTCTGGTCCAAGTCATACCTAAGTAGAGTCGACTAAAACGCACTTTTCTCGACATAATCTATTATTCACCAACAGTCTACACGTTTATCAGCTTGTCTTGGCAGACACGTAAATTCGTTTCTCTGTCTTGGAAAAAGACAGACGTACTTTCTTTTCACATTAATAATATTAGTTAGGATATATCTTCTTTTAATACGACCTCTCCTATTTTGACGAAGAACAAACGAAACAGACACACATTCGCATTTAAAATTGTTATTATAAGTCTGAGTTACTCATAAATGCGTGTATTATGAAAGCTCGTCGCCATTGCTATGCACAGTGTCGCCCCAAGCGGCGGTTTCTAAAAACTACTTGCGCATACGCATCGCGAGGCCCTCATTAGCCGCGTCTGTCTCCCGGCTGCTTTATAACACTGTAAATTGTCCTCCATTTTAAATCTTACTGCAACGTCACATAAATCCACTCAATTAATTCTGTTTGTGATAGTCTGGGGTTTGATGTGATTTTCTTAGTTTGGATTTGGATAGATAAAAATATGGATGTTAGTGTTTATATTATTTATATATAAGTATTTCTTGGTGTTGGTGTTATGATCCCTCCTGGCTTAGTAAGTAGTACGCAGACAGGTCCCGGGCTCGAATCCTGACCTGGCAGATGTTTTAATAATGAATTTAAATATATTTTCTAGGTTTGGGTGTTATTTGTTTGTGTCTCATGGCAACCCCGACACAGGGAAACTAGTGGGGAGCGTTATTTATTTTATTCGTTTGGTTGAAAACGCGATTTAAAAGGAGATAGATCAAAATATTCATTAAAACTATAAGATTGTCATCGGGTCACGGTTTGAATTTGATTTGAATTTCATGGCAGCAAAAGGGGCATGATGACCTTCCTAGTTTGTTTCTTTTACTCCCATGAATTTCAAGTCTGTTCATTTCGCAGTGTCTAGAGGCTATTAAACTTAATATTTATTGACAGAGCAAACCGAGCGTTTCCGAGTCTAACCCGAATATGTGACGAGGACAAATCGGCGTTTTAGTTTTGTAGGCAGATAATTTTCGTAATAGTCACTTCAAGGTTAAAAATGTATATACTAGTAGTTCGCGGCGAACTGAGACCTCGCGACCCCTATATCTTCACAACCCCTGGACCGATTCAGCTCATATTCGAACCTAAAAATTGTATTGAAATGAACTACCTGTCTACAAAATTTCATGACGATCGCATGTTATCATCGGACAAATATACACACAAACATACATACAAATGCCGATTTGTCTCAGTAAACTCCGAGACATTCGCTTCGCTCGGTCAACTACTACCTATAAGTACTGGTCGGAGTGTAAGCTAGGTATTTTATTTGTCAATTTCTCATATAAACATTATCGCGAACGTCACGCGCCCGTGACGGATCCGAGACGAATTGCTTCATATCATCTAAATCCCGGCTTTGTCCCCATATCCCCTCTCCCCCGTCCCACTGTCCCCTACGGTCCTCTTGTCCCCTATAGTATATTCGCCTTTTACATTATTCATAACGTAGGCGATGGATTACCGGCCAAGTCGCAGAATGTAATTGGTATATGTTTATTTGTCATGGTCAAGCTGTCACCATCTTGGTGGCAGCTATTTTTTTTTCTCTTCAATGTTGGCTCTACACAGCTTATTTAGCTAGTGATACATTTTATTTTAAGTATTATAATATTTCCTAAATCACAATCAGAGCTACTTTGATCATGTTTGCGGAATTGTGTATTTCACTTTTGAAAGGTTGTTTGAAAAGAAATTGGTATTACGCGGATATGTTTCAACTATTTGCACTTATAGCTCGCTTAGCTTGGCCACACAAAGCCCTGTTGCAGTCCACGTCCTTTGCGTTTGCAATATATGTATAGCAATTAAGTATGAAATACTATGAAAGATGTCGCACTAATCTACATGCAGTACGATGCACTGTATAGGTACGTACTGCACGAATACTGCACATAATGTGACGTCTTCTATATATTTTCATCTTTTACTGTTATTATTTTAAGTACTGCACCTGCTGCGGACATGGACTGCAACAGGACTTGGTGTTCTCGAGCTGTAAATAACTATTTTTTAAGTTTGAGGATATAATATTTTTTTTACCCAAAATGTCCTGTTCCTAAAATAATCGAGATATTTCAAATTAAACTACCTTTGACATGAGAGTAATCTGTCGAAATCTACTCGTTTTTTTCTATGCCACTTTAATCCACTCGAGCGCTACAAACTCTAACATCAAAGCGTCGTTATTCTTTTAAACCCACACCAATTATTTCCTTCCCCCAATCTACATCCATCAAACGTCAATGGCAGACTATAAAAAATAAATAAAATATCAGATTGTCGCGAAAAACCGTCGTGTTTCCGAGGTACAGATTAGCGCGCAGGGTGCCATAAAGAAACAATTTTCCGGCTTTGCCGCTCTTTTCGAGTTTTCCCGCGCCCCGGGACGCCCCAAAACGCTTATAGAATACTGGCACATGATAAAAATGCGATATTCCAGCCAGTTTTCTTTTAAAAACTTCTTTTTAGAGACATCGTGGGTTCCTCGTTTGAAATTTCGGCGGAAAGTTTTCCATGTAACGTGATTTTACTTTTTTGTTGATGGCCTGTGTTTTAGTGTTGTCTTCTGTTTTGATACTTTTACCTGTCTTTATTATTAGTGATGAGAAAAGCAAACTGCCATTGTAATTTCAAACAGAACATTTTATTGTTTAATCCGTTCAGAAAATAAAATTATAAAATTAATCACATTGACATACAAGATGGACGTACACCAAATAGCATTATTAATATACATTTACGTTTAGTTAGATTTAAGAAAAATAAGTTTTCAACGCGAAAACTACACATCGTATTCTAAAACCTAACTTAGACAAGACCCAACTACACAAATGTTAAAAAAAACTCATATACAGACAAAAATAACTAATATTTTTTAGATTAATAAAATTAATCGTTCCCCAGCAGTTAACATTTTGAAATTAGAACAATGATCACGCGCATCTTATATTAGTTATGGCTTCAATGTTAACAAATTGCGGGAAATAATAATATATAACACAAACAAAACAATTCAGTCTCAACGCCCAAAAATATCTCTTAAATACAAACAAATAATGCAGATATACGTGTGTATGTAGGTACGCCGATATATGCCTATATGAATCACTTATGAGTTAACTCGACGTTGTGAAGAAAATATAAATACTTGAAATGCGGTATAAAAATACAACAATAGCAGTGTTGCCAAATTGAATACCATCCTTAACCGTCAAAAAGCGGAATTTACTTAATTCTCAAAGCTGAGAGAGTTTTTTAAAAGATTCTTTTATTTCCTTGCATTTGAATTAAGTACACGACCTATTTTATTCGAAAAAAATAGCTAAATTCCTGCCATTTTTAGTGCCGGCAACACTGATAGCAATAAAAAAACTCACATCCCTACCGTAAATGGAAAGATAATTGTAATAAGCAACAGAACGCGCATATTAATAAATTCAATTTGTAAAGCAACTAGATTTCTATCAATATTCACGTACATTATGTATATTCTAACTTCTTGTTCACATCACTATTTGTAATTAAGAAGTTATTAAGAGGCCTACTCCATGTTCATACAAGAATAGTACTTATCCGGTATATTTTTTTGGAGGATTCGTCAAATTTAGATCTAATTTTGTGTGAAAGACTTTAATTGGTAGGTTGTATTTTTGCTTTAATTTTTTTATTTTTTTTAAATTATTAACATCGTGTAATGGCCATAATACAGTTTCTACAGAAGATAACTAAGATTTTTTTAACTATAAAAACGATGTTGCCATGTCATTAATTCACACAAATTTTAAGCAATTTTTTTTTTATTGTGTCCTTCTTTTGTATGAAAACGGCTAAAACAGGTGGTCCTCCTAAAGCTCCCTAATAACAAATAAATGACGTCACAAGCAAAACACACGGATCGTAATTACACCTACCGTATACTGTATACGTATTTCTTTTTTTTTTTCACTAACTAATTTTATTTTTTATAATATTTCGTGCTTCTATCTCATTAGTAAACGTAAAATATTAACTATTTACGTATATGATTGTATTTACTAGCAGAAACGATAGCACTAGCAACTACCACCTTTAAAACATTTTACAATAATTTAAAATCCTTAAGTATTCCTTATTATCTCACTTAGGCAAGTTTAAAGTTGTATTTTTACGTATACTTCGTTTTCCAATAGGTATTTTTTTCTAATTACGTTTTTTTTTAATCTAACCTCCGTAACTTTTTAATATTTGTACGGCACAGGATTCGCGGCTGTTCAGCCTCACCAGATGGCTTCGAAAGAATGCATTAATTTACTTAAAAGTTATATTAGTATACACAATATTACAATCAACGTTATACGTATGTTTTTTTTTTAAATCGTATACATAAATTTCGGTGCAAAACAACACAATCGAACATAGGCGTAAATGTCCAAGCGTCTAAGGAACCGAAATCGAATATGGTCGAACGAAAAATCGCTCGTAAATTTACAGACCGTCATTTTCGTTTCGTAAAGTCGCACCCGTTCATACCCCTTCACTGTAGCGGAGGAAATAATTTGGAAATTATCTTTGCTTTCGTAATTCAGTTATTTTTAATTCAATTGAATCGTACAGTGTTAAGAGGTTGGCCAATTGCAAAAACGAAGATTTGTTCTAAAGGAACTTAGTCTAGCGAATCTTCCTTAGGTTTTCGATTTTGCTATCAAAATCCCTCGGAATGTTCGACTGCGTACCGTTAAATAAAGCTATCGTATACTTAATTCCAATTTCAAAAATCATAAAAACTTATTTTACAAAAATGTATTCAATTTTGAATAAAATCACAGACATATTGCAAAAACAGATAACAGCTTTCGAAAGCTAAACTGCACTTAAGCTGTATCACAGTCTACTTTTGCAATGTTTTATTTCATTTTCAAAAAATGTTAAAATAGATAAACAAATTTGAAACTTATGAAATTAAATTTCAAAGCTTTCGACAATTTCGAAACTTTTGAAAAAAAAGGAGTTACTTTTTAAAATATTGGAATTAAGTACACGACGCCACGGCATTACAAGCTATCGGGAGGCGGGAATTTAACTATAAAATTTGCGAGCACCCCCTTTCATACTTCGTTTTTGCAATGGCCAGACTAAGAGCAGGGGTGCACGAGGTAGCTCGTGGTTGAATTGGGTGCAAGCTGGGGATCACGCCTCAAGAGATGGGGCTTATAGGGGGTACTCACGACGTCAGGAGTGGAGGCGCCATCGTGGCTCGAGTCGGGGGCGGAGCGGTCGCCGTTCGCGTCCGGCGGTCTCGAGGACTCTCGCTCGTCGATCACGAGGTCGATCGGCATCTTGCCCTTTAAGCAGCTGATGTAGCGGTGGCAGAAATTGTCGCACAGCTCGTGTACCTGAACCAAGCCAAACGTACCGTCAGTCAACATATCTCGGCTAGATCTCGCGAGCACAAACATTTTTGCACAATTCTACATCTACAAAGATATACATTTGTGAGGTGTGAGTTCGAGAAGAAAACGAGGCCTCACAACCTTATATTTTGACACTCTTTCTTCTTTGCTCATATTCGAAATTCTTGTTTAGAATTGAGCACCAAATCTTTCTGGAAAAACTAAAAAAAGCTCATCTGGAGATAATACAATCTCAGCCTCGATGAATTAATTGTGAATGATCTTAACCACATTCAGTTTTATATCATAATTCAAAATTGTATCGCTTTTCAAACCTATTAAAATTCACACACACATGTAAAGGCACAGTTATCGAGGCGATACGCTCGTTCCGCTCACCTCGCGGGTTCCGAACGCAACCTTCACAATAACCATACAAAAGCTCAAGAAAAAATACATTAAAACAACAATAGAAAACAAAAGAACACATTTGGAACGAGTCGCGAGCCAACTGTCGCGTTTTACACACTTGTAAAAACTCCAAAATGAATCGTAAAAACGGCACAAACCAAAAAAAAACATTAAGTACTTCCTACTTTTTCTCTTTTTACCTCAGTCTTCAATAAAATACGACCCCGACGGGGAGCGTATTAATTCTGTGCGTCTGACTTATAAATTTTCATAGGCATAATTAGCTTAGAAATTAACATAAGGCAATAAAATGACTAACGAAATTTTTAGATAACATTTACACGGTGAAAAGTAATAAAATATGGCAGGTGGAGCGAACCCTCGTGAAAAAAAAAACAAAGTTTTGGAAAAGGAACACGCTGAGCGTCTTGGCGGATTTGAAAATAGAACGCGTCGACGGAAGCGGAAACACCGCTACCCGCCGTTGACAGCTAATTATGTCTTCGGGACACTAATTTCCCAATCGACAGGTTTTTCTAAAACTGTGAGGTTGTAAAAAGTAAAAACGCAACGCCCCGTGTGGCCGAGTATCGTGGTTTGTTTATCATAATTTGAATTTTACAACCGCGCCGTTGAAATTCATATTTACGACTGAGTGAATTTTATTGACACTAGAGCAGATAAACGCTGCCGCTTTACAATCGACGCTCGAGCACTGTCAATGTCAAAATCTTGATTGAGAGCGCTTTTATAACCGACCGACGACAAAGTAAACAGTTCCAATTCCGAATTCGAATAATCCCGCGTTTCTGTTACTATTTTCGATTTTAGTGACGCCGTTCGAGATTTGACATCGTAACTCTTCGGCGATTCAAATTTGGAACTGTCCCCTTCGTAAATCGGAAAGGATTCGACGTTGACTCAGTCGAGACAACGTAAGCCGTCCCGCTTCACCCAAAGAGTTATAGTCGAGTGGAAATATGCGTTTGATACGACGTTGTTTAGTTACCGGTAATACCTTTAATGAGATATTACGGCATTCCGGGACGACTCCGTCCCGATTATCGTCCGAGCATCAAACTCTTTCCAGAAATTTACATTTGGAACGAGCTCACGGATTGAGATATGGAGTGTTTCGGAACGGACACTTTTTAAATTTGGAATGAGAGTGATATAATGGGTATTCGTTGACGTATAGTCGCTTCGTTTTTAAAAATAGAATAAAAGTTCCTGTCAGTTTTTTTTTGTTTTTAATTTAGCCAGGTATGTCGCGTTAAGATGTTTTGAGCATTTTTATACAGTCGTTCTGTTGGCATGAGTGTGGGTGGAGCCGTAAGATATGTGTCACAGAATAAATAACAGTTAATACGTAATCTGTGCCATGGCCAAGAATGACCGAGATGCGGGTAAAAGGGTTTTTTTTTCTCTCGCGACTTCCTTCGCATTGCCACGGGTTTAATAATAGTTAATACGTCTAAAATGTCCGTGGGTTTGACTAGGAGAATAAATTTGTGCATTTAACAGTTTTTTTTTGACACTCTTACGAGATAAGTCGTTGATCACGGTCCAACTGTCAGTTTAATTAAATGTATTTTGTAAAGGCGTAAATAATTGAGTTAGATTCTCGCAGCAATATTGAAATATTTCATTATTTTATTTATCCTCCAAATGTATGCAACTGACTTGTCAAACTTCACTCAGCAGAGACAGCCACTTTGTCGTTTATAATATTAGCATAGAAAAATTATACGAGAAGAATGACAATCTCATACAAAATAGTGTATATACCACCGAAAAAACAGCATAGAACTAGATGACGCTCACGTATTTAGTCAGTGTTCAAACCGCTATAAAACCCGATGAAAGTATGGTTAGTATAGAAACATAGTATTGGTATTTATGTCCGCTGTGTGTGTGTCTGGTAGTTTTATCACCTTTTTACATTCGCATTTCTTTCAACTTCTTCCATTATGTTTTCATTTTAATTAATTAGTTTCATAATTGTATTTTATAATTGACAAATTATTTTATTTTGCTTAACTTTAATTTAATTAAAGTTTTTATATCATTAGTAATTGTATTTCGTGTTGTACGGTACTAATTGAAATAAATAAATAATAATAAATAAAGACTCAGTTTAAACTAGATTGCAATATACGACGTAATTTTTTTTTTTAAATAAATAAATTTAGAGCTAGCTATCTTTTGAGAACCTAGCGAGTTTTGCAAATCAAATATAAAATTAATAACTTTACTGATATTACTTATTAATGCAAAAATATTCATAACAAGCCGCGTTTTTTCTACGTACCATTACGAATGAGTTAGCTTGGGGTTCTATTTCCAGATAAGCAGAAATTGTGACGATCGTGTTGCAGTTTAAAGCACTAGCGACATCTTACGTCCTTATCAGTACTACAATCGGACTACGCATCTTTCTATGACCATTGGTCATTCTCTTTATATATTTTTTCTATGATATTAGTTTGGATTTCCGAAACAGTTTTTGTGGCAATTTTTAAGATCCCTTCTTGTCTCCAAACCAAGCTTTATTAATCATCTTTCAAGAATTTAAGTAAATAAAACTGGTTATAAAATTCAATCGAAACACGATAACTATAATCGATATACGTATACCGACATATTTGGCCGACATACTGTCGGTACCGGCTCATCGAGAATGACTCTTTCTTTTTATAAATAAAAAACAACCGGTCCATTCCACATTCAAATGAGAACGATCGCTTCTCACTTGACTCCGGCCACAGATAATGCAAAAATAAAAGACACATCGAATTGAATTAACATAGAAAAAGTAAAAAACATTTCGAACATAGAATTCTACTTTTGCGCAAATTGACAATTAAAAGTGTGAACTCGTAAAGAATTTATTTATTAATTAAACAAAACATCAATATAGCGTAACGTAATATAGTAATTCAGTCACAGAATGAGGTTGTATAGCAGTTGTATAAGAGTTGTAAAAGTTAGGGGGTAATAAAGGCCGCGGGGTCCGACGGTAAACCAACAAATCAGACCTACCTCGTAAATCACTTAGCCACGTTGTTACAGATAAACTTTATAAACCAACTAAATATGAAAGGAGGTTTGGGTTTTGGAACATTTTTAATGACACCTTTGTGGCCATTTTAGTTTTTAATTATTTTATAGACTACGTTTTGGACTTTTATTTTTTTTAATTACTGTAAATGTTATCTAGTTTAACATAGAGCAATTAAAATTTGAGGAACTGGCCATTTAAAACAAAATATGAGACTAAACAAAAGCGGCCTGAGCTTCTATGTAAAGGTTATCATTTTAAAAATTATACATTCCAAACTTAAAATTATACAGCGGAGTAACTGGTCGTTTTGGATGATGTATATTATTCGGAATTCGAAAAAGGAATGAGAGTATGACATTAGGGATTCGGGCGGCTACATAACGTAATTAGGGATCAGTCGGTGACTACATAAAACCTGCTAGAGAGGGCCAATCATCGACCGATCGGCCGAAAGGAGCCGACGTCACCCGATGTGACCGCCACAGGCCATATTTATAATATTAAAAACATAAATCAAAAATGTTATTGGAAATTGTAATGTAAAATGTATAGTTCGTTAAAACGATCTCTGTTCTTGGTATTCTTTTGTAACATCATTTAATTTCAACGATTTTGAGATGTTGAAGCTTTTTTACAGACAATCCAATACTACACAGCTTAACTAATCTTTCTGAAAAACTTCAAATTATAGAAAAAATAAAAAAAAAACCGAGTGCACTTAAAGAGATCTCATTGTAATCGCGAGTCGGGACGGAACTTTTTTTATTCACTTTTTATTTTACTTTTAATTATTACTTTAAGTTTTTTTAAAAAAAGAGCATCACCTGTGGCGGGTAGCGGAGCGGAAACGGATCGAACTAACGGTGTTTTTTTCGACTGTTCAACAAAAACTGATGTGATAGGATCTGACGTATGAATATATGAGTTGTGGAGAAAAAAACGGTTTTGTAGAGACAGGTAGAGATATCGTGTTTTGTACTTAGAATATATACACATACTTTGCTTTACTACTTTTTTTTGGGTCAGATCAGAAATCCGGAAGGAATCCTCTGACATGGTCACATATACTATTCCTAATATCTATATAAGTATGTGTTTAAAAATATATATGTACGTATATCAGTCTCTGGCAGACATATTACAAGCTTTGCTTAGTTTGGGGTCAGATGACCGTGTGTGCAAAAATGACCCAGATATTTATTATTATTATTTATTATTACTTTATGTAAATGTACCATTCAAACAATTTTTTATCTTAATGGTTCCACTGTCCACACATGGTGTATTCAACCAGTGCCCAATTCTGTAATTTTTCAGAGTATTTGACAATGAAAACAAGTCTCAGTAATGGTCTAAGTCAACAATTTCAGTCACTACCGTCCAGTCTAAGTCATGCTTCAGTAAAGTAGTGAAAGCTTTACTGTAAGCTTCTACTGAGTTTTGAAATATATAAAGGCACGATTCACCACAATACGATTTGCCCAACACTTATACACACTAACAAACACTTAATGGATACTCCTTTTAGCTGTGAACGCTACTCGCACACCCATCCAGACATCTGATTGGGCCCTAGTTCAACTGTATTCATTTGAACACCACAAGCATTGCATTCAAAAAATAAACTATAAAAATAATACAATTAAAACTAAACATGCACGCAATATAAACTTTTTAAATTAAAAAAAAGCCTTTTTTTTGGTTTAAATTGTAATATTTCAGACAATATGTACCAACGCCGAACAATATTATATTATTATAGTTACAACACATACATAACATAACAAACACAATAAATATTTCAACCACAGATACATAATCAATCGGGCAATCAAAAAGCAAATTCCTTCAATCACGCCCTCGCCCGGAGCGGTATTTGAATTTCGTTCGTTTTGTTTTTAATTTTTACTTTTAAACGGACTTTATCTCGTCCTGCGGCCTGTGATTCGTACGGCATTCAGCCAATATCATATTACAGGCTATAGAATAGCTGTACCTATAGTAGGTATTATATACAGGCTCTTTTTCTAAATAGATTCTTGGTAATCTCTGAGTAAATTTTTCTCAATATGCCAATTATATTTGCGAAAAACCTTACACAAACAAGCCATCTCTTCCAGTTTGAAATTTCGAATTTTGATTATTCCAAATTCAAGGCTCAAAATCAGGTGTTCGAAGGCCGTGAATGGGAGCGTTCGAATTTCGAACGTTTGTTTGTTCTTTTTTCCTTTTTTTCTCCCTTATCTCCCATTTCGGCGTGTTCCGTTGCCGGCCAGTGCCGGTTTCTTGCGTGTGTCGCATTGCAATTCGCGCCATTATGCTCTCGGTGGAGTAAAGACTTTATCACACTGGCGATTTGCGATCGCGTCTCTAACGGAACGGAACAAACAAAATGTCCTTAAAGCTTTTTAAAAAGTTTAATGAGTAGTTGGAACTATCCGCGTTCATATAAATAAAATATTTATATACAGGAGAGTTCTCAAACTAGGGAGATTGTCACCCACTAACTTACTTAATAACGGCTGTATTTGTAAAACTCGGTTAGTCAGTGCTGTTTAGATTTTTTAAAACTGGCCCGACTTGCCTTGCCTTGTCGTGCGATTTGGTGTCACACATACACTTTTTGGTGATCGCCTATCTTGAGGGAAAATAATATGGTATAACCCGAACATACACCACTTTCAAGAAAATTATTTAAACCCTTTTTCAAAATCGATGGCTTTAGATTTCAGAGTACGGAAATAGTTATTAATTTTAGTTTGGAGCTAGGAAAATACTGTTAAATGGATTTTTATATAGGACAGCGACAACTCTGAATTTTTAATAACAATTTAAATAACTACCCAAATAATTTAATAGTTTTTTTTCCCCTATGTTTTATAAAAGTGTAAGCGCGCGCGAAATATCCTGCTAGCATAGAGGAATTTCTTTGCTGAAAATAAATACATCCCCACCGGGTGTCAAGATATACCGGCTTAGCCGACTTTGAGGTATTAAAAGATATTTCTGCAGACTCACACGCTGCGATCACGTTGATCGTTTCTCCTTCGTTCACATTCACAAAACGACAGTGTGCTAACGCTCTTACTCTCCCGCCAGAGTAACGGTAACTTGCCGGTTTTTGCCACCACAATCAGATCGAACAATTTGCGCGCATTAATTAGGAACATAATATAAATGTTTTAAACCGCTACGAATTGATTTAAATAATAAAAACTGTCGATGCATTTTGAAATCAGTTTTATTGTAACAGTAACATTAGAAATGTGACACTTCGGGTTCTTACCGCAGCAAGAAACCGGTAAATTTGGTTTAAAAAAATGGCCGTTGATGCACACTTACTCAATATCTAATTTCTTTGAAAGACTAGAGCCCTTTCCTGGCGCGGTTGAGATAATATCTGTCGTCGACATAATAATAATTATACGACGATGTTATGCTACCTAAATTTTTTCAGTAATTATTTTCTCTGCATTAACCTTTTCCCACTGCTGGGATATCGGCCTACCCTCGAAGGGTGATTAGGCCATATCACCTCTCTGGACTAGTGCGGGTGCGGGTTAGCGTTCCGGAAATATGCAGGTACGCTGAGCTACCACGACATAAGATTGCCACTATGATTGGGCACTTCTAATTGCTACGCTACCATGGCTGTCTCTGCACCGCATTTGTGTGGTGTAAGACTTAGACCACGACCAATGGTCTTTAGGCGGCTCAAAATCCTAGCTATTAAAGTCAGCCCAAATAAGCAAAAAAAAATCTTATCCACTCATTTGATTATCCGGATCGAACCGGAGAGTGTGGTCAGGTCTTTACCCTATAGCCTCTGTGCGTTAGATACCGATTCAAAGTCGTGCCCACAGATAAACCGACCGATATTTCCGATATTTCTAAACCGTGGGCTTATCCTGTAACTCTGAAAGCGATAGCGAGAGTTGCGCGACCGGGACAGCGCATAGTGCGACTAAGTTGGTACGAGCGAGATGGCATGCTCTCGCAATCAGAATCACGAATATTTCAAAGTAAGAGGATAAGCCCGCGGGTTATCGATTCCAAATGTGTTCTGATTACAAAACATAAAAATAATAATAATAGTACTTACTTTTTCTAATTCTAATAGGTGAAACCGTAGAACTTGTATTGCTTGCACCATCTGTAAACAAAAAAAAAAAAATTAATAAGTGCACTTTAACCTCTTTCTGTTACGAAAGATACCTATGTAGGTTGTTTATTCTGTGAAGTTAGTACATTTTTGTCCCAGCGACGCGAAGGCCTCGGGGTCGAAGAAGTCGTAATTTGTATGTATGTTTTTGTGTATTTATACTCTCACGCGCTTCACACTCTCTCTATCTCGCTCGCACACCCAACAATGTTATTTATAAAATAAAAGTAAAAAAACAACATCATAGCTGTTTATCATACCTTTACAATTAAATAAATAATCATTTTGATAATGTAAATATGATGGAAGACATTGGAACAAGCGATCTTATCGTTTGAAACCAAAAACACATGTCAAATTTAAAAACATCAAACTAACATTCGTTTACGTGTAAAGTTATCTTAGATAGATATTATGTGTTATTTTTTTTCATATTTTTGAAATCCACACAGTGATTTGAAATTATGATTAATTATTGATAACTGTGGAGAAGAGGATATTACTGAAATTTTGTACGTAAGTAGTTCATTTCAATACTCAGTCCTTTTGTAAAGTCTTTAGATTTTATATTCAGTTTTAGTTGATAAAAATAATTGTAAAATTTGATAAAAGACACGGACCCCGGAGTCCGTGGAGTAATATTGTATTAAATAAATAAATAAAAACTCAATTCGGCGTCAATTTTTAGTTTTCGAAGTGTACATAACCACTTATGTCTAAGGTCGGGCTGTACCACCTAGGTTAACTTTAAACTGCAGTTAAAACTCCCGTTAAGCAGATAAATGTGTTGCACCGTTTCAACTATGGTTGATCTGACGGATAACACATGCTGGCTAAACTTCACGGTTAAGGTAAAAGTTATAGTTTATTTAACTATATCAGTAACTTTAACTGTGATTACGGTGCAACCCAGCCTATGTGATGTTGAGATACAAAAATAGTACGTTTCTATTTATTTATTTATTTATTTAATTATACATTGCCACATAATGCGTAATGGTAACATTTTTCAGAATGCACTAAATTGCACATTATACCCTGTCATAGGGTGTTGCAAACAGTATAGTTGCCTACATACTAGAAATACAGAATAATACAGAAAACTTATACGACTTGTATGTGCAGATATCAGTTGAAATTGCTTGTATAGGGTCATAAAGGGCCGGCCATATAACTCGAATTTCGAATTCCGCGCTCTATCTGACTATAGCAACTAGCTACGATGAACGCATAAGCGTAGTGTAGTGATGGGAATAATTTATGACCGTTCATATCGATATTTTGCATCGTTAATGTTTAAAACTTTTGACTTAATTATCATTATTATTGATTTACGTACTACGAACATATGCTGCGTGTGGATGGTAACGGTACACCGATTATGAATCGATATATGTAGAAGTATAGTGAAATATCGCAAAATGTTGACGTCATTAATCATCAATATTTGATGTTATCTATGGAATCCAATGGAATCTGATTTGGATTTAATATCAATATATTTGTATCGTTTAATAAAATACTGAGGTTGTGTACTTTAATGAGTTTTTTACAAGTAAACACTATTTATTATTATTATGGTTGTATACACAAACTTAATTTATTTTTAAGCCTCTAAACAGTACCACGCCCGTTGACTTAGCAGCGGATCTTCCAGCGACCCAAGGCTATACTCCGTTATATTGAAGAGAGCTTATCTGGATTGGATGTTCAATCACCCCAAACGAGGCTTCAGTGACACCCACTCGTAGAATTAGAATTATCCGAAATAATTTTCTAGGTTTCTGAACGTACACAGTTACCAATTTTTAATTTTCGACACAGTTGTTTCCACAACAATGTAACATTATGATCTCAAAAAGGCAGCCTCAATCTTTTCGCGGCCATTGCCCTTCCCGACTGGTAGGTATCCCGAACTGATCACCCAGCGTGAATGATACATGTTCAATCCCTACGGCGCACGATCTCGCTCGAAGTTGGCCGAGCGCGAACGATCTTATCGATCTTATTGTTTGATATGTAATCTCGTTTTTAAATCGATATGTATCTAACTACGTTGTGGGTAATGCCGCTTTAATAGCGCCTTGATTTGTGTTTGATTGCTTGAAGACATGACTGGACTTATAAGTTCTACAAAATGCTATCCAAATACTAGCTAAAAAAAGTGAGATCTAACGGAGCAAATAGAATACATCTCTATAGCAACGGTGGTACTTCACTAGCAGTACAATGGATAATGAGAGATCTCAAATTAGTGATGAGCTCAACTCTTTGGTTTACATATTATAATAAATCGATAATGACATACTACTGGCAAACAAGTAAAACAAATTTTAATATGTTTTTGGTGATCAGAACCATTTGTTTATTGAGCGAAATTAATGTACCTTTTTTTATTAACGTACATCTCGTGAGCACGAGACCACACAAGTCATTAAACAAGGCAATAAAAGCTTAAAAAAAACGTGGTAATATCTCCAAATGTTTGCTCAAAGTACCAAGAGCGCATGACATCTGCAGAGGTCGGTCATGTCAATTAAATCTATACGTTAAAGCGCCACCCTCAGTGTTTGTTCAGTCGATGGTAGTTGACACAGACGCGGGTACCAGATAAAAATGTGTTTGTCTTGTTTAACTTTCGCCACCGAGCCCTGTTTGGTTAGGGAGCCATCGGCCTATCGCGATGGATCTTGGTTTGTTATCCTTTTTTACTACGCAACTTCTTCAAACTCTTAGAGGTGTTTGAATGACAGCTAACAATTATTACGGTGATTAGATTTGAGTGTACGGTGACATCATTATGGTCTGTTCAACACTATGCAAATTGAATCCGACCTACAAGCTCGAAATCATTGTACCAATTCAAAAGATTTTAAAAGCTTACTATTAAATTCATTATAATTTTACTAAACTAGTGCATAAAAAACATTACAGTCTAGCCACTGGACAAAACTTCACTGGACTAAGTAGAGGTTATAATATGTATATTTCACTCCATGTATTAAATACATTTTGATTTCTTTATATACCCACATCTATATATATCAGATACCCAGATCTTTATATATTCTCTACGATAGTTTTGCAATAGTCAATTCCAACGCTATCACAATAATGATTAACAATTAATTACTTTCAATAAATTACAATTAATTAATATTCGTACCTATTTCGAAGCAAAGCGTACTAGCTCTCACACTCGCACCCAGTACATCCCTAATGACTCGTATCACCAGCTATTCAGCGTATTTGCCCCGCTACTGCGTTTAAGGAGCTTACGCTCTCAAAAGGCTGTGACAGACCAAACACAGATGTGAGGCACACACGGCAAACAACACCGTAACCAATCGCCGGACGAAAGGGTCTATAAAACTTAAAACTGTTGGTTTTTCGGAGGTGTTGTGTTTGTATTTCGAACCTCTTGGCCTTAAAGATGTTTGAGTGATAATAGGATGTTTGGTAATAAAATTAAGAATTGATTTCAAGAGTTGTCATTTGATATTTGTATATTACGAAAAAATAAAAATATTAATTTGTAATTTTATACCAACGAACTGTACAAGTTGGAAGCTAAATAAATAAAGAAAGTTTCCATTTTTTTTTTCTTGTTCATGAAACTGATCGATCGAATCGATAAATGTTGAGAAAATAACTTCCATCACTCTGACTTTTGGAACCCTAGAGCGTCAGTTTAAAATTAGAACTTCGATCCAACATCTGTAACGAGGAACCTCCCCAACTTTTAACTAACTTTGAATTTAGAAAATCTTAAATTATTTACGTTTCGTGCCATTTGGCTTCGCATGTTTTAAGCTTTTGCTTGGATCATTATTCCAATTATTATTGATCTTATAGGAAAAAAAAAATAAACAAAATATTAATTAGTGAGGTAAATAAAGGTCGTTGTCGAGACGACGTCATAGAGATTGTTAGAGAATATGATTGTTAGAATATGTGTCACGATTACATAAAAGTTACTAACAGGAATAAACTGGGTTGCCACCTTAAAGAAATCTATAGTGGCTAATGACTATATGAACTTCTTACTTCTTTGCTTTTTTGTCTTCTTTTGACGGAAATCATGAAAACATTTAAAATACTGTTTCTGTTCATTATTTTCTAGAAAGAAGTAGTTTAATCTTATAGCACTAATACAAAAAATATTCATTTATTATCGCTTATATTTTTATTTTATTTTTTTCATTTAAATATGTCTGAAGAGAACGGCAATAATAACTTTTAAACTATAACGTTGTCTCAAGTTTAAAATATCAAGAAAATCATTGGAAGGTAACGAAAGCAAGTTAAAGTGACGCAGTCTTCGTCTAATGGACTGAAGCGCAAAAGACAGCAATGTTTATTGTTCTGTTAACCAAAACTTTCAAAATCACTTATTTCTTCATATAATGGCAGCACCGTATGCGAGGGAACTGGACCCTCAAATCGTTCGCAAAAACCGGCGCTCACCGAAAAAGCAGCCTCGAAACAGAATAAGTAATAGTCAGTGTCAATATCTCAATATCTTACAAACGAGGCAGCTTGCTGACATGTGGTCGCCACAGAATACAGCATACTGCCATGGGCATATGCATTTTGTCGATCACCACAAAAGCCCTTCAACTTTAATTCAAATTGAAGTAAATTACGAAATAAGGCTATTTTACGAAATGAGGCTATTGAAAAGAGACATTGAGCTCTCAATGAGGCATTGAAATACTCTCACCAAGAGTAATTTTTGTTGAGGTCTTTTGAGGCCTCGTCGAAGCCATTTTACCCTCGAGGCGTCGACCGCAGCAACAAAACCGAAACAAGAATTGATAACTAAAGCGTATTCAATGATAATGAAATGAAAAAAATAACGAGCCACAAAATTAAAAAAAAAAACTGACTAAAAAGCATAGATATTTGCTAAATAGGAAAAAAACGCGAAAAATGAAAAATACTAATATTTTTTTATATCGCTTTTATAATTTAGCTCATTCAATCGTGTGTTTAGTCAGATTCAAGTTTTGTAATATTGCAATTAATAGAGTATTTCAAATTCAATTCAAGCCCTAGTAAAGTGGTGAAGAGTTTGGAAAAAACACGAAAAGTCACGTTTCGTTAATTATACTATTTACCAGCACTCGTGCACATCGACAAATACTTAATGAATAAAACTCCACACTCGAAATAACACAAGTTTTGTGAAATAATACAACGACGCGACATGACTTCTTCACGTTCCCGCCAAACCGCCCCAAAATATAACTGTTCCAGACTTTGAAATTCGAAACGCATACAAACAGGCAGGCACATGCCTGCACTGTGGCGCGTAGAGGCGAACATGTCACTCTATCGGGACAAAAACTTACGGTTTACCTACAGGAATTTAAGCACATAACATTCTTAAGTCGTTGCCTCAGTAGATACGTAGATAACACCTGAATTGCCTAACCAAAAAAAAAAAAAAAAATTTGATGACCATATAACCCAATATCATTAGATACGCTGATGTCATTTAATCGAATCGAATATAAATTTCTTAAACTAGTTAACTTTAGATACTGAGGCCTTATCATGTAACTCTGGTGGCCATGGACTTCACGTGCCGTTTCACTCGCGCCATCTTTCGCACCATACGAGCGAAAGGGATAGCAAACGAAGACTATTGCAATTTAGTTTCCTAAATAATCGCACGTGATCTGATTTTATGCGAAACGGATAGCTTAACATAAATTTCATAGGGATAAAAACAAAGTATTTAGCCACGGCTTAATTATTTTTCTTCCATGAAATTCCGGATTGTATTGTCTTGGGTGGTAACGCAGTCGACGCTGCTAGATGTATTTTTTCAGTATATAAAGACCCTTGTCGCGTTGTATTTTCAGTTTGCTTTGTGGCCGGATGTCTTTGCGTTGTTGACGTTCCTTATCTAAGGTTCAGAGCTTTGGATGAATGACACTTATCAGGTAAAACCTGACGTCTTAGTTTATGGTGTACTGTCACGCTACTGTTTTAAGTGAAGAATCTCAGAATCCACGGGAATAAATAGGTGTTTGTCCGTCAACAACTTGAGTACTGTTTTTTTTTTTTATGTTACTCGGTGACGAGACGAGCATGTCGCTCATCTGGTGTTAAGCGTCACGCTTTCCCATAACAGTTCGGTGCCACCCAGAATTTTGAATAACTTCGTGACATTTTGTAAGTAAGTAGTACATTTCAATAATTTATTTATTTTCGAATATGAGTAAAATCAGTAGGGTTGTGTATTTCAGGGGCGCGAGGACTCAGTTCGGCGTGAACGTGGACGACACGTTTGAGGTGGCCTATACATGGCCTGACCTGACACCGTGTGAGAGGGACAGCTAGACTTGAATTTCACGGGAGCAAAATAAACAAACTATTAAGGTTATAGCTTCTTCCTTTCGCTCCCCCAGAAACTTATATTATTTTATAACTTATATACTTATACTCTTTCACACGATGTCAGGTCAGGCCATGTATAGCCACTCTTAATCTAGTACTGTTTTAGAACTTCCATTGATCACCAACTAGACTGCCACAGAAGGCCGCTTTTACATGGGGTTGAAAGGAGGGTCTTGCGAAAGACTTGCTTGTGTAAAAGAAACAACTTAATTACCATTTCAGTTTGTTTCGTTTACTCTAATGAAATTGATGTCTAGCTCTTCTTTAGACAGTCAGATCAGGCAAGTGTAGAGTGGCCGTTAATCTTTTCGGTCACGATGGTCGGGCGTCAGCTGATCGTCTGTGTAGGACAGGCTTAGTACCGAAAAGCGTTGCTCTGCGTCATCTGGTTGAAATATGACACGATATTGCGGTTTTAATACTGATTTCTATTTTATTAGTGCGTACTAGTGTTCTAGACTTCAGTGGGTTTTTGCGATTCTTCCAACGACGAAAGAAGACGAGCGCAGTGCATTGCCGCACATAGCGTTGAAGTTCAAAATTCTGGGTGGCACTGAACTGTTATAGGCAAGCGTGATGATTAACATCAGGTGAGCGACTTGCTCGTATCACAGAGTATCATTAATAAAAAAAAAATTGTTGATGTGTGGGGGTGTGTGTGGGGTATCATCGCTGCGATACTCAAGTCCTCGTAAAAGTGAGGGTTCGCAGGGTTCGGGGGTTGTGGGTATGACGATGGATGCAGCTGGATGTCTTATTTCAGGCATTAAGTAATGGCGCCTCGCAACTTGACTTTTCACACTGTGATGCTAACAAGCATATCCGATACCCAGTAACAACAGATAGCCGTTACGTGAACGAATAAAATGAATTTAAAGTTAAATATCGAGCAGACCCGGTCGCCCGATTCGTAATGCCTTAGATTTTATTTGTTAAAAATCGGTTAAGTACCCGTGTCGAACGGACGGTGGGTGGCCGCCATCTTTTTATTGCTTTTTATTATTTCACTTTTTGTCCACAAACTAGCGGGAGGCGCTCCACGGTGCGACTCACCTTTATGAGTGACAATATAATATTTTTTCTCTTGTTTCCTTCTGGGAAGAATTTCTCATTTATCGTTTTTAAAGTTTTTTTGCTGCGTTTAATTTCGGACAGTGCTTTAGCTAATCAAATCGTAAATTATTTGGACGCTCAACTGGGCCGTAAAGTGGTCACTATTTTATGGCGTATTAAAATGATCCCACGTATTTATCTTGTGCGGTGTAAAAGGGTTTTTATACTGCATAAAAGCTGTATAAGTGTTTACAAATGGTGGGTTTGTTCGACGGACAAAGAAATTCACATCGCTATGTTCTACGTCTATGTCATAACATGACTTATTTCTAGTTGTAAAACTATTAAAATACACAGTGAAGTCACTGCCAAATCACTTCAGCTTCACTTTTTTTGAAAGACATTTTTTATTAAATTATCCAACATTTGAAAAAACTTTTTTTGAAAACCATTTTTTCTTAAATTATCCAACATTTGAAAAAGCCTTCAAAAATTAGTAGGTACTAAATTATCCTACATTAATTATAATTAAATCTTTTATGAACATTAAATAATTATAAAGATACTTACTAATGAGTCGACCTCTGGGTCTGCTATGTAATAAGGTTTTTCTTGACGAATCTGTGAACAGACAAACATACAAATTGCATTAATAAACAGAGAACAGCTGATTAATGACAGACGCAGTCGGGCGATGAGCTTGTATGCGCTATAAAATGCTCGCTCGCTTGGCTGCGTCTGCGCATGTGACAAAGAGTTAAGAAAAATAGAGGAGACAAGCAATATTTTTAATTTTTATTATATATATTTATTAAATATCTTTTGCAATTTCAAATGATGCAATATTTTGTCGCTTAATGCAGAGTATAGTAACTTGATAAATAATATTTTTTTTAAATAATAAGGAGCCAGTTTTTTCTTTTAATGGAGGAGAAATGGAAAAAAAAAGTAAAACTTTTTTTTAAAGAAAAAACAAAATCCCTTTAGGTACCTTACCTAAAGGGATTTTGTTTTTAAGCTGGCCTTCAATTATGGGAGGACTGATTGTATTAAATAGAATCCTCCCACAGATCCGCGAACCAGTGCATATTGAAATTTGTCTCTATTTTTGAATCTTGTTGTGTAAAACAACTTTAAAAAAAGCGAATAACAATAGGTCTTCAATTTCATAATTCTACACTGATGAATATTCATAACATAATAAATAAAAATAACTACAGTTTGATAAGGATATTATTTTCATTGTCGCTTCTAGTAAAGATAATCTATACACTGTCTAACTCTTAAGATACACTTTTTTAAACCAGTCTCGGCGGAAACCAGATACAATCGTCCACACTGACCGACATTTTAATTTTGACGTTATTCCTTTTAAAAACCTCTAATTTCGACATTAATTACGCTTATAATTGTGTAGTAATAATTAGAATTACACGATATTAGAAGTAAATTTTTTTTTTTTCTGTTGAAATCTTTGGGAATGGACTATGTGTTCGAAGTTATTTGAGTCTATTTATTTTAGTTGTATATTTAAGTTTAGTTTTTTTTTGTATAATTATTTTATTATAGTTCTTATTAAAACTATTCAAAAACGCAGCCGATTGGGGAAAAACTACACTAATCTCAAAAAATATTATTTAAAGGAAAAATAAACAAAAAATGAAATTAAATAAGACATAAAGAATAATCCCACGACCCTTCATTTGTCAAAATCAGTCAAGCCGCTTAGGATACAGGAAAAATAAATACACCGTGAAAGCATTACCCTCCTTCTTGTGCAGTCGGGCAAAAGTAACAACACAGATTGCATCAAAAAGTAATATAATAAATTGATTGAGGTGCGTAGCAAAATGTCACAAATCCAACAGATTAGGCAGAATAAGACAATCTGACATTTTAACTACTACTATACTTACCGTACATGTTAAATGTAATTAGTATTTCTACAGAATGTAGGTGAGTACAATATAATTTAAACTACTAAATAGTTACTACCTATTAAATGTTAAGACAAATTAACAAAACGCCTTCGAGATATCTTTCAAGTAATAAACAAAACAATGTCGGGCTTTAGTTTAGTCCAAATATTCGTACACATTTAACTGGCATTTTAATTTTGTTTAATGAAAACATTGTTTTTATTTATGTAAATCTTTCATGCCAACAAATTATCAAATAAAACATATTGTTTGAGTGTTTTTTTTTTTAATAATAGCAAAATTCACAATGTTTGTACAAATATATATAATAGGACAACTGAATTGGACTAATTAAAGTTATTGTTAAAAAAAATAAGTCTATTTCTTCTCATGAGTAATCATCACAAAATGTGATCATAACGCTAATCTATTATCGACCATTACATTTTCACTTATGATTCAAATTCCGATGGTCCGAACACGGTGGCATTAAAATGTATCGATAATCTTTAAGTAGTAAAATGACAAATGTTAAATATATTATGTACATTAATATTGAATTTATCTAGACTTTTAGTAATTGTTGGAAATTATGATCAATATACTTATAAGTATAATAACATATATTATTATTGATTATGATATTACTTTTATTTGTTATTTTGTCTCATTTGCGCTTAAGAGTGTATTAAATGACCACAACGTGATTTTATCTTTAAATATTGCAAATATTGATATTGCTATTACGCATTGTTAATTGGAGCATCTGTACACGCAATGCAATTATGAAATTAAAAAGTTTGTGAAAGATATTTGAAAAAAAAAACCCTTCATGCGGCTAAAAACCAGTAACAGAACACTTTAAAACAAAAATGGTTCGATTGTGCACATGTTTGAAGGCATGGACCATTTTATTTTAAGATTACGTGTCACTAGATAAGCCAGTCATCTGATGGTAAGCGCCAGGTTTGAAAATAACGATGCTGAACTTCCTGTGCAGCATTAGATTATGCATTTTACAGAGTACGTTAAGTGTCACGGATAAATCATTTGGTATTTTTGATTGATATTAAATTTTTTAGACCATTAATTGACGCATGCCTAATAAAACGACAAAGTGACAGCTCTCAAAGTGGCATCGATAGCAACAGAACGTGAGAACGTTTTCTTTTTGTTAATGACGAGCCGAGACGAGTAAACAAACTGGTCTAATCAAACGGGTCGATGAACCAGATATTTTAATAATGTATACTAAATTTAAATAATTTAAAACTAACTCCTCGTGTAGGTTATTGTTATGCGAGTTATATAAACTTTATAAAAAGATTGTAATATGTTTGTGTCATCACTTACGGTTTGCGGGGGCTGAGATGATTTGCTATAATTACGCTTATAAAAGTACTTTTGTGTAGAGTTGTATGGAGCTAACATCGATTTTTTCTAATAAAACTATTCAAATTCATTCAGCTTTAGTTTCATGATTTGGCCGACTCCACAGAACGAAGTTATTACGAAGTGTACGACTGTGTATGTAAGTTGGACCAAAATGGTTTCCCAAATATCGCCCCCCGAGAAGAGTGTAACCAATCGAAATGGCCAGAAACACATACAACAAACATAAACACGGAGCCACTCCTCTACCCTGCGGCGAGGCAAGGAAGCCCTCGTCCGGGGGCCAGCGACCCGTGAAGCCCCCCACTTTTGGACAACTCGAATTAAATGCTAATAAGGCGATCGGCCGATACCAGCTCTGGGTGGAAACGGTCAATTTTTGTATTACGAAAAGATTTTATAGTGAGATTTTATTACTCGAAACGGGTTAAGTATTATGTTTATTTCTTTTTCCTGTTATTTGGCGTGAGGTGTTTCATGCAGAAAGGTCTTTATGGGTGAGCGGTTGCAGACAGCGAAATGCCTATTCATATTGTTATTTAAATTGGTATCGTTAGTTAAATTCTCCATTAACAAACTCGATTACCGTTCTTAGTCACATCCACATCCACGCTTGCGCATTTCTTACTATTGATAATTTAGTGTGACTTTCCAAAAAGTATAATAAATATATAGTATAATAGCTATTAAAAAGCCAAGAGGAGCGATAAGACCAGTGGATACATCATCAGCCTGATGAAAGGACGGTATCGTCAGGGCACAGGACAAGACGTGGGTGAGAACGGCGCAGGACAGTCAAGAAAGGTGTGTTAAAGAAGAGGTCTACGTCCAGCAGTGGATCAATAAGGGCTGAAATGATGATGATGATAATAAATACGTTGTCTGTATAAGGTAAGTTTTTTTTTTTTTTTTTTATATATATATATATATTTCTTAATAGTACTTTAAGAATTAGTATTATTATTAGTAGTATTTTTAAGAATTAAACGAACAGGACGTCGAAATAATAAACGCTTGGTACTAATGGTCCACTTTCCTGTTTTGTCAATTTCTGAAGACGTTCACTTTCTCTTTTTATCAATTTCCTAAAACGTCCACTTTCGGCACTTTCCAAAAGAAACTTTTTTTTTCAATCTCTTCTATTTAATTGTAAGACATTAAAACGAAGGTTTCTTTAAAATATTACTTATGATAGACCCTACAGTTTCTGGCTATTCACAATCATATCTACAAATATTGCAAATTAATGTGCGAGTTAGATAGCTGTGGCATAACTATGTATACCCGTTAAGGGGTTAATTCGAAAATGATGGATGGAGATGGATATCACTTCCAGATTAGAACAGATGCCTTTACGCGCGCTAGTCAACAAGTCCGATACTTTAGAATTACAACTGAACCAAAACACTAACCGAAATTCTGCGCTATACTATATTGGTAATTATTAGTTCCTCACTATTTGTGTAATAATAACATAACTAAGTTCTGAGATCTAGCGAAAAATGTGTATTAATCTAAACCGTAATGTTTAATGTGTATTTTTTTATCGAGAAAATGTCATTTAATCATGTTTTACCTCTAAGTAATACATATATACTAGACGATAAAAAAACCAAAAAATATTTTATAATTATGCCTCAACATAAGGTCTCTAATCTTCTTATCTAATCAGGGGTAAGGAATAGCAAAATCATACTTTTTTCCAGTTTAGCTTCGTGTCGACTGTCGTGATTGCGGACGCCGCGTTATGAGTCGGATCGCGAGCTACGACCACCGCTTTTTCCTTTTTATGCGATGCGTTCTGCCATAGAGACCGCTCTATCGATTTAACTCGAAAAAATGTGGCACAATAGCATTTTTATTTCCGTTTTTGTCCCGAATGTCCCGTAAAAATAAACAGGCCGTGCAGAGAATAACTTTTGACTCGTCCCAAAAATCATTGTCCTGCGACAATTGTCGTATTCTCTATTCATAACGTTTACCTGAGCTTTTATTATTGGGTCTATTGTGCACTTTCAGGCGAAATAGTGTATTGTTTGTGTAATTGAATAAATGCCTTCGTGTAAGCCCTTTTGTTTGTTTGTAAGGGAGTAAGGATGCGTGAGGAACGTTTGCCACATCGTAGTACTTAAAGTAATCGATTTAATATCCACATTTCGAGTTGGACTGGAGTGTGGCGACCGGCGCGAGATACCTATCTCGCGCTACCTGACCGCACCAAAAAACTACGGAACTCATCAGGTCCTCCGTCCGACCATCACAGGTCATCTCAGACGACCATCAATGAAAATAAGACTCTATTTAGCTAAAATTAAAGTGCATGATGATCCGATGATTTAAGAGCCGGTTATTACCATAAGCAGCGGACAAACGACGGCATCAAAATCGCTACCAAACGTGGTACCCTGTAATTTGTAATAAAAAATCTATTTATAAGATAAAATAAAGCACCGAGACGCTACCTAAGATGCCCGTCGATCGATCTGCGCACGGTTTTAATAAATCAAGCTTTTCGAGCCATTTTGACACTTGTCACACGTAAATATATGACTTATAATTGCACGACAGAAAGCCTAGCGTTTAATGGTAAATTATTCTATAATGTCCAGAGGTCGAGTTTTGTAATTTAGTTAAGTCGCCTCCTATTTAATAACTTTTAATACTCCGTCGGCAGGTGAATTTTTAAAGGTTTTTTTAGTTGAGAAATCGGTCGAGACGAACCGCTACTGAAGTAGTTCGAAATTTAAAATTATAGTGTATTAATACGGCGCGTTCCTGTTACGAAATTTTTATTTATAGTGTGCGCGTGGTGGCGTCCACGTGAAGCAGCGCTGCGCGGGCGCAGCGTCACGCCGCGATTGTTCCGCGACGCTCGTTATAATCACCTGTTTGACATTACGACGTGCGAATATATTTACTCCTCTCCGTTTACTGTCGACCGTAAAGGGACGTAATGAACAAATGTCTTTATGGTATACTTGTAAACGTCAAATATCTGTCATTTCTCCGTGGCGCACAAAAAATGCCATAAATATTCTTAACAAAATGGCTCCTACTGAATATTGTGGCCATAAACGGAGGTCTATAAAATGAGGTTTGGTTGTTTAACTTTTGTTTGGGCTCTATGCTGGAATTAAAAGAACTTAGACGCGGAACGGACCTTTTGTTAGCGCTGTCTCTGTCCGTAACATTTATGTAAATGATGGAAAATTATTCATAGCTAACTGGAATTTATAGAATGCTTTACGATTTGTTGTCGTGTTGTCACACAACTTGCAGCGACCTCGAAAGCTGACGCGTCCGCCGCCGCGCCGTGTCGCCAGAGGTCGAGCTCAAAAACGTCTCTATTTCGCACAAACTTTCCAAAATAAAAGCCGTTGATCTAAAAATTTCTAAGTGACGCTCGAGTTTGGACGCGCGGAGCGTCATCCCCATTAGAGCGAGACAGAACTCCCTAAGTTAAAAAGGGATGGGCGGAATGAAAGGATCGTTTTTCGTGCGTTTTTTGTCCCGAAATCCGTGCGTTCAAAAATTTTATTTTAATACAAGAAAAGTATTCAAAAGATACGAGGGCAGGTAGAAGACCGGGCCGGGGTATTTATTTGCTTAGTTTCTTTTTTTTATCGCACAAAGAATTCGAGTTGATTTATGGCCGTGGTCTGTGACGATTTGTGACCTGTAATTTCTGATGTGAGTTTTGTCACTTAGGATTTGGATGCGTTGATTTATTAATTTACGGAGCGTCCGCTGGGGGGCGTGATCCGGTTTTGACAGTTGTCAGAGCAACGTGTAATTTTCGTTTTATCCCTGTTTACGAAGCAGAATTGACATGTAATTTTCCTTGTATCGTGAATTAGGATCATTCTCATAAAATGGGTTTTAAATCTGTTTAGTAACCAAACAGTTGTGTTTAAATATATGTTACATTTTGACATTTTGGTATGAGATTTTGTCCCTGAATTTGTGAGTACTAGGCCCACTGTGCAAATGACGTCGCCTTTACATAGTGACTATTGCGTAATCTGCGCCTATGCGTTGTTCATGCGTTAGCAGGCTATTTAACCGTTCCCTCGGGGGTCATTTGGACCCGGAAGGTCAGTTTTTCGGCCATTAAAGCGATCAGAGGGCTGGCTCGAATTAGAGAGGGCCATAAAGGTAGCGTAATGTCTCACTTCGGGGTGCTCCGTTAAATGGTAACAACTACCACTATTATGCACCGAGTAAATCTTACTTAACTGTTGTTTTTGCTTTGTGTTAATAAAGAGTTTATTGCCGGACTGTGGATGGGTTTTTAAAAATATTTCTTATTTAAAAATGTTACTTTTTTTATTTGCTTTGAGGAATTAATACGGCAGCCAGTTTTAAGTTTCCAACGTAAGTACTGGGCAAAAAAGATCTAACATCTAATATCTCCGGCGAACCGGTCATGTCCTTAGCAACGGTGAATGTTCTGCGATCCCCAAGCCGCCTGCCAAGCGTGGGGATTATGGCAACACCCCCCCTCCCCCCCCCCAAGGGGGAGGCCTAAGTTCAGCAGTGGACGTCTTATGGCTGATGATGATGATAAAAATATTATTATATTACTTTTATAAAACTACTACTGAAAAAGGTTAAAGTTACGTAAATTTCTCATAATAAGTCAGCACGCTTATGCTTCCTGTTCCTGAACGTCAAACCCTTATCAAAATGGCTTAAGTTTAAATATCATTAAAAATAAAGCACAAATGAGAAAGAAAACAGTTCAAAGAAGTATTGAAAAGTGCGTAAGTTAATGAGAGTTTGCGCTAATCTGATAATTAATAATTATAAGGTTTTAATGCTCTGCTACGGAACCCTAAAAGGCACTTGAATATAAGTACTTTCACTAAAAAACTGATCATATAGAACATAGTTAGTTAGTTAGAAAAAGTTGGATTAATGCTAAACTCACAGTGAAACCTCGGGATTCTGAAACGTTTGTTAACTTTGACAACAGATTAATTCTAATGCTGCTTTTGTCTGGCACTAAGCAAATGACAAAGACAGCAATAGATGTAATCTGTTGTCAAAGTTGACAAACGTTTCAGAATCTCGAGCCTTTGGTCATGTAAAGGTTTTACAAAGGTCACACCCGTTAAGACTCAAATGCCCTAAGTTTACATAAACAGACTTAATTACACTATGTATGCAAATGTCAATTCTTATTACAATGTAAATTCCAAGATAACCTTGACACATGGGAATATACGCTTTATCATGGTAGAAATAAAGACGGTTTAGATTTTAGTGGTCTTCTTAACGATCCAGTCAGCCTATACAATCTTGTCGATATACGATAAATAAGGACTATTAATTTCAATATATCTGATCCTAAAAGTACCGCGGATACAAGTACTATACTTGATTATACCTATACTTGGGTATCGAGTATCCATACTTGTACGTACGTCTTTGGACCTAGTCATTACTTTGGATATTTTAGGTAATTTCTTAAAATATTTACAAATTTTTTTTTTAATAAAAAAATATTATTTATCCCTCTCGGTTAGAGAGAACTGATTTAAGGTACAATAATGCATATTTTAGGTACACAAGAATGATCCTGATCCCAATGCTCCCACACTATTCTACATTAAAATACAAAAAAAAAAAAAAAAAAAAAAAATGGGCACGATGGGTAGTTAAATTCTCAACGTCGGACTGACTTTTTACTAGTTGGGACGTTGCAGATACAATACTACTAACAATAAAATATATTTTAATACTACACCAAAGCTACGAGGCTGTTTACAACACCGTGAATGCATCTTATAAGGAGATTAACAAACATCTGCTTAGAATTAAACATTACAAAAAAATGTGTTAAGAACTCGCAAAAGCGTAATAAATATGTCCTAATATGATCTTTATACGCTGTCCTTTTCTATTTTTTTTTTTTTTTTAAGCGTTACTGTGTTCCGGAATGAAGGGCAATGTTTCCAGCGTAGAGATTTCACATATAATATCTCAGGATGACGAGCGCATTGCATTTCCGCGCATGGTTTTGAACTGTTGAGGTTCAAAATTCTGGGTGGCACTGAACAGTTATGGGCAAGCGTGAAGGTAACATCAGGTGAGCGACATGCGAATATTGATTATACACGCTTGAATATTGTTTTAGATTAACAATGAAAGAAAATGAAACAATAGATAAATTTTTATGATACGCGCGTACATTGTCTATTCCACGTCTATGGAGAATTAATTCTGTGTCTATGCCATATAATCAACTAATCTGCGATTAATTTAATTCCCTATTTCCTAGGTCAAGCGAAACCAAGGAAGTAACAATCAAGCTATCAAGCGGCGTCATTACCAGCGTAGTATGGGGTAGTTCCCACCCCCTGAATATTTCAGCACCACGTTTTACAGCATACGCGATTAAACTACCCCTACCCTCTAATTCAACCCTGGCTAATTTGCCGGTGAATTTCCCCCAGGTATCGAAATGATAGCCTGGGGCATCTAGCTTGAATACTATAGTACTAAGACTTAGGTAGTACTTATTCATTTTATAAATGCTGTAATTATTTCAAGCCATTGCAGGGTTAAAACGTCTTTATTGATCTCTGTTATCAATTATCATGTATTCCAATTAAGCCATGCACTTAAAAGCATAAAATAAAGTAGATCTCTAATCTTTATATATAACGATGTGAACGAAATAGACAAACGTTTTTTTTTTCGGCTTTTCTGCACTTGCCACTGCTGGGATATCGGCCTAGCCTCGAAGGGTGCTTAACTGCTTAGGCCATATCCACCAAGCTGGCCCAGTGCGGGCTGACGGATTCACATACGCCATTGAATTTCTTCTCCGGAAATTTGCAGGTTTCCTTACAATGTTTTCTTTCACCGAAAAGCCAGTGGTATTTCCGTATGTAAGTTCCAAAGAACTCATTGGTGCGGGCCCGCTCGGGTTCGAACCCACGACTTCACGTATTTGAGAAGAGCGTGCTTCCACTGAGACTAAGCCGGCGGACTTTTTCCGGGCTAGCCCCGCAAAGACGGTTAACATTTTTAAGCTATCATCATCAGACATAAGACGTCCACCGCTGAACATAGGCTCCCCCTTAGAGCGCCAAGAAGCTTTTAAGCTTTGCTTTATTATAATTATGTGGCCGAACACATTGCAAAGGTTGCAAATATTGTTTCGAGTACTTAATTTGGGATAACTGAAAGTAGTTTTAGTTTTGTTCAACTCAAGCTTTGCCACGAAAAGCGCATTTAACCCCCCACCGCTGGCTGCAAATGATCGAACAAAGAACGCGACGCGGGGACATTTGGGCCCGCTGCGAAACCAACATTATTGTGTTATTTGCAGCAGATCCATCAAGATTACGTCCAGTAATACTTCTAACCCTTCGCCTCGCCTGGGGCCGTGATTGTTCGTCAATGTGTCGATGATTAGGGGTTAACTTCGAAGAGTAATGCTGGGGAAATTAGTTTCCTCTGCTTAGTAATTTGTTTGATCTTTGGGGGATTGATGTGAAGTTTGGAGTAAATAAATAGTAACTAATAATTTATCTTTGAAGTTTTCTTTGCATTTATCTCGTTGCTAGGTCTCCAATTCTAAGTATTTATACTTCCAAAAATAAAATTCCCAAACACTCAAATGGTAGGCACATGACTAATCATGAAAATGTGTTATGTCTAGACGAGTTGTGCCTATATTTTATTATTTCGAGTAAAAAAGTGTAGAAACTTCTATGTATTTGTAAATTGGAAAGTATCAAATTCCCACAATCGATTATCTCAATATCAAATTTCACTCATCGATTTTTCGCAACCCTCTGCTAACTTTAAAAATTACATTAACAAAGGGCAAACACTACGCCAACCCGCAGATAAGTTATTAAACATTGCACCATTACACTTTAATTTCTGGCCTGCTGGGATTTAGGGGTTGATATTAAAAAAGGGAACGTAAGGGTGGAATAAACTGAATATGTGAATATGCTTAGTATTGCTTAGTTATTCATAATAGGCCACGCACTGAGCGCGTTTATTTTTGTTCAAACATTGAGTGAGCGTGTTTGAAAGGAGCGCGAGTATCGCGGGGTTAGGTACCTGAACTATTCCATTATGTTGGCATGCATCGTAGAGCATCCGAAATAGGGCTGCTCCTTATTTGTTTATTCGGTTTTCGCTCTGTTTAAATTTTATGTTGAAAAACACATTTTGACTTGTTTATTTTCAAATCGGGCGTGCGCGAGTGCTCTTCAGAAATGAACAAACAGACAAACAGCTTGTTTATTTATTTGTGCGGCTGCGGTCATGAGAAATCTTTTCAAGGGTTAATAAACTATGGGTTACGAATTTATAGATATTATTGTGGCTATGTTGTGACAGGGTTGAATTAGATGAACGTAATGTTTCTTGATGGACGCTTTTCCTGGATTTTTATCATAAATACATACTTAAAAACATATAATATCTCATACGCTTTGGTCAGCTAGATGAAAAATCTTCTAGTCTTTTGATTGAACACCAACGCGTCCATCTTAGTGCAAGTTTATTGGTAATTTTACTCTAAAAACTGACGTGGTTTTGACACATTTTGTTTTAATGTTAATTTTGTTGTTTTTATTGGTAATGTTAAATCTATCACACTAATTCACACTAATATCATAAATGCGAAATTCTGTGTGAAAGTGTGTAAGTATGTAAGTGTGTTTGTTCCTGTTCAAATCTGTAACGGCTGAACGGGTTTGAAATAAATTTGATATGGAGGTAGCAAACACCATGGACACATTAGGCTACTTTTTATCCTGGAAAAACATTCGGTTTCTGTAGAATAGCGGTTGAAACCGCGGGGCGCAGCTAGTAGTTCTATAAATCTCGTACTTGTCTTACTAAATATAATCCTTGTTCCATATAAGATAGAAAAAATACTAGTTAGGTAGACTACCCAAAATTTCCACAGTTTAGTGATCTTAAAAATCGATTTTGATTCAAAGTGAATACACAAATTTTGAATAACGATGATTAACATAATAATAGTAATGGTGTATTGAATAGTCTGTCTGAGTACTAGTGAGCCCCGAACTAAGCAAAGCATGTATTTTGGCGGCCTAGACTCTCGACTTACATTATACGTTAAACCTTTACAAATCGATTATTTCAAATCACTGTTTCTCATCCCTACTGGGCTCATCCGCAATGGCTTAAAAAAAGTTTTAATATGACCATTTAAATTCATAGGTGTGTTTTGTGTTTATATCGCTTTGCCGTTTTATTGTGAAAAAATGTAGAGTGCGAAACGCAGAGGTGACTGACTGTTTGTTGTTTGAATGAATAAAGAGAAGATGAATACGCGATTTGTGCATGTATATTACTTACTAGGTACCAGCCGGGTTCGAACCTGCGAGCCCACGGATATGAGGCGTGCGTGCTTCCACTGAGCTACCACAGCATAACTCAGAATATACTACGGAAGAATCCTGTTATAAAGACGTCGCTTATACTGACTAGTTTATATTTATATGTTTGTAACTCCTTCTTTTTCTTACGTACGAATGTGTTCCTTTTCAAAATGGAACCCTTAGTGTTAACAAACCGACAGACACAAACCACAGACCAACAAGAGAAAATAAAAGGAAAATATATTTATCTCTTTTTCTCTCGTTTGTAAGACGGCGGTACGCGCGTACCAAATCCACAGGTCTGTTACCAGTTGAAGCGTTAACAGATTAACGCTTTAACACATCTGACATCAACGACCAACCAGACCAACGAGAGCATCTTGGCCAGTTTTGGCCATTTTGGCCATTTTGGCCATTTTGGCCATTTTAGTGACACATAACATTGATTAGCTATAGTTATATGATATTGCTGATATGCCTACTTTCAATATTATTACTGTTGTTAAATTATTTTCTTTCTTTCAAATGGGAGTAAACTATATTTCTATCTCTTTCTCTCTCGTTTATTAGATACTCGGCGCGAACTAAGTTGTGAGACTCCAGTGTCTGCCTGTCTGTCCATCTGTTTGTCAAAGCCGATTTTCACAGGAACTATAAATGCTATCGACTTGAAATTTTTAATGTTTGCTCACACATTATGATGCATTTTATTTGTACCTATTCATCATCATCAGCCATAAGACGTCCACTGCTGAACATAGGCCTCCCCCTTAGAGCGCCACACCGACCGACAACGGGCCACTTGCATCCACCGGTTACCCGCGACTTTCACAATGTCGTCGGTCCACCTAGTGGGAGGCCTACCTACGCTGCGTCTTCCGGCTCGTGGTCGCCACTCAAGAACCTATTATCCTGCCAACATAGATTTTCCTCTTCTTGTCTCTCGATGTTCCCCCATATCATAAACATCGGATTCCAAGTATAAAAAAGAAAATACCCAAAATGCAAAATGTAGCCAATATAGGACGATACCTCACTCGTTAAAATCGGTCAAGCCGCTTAGGCTACAGAGAGTAATACGTATAATACCCTCCTTCTTAGGCAGTCGGGTAAAACTTTACCTAAATTCATGACCCAGTAAGTGTTACGCTTATAATAGTGCCACAGAAGATCCTCACAATGGTTTAAATAAAAAACAACCATTCACCAAACAGAAATAATCCTTATTCCATCACAAAATTAAACATACCCTAAACGGTAGGTATCGTGTAGAAAAACGTACATTTCCACCCTCGGTAGGTAAAACCACCCTAATCCACGTCAGCTGCTTCTGACTGGTCCCCCCTTTTACCCCCCGCCCTTATTTACTCCAAATCACATTGACCCCGCGAAGGGAACTGTTTCTTCCGCCCCAGAGGTCAAGTTTGTCTGGTTATTGCTCTCCCTTGACCAGTTCAATTGGACCTGTGAACTTGCAATCTTAGAATGTTTTGCAAGGTCTAGATATTTTGGACGGTTTATGTTCCTGTCAAATACATAATGCTGTTTTTTTACGCAGTTATAAACGTCGAGTAATATTTCGATCGATGGCCCACAGACCTTGCTGTTCGCTGGTTTACTCGACTGCGCATAAAGAGGGATATTCTTGTCATCGTTTTACCCCCTAGATATAGAGCTTTATCTAAACATCGTATTTTGCTAAGTTCCATAACATTACACGTGCATCATTAAATTGCACAGACGACCAGTCTCAGTCATAGTCCAAGTTAACAATTTAATTCGCAGTCCAGTTCAACTGGAACCTTCTACGGTTTTAGAAATAACAAGAAAACACACGTTATGCGATTTAACACAGTCGAACACTCGTTAGAACTCTCGTGTCACATTATCGTGTGGTTGAATAAACACACCTAGCCTGGAGTTGGAACAGGCCTTCAAGTGAGGCCGAAACACACTGTAGGTGGTTTGTAAAATATTTTCTTGAGGGTGCTTTCCGCCTATGTAAGCTATTACTGGCCTTATGCCTATTGATGCGTTATCAAATCAAATTATAGATATAATTGTATATTATATTACATAAAAGAACAAGCCTTTTTATAGGAATCAATGCACAGACCTAACCACTTATGATAAAGACGGGAATGACCCAACATTCCTCAAATGTTGGGTGAACATTGAAAGAACGGATTTTGCGAAATTCTAGTGCAGAAAGGGTGAAATGGACTCCCAAATTTCATATTAAAATACAAATTTTGTTCATACTACACAAATGAAACTCAGTTTGTGTAATGAGCATTAAAAAAAAGGCATGTCTCAAGATTTATCGAAAAACAACCCTTGAGGTGAAATCGGGGTTTTAAGTTACTGTAGCCTACTATATTTGGAATTATGTACGAATTACGTAATTATGAACTGAACACGTGTAACAATTAATGTGATAACGCCAGTAAATGATTCTATTCTATTCTACGAGCAAAGCGTCGGTTAAGGATCTACCAGTTCACAAAATGCCAAAAAGAGCTCTTTTCGGCCGAAGTTTTCTGTAAGAATTCTTAAAGTATCCAAGTAGAAAAACATACATAGGCTTCTGAGGACTATTTATCTAGTGAAGTAGTTCGAGTAGATCTAGTTTGTCATATCCCTACAAAGTGATCGCGGTAAATTCGCTGCCGGTTACGAAAACCGACGCGAACGCGACGCGAAGTGTCGCGCGGAATGCTGCCCGCCTGCCTTTATAATTACCCTCTATAGTATACAGGCGGTTTTAAGTTAGCTAGGTCGTATTAACCGAAAGGCCAGGCTTGAGGACAGTTTTGAAGTTTCCCGAAGGCCAAGGAGAGGGCTCAGCGATTTTTTTCGTAGATTTTGGCTCAACGCTTAGTGTATTTAGCCAGTAGCAAGTTTCATAAAATTACACATTTTCTCGCGGTGAGCACGGTAGGTTCTTCTGTCAATTTAAACTGCCAATAATAAAATGTGCAACAACTTTGCGTACATTAAAATTAAATATATTCCCATATTTTTTAAAAATTTCTACGCGTCTCGTAGCAAAACGCATAATTTTTTTTCAGAAAGGTCAGTTATTAATCAGTAAAATAAATAGAACTGTAAAACCTTTTAATAATGTTTCTTTACGCAATTCTATAACTTCATGGCTCTCAAACTACATTAAATAACTGATGGTGTCAACTGTCACCCCTCGCCATTTGAACATTAATCACCCTGTACCACCAAGGCTTGCACCTAGAGTATTTATGTCATTATTAACCAGTGCGAATTAATACTCATTTCGCGTCCATTTATATCGCGAATTTCTGACGCGAGGACAAAAACGTCCCAAGCGCGCGCCGCGACTCGCACCACAGAATAAGCACTAGTTACTTAGCACTCCCGCTTTTTACCCGCCATCCGCTGTCGCTCCAGACAACGCCAAAAATGGACAACTAAACATCTTCATTCTACACGACCAACATTAAAAAAACTTTAAAAATTACAAGTAATCAACCTGTAGATTTTACTATCCGCCAATCATAGAGAGACGCTTTCTGATTGGCGTATTCAAATTTCGATCCCTCAAAATTTGGAACGCGGAACGTCCCTTCGATCCGTATGCTATGACGTTGTAGAGACGCGATGAAATAGTTATTAGTTTTTATTAACGTTTAGGTTAATTTGGTATAAAAAGTGGTCGTCATGTCATCGTGTGTGGTGTGGAGTCAATTGAACAGCGCACGCTATCGGACGGAGTAACTGCCTCCATCAAAGGTTAGAGCAAATTCCCTTATATTAAAGCCGCATCGAGGTATAGAGACCACCTGACCCGAGGTAACGCTCTCTCACAATCGTATGCATTGTCCAGGCACTAGTCAGATCGTGTGATTATCCCCATTGTACATCATTTCGCTATCAATGGACCAATCATCTATTGACGGCGAATATTATATTCGGATTATGAAAAGGCAGTAATAAGCGCAGTCATTCTACACAATCCAATGCCAGTCTAGATGCTAAGTGGCAGTAACGAATAATGGCTATAGTTTGTTACCGTAACCAGATTTCATTAGACTCAATGATTGAGTTTGCAAAGCGACTGCATTCTATGACGAGTTTTTTTCTTTTAAAACGAACGTGTTTTTATTACGTTTTCCACTTAGGAGGAAAGAGAAAAAAATAAAAAAATAACGTACTTTCACGAAGATGACAAAACAATAAAAGAGAAATTCCTAGTGACGTAACATTGTAAAAGCGTCGCTTCGCCAATTATTATTAATCGATGCTTCGTAATATATAACATTTAATATTTTTAACAATATTAAATATTGAAAGAGATCCAAGAAAGTTATATCTTGTTTTGTTATTATAATTTCGCATTATTATTCTCTCGAGCGTTAATGGAGCCTAACGCATTTCACTTCTTTTAGCGCGAGGTCTAACGGAGAATTGATTATCTGTTAGACTTATAACATTCGTCTTTATATCACTTTTATCAGCATTTAAGAACAATTATCACACACAATGTTACGCAAACAGTAATCGTCATGTGTAATGCACACTAAAACGTTTTTATCTAGGCTTTATGCTTGCTGTAAAGACCCACAATCGTAATCATAGATTAAAGCGGCATAATGCCTGATATTGCTCATTAAAACGGTGAAAGCCACGACCGGCTGTTTACTTTCAGCTAAATCCGTTTTCCCACGTAGCCCGCAACGGAGAGTATCTACCTATCTATCATTTGCTAACCTCAAACGATCCCGAAACGAGATGCGTAAGGAATGCCAAACGGCAAAAACCACTCGTTGGGGACGATAAAACGAAATCGCCGATGCGTTGTCGAAAAAAAAATGCAAGTGCTGCGTGCGAGCAAGAGACAAAAAACGTATCGTATCGCGGTTCCACTCTAGCGCGCGCGGCTAATGAATACGGCGCGGGCGCAGCTGCACGAGACAGCGCCCGCGCCGCGTCCATCGATCCGCCATTATTTATTTTATTTCGGTGCGAAACGCTGAATTGGATCACGGCGACAAAGAGGTTCAATTGCGCGTCCAAATCCTATGACAATCGTCGATTACAACGAACGGGCCGCAGACAGATGTAAACAAACATACAATGTCGGAACGCTTGGCGGGGAGGACGCACAAAAGAGCATTCATCTGCAACCGATTCAATAACAGAGTGTAGCGAAAGTCAGCCAAACAGCGGACCAATTCGAACGAAGATCAATGAAGATCATATCTACAAATAGATAATCTGTGCGCGGGAGTCGAGCCATGCGTGCGCCCATCCATCTCGACGAACTTTTTCTTTGTTCGTTTCACATAATTACAAACTAGTTACCATCAGACGCTAGGGAAACTGCGCGGCGTGCGGCGTGGGTGCTGGATCGGTATTATTTACTACAGTTTAATCTCGCATTAAACAACATTGATTCATTACTATTCAACAAAACAGCTATAATGGCATCGCGGAGATGCCTTCAAACCGAAAGTGATTAGACTGATCAAATTCATACCCATCAACGTTCAGATTCTACTAACGACATCGATAATGTTATTCAGCAATTCAAAAACAATGCTAACAATTATGTCGCCACTAATGAAGACGCAGACAACGACGATATATTTATTTTTCAACCATAACCGTTGGTGGCGCGTACTCGATACTTTATGCAAAACTGATCGGGAAACAACCGATTATTATTACAGTGACGATCGACGGTTAATTACCGAGTGAAGAACTATTTGTGAGAACTGCCACTAAAAACTGGTGGAGCAATGGGAATACGTAGGATTATGGCTTCACTCACGCTACCCGTGTACGTGGAACTAACAATGAAGCTGTGAAAGCCACGAATGACGCTACCGATGTCAACATAGAAGTGCTAGCAATCACTGAAAAAAAGCGTCAAAAAAGATTTACTGGCGTCGTCTGCCCAACAGTTTGAAGTTTTACAGCACTCGAGAAATGCATGTACGCGTCGATAAAAAAGTCATCGGTTGTCGATAAAGTAACGAGTGTAACAAACAAATGAACAAAAAATATTATCATACCGATTCATACGTCGATAGATCGTCCCCCACGTTGTCGATTAACATTCCCGCAATTATTGTTTTAATTACTTCTCATTAAACGTTCCGTCCAATAAAAATGTGATTTTGTTTTATCCAATTAGTTGCGAAGGCAGTGGCGCTGGCAATTTTCATTTTAGCATTTCATAAATTAACGTTCTCATCATAACTGCTTTAATAAGTCATTTAAAAACGAGCATTATGGTGCGGTCGAGGGATATTTTCAATGAAGTGTGCCGGGGCTTTTTTTAGTTTTAGAAAGAGCCGATAGAATGGTATATCGTTGGAAAATTACGGTCGTCGCAGCTAGGAACGATATTATGATAACAAAAAGAGCTCACTAATACACGGAGTGTCAACACACTCGAATAGTAAAGTTGATCACGGCGCATCACTGGGCCAGAGACGTGCCGCGATGCATCGATGACAGCTACGGATGACAGTATCGCTGCCGAACCGATCACTTGCCACCGAGAGCACTATATCAATCTCTCGCGCACAATCGTACCGCGCGACTCCGCGTGCCACTTAAATAAATTTATAACATATTAAGTACGTTCAAAATAAACACTTTACGGTTTATGATTTATTTCGTGGTGCGATGAATTATGGACGTCACTTATTAAAGAGTGCGATAGAGTGGGACGTCCGAATTTTTATCTCTTTTCGTGGTGATTTCACATGCCACCGCTACCGATAAATGTTTTATTGGAGTAATTAAGCCGACCGATTAGCCTTTGTGCGTGCTACGCGTCCAAACATGATAAATGTGACATTTTATAACGCTTCTAATCTTCGGACGATAATATTTTTATAGCACTATCGGTTACATAAAATTATGTCGAATAGTGATTTCGTAATTTACGCAACGAATACATTTCGCTATCGAATAGTGTTGTGAGTCAACTTGTAAATAAATAAGCGGTCAGTTCCACGACACTGACAAGTTATTTATCTCGGCTATCAGGGGCCGAGAGGTCGCCACCGCTCGCAATATTACCGCTATAAATACAATTTAATTTCAATAATTACTACCTACACAACAACAGAGTCTTTGACTGATAACAAATCAATAACAATTTTATCGAAACGGTTTAAAGTGAAACTCGATGCGGAGAATCGTTTCCGGCGAAAACGATACACTTGATTCAATTTTTTTTAAATTACACACCATTGGCACATGCCAACGCCTATTGTGCCTATTGTAAGAAAAAACGAAAAACCCACAAAGAAATTGCGGTATAATAAATTTGTTAAATAAATTACACGGCTCTTGATTGTCGGTTTGTGTCCAGATTACCTGTTTTACGAAGCCGAATTGTTATGAAATGACTCCATTTTGCGGCTTTTTGTCATTCGAATAATAAGTGTTACTATGTTGATTTGGCTTGTCATGCTATTACGGCAGACCGGTGAATGAAACAGCGTTTTTAAACTTTAGACTCTGCTTTCTACGTGAACAAAACTCTGCCTCTGAATATTATTGCTAATAATAAAAACTGATCGTCCTTCTCAGAAATGTTCAAGACTCTTTAAATGGCCATATTGTTTTGAACCGTTAGTGAAAGGATCTTCTTTTGTCTCTATCGATAAAGTCCAACGACATAAATCACGTCTATCGCTCTGTGTATCTTTTAATCTTTCCTTCTGTTTTATAAAGTAAGGTAAAATAAGCGACAAAAAATAGTAAAGCCGATATTTGTTTCATTTATATCATTTTATTGAAGATTATCAAAACAGCGCTAATCGGACAAAACAAAACGTAAATTAATTTACAGCCATTAAGCCCAAACAATATCGATTCGAAACGATAATGCATACCGAATCGAGAGACGTAAAAACGCGTAAACAATCGATAATGGACGTGAACTGGGCGATCCGCGCATCCACCGGCACTAATTACACTTCAGAGTTATTAAAGCATCAAGAAATTGCAGCTTCTGATTTACGGTCCGCCATTTTGTATGCGACATTTTAATATTCGAATGCCAGGGTATTTTTTACTTTTTAATTCGACGGAGGCAGGTGCGTTCGTACGCCTGCACAAAGTTATATCGCTCGGTTCTCTTTTTGAAGTAATTGTCGAATTTCGAACGGTGCCCATGAATGAGTTTGGGTTTTATGTAGGGAATGGTATTGGGGAAGCATAGATTTTTATTAGTCGCTCGGATTTTTTCGGTTTCTGGTTACCGATTTCGGTCGGTCGAAGCGGGTGATGTCATTTTACGATGAAGCCGGCATACGAAACAGTGTTTTTACTTTATAACAGACAACTGTTGTTACGCAAGCTTTGTTTATTATACATTATTGGAAATCCAATGTTTTGACTACGTTTTTAGTAAGTTTTAATACTAATAGGTTAAATTTTAATAAGAACTTATTAAAAATAAATATTACGTATTACGTACTTATTTTTAATTTTATCGTATTTAAACTTGAGCTATTCATGAGAGAGATTAACTTAGTTTCGTCTAATTTTTTAATATTATGGTTTTTTTTAATGCTACGCGTTTGTCATTATTTTAGGTCTAAGTAGTTCTGTTATGGATTAAAGAAAACTCCAAAAAAGGCACTTATGTGTGTCCTCCAGAAAAAAAAACGCCACAGCTCATAAATTACCCCGGTTGACAGCTTGTACCTATTACCTCAAGTAATTATTACGTTTAAAATAACTTAAGCTCTATGATTGAAAAATTGCAATCCTTTGCAAATTGCATTAATGAAATTTTGAGCCGCATCGTTAATAAAGAGATATTTTCTGTATTCGCGATCAAGTGATTTTAAATTCTTTTAAATAATTTTAAAGTCTTTGTCAAAAATCTATAAGTGTTATACCTGTTTACTGAACACGGCGATGTCCTCGTTAAAGGACTCGGAGGAGCAGACGTCCCCGCCCGCCACTCCAGGGTCTCGGGGGGTGCACGTCGCCAGCTCGCACTTCTCGAAGATCAGAGCCAGCAGGGGGAACAGAGGGTGCCTGGAACATAACCAATACATCAATTATTTACTTATTTTAAAGGATAAAGAGGCAAGATACTCTTTTGGCCTAGCCGATAGACAGAAAAGTTTTTATTTTCCGCTGACTGCCGCTAACAAACGAGTGAGATAGAATATATTGTCCTCTCATTTTCTCTTGTTGTTCTGGTCCGTGGTTTTCAGGTGGTTGTAGTTAATCACACTAATATTATAAATGCGAAAGCGTGTGTGTGTGTTTGTTTCCGTTCAACTCTGTAACGGCTGAGCGGATTTGAATGAAATTTGATATGGAGGTAGCTTAGACCCTGTAATTAACACATAGGCTACTTTTTATCTCAGAACAATATTCGGTTTCTGTAAAATACCGGGTGAAACCGCGGGGCGCAGCTAGTAAATAATAAAATAATCATATTTGCAGTGGATACGTAATTTAATGCCAGCTAGATATCCCGCAATAGGTACTAATAGATATAATTAATTAATTTCGTTGAGTACATTACTAGTTGTATTCAACGTTGTACTGTTGGACTTAATGTAGTGTAGTTTTACTGTCTACCACATATATTGAATGTTACCCAGAATATTGCATAGTTAGTGAAGAATACGGAATATTGAATAGTCCTTCCGCGAGGTTTTGGCGCATTCGATATTAGAAATTGTATAGCTGTCGCTTTGTTTCTCGTGCGTGCGATAGAGTCAGTGATTTTTTCTAAATTTTTTTAAGGAATTAGCGTTTCGGGGGACGTCTGTTATCACCCCCCAAATCTTAACAAAATCTTTTGTTTTTGTCAATGGCTTGGATAAACCATATCAGTCTGTGTCGCTAAATTTCGATTTTTCAAAAAAAGTTTATGGTACAATACAACAGCTACTTTTCTTCGTCGTATTTTCTACGCAAAAAAAAACTCACTTAACGTGCTTAAACAGCGAAAATATTGCGAAATTTTAAAAAATAAACATACAACATAGTTTTTCACGGTGTATTTTATTTTATTTTTTATTTTATTTTATAGAATATGGATCCCCAACAGAAGTTACACATTACATTCACATTATGAAACATAGGCATCAAGCAGGGTGCACCCCCAATTACAGGAGACCACGTCGTGCTCATGGTGTAGATAACATATACGAAATTAGAAAAAAACAAACTACGGTTTTTGTATGGACAACCCGGCTTATCCTATTCTTAATTCAGCATTACGCAAAGGTCTAGTTTTTAATAACATTATGCAGTTTTTGTGCAATTTTGCGGTAACTTGGGTAACTTTAATAGGGTGCTTTACAATGTAACAAGGCAGTAAGATTATTTTAAGTATTAAAGCAGCGCCCTGCGGTTTCACCCGCCATACTGAACGACCGTTTGATTATGAAAGTATTGGGACACCAAAACCATAGAAAACTAATGACTAACGAGAATGACCATCTCATATAAAAAAGTGTACCCCCGAAACAAGAGCATAAACTAGATGGCGCTTACGTATTTAGTCGGCTAATGTTCAAACCGCTATAAAAGCCGATGAAAATAATATATTTTGAATTATAGGATCGGTATATGTCCGCTATTTAAGATTTAGTTCAATTTAGATTGCTATATACGACGTAATGTTTCCAGAAATAATGTTTTCAGCGCCATCTCTTGAGGTCCTAGCGAGTTTTGCAAATGATATAATAACTGGTATTATTGATGCAAAAACATACATAACAAGTCGTGTTTTTTCTCCGTACCATTACGATTGAGTTAGCTTGGGTTTATATTTCAAGTCAAGCAGAAATTGTCATAACCATGTCGCAGATTAAAGCACTAGAGATATCTTACGTCCTCATCAGCAGTACAAAAGTGCAATCGAGTTACGCATTTTTATATGGACATTAGCACTCTTCTTTAAATATTTTAACTATGCCAAAACTGAGTACTTCTATCAAATTCAAAACGCGATTTGTTTGTTATCGTGAAATCTAAACCTTTTCAAAAATGGAGCATCATCAAAGCTTACTCTATTGTGTCCCTGATCTGATATAGAGGCGCGACCTTTACCACTTGAGAGGCCATTTACCACAATCTCAGTCGTATCTGATCAAAACTTGTCAAGAAACTTGAAGCTTGAACCTTATGCTGATCTGAGCGAGGCGCGAGCGCGAGTGCTAGCGAGAGACCTCTCATGAAAATATTTTGGAACTTCGGCTTTTGAGTTATGAAATTATTTGGTACGCACTGAAATTGGATACTGATAAGCAATAACATGTCAACCCGCAAAAAAAAAAAATAACTTAATGATACAGAACGCTTCTTTGTCAGCCATAGAAGCGTTCTGTACCAATTTTTTTTTTTTTTTTTTTTATGGTTTTATGTTATTGCTTATCAGTATCCAATTATACCAACAGACTGACAGACAATGTAATATTTATGATTATTTATTTGAATTAGTTTCCAGCGAAATTACTGAGCATAAAGAGATTTAATATCTAATATCTCATGGTGATGAGCGCAGTGCATTGCCGCTCATGGTTTTGAACTGTTGAAGTTAAAAATTCTGGATGGCACTGAATTGTTATGAGCAGGCGTGAAGTTTAACATCTGGTGATCGACTTGCTCGTCTCCTCACCAAGTACCATAAAAAAAGTAATATTTTAATTGGTTTATGTAATTTTTTTTTTTAAACATATAGGTATGTCACCTGAAATAAATAAATTTGAATGTGAGTTCAGTGGGTCTAGAACACATGTATAGATACCGCAATACGAAATCGTTGTTCTAACCAAAACTTACTAACATTGGCGAAAAGCGCGGCTTGCGAGGATTTTGACCAAGCGTTCTCATTGGCTACCTGAAGGTACACCTACAGCAATGAAAAGTAAATGTTTGTAAGTGTATTTTAACCGATGCGTGCTGCGCTTCGACAGTCCTTAGTGCGGAATCTACGGGTGACTTGTAGTCTAGAAGCACGAAATTTTTCACAGGAGTTCCTTTTTTTATATTTCTCAAATATGGGTACACACAGTACACTTATGAATGTCAGTTTAGGTACAAAATGTATAAAATGTACAATCCTTTTACATGATTATACGCTGGGGGTGGTCGTACTCATCAATATTAATAACTTTTACTGTAGGCCCAATCCTGAAAACAAGAAAAAACAGTTGTTCCATAGAAAAATGTTATTCACAGTCAACGAAATGCTTGGAACAACTTAATTTTTCACGATTTCTGTGTTGGTGCCTAACCTGGTGATTATAATGACCTCTTTTCAGCTTAGTACACAGCTTATACTCATGTCTAACCGTAAGCAATAAAAATACAAATTTACAAATAAAAACAATGCTTCTTACAGTTTTACTAAAAAGCCCATTGTTTCAAGCTCAAAAAACTTGCAAGACGAGCCATGATTACTGTTTTTACAGAACCTTGCGGTTACCAGTGAGAAAGTTATTGCAATTAGCTGGCGATTCATATATCTGTATTAGCACGGAGTAGGAAACTTTACAAAGAAACAGATCCTGATAATGCCAATGATATTCTTCATTATACAGCGATGTGTTCGTGCAGACGCCTATTATCTGTCATCTTGTAATAAAGAGCGTAAAACAGTCGTTACTTCAAAGCCGACATTTCTATTATATGTTTTAAAATTTGAGAAATACCTATTCTATAGTTGTTTGTTCGATTTCATCTCAGATATAGAGATAATCAGGAAATATCTGTAAATGAATCATGTTGAAAAGACGCACAGTTGTATCCATTCATTCTGTTGTATTACTTTCTAAACTAATCTGATAGAACTAAAATTTTCTGCGTCTCCTTTCATTTTAATATACGAGAAAAGGATGGCAATTTTTTTTTGAGCTATCTCATAAATTTGTACAACAAAATCGTACGTAAGCCTGCACTTGTATTCCTAAGCCATTCTGAGGGAATTTGATTCAAAATCAACATTTTCTTCCTCTGTCATACTGACTGTAGATGACGGAAGGTGTAGATTTTGAGTTGAAGCTTTTCCGTTTGAGCTGACAATACAGCTGCTGGTGTGAAGGCTGCACGCAAACATCTACGGCTTTGCTCTCTTGGAAGCTATTTCTTTATTTACTTCCTACTCGGTGGTATATATTAGTGTTTCGCTTGAAGAGGCCATTTTTTCAAAAAGACTCGTTAGGCGCGCAAAGGAAGTCGATTCCGCGTCGCTCCAGCGCGTAAACAAGTAATAGATATGTTTTAAATTATAAAATATTGTTTGCATCCATCAGTCGTTCTTCATAACAAAAAATAGTTTTTTTTATTTAACGATTCAGTTCCGTGTGATGATTACAATCATCACTTATATTGTGAACAATGACACCGGTAGATTGAAATTTTATTATTTCTATGAAAGTTTTTCTAATTAAGCAAAATGCTACCAATAAGTCATAAAAATGCAAATCTATCTCTTTTCACTCACTTTAAATTTCACATTCATCATCGGCAGCATCGGCCTTGCGATGCCAAGAAAATAAATAAATCTCAGAAAATTATGTCGCACCGACTTCTTTGTGACATTTTCTTTTTTAAAAAGCCTCAAGCTTTTTTATAAAGAGGGAAAGACCTGTGCGTACACTTTTATCAATTAAATTCGCTTAAAAATTATACCTTTCTAGATTTTTCGGGATAAAACCAAACATTTATAGGCTACCTCCCTACACGAAATTTCGTCTTAATCGTTTCAGGCGTTGTACAATGAGTGGCTTGTTGCCAAACATTGTACACATATTCACATACACAGAATTTCACATTTACATTAGTAAAAATACTAGCGTGATGTTTTTCCGCTACTCGCTTTCACTTAGGCTCCAACACAGTAGGCATGCAGATTATATCGCGTCACGTCTGCACAATCTGGATCTAATCTATGATCGCTCACGCGCGGCGCTACTTGTCTCTCAATTACCCTTCTGTTTTATATTTTGCTCTTTGGCATTTTATTGATCATTTGAACGTTTGAGATCTGATAACGGCAAGGAGTTTGCTTTGGAATTTTTAATGCCATTCTTTGGTTACGAGGTGGCAGTACGATTGCTCTATCCTACAGGTCTTTAGTAAGGGCAGTGCTCCAAGTTTACTTTATTGCTGACTAGTTGGCGTTTGTCCACAGCTCACATTGTTATGTATATCGTCATAACAATGTGGTCAACAATGATCGAGTACGGTAATAATTAAAAAATAGTTCCATCCACAAAGACTCCCTTGTTTTTCTACAGTTCTTTCGCCATCGTATGATTCCTGACAACTGAAGTTTTAATTAAATAAAAATCCTGTTTCCAGTAGTTTTTCTAGTGCAAATTAATAACTCGCAGCTACTAAAATGAAAATAAGATGTTTCATTTATCTTTTTACAATTTGCTGCAGCTGCCAGCGATCATCCGATAGTGAACAGTCTATAATCGATAGTACAATCAGATGCCATGTTCTGTTCATATACATAGACTATTAAAATGGTGCACTAAGGTATGGATACATTTCTACATTCAATTTCATTTACTTTCACTGATACAATTTCACGTCAGCGATTTAAAGTAACTAGTAATTTTTCGATTTAGAAGTGGTAGGGCTCTTTTGCAGAATCCACCTTTGCCAGCCATTCAGCCGCCAAGCAGTAGTGTGCAAACATTACTCTGCTCCGGATTGAAGAGCAATGTTTCCGGCGTATTTACTAGGCATAAATGGATTTAACGTCTAATATCACGTAGTGACGAGCGCAGTGTATTGCCGCTCATGGTTTTGAACTGTTGAAATTCAAAATTCTGGGTGACTCTGAATTGTTATGGACAGGCGTGAAGCTTAAAACCGGGTGAGCGACTTACTCGACTAAAAGAATTCGATAAAAATGGTCTCCGTGGAATTAACTATACATGTTATAGCCCGGATTGCGAACTGGCTCTCAATATCAAATGAGAAAGTCGGACTACACAGTTACACAGTTGGCAACTGTAGTATGTAATTGGCAAATGATTTTCGGCTTGAGACAGCGGCTTGCAATAGAAAGTGACATGGATTATTTTTGGCAGGAAATGACGACACCAAAATGCATAGTATTTGACAGCAGTCAGTTTGGCATGCATGAGCTTTGCCAAGAGACAATCCATCGAGGCATATTACAATGCATAGATAGCATCGATGCCACAAATAATTATCATCATATTTAATGATTTAGTGAACAGCACAAATCACGCATAATTATATTCTGCACTCAGGACGATCGAACCTTACCACAAATTTTAAAGGAGTATTTAGACCGATGCTAAATACACTTTTAAAATTTATCTCTCATTGGTAATGAACCAAGATGCGCGAGTAGGCGTAACTTTGAGATAGCTAATGAGAACGCTCGGTTGCAGTCCCCGCAACCCGTGTTTTCCTCAAACTTTTGTAACCTTTTGTCGAAGCTACGATCTCGTAATGCGGTATTTATCTAGTGTGATTTGTAGTCTCTCTGAAGTGGTTAACGAGCGTAAGCTGAAATAATATAGTGAAATTTTAAATTAGAAGTACCGTCATTTTATTATGTGAGATCAATTATTATTTTTACCGGACTGGCCAAGAAAGGAGGGTAATGTTTTTTTGATTTATATAAGTATATAAGTATGTTTGTGTGTTCCTATAGTACTTCCTGCAGTATAAACGGCTTGAGCGATTTTGATAAGTGAGGTGTAAATGGTATTTTTGAATAGAATCGGAGTCGTTTTCGTATTGGTAGCTGTTTTTTTTTTCCACATTAAAAACATCAAAAATTTCAATTAAAAAACACACTTTACCACTCGACTCACCCGTATATGGCATCCTTGTCTCTCTTGTGTACAAGCGGCTCCCCGGGCAAGGCGTGCGCGGGGGCCGCGGGGGGCGGGTAGTGCACTGGGGGGAGGTGGGGGTGAGTGAGTCGGTGCTCGTGGTACATGGCGGCTCCTTCCATGTAGCCCCCGCCGTGGAGGCTTTCGTCGTACTGGAATGGAAAATGTAAGGTTAGCTTGGTTTGTGTGGGCGTGGATGATAATGTGGGTGAAGTTGTGAGCGATTATGTGGGTGATGATTTTTGTGGAGAAAAAATAACGTGAGGGAAAACGATGTGAATGTTATCAAGATGATGTTTATATGAGTGACGATGTGTGGATGTCAATGAGCGATTTTGGGTGAAGATGTGTGCATGATGATTTGGTTATTATTGATGACTTGGGTGTGTGGGTGTTATTGTAGGCAATTTTGTGGGTGTGCGATAATTATGAGCTAAGAAAAAAATAATGTTTCTGTTGGTATAACTTATAAGTGCTCTCAGTGATCTAAAACAAGAGGAATATGAGTGGGGATAGTGACAAGTGTGTACCTGTGAGTGGATAAATGCATATATATCACTTTGAACTAATGGCAAAAAATCTTGAAAATTATGTATCAATATTAATTTTTGAGTGTAAGTTTGAGACTTATGACTGTAAACCAGTAGTAGAACCTTACAATTCACTTACCCTGTTACTTTACGCATTAAATATATATTAACTTTTTTTTAATTTCATCACGACAAGAAGCTTGATAATGGTTGAGAAGCCGAAGCTTTTAAAAAAATGCATTTACTTATTTATAATTAAGAGTTCAATACCACTTCACCTCTTAAAAGATTCTTTTATCTAGTCACTTACCTCCTTCCTCAACAATTAAGCTTAAAAAATAAATAAATATGCACCCACAGCTTTTAAAATTCATTAAAATAGCCAAGTCATGACTCCGATGTGTATCTGCGTTCAATTAACTGCTTTGGGCATTTTGAAACATGTTCCTTGGCTCTTAAGCAGATTATTTCTTTTTAAAGTGTATTTATTTGACAGGCCCTCTAGTGAATATTTTTGGTGTCTATGTATTTCTTAGTTTAAAAGTTATTAAGAGGGACACACACCCGATTCAAGACGATCGCGCCTTAGTTAAGTAATGAACAGTCATAGCCTTAGGCTAGGCTAGGAGACAACTTGAGGCCAAAATAGAAAAAAAAAATTGGCCGAAACTGAAAACAACTTTATATCAAGTAATATTATTAAAAGAAAAAGAAAATACCCGACTGCAGAATGTAGCATAGGCCACTCCGCACGTAAAGAGGAATTCAAGGACTCTTTACTCGTCGAAATCGGTCAAGCCGGTTAGGCTACAGGATATAGGAAGTAGGAACACACAAACATACAAACTTATATTCTTACAAACACCCAAAAAAATATTCTTCTTGGGCAGTGAGGTAATTACCAGCGATTGGCGTCGATTCTGCCGCACCACTCAATACACTAAGCAAATCTGATATTCTAAAATTATCAGCATTTTTTTATTTATTTCAATATTCGTGAGACCGGATTACAAAAAATTAAAAGCTACAACTCTTAATTTAGGGCTAGTTTTAAGGTCTATATATATTTATGATTTATTTTTACTTAGAGTTTATTTCAATTTATTTACTATTTAATGTTATTTAAGTTACTATAATAAATAAAATTTTCTTTGATTGTAAATTCATATTAAAAGTCTTGAGTGCAGAACAATATTTAAAAATCATATTATTATTCTGGTTAATTGCATAAAAACAGTAAGATAACTATTTTTACTGAGTTATAATTACTTATATGAAATTATTTGCATAAATAGAAATATAAAATTAATCTCAGAAAATAATAGAGCAGAGTCGACACCATTCAAAATTAAATTGCATTATTTATCTATTTCAATTTTTGGCTATATGCAACAAAGGTGCAGTCAAAAAAAAATACTTGCTTACTGTCTCTGTAACAAACAGGGTTTTTTCTTCAAATGCACAATACATAAACCACGTGGATTCATAAAAACATCTTTTGTTTCTCGATGTTTTGTTGCTAATGTTGGTGAATACTGTTTGTTTAAATATCTAAACGAATGAATATTCATGACAGAAACCCTAAATATTTGGAATTTTAAAGTTGCCTAACCTGTGAACTTGACCTTCTGGCCTTAACAACAAAGTAATGAACATTTTTAAACAAACTATGTACGAGAAGACAATGAGAATACATCTCATGAATATGCAATTCATAAGTTTCATACATTCAACAATGTCTATATTAGATAACTTGCATTAGCATTAACAGTTTCATGAATTAATAATTAATATTATTTATACATAAAGTTGGAAGTAATTGCGATTTTGTTTACCAAGATTTCTACGTAGTTGTAAATTAAAAAAGTAATTAACTTTTTTAATTAGAACGTGAGTTATTGTTACGAAAGATTATTTTTTGTTTCGACTACCGTTTGTAGTGCGTCAGCCTCTGAAAAATGAGGTCCAGGGTTCGATTCCCGGCCGGGCAGATATTTGAATGATCAATTTAAATACTTGCTCTGGGCGTTAGTTGTCCATGTCGTTGTGTGTGTTGGTTTGCGAGGTAGGGCATTTACGACAAAAGGAATAGTGTGGAGTGAAGAAACTAAAATTGAAATAGATTATCTCTTTTATAGCTATCCCTTTCGCATACATCATGTCAAATCAGATCATGACTCATGTCTTCGTGTACAGGCCTTTATGACTTGGACTAGACTAAGACGTTTTAATTGTGATGTTATACATTGAATAAATACTTCTCTTGAAAAATAACAAACCTTGACACCAACGACACGGCACTCATCAAAATCAGTCAAGCTATTATGCTACAGGATGTACAAACATACACCTCAAAAACATTACCCTCCATCTTCGGCAGTCTTGCAAAAAGAGCTCAATAAAAACCTATAATAATAGCGATAAGATAAGCGATAATCTCCTTTTGTAAAATATTTCTTCGTTAAAATGACTATGAGTATGTCCTTCCCAAACATTTAAACATTTCAAATTACACCCTACCACCAAAAAGGTGGTTTAAAGCTGAGTATACATCTGTATCAATGTCAGCCATTTTGGGCCGTGCGCTCGCTATCAAACACGATGACTGTGCGTTTCGACCGATCGTCATTAACGCACCTTCAGCGAGGGCTGGAAAGTTACTGGCGTCAATCCTGTTGTACCACTCACTAAACTAAACCAATCTGACAGGACTAAAATTATCAGCTTCTCTTTTCATTTCAATATGTGTGAAAAGGATGCAATTATTTTAAAGCTTTCTATAGTTTAGTTTACATAATGGTCCAACAGAATCGACGTGAAATGTAGATTGAACACTGAGATAACAAGAAGACAAAAAAAAAAAAAAAATTAACAAAAGCTAATAATGCAAAAAATTGTGTTTTTACCCGACTACCAAAGTAGAGGGTAATGTTTTGGGTTGTATGTAAGTGCTTCCTGTATTAAACGGCTTGACCGATTTTGACGAGTGGGGTGTCGTTGGACTCCTCTTACCGTGTGGAATGAATTAAGCTACACATTGCAGTTGGATATTTTGTTTATACAATCATCATCATCATCAGCCGGAAGACGTCCACTGTTGAACATAGACCTCCCCTTAGAGCGCCACTCCGACCGACAACGTGCCACTTGCATCCACCGGTTGCACGCGACTTTCACGATGTCGTCGGTCAACCAGGACCCCTATTCCTGTGCGCTCGAGATTATCTCGGTGACTGTCTCTCTAATTTAAAATTTAATGGGAGTGAGTGAGAGAGAGATAAAAATGTCATTTCTCCGAATAGGGGCCCTGGTCGTCTTCCAGTTCGTGGTCGCCATTCAAGCACCTCTCTTCCTCACACTCGTTTTAACAACACTACCTTTTTTTTTTAATCGGTCAGGTGCCTTTATCCAATCAAAATACGTACAAACTACAACTACCTAAACTACTTAGCCTACTACATGAAAATAACAGTTGGATTATCCAGATTATGTTATTTGATTTATTAAAAATTTATTTTACTAAAACTTGTTTTTGTATGTTTAAATGTATCTTTAACCGACTTCAGATATACTAGACATGGTCGAAATCGGTTTAGCCAAACGGACAACAATAATGTGACCAGTTGAAAAAAGTAATAATAGTGCGACATTTTCGCAAAGATAAAGAGCAATTAAAACAAGAAAAAAAAACACGAGGCTGAAAGTCAAACTGCTACGCGTCCAAAGTTGGGAGCTTCAAATAGTAGGTAAATATTATTTTAATATGTTGGTACTGGTACCTATAATGTTACTTTACGCTATGCAAACAATGCATTATCCGTGTACGGTGCGCAGAAACATCTACAGTCATTGAGCTATGGACTATGTACGAGAGGTCATTCTCTTATGCTTTGGCTCCACACGTGTATTTAGCCAGTATCAAATATTCTAATATTTCAAGTGAAGTCAAATATTTCTCAATTAAAATAAGTCTCAGTCATAGTCTAAGTCAAGCAAAGTAAGTCACGGTCATGCCCCAGTAAAGTGGCGGAGACTTTACTAGAGTTTTCTATGGAGTTTTGGAAACATCACGAAGAGTCACGTTTCACAACATTATACTATTCACCAGCACTCGTGCACGTTCACGAGCACTTAATGGATAAAAATCCACCATTGTTACACATTAACACTCAAAATAACACAAGTTTAGGAAAATAATACAATGTCGCGACGTGACTTCTTCACGTTCCCGCCAAAACCCCGTATACACTAGTAGTTCGCGCCGAACTGAGACCTCGCGACCCCTATAACTTCAAACCCCTAGGGCCGATTCTGCTCATATTCGAACTTAAAAACTGTATTAAAAAAAAGCTACTTGCATACAAAATTTCATGACGATCGAATCAACGGTTAGTTATACACACAAACATACATACAAATTATTATTATTATTTAGGTATGTATATATTGTTGTAGCATTAGTAAGTAGTATATTTTTATTATTTTACTATGTATAAGTAATATGTACTTAATTATGTCTATTTTTTTCTGTTTGTGTGTTACATATTCCTTTACAGGGGCACACCCCGTCCCTTACCTCTTCCTTATAAATCCTCTCCATGCTAAGGTTGCCTGGAAGAGATCGCTTTAAGCGATAAGGCCGCCAATTGTTACACTAGTTTTAAGTAGAATTTTGTATTATGCATGTAATTTCTGGTGTTTACAATAAAGAGTAATCTATCTATCTATCTACAAATGCCGATGGTTTCTGTAGACTTTGAAACCTTCGCTCCGCTCGGTCAATAAAGTCGGTGAGCTGTCAAACATGGATACTTCCCAAGGAGGACTCTGAAAAAGAAGCCAACGACTACAAAAGAACCGTTCGTAATCGAACACCACTGTAAATATACGTACTACCCCGTGTATGTTGCGCTCGGTCCATCCGCGCAGGTTTATAGCGCGCATATCGCAGCACAGAACATAAACGCAAACACATTACTCCGTTAAGACCATTGTTATGCGATCGGAACACATCGATGGTTATCGTAATCGCCGACTCTGATTTAGTTATTTCGAAGATGCAATCAAATAACAGTTTTGAATTGAAACTTATCATAAAATCATTGTCAAAATTATTATTAAATAAAACAAAAGCAAGATAACCGAATGCAAATGTGCAAGGCAAGTGCGCGCGTGTCACGCTTAGCATTCCTTGATAAAGGTCACAAAATATGACCGAAACTATAATCGGAATAACCGACTCAATTTAACAAAAATCTACTGGTTATATTATCTTAGTTCCCAATCGTCAAACAAACACTAGTATTTAAAAAAGCAAAATACCTGTAAATATACTGCAAATATACTGCAAATTGTAAAATCAGTCGTTTAGACTATAGGAGGTAAAATGTAAAAGCGCGAGCGAGACCGATGAGGACTTGTGGCTTCGCCATGAGCAGCAGTAGAAAAACAAATTCAAACCACGTAACAGCCATTAAAGGACTAATTCAAGAAAAAGATAGCGCTATACAATTTCGAGTGCTGATAAAAAGGTTTGGCGCATTCCATATTTGAAAGTATATAACTGTCGCTCTGTTCCTCGTGCGTGCAATAGAGAGCGTGAAATTTCCTAACTTTTTGATGAAATTAGAGTTTCGGGGGTAGTCTGTTATCACCCCCTAAATCTTAACAAAGTTTTTGGTGTCAATGGCTTGGATAATACATATAATATATATACTTATAATCTATACCGAGGTTTAGTTTTTTTTTTTAAATGTTTATGGTATTCTAACTACTTTTCTTTGTCGTATTTAGGAGCCTAACAAAGAAGATATTGCAAAATTAAAAAAACATACATACAAGCATAGTTTTTCACGGTGTAGATAACATATATATAAAAATCATCGAAATCGGATAACGTTTAGGGGTGGGTATTAGACTACGATTTTTGTTTGAACAAGACGTCGGAATACTCTATAATATATATTAAGTAGGATAATTCTAGCATGACGGCAATGCCACGAAAAGCAATGCTAATACGAAGCTTATGTAATATTATGTAAGTCCATTACCGATCGCGCTTATCAACGAAGCATGTAACAATTAAATTATGCCGCAGTTTTTGTGTGTAGGGAATATTTGATACAAGCTATACGCCGCGGGCTTACTCAGCATGCCTAACATCGCCGCTACAGTCATCTCTATTCATTGTGTCATGCGAAAATAAGATAAAATATACATAATCGTACCCGCGTCCTGTTTTTTCAAGACAAAAGGTTGATAGCGCGAGACGTCAGCATGACAAAACTAGAAAGAAATGTTTCCAGCGGAATGACATTTCACATCTAATATCTCAGGGTGACGAGCGCTGTGCCGCGAACTTAACTGGTAAAGTTCAAAATTTTGGATGATACTGAACTGTTATGGGCAAGCGTGACACTTACCTTCAGACGAGCCACTTACTCATCTCGTTACACAGTAAAGTTGCATAAAAATAACCTACCTTGTAACAAAAAAATTCACACATTTACACACAAACATCTAAAATCTTGTGTGACGTCCCACAGTTGATTCCCATGCTATGTTTTAGTGCCCATGTGCTTTTATCGTCCTATCATACGGGCACTAAAACATGATGGCTCATTACCGTCGTAAAACGTGAATTTATCTAATATATGGCCTTTTGTTTCAACTCAGGATAAGAAACTATCGCTTATATTAAGGAAGCAACGTGCTTGATTACCTATTTATAACTTGGTAATGACATGTACCCACATACCTATGTATTTATAGTAAAATAGTCGAACCTATCACAGCGCCTGGATGATGCGCGTTACCAAAATGCTGGCTGCGTTGCCATTCAGCATGATTGATACCAGCATGCTGGGTAATTCCAACTGATTGTGGCTTGAACATTTGGATTATCCTTAAGGTGCGTTTAAACCAGACTAATGCTTATTCTACCCCCATTAAATTATTTTGGTGTAAACAGAGCGTTATTCCGTAGATCTATCTACGTTCTATATTTATTTATTTATAAACATACAAAATAGAATGCAATAATTTTAAGATTATTTAAGTAACATTTTATAGATCTGTATCACATTCTAAAACTATGTAATCTATGTATGCCTAGTTGCGTTACATTAAATTAATCTATATATACCCCCACTAGAGGAGTGGGTTTGAAATTAATAAAATATGTGGTATTGGTTATATTATGAATATTAATTAATATATAATGTCGCCCATCGGAAGGTAACCACCCGAAAAGGGCTTATAGTACTCATCATTATGAACAACTTTTACTATGGGACCAACCCAGAAATCGAGAAAAAAAGTTCCATAGAAAAATGTCAATGATACTCGATAAAATGCATGGAACAGCGGATATTTTTTTCTCGATTTCAGTGTTGGTCCCACACTAAAAGTTATTCATAATGATGAGTACTATAAGCCCTTTTCGGGCGGTCACTTGCCGATGGGCGACATTGTATAGTTCTTAAACCAGTGAGTTAAACATAGTATACATTTGAAAAAGGATGGATGGTTCGCGGTGGTTCCAGGAAATGAGTAAGACTGCTTGATGCAAACGGCGCACGAGCGTGCGAACATCTGTCTAGCATGATTTTTTCTAGATTTAAACATCTCTATAGCATGTGCCAGAAATTCATTTCATTTCTTGTACGTTGCTATTATTTTGCTGCAAATGATGTAAACGATTTATCGTTTACACCAAACGACGCTCTGCGTTCTTGTAAAGCGATCTCTTCCAGGCAACCATGCACGGATAGGAGCACCATGAAATAATATAAATATAAAGATCAAAATGTTGAAAACTAGTATCATCCTGTAAAATGTATCCTACGTCACTCCGAAAGTAAAAAGAATTCTAACGACACAAATCGGTCAACCCGTTTAAACTACAGGAGGTATTAATATGGCATATATATACACACACAAAAGTATATATCTATATACTTACTTTTTAGATATTTTAGATTAAATTTATTTAAGTATTTAAATTAATATTTATTTAAATTTTGTTTGTAGTTTAAATTTAATTTGTATATTTACGTTTAGATTACAATATAGCTTACTTATCTCACATACGCCCCAAAAACATTACCCTCCTTCTTAAGCATTCGGGTATAAAAACGATGGCCTTTATATACAAGGAAATTTAAAACAAATTTGGATTATTTGGATTTTTTAGTTTTTAGTCTATCTTTTTTTTTTCGTCTTACCACCGAATACTGAAACGTTTGTTAACTTTGACAACAGATTCATACTAATACCACCTTTGTCTGGCACTAAGCAAACGACAAAGACAGCAATAGACTTAAGCTTTTGTCAAAGGTAACAAACGTTTCAGTATTCGGGGATTAAACTGTTATTTTTTAATTGATCGTACTTGTTTTAGTATAAATAACTTATAGTATTTTAAAATATGCTCTTCATACTTTTCTTCGTTTACAATAATGACTATCATTAAAGGTACTGCAGTAGTTTCTCTGCAGAAGAATAATTAATGTTCGTATTGTCCGGTACAAAAGACATAAACGCGCAACTTTGAAATTTTCCTTGATTGTGACAAAATGTTAATACCTCGCAATCCTAACTAATACAATAAATTTGAAATCTGTCTATCTGTCTCTTTGTCTGTGTGCTTGTCGCGTTATCATGGCTGAACAGAGCGAGCTGATTAAAAGTCAAACTCAAAGTTATTTATTGGTAAATATTCATCCAGAAGTCAAAAATGTACCTTTTGTATACAATAGTGTGCAAATTAAGTAGAGAATATTCATTGAATACAATGATCATTAAAATATATATGATTATATTCATGATTATATTCATAGATTGCATAGGTATAGATTAAGGGTCGGAGACGGACAAACGCTACTTTTTTTTTTGCAGTCCACGCGAACAAAATCGCGGGTAGCAGCTAGTTTTACAATAAAATTTAAAATTAAAGACACAAATCCACCTAAACGTGGACACGATAGCTACAGAACCAAAGCAAATTTCACGAAAAGAGACATATATCCTCAATAGGATAAAGAAGGCTTTTTTTTTATGGTACGAGACGAGAAAGTCGCTCATCTGATGTTGAGCGTCACGCTTGCCCATATCAGTTCAGTGCCATCCAGAATTTTGAATTTCAACACTTCAAAATTATGAGCGGCAATGCACTGCGCTCGTCACCCTTAGATATTAAATGACTAGCAATTACGCTGGAAACATTGCCCTTTAATCTGGAACACAGTAATGTTTGCACACTACTGCTTGGCGGTTGAATGACTGGCAAAGGTCTGGTACTTGCCCAGGCAGACTCTAGAAAAACACAAATCTGCTGTGGATAGTGATGATTTAAATAACACAATTAGCTACAAGAAGTATTGAATAATAATTCTAAATAATAAGCCAAAATATAGCTGTTTAAAAAAAAGAAACAGTACAAAAATAGAACTTGTTGAATAAAATAGGGTTGTCACATGCAATCAAACTGTCTCCATAAAAAATATCATGAAATTACACACTTGCAAAAAAGAATCACTAAAAGCTGTATTTGCTCCCTATTTATTATCCAAGGGTTAATACTAGGTCTAGATTGTAGGTAGCAATCCAGGTACCCCACGGTCTGCCCATAGGCTACCAGAGGCGATGCTAGGGTATTAGAAGGGGTAGCGCTATCATTACTTTTGTCCTGGTCCTGTGCGTCACGAATGATTATTAAATACGCGTTTAAATTATGTTGTTTTTTTTAATGAAGTATTGCGCGGTTGTTTTTTTGTTTAAATAACTCTCGCTCTCGCGTTCGCACGATCAAAATTTTTACAATCAAAACTAGCAGCGCCCCGCGTTTTCACTCGCTGTTCTACAAAAACCGAATATAGACTATGTGTTAATCCAGGTTGTAAACTACCTCCATAGCAAATTTAATCCAAATCCGTTCAGCCGTTACAGAGTTGAACGGGAACACTGCAGACAAACTTTCGCATTTATAATATAAGTAGGGATAGAGTAATTAAGTACTTAGGCTGACATCCAAACATGTTTTTTTTCTCTTTTTTTTTCATTTGAAATGTCTTAGATTAATTCTCATGTTGGCTCACGCGAGTTTTTATTGAATTAAGTGATTCAGATGTTTTCTCTAGTACATACATACACCCCAAAAACATTACCCTCTTTCTTGGGCAGTCGGGTAAAAAACCTACACTTCAATTTTAATTAAGTTGTGTAAGTAATCAACATTACTTCTCAGAAATCTATTAAGTTGTTTTGCTTTTGATGCGAGTATGTATTAAATACGGAATGACACTCGAAACCTTCGGTTTATAGTTTTACGCGCATTTGACGCTTATTTGAAACAACTTGCAATGTGGCTCAGTAGGAGGATTTCCGACTTCCGATTGTGAGTTCGATTCGAACATGGATGTGTGTTCTTTGTCTGGGGTTTACTATGTATGTATTTATGTATTCTATCAGCTATCTGGTTCCCATAGTACAAGTACAAGCTTGCTTAGTTTAGGGCTAGATGGCGTTGTGTTTGAAAAACGTCCACCAATATTTATATTTAGAGGTACGCAGGTATATGCAAAGGTGTAGTACTGTCCCATGCGGAATGCAAAAGAGTCCTACCACTACAAAGAGTTACTGTCAGGTTAGGCGGTTGACCACAGCTCAGTGACGGAGTGGTCGAAGATTCACCCAGAGAATGGGAAGTGAAACTGTCTCCGTGACGCACCACATTATTGTCGTAATATATAGGCTCCACGCACGTCGCACGCGACCGATTAAGCAAAGCAGCTGCAACACGCTTTTAAGAATAGAGTATATCGCTGTCTCTTCCATACAAAAAGCTATACGTTTTTCTGATTCTCGAAAACATATGCGAAGAAAATAAGTTGTTCTTTTTTTTATAGCAAAACGTAGCGGCATAGATTATAGCTTATCCAAGCCATTGACAGTTGACACCAAAACCAAAACATTTTGTTTAGATTTAGGCGGTGATAACAAACTACCCCCGAAAATTCACTAGCTCTCTCTACCGCACGCACGAGAAACAGAGCGACAACTATACAAATTCATATATCGAATGCACGAAAACCTCGCGGAAGGACTATCCTCCTATGTGTATACGACATGTCGATTCAATATTGCGACATCTTACATATGTAGGAGGAAAATATATTTCATGGAATCCAATAATGTGATGAGATTGGTAGCGTACTCATATCTGGAAATAATAATTGTAAAATACATTAATTATAATGTCCTCTTAACAGACATGACAATTATTTTTAATTAAGTAGCTTTGTTGTTAGCTTTTTCAATTAACAAGCGAAGCTTTAGCTGGTTTAATGATTTAACATATTAATTAATATTAAAGTACTACAAAATTATTATGACAAGAATTTACACAAGTACATTCAGATCTATCTAGCTGGGAGCGCAAAAAGTTGAGCTTTGAGCCCACCCGGGGGGGCTGCTTTTACACCCAACCTAACGAGTGTTCTACATTGAATCTATCCTTCATAATATTTTGTAATGATTGTGTCCAATATAAACATATAATTTGAGATGCTGCTGATACTTGGTTGGGAGCATTTATAATAAGTATCTAACTTTAATAGTTTTAATAATTATTATTATACTCATATTACTTACTCAATTATAAATAGTTTTCATTATTTATTTATGCATCTCATAACATATCATGCCTAATTTAACGTTTCTTATCAGGACTTAACCACGCTAAAACTAAAAGACATAGACAAAAATAAATGAGGGTAGATCTCAACACCCTCATTTCGCACCGAGACGACCCGCATTCTTCAGTTGGCTCGTGACCACGGCCATTGAAACATGGCCGAAACGTCGAGGTATATAACTAGTTAAGTAAACTAGTTTTAACGTGGTTAAGTCCTGATAAGAAACATTAAATTATGTGTACAAATTGCAAAAGTTTAAAATAATAATAACATGCCTTTTGATAAGACTTAAATCTGACATTTAGGCTATGTTAAAAAAACGCATTCTTAATTTAAGATAGTCTTTATAATAAATGTTTCATCGAAATTATCAATAATATTGTAAATAATAATTTTAACGACGAAACTAATAATAATGTTTTTTTTTTTAATAATAATTTTGGTTGTAATTTTAGCTCTTCTATTTAAGTTTAGATTGTATTTAGAATAGTCTTAGTATAAAGTGTTTGTGTTTCGTTAGATTACAAAATATTGTAATGTTTCAATATTGTCACAATTTAACATCGATTTATATGTGGAAATAAACCACTAGTGACGTGTACAGTATTTACTTTGATTTAATTCCTTATCTATCTCCTTTTATCATCCGCATACGTAGTCGATCAGCATTTAATCCACATTCTTGGTGTGGCAAAAAAACGATTATCATATTTTAAAAAAAATATAATTGTATTTACATTATGATATTTACTATCTATGTATAATATCGGTTTGTAATGAACTAATTATCGTACGTTTTTACAGTAATTATTATTTTATTACAATATATCTGGCGACAATAATCTTGATATGTAAGTCATATCTTACTTAATTATGACGTAGAATCTAGATGCAATAATAATACCTATATCTTAGATTAGACGAATCTATGTCTTAAATATTCAGTTGTATATTTGTTTAGATCAGTTCGAGTAAAGTAGTCGATATTTTTAGTAAATAAATCACTCGTTACTCGACTAAATTAATTCCACATTCCGAACTAAGCTTCTGCATCAGTATTGTATTATCCTGCTGCTGGGATATCGACCTTGAAGGGTAATTGGGTCATATCCATGGTAGCCCAGGGCGGATTTACATATGACATCGAATTCCTTCTCCGAAAATATGCAGGTTTCCTCACGATGTTTTCCTTCACCGAAAAGCCAGTGGTCTATCCGTACGTAAGTTCCAAAGAACTATTGATACGGGCCCGCCCGGGTTCGAACCCACGTCCCCACGAATATAAGGCAAGCGTACTCTCACAGCGTACTACTTTAAAATCCGCAAACGGGTTAGCCTTTGAAAGGAGGCAGCTTAAGAGCTGGTAGCTGGTAAGAGCTGGTGGTGGTGACAGTGTGTACAGGGGTTAAGAGCTCAGTACACACTAACAATTAAACACTGGACCTTAACCAAACATAAACTAATTGTGTAAAATCGCAACATACAATTACAATCAATATGCTAATCGACGTCGTAAAAGTCGCCCTAAATCATAATCACATCAAAACTGGATCACACATTCCTATAAAACCTTCTTAAGCCTTCTATTTTGAACTTTACCACATTGTAATAAAACTACAAAACAAACTAAAAAAATTAACAATCGAATGGAATACCCATTAAAGTTAAAGATAAAGAATTCTGTGCTGTATCAGTTTCAGATAAGGTATAATTTTAATTGTGAATGCTATGTTTGTATCAGTACGATATTAAATGGCGACGAAGTAGAATATTTTTATTGGAGCATGTTTCGAACAATGGGTGTGACGAATACCTAAATTTGTTGTAGGTATGACTTGGCGAGCTTTACCATCAGTCAAGAGATTGAGACGAAAATACTGTGTGATGTCATGATCATTAGGGGTAACAAGATGCCTTTGTTTGTATTAAAAGTTGACCAGCCACAAAAGCTTGATTTAATTCTTCAAATGTGCCAACAAGTTGACTTACAATTGACTGGCTAAATACAATAGCGTGCCGAGTCACAATTTAAATGAAAAACAAAAAAAACGAACTCTCATCGATTAAAAATGCGAACTCTACAATTTGTAAATGCTACTGAAAAAAGCTGATGATATTTGCAAAGCTTGTATTTTTTATACGAGAAGTTTTCGAATAGCTTTTGCATTTAGCCATTGGCGGATTTCGTAAATTAAACGAAGCCAAATTCAATAAAAACAAAAATACTATAAGTAACACAGTTTTTTATTACTATTAACCATCAGTATACCAGCAAAGTTATTGGAAACTCTGATAGTACTAGGAATCTCCTAAATCAAATTATTCTTATAGTTCTATGGAAGATTGCGCAAGATTACCTATTATTTCCTAGTTCTCATCTCTAATTATACGTTTATTCCAAACAATCCCATATTTCATCCCGCGCCATTAAATACCCAGACCATTTTAATTTACAGGAACATTTCATGCGTGCCGCAATAAAAAAAGCTAATTAACCTAAAACTAAAAATTTCAAAGAAAATCGGAAAACCACCATTTTCCAAAATGGCGACCGTGGAAGCCACGTCGCGTTCCATTCATTTCGATTCGACAACGTCACGCGAGCCTGATGGAACAGATAACAAAACTTATGTTTAGGGGAAAGGAGGTTTTGTTCAAATTGACGTTTGCGACGAAACAAAACGTAACATAAAATCTGGGATTGACGAAGACTTGACAGCTCAGGTTAGACAAATCGGAAGGTTGTGTTCATTATCTGTGGTAATAATTTCTAGTACGTTATGTTAACCGATTAGATCTCGTGCGGTAAAGAACATGAAATGTAAAGCATGTATTATTTTTAAATTTTATTATATCAGAACTGCATATTAATTAGATAACAGTTCAAAAATTTATTGATAATGTATTAACACACAATGCGTAACTACACCAGAAAAAAATTAAGAAACAAGAGCTTTAAAAAATTAATGCCAAAAGCATTGCCAACATCAAAAACTATCACTTTTATTTTACTGTTTCTAGCCGTGCATAACCTGAAAAATAGCAATTTCTTTATTGATTAAGAGCTCTAGTCGCTTTGACAAGGTTTTTAGAATCGAACGGACGTTTATTATTCATTAGCTGCCTACATTCTACAGCGTAACCGAATTGTTTATAGAGTTGGGCGAATGAGGGAACTAAAAATTGTCAAGGAGTGGTTAGTTTTTAAAATACGACGGTGGCTCCACTGAATCTTACGGATAAGTTTGTTGTTTTGTACGTTACATTGACAGGTAGGCTTTCGACCTTCTACAAAACGTGAGCCCGAGTGACCGTAGTGATGGGAAATGCAATTACATAACCTACAATCTTGATTTACATTTTTTTAACGTAATTTTAATTTGTTTTATAAAATAAGTGACGAGGTGGTAAATGCCGCGAACAAGATAGTATGTGCTTGAGTGCAAAATCCTTACGAGCTTTTATCGTAAATCATTTATTTGAAGTAACTAGAAAATGAGTAAATGAGTAATAATAATTCAGACAATTAAACATATTTTTTCTTATAGCGTCTATTTCTTTTTTATCTTTGTTTTTTTATCTTGGTTGAAGTGTTCGGCCAGTTTTTAATGTTTTTAAGATTTAAAGGTTAAATTTTTGATTCAAATCTATCCTTTTAATCTCTAAAGAATGTTACCATATGGCCTTCTACCAAAAACCCAAAACCACAGTTCGAAGAACGCATTCTCCAAAGTGTTGTCAACGCAAAAAAACAACCATGTTTTGGGGATGTCATGATCAATCAAATGTCGTTGTCGTTCGCACGCCGCGTGACATACATCGAGACTTACGTCATTGCAGTAGGCGTTTGTCGCATTATTTGCCCTGAATTATAACCCTTATACTAAATGTAATAAAGGTTACCTTTCAAAATGTAAACATCTATTTTTCCCATACATTTTTAGGTCAGTGCCAGTCCACATTCCGTCACGTATGGAGGGATGAGGGTAATTAAAATACTGTGATGATCAACCTTCACACCTCTATTACAAATAATGGATACAGTATGGCTGCAATTAGTCATTTGAATAACTTTCACATTATTTAAAAAAAATGCCACTTATCACTCTAAAATGACGACTTTCGTAATAGAGCCCATAACTCATAAAATAGGTTTTAATATCCATGGGCGCTAAACCGTACTGGCCACAAAATGTGTAATGACTACCTTTTGACGTCTTGAAAGCCGGTTCCAAAATTAAATGATACGTTTTAAAAATGGAATCGCTCTGTCCCGCCTTTTTTCCTCCGAGATAACCTTAAGTCCATTCGGGTTGCCATAAAGAAAAAATAAGCATCGTACGTTTTAATTTTTTTAAATGACATTCTTGTGGTTTTTTCTCGCTGGGAATCTTTTGCGGGTAATAAGTTTTCGACCAGCCGGTTTTTGCGATTCGTTTCTTTAGCGATGGTCCGTCAGTCAGAAGGTTACACATTGTCATGGAGGTTAGTCTTGATGAGTTAAGCCCCCCGTTAATGAAGCTCGCGGTTATTAATCGTTCTTATTTAAATTTCTGGCAAATCCGCCGTAGGGTGTTTTTTACGTCTTGCGGTCTGGAGATTAGCCGTCGATTCCGAGAAGTAACATTAAAATATTCAGTTTGCGGTTAAAATGTGAGTGATACGTTTAAAATATTTAAACGTTGCGACGGGAATAATTCTGGAGCGTTTTATTTCTGGTTACTCGTCCTTATATAAGGTTTTTATGTAAAAAGGTCGAGCTGGGGTCGCCAGAAGCGGCACTTGTTTCTGACAGGGGGTATGATGAACGCCACCCTTCAGGACTGATGTCTCTGTCTGGCGCGCCTTATTTCAGTATAGCGGTTTCTGTCTGACGCGTCATCTGGCGAGGGGACACCAGAGACTCGAAACAGTGAATAATGTGCCTATTTCAATAGTTGCCAGTCTTAATAATAATATTTCTACTGGTTTTTGGCGGGTAAGAGTGATAATTTATTTATTTTTTAATGTTTCATGTTTACATTTGTTAAATTGATCCATTGTTACAAAAAAATACATTAAAAAGATCAAGTTTGTAGTTCTGTATTAAAAATGAGTTACAATGTTTTCAGTGAGATAGTGAACATCGAACTCCTCGTAGTTTTTTATTAATTCAAGCAATTATCTAAAAAATAAAAATATCTGACAAAAACAGAATGAAGCCATATTAAAAAAAGAAGTAGAGAAGTTTCGTTAAGAGATCTAGAGAATCTATCATATATGATTCGCTCCATAAAATCCTACACTAAGTAGATATTTTTGTTAGTGGCTTCACACGGTTTTCATGTAAATCTAACAATAATAAGCCGTTTCACTTTTTGAAATTTTCTTAAATTTCTTTCATCCAAAATAGATGGCGTGGCAATCGTTATACAATATCCGTCAACGTTGACGGAATCTGCAATATCTGTCAAAGTTGAAGGTTTAAGGTGCAACGTTTCGCTCGGCGCGCGAAATACAAATTTTCTTGCGTTTTATGTCAATAACAGCTTAATTACTCATCGTAGGTTCATGAAAACTAATTTTGCGATAATAAATAGATTGTTTCAAGAAATTACACCAACTAGAAACTCAAGTTGAAAGCTAGTACAAGTACATTTCCCACTAAACCAAAAACCAAGATGAAAATCAGCTTATTGAAATTTGTAGCTAAGCCAATGTTATCTAAGTAATCATTTTACCCGTAATTTCTTAAAACAACTTATTTTTTGTCGCAAAATTGGTTTCGATAAATCCACGATGAGTAATTAAGCTGTAATTGACAAAAAACGCAAGAAAATTTGAATTTCGCGCGCTGAGTGAAACGTTGCACCTTAAAGATTGCCACGCCATCTATTTTGGATAAAAAAAACGGACTTGAAGAATTATCGAAGCCTTATTAGAGCTTCAATACCATAAACAAAACAGAAGTATTTACTACGTAGAGCAGTTTCGTAAGTAGAGAATCAGAGAGTCAATTCGGCACAATAAAGCACGGACATCAAACCCGAGTGGTAGCAATCATTCAGGTGTGTTTTTATGTATGTTTCAAATTGATAGTGGTAAATCAAGACTCGTTAGTCGGTCGTATGCACGTATCGAATTTTACTGCCTCTCCGACCGTAAAGCTTAGAAAAATCTTCATATAGATATAAACTACACAACAGTATAAGCTGGATAAATTCAAACGTACACTCCGACTAGTATAAGTTGGCGGTGGTAATTTGAGGAACATCTTTTTTATATATATATTTTGCTAATCATTTAATTTTCAGGTTTTTTTTTATCTTTATATTCAACTAGCTTACCCGCATGGCTTCGCTCACTTTTTTTTTATGTTACTCTGTGACGAGTCGAGCACCACCGACCTAGGCTGCAGTATATGAAAACCCCATTTCTTTTTTTTACGGGTTTATTAAAAGCCCTGAGACATGCTTCTTTTTTTATGCTTATTAAACAAGCCGAGTTTAATTTTGCTTAGAATGAAAATAGATTTTATTTCCATGCAAACTGTAGGCTGTCATTTTACCTTTTAGTGGTGGAAATTCGAAAAAATCCGTTCTAGTAGTTCATCCAGACCATTTTAGGAGTATTGGGACCAAAGTTCATGCCTCTATCATAAGCGATTTGGTCCGTGCGTTGATTCCTAGAAAGGGGCTTGAACGCCAAGATCCAGACCTAAAAATTCTCTAATTTTTAGTCCCGACTGTAGTGATGCACAGTGGAGCACAGATTGCTAAGTTATGTGTGTCGGAGTGTACACTTTACTCTACGACGTTCCATAGTTTCAATCGTATATATTTTGTCTATGGCTTCTTGCATCGGTCTCATAAATTCCGGTTCATTCATGATGCGAGGAATGTCCGTTTGTTTGTTTCGACCATAAATACTAATAAAGCGTCTTGTTAGTGGACAGTTCGAAAATCGGGCACACGACTTCTTAAACACCTATTAGGGATCTTGTGTCTGGTTCGTTTAATTGAAAAATTGTATCGTCAGAGTCAGTGTTGGTCCCGTATCCGAGTGGAGCCGGATGCGGGCGCAGACGACCATTATTCCATTTGCCCATCCGCATGGGGACAGCGACACTACGCTACACCACACGACTCCAAACGTTTCGTGCATTTAGCCTGTGACAAACGTCACGCGTGTCAATAAAACTGATCCTACTAACCAGAGCTAATTATAACTACTTCTTTGTGTTCCGTATCAAAACGATAATATTCTTATGATGATTCTCCGGTTTATTTTAATAAAAGGGGAATACTCAAGTTAAATTGAGTCGGTTATTCCGACTATGGTTTCGATCACGTTCGGAGACCGATTTTTGTAACTTGCCCGGAACTGGACGAACGAGTTTGACTCGCGTTTTGGCGAATTTATGTTTTGTTTTTACTAGAGTGAAGAGACAAGCAAGATATTCACTGATGTTAACAGCCATAATAGTTACATTCAGGACCATGTCAGTATCTTACAGGATTTGTTAGTTAAATGTCCTCTGCGGTACTAAGAACACATCACTCAAATATAATTTAATTATTTCATGGGAATAAACCCATTATTACCTAAACGGTAATAATTCCCATGACAAAAAGAAAATGTTTAACTTATTCAACCACCAAGAAACAGTGTCTTTTCACAGCTGAATAATTGCCAAAAGCGTGACGCTTCCCCGGACTCTAGAAAGAGGCCTACCACGTATCCATACGACCAGTGTATTTAGCCAGTGTCAAGTATTATTTTAATCACTGGCAACTCTTCAACTCATTTCTATATTTGAATTGAAATCTCGTAGGGCCCGGTCTAAATTCGAATTTGGAAGGAGCCAGCTGCAGTCGCCGCGTGTGAGCTGGAGTGTTTTTCTGTTTTTAATAATAGAACGCGAATGTTCGACGTTCGAAACGCGTCGATTCGCAAACGGATTTATTGCTCGGAAAGTATCGGGAGGAAACGTTAACACTCGTTTTAAGGCCGCGGATGAAAGTTTTACTCGGTCATTCCAATTTTAATTTGTACTTTAAAAAAATAAACCGGAGACGTGGCTCCGCGAATCAGCTGATCTGATAGCATATTTTAAATCGCACAAAGTATGTAACTACAGAAATACTTCTGTCTGTCTTTACGTTACTAGCGAACAAATTCACAGGCTTTTCACTGATGGTTGAAGTAGCGTTTCTGTATACGTTTCTCGAGGATAACAGGGTCTCAGATGTTTGACGCGTACTTATATATTTGATTGACGTTTCAGTATTGGGGTAAGAAACTTCAGAGGGTCATCCTTTCGCGAAGTTTCGGCGCAGTAAGTATTTGAAAATTGTATTGCTGTCGCCCCGTCCCCGTGCGTGCGATAGATAATTTTGTGATTAAATTAGCATTTCGGGGGTAAACTTATCACCCCCTAAATCTTTTCATGTTGTTGGTGTAAATGGTGTATAAGTTTTGGTTTTTAAAAAAAAGTGGTATTCTTTTAAAAACTACTTTTCTCTGTCATAATTTCAACGTAAAAATTCATGACTTTAGTGCCTATAACTACGAAAATATTACGATATAATTAAAAAAAAACAAATGTAAAGGCTAAGTTTTTCACGGTATAGATAACATGTTAAAAAATCATCGAAATCGTATAGTATTTAACGCCTCGCTACTTGGCCTGACCTGACAGCGTTTGAAAGAGATGGCTGTATATAAGTTTCAGAGGGAGCGAAAGGGAGAAGCTATAACCTTAATAGTTTGTTTCTTTTGCTCTCGTGAAATTCAAATATAGCTGTCCCTTTCACACGATGTCAGGTCAGTCCATGTGTAGACACCCTTAGGTGGGGAAATAGTGGCGCTTTTGTACGGACAAGTAGGCGGAATATTATTTTTAATATATTTTTATTACGTCATGAAAATTTACAATATTGTGTTAGCGAGTACGTTTTTAGGCACTTGTTCTTTTTCGTGTTATTATTTAAAATGAAACTACGCGTTCAAAAGGAACGCCACGTTACAGATAATAATGCCAAGAAAGTTTTAATGTCAATCAATTTTATATAATTAAGATTATAGATAAGATAGATAAGATGCTAAAAAACTGAAAAACTTTAAAGAAACTATGCACATGTACATTCTTCAATTTCGGCTTATCTATGCCCCGTTATTTAGTTAATTATAAAAATGAACCATACCAAATTGATTTTAAGAGACCATTAACCTTAGACTCGTGATTAAACGTACAAATTGAAACTAGTGCTGTGCTTATCGTGAATTCTGCGTAGATGGGTACTAGTGATGTAAACACAGGTCAACCACTGGCCCCTGACCGATATGCGGCCTTATCGCTGACACTTGGAGACTCTCTCTCAGATTTTACGTAAATATGTATAAATACGTCGTTAAGATAAGTGTTTCCGCTCTCGGCCAACGCTCGCTCCGTATCTTTTTGCTTTTATTTGAAATAAAGGTATCAATATCTACTAAAAGATTCTCATGTACCCAATAAAATTGGAGACGAGTTCACGTTTAAAATTTTTGAATGTGGAACGCTTTACCAACTTTTTAAAATGAAGTAACGTCATTAAACAACGATATTTTTTCATATCTGGAATTAAACGAATCCTTATTTTCACTTTTTCTGAGGGTCGTCCTGCCGCGAGGTTTTGGCGCATTCGATATTTGAAATTGTATATCTGCTCTCTCTCTGTGTCTGTCTCTCTGTTTCCCGTGCTTGCGATATGGGTTAGTGAATTTATTTTTTATTATTAATTTTTGATGTAATTAGCATTTCGGGGGAAAACTGTTATCACACCCTTGATCTAACCAAATTCTTTAGTTTTTGGTGTCAATGCCTTGGATAAAATATTTCTCTGACATCTTTCAATGCAAAGTAACTTTAGGTTCCTATGACTACGAAGATATATTTTGCCAAATAAAAAAAAACTATAAGCACATGTTTTCACGGTCTAGGATGAAAAAAAAAACATAGAAATCGGTAACATTTAGGGGTGGTGCTTTTTATTTAAACAAGTATAATCAATATAGGTATAGTAGGCGGTATATTCAAATCCAAAGTAAGACAGCTAGACTTGAATTTCACGGGAGCAAAAGAAACAAACTATTAAGGTTATATAGGTTATAGCTTTTCCCTTTCCCTCTCCCAGAAACTTATATATAGCCATCTCTTTCACACGATGTCTGGTCAGGTCATTTAAAGCCACTCGTAAGTCAATTTGTCCTTTGGAATTTTACAATTACTGGTTTCAACCACTGACGTCTTTAATACTATAGCTGGTAAAATAGAAATCAATAGTGCCAACCCACCAAATTTTCTTTTTAAATTCTCGAACAACTTGCCATAGAGACGATCTCGAGTTTTAAAATATAATTTTCTTTTAAAAAATTAAGCGGGATAAACTTTTTTTTCAAATTCCGTGTTGCCATCATAAATAACGTTGACATAAAGCCGCCCACTCGCGTCTTAGCCTGTCCGTTCGTCCGTTCGTTACCTCCATTGTGTGTGTGAATGCGAGATTAGCCACACCACTCGTGATTGACTATTTAAACTTCGAACAGTTAAATTCGATCTTTAACTTAGTTCCGAGTGACGCGTTTCTGGTCGGTCGTTTGAATGAAAGCGTGTCCGCCTTCAGATGTTTCATGGTCTCTCTACCTACGTAATAAATATCTCAAAGAAATTAAAGTAACCTCTTTACTTTACAACTTTTTCCTTCAACATTTTTTTTTGTTTTTTTATGGCTTATGTTTCGTTTTCTACATATATCCGCCATTCAAGATTTAAAGGTAACCTATTTACAAAGTTTTTTACTCCTTGCCTTTCATTGGGATCTGTTCAGCCTTTTATAATGCAGCCGAGTGACGAGAGGAGCAAAACGCTCGCCTGATTGTAAGCGCAAAAGTAAAGAATAGAGAATGATCAATTAAATATTCGGACTTTTATTTTAAGTGCGAAGTGTGAAAAATAAAAATTAATTTCCACACCCAAATATAATAAAAATCTATTTATTCACTCCTTTTACAATGAAAACTGGCGTGGTTTTCACACATTTTAATTTAATTGAGTCGGTTATTCCGACTATAATTCATATTCCTATCAGCTATTATAAAATAACAAATATAATAATAATAAATATGTAGCCATATTGTGGGGAGTGCCATAATCCCGCTTGGCCAAAGGCTTGGAGATCGCAGAATGTTCAACATTTACTAAGAGGACGCTGCTGCCCGTCCTATGGTGATTCTGGTTTCAATTTAAGAACATACTCCGGTTATAGTTTCGATCACTTCCAGTGAACTATACTCACTCCTTCAAATCTATTACCAACAGAACAAAATCTTTCGCATTTATTATTAGTGAGATCAACGTCTGTTTTCGTCCGTCGGCAGGTGAACGACCATGTGATCGCCAACAAACGGGTCCCGATACCATCCCGTCGGTAAATCTAAATCAATCTTGATAAAACTCTTCTAAAGAGTAAATTAACAAATTCCCGAGCGGCTAACGAGTGACACGGGCGGGAGTTTAAAAATATACTACACTTTAATCTTACGAAACGACTGTTCATTATAAATAAAGTAGGGACGTCTTCTGATTTGAAACATTCACTAATATTGTAGATCCGAAAGTTCGTTTATCTGTGCATGGCTCTCTTGGCTCAGCAGGCGAAGCGATTTTGTTGAAAATTATGATACCTAATGCTAGATTTGCATCCGGGAAACTGAGGGAAAGTGATAAATCGATAATAAAACGGATTACAAATTTTAATAAAAGTCTGATAATCGAAATGTCAAAAACAAAGGCTTTTTTTTGTCCTTTCAGGACTTTGGCTTCGCACGGCTTGTGCATTTGGCAGTGTCATAGTGTCATGTTCTTAACGACGGCGTTAGTCGATTTTTGTGTTGAACCGTAACCATAATTCCGTAGACAGAGAAAGCAATAGACAGCTGGATACATGTATTTATAAATATAAAATGCAAATTTAAGTATTACAAAAGAAAATCTACACAAGAAGGATAACAATTTCATACAAAAAAGTGTACCCCTAAATAATAATCTACATTAAACTAGAAAGCGCTTACGTATTTAGCCAGCTAATGTTCAAACCGCTGTATAAGAAGATAAAATATGGTTAATATAGAAATATCTTATTAGTATATTTCTGCTATTTAAGGTTTAGTTCACATTAGATAGGAATATACGACGTAAAAAATTTTTTTCAAAAAATTATGTTTTCAACGCCATCTCTTGAGAACCTAGCGAGTTTTGCAAATAAAATGTAAAATTATTAATTTTACTGATATTATTAATGCAAAAATATTCATAACAAGACGCGTTTTTTCTCCGTACCAATACGAATGAGTTAGATTAGATTTCTATTTCAAATCAAGCAGAAATTGTGACGATCATGTCGCAGATTAAAGCACTGGCGACATGTTACGTCCTTATCAGTACAACAATCGTGTTATGCATCTTTCTATGAATATTTGCGGTCCCGGTATAATTTCTCATGAAGAAATAGGACTAAGTTATAATATTTCTGTCCCGTAGCGTAAGTTCAGTTTTTTAAAGGGTCGGCTATTATTACTGCATCCTGATTGGCCGATTTTTTAAAATTTAATCGTGATTGGTTAATATAATTTGATGTTTTGTCTCATGTGCGGCCATGCTAGCCGACGTTCTATACCTATACTTCTCCTAAGCCTAATTCGGACAGTAAGTAATTTAATCGAGTAATTTAATAATTTAGCGTCTGATTTAGTTTTAAATTATTGTTAAGCTACTCGATTTAAAATTTGTGGTTCAGTTTTGTTTGCCGCTTTACTGAAATAATCGCGTAATTTAACAAGACTTTTTAACAACATCTTGGTTGGCGCCGACCAAGGACTAACAAACGAGAGAGAGAGAGAGAGAGGGGAGTATATTTTCCTCTTATTTTCTCTCGCTGGTTTGCGGTCCGTGTTTGTCAGGTGTATTAGGTAAAACTTACCTATAGCGTAGATTTGTAGGCGTAATAGACAAAAATATCGCTGTCATATTCTCATTATAGACACAGGCTAAATAAAATAAATGAATGGGGCAAAAACTAATTTAAAAAAATATTCTAGTCATAGATGACTCCGTAAAAATATATTGTGACAGAAAAATGCGATACGGAAACATATTTCGACACACGCAGCTTGGTCCAAATGAATCGCGGGATAAGATTCGAGCTGATTTACAAGTGTTTCAAGTACTTTATAGATTCTAATGCAGTGCGGTAGGTTGCGGCACCAAATTTATTACGATGTTGCCACTAGAAAATAAAATGTTTTACAAAAATGACAAAATATTTATCTATCATATATTTTTTTACTTTGAAGTATCTACTTGTGGCACAGTATTCCAACGCAAGCCATGTACAGACTAAAATAAATCGACGGCTACGCCTTCACGATGATAACTCAATATTTTACATTTTTATCTGGCTAAATGCATATACCTTGCGAAGCCAAATTTTTTTTTATTTTATTTCGCAATTGTGAATTCGTAATACAGTTGTTAAGCCGGGGTCTATTGATTTATAAATATTTTAGTTACAACTTCCAAGCTACGCATATATACGCATTACGGTGTATATACGCGAGGCGGCATGGCGGCGTCGTCTGAGGACGTTAATCCGTATTCTGATCAGCTGTAGGTTCGCCTAAACCCAACGTCAGTTCGGTTACACAATAAACCCTCAAATTAGCGAGCGCGCGAATTACATCTGAATCTAAACTGCGCCATTATGGCGCTGAGTTTGAAAATGAACAGCAATATTCAAATTGAAAGAATACGCGGGAGGAATGAGACAATGAGTCTATGAGAATGTAAAATCACAGAACTCTAAAATATTGTAAGCACAGAGGTCTAATATATTGTTTTAATCAATAACCTCTTTGGAAAAAGTTAAGGGCAGAGCTACGGTTATTGTCTTTGATTTTTCCGAGGCCTTAGAAAAATGAAGAAGCTTCCTTTGATGCTCTTGACAAACCTCCTTGGTGTGAAACGATGGCAAACTTTTTTGTTTTGCTGTTTTTAACTTCACAGACTCAACCAGCCTCAAAGCAAGATGTGAAAGATTTTATATTACTCGTGTGTCAAGTAAACACCTCTAAAGCAAGCGATAAGAAAGATTGATATTGGACAGTAACATAAATTTTAAGCTCAATGTATTGATATATAAATCATTAAAAGACAATCGCAAATTTCGACCGGATTAAGTTCACTTTTCGTCCATTCCGACTTATCACAGAATAACCGCGACCGGCTCAACCACTATTCAAATCACTAAAAGCTCACATAAAATTACATAACGCGACCCAGAACATTTTTAAATAAACGGTTTATGTATTCATACACATTTTTGCTATATGCGTTCGAAATTTATAAATATCAAACGAACGCTGTGAACGTGTTCGTACCTTCCCACGTCGATTCGAAATTTAAGTTTTTTGTAATCAATTCTCTAACTGCTATTAAGGCATGTATTCTACACACTATCTCCTATTCTGTGTCTCCACCTACGTCCCGGTGACGTATCTCCACAGACCCCATAAACTTACAATCTCTGTTGAAAAATGTTTACTCCTAATCACTACATTAAAACGTAACGTCCGGGACCGGTCCGTTTTATTTTAATAATATATCATTTTGTCGTATACTGTTATAGTTAAGTATAATATATCAAATGTTATTTATCTGGTCACTGGTCAAGCGTAACCCATGCTTTTATTTTGGACGTCGCAAAAAGTTAAAAAGTTTTCCATTGACGTCACATTCCGATCGGTCTAATTCTTTCTGTAATTAATCACAATTAAGCTGTTTTTTGGTGCTGATCAGATACAAAAGCGTCAAGTCAACTGACGTGTAGTTGACAGATGTCAGTGAGAATCAAAGAGGCTCGAGTGCGCGAACTATAAACATTGATCTCTTTGAGCGAGCATTGGCTCCGCACTAGCTACGAGCATTCCAGATAGCTTTGTGCGCTTTAAGCTAAACAAAATCTATAGCCCAGTATATATCGAATAGACACTTAGTTGGTATACCGTGTCTGTCTTCCACGTCTGAGGGTTTGATTCCCGGCCCGGTAAAAGTTATAATTTTTATAACACAAAGCATAAAAAAGTTAGTTCCCGAAAATTCCGCGAGATATGAGACTGCTAGCGCCAGTTGTAGAGCTTTACTTATCTATGGCTCGCTCTAGCCGCCGGCCAGCGACCGGCCAGGCCTATGTCATTTATATTCCAAATGGAGTTCCACATTCGAAATTAGAAATGCGATAGGCGCGCCCGTTTTTAATTTGTGAACCAGCGTTCCGTTTACGAAGATTGTTCGACTCGATAATAATTAGATTTGATTTCAGAACATAACCTTTAAATTAGAGTTTTTATGAGTTACGAGCTCCGAAGAATTAGTATAATAACGAATTGAAATTTTGTTATCTCTGTGCTCAAATTATAATAGAATTTCTCGATTTGATCGATGAACTTGTCCAAAAATCTTGATTTATTTAGCTGAATTTATAGAGACAAAGGATATCGAATAAATCTCAATGACAGTAATGAATTGTATCCGATTTCGTTACACAGCTGATACTACAAAAATGTAAGCTTACCCTATAAATACAACGATACTTGGATTGATTGTTAATGAAAAAATAATAGTGCATTCCTAGCGATAAAATTATCGCTAAGTGGAAACACTTAATTATATTTTACTATCTACGCTTCCTGCAACAGGCAGTAACTTCACACCTAACGGAATAACGCTTGCGCCATCTTTAAAAATTAAAAAAAAAAGAATCGGTAATGTCACCTTATCTTTTTCGTGTGGCAATAATGCCGGGGCATTTTTCAACACTTAAAACATAAAATCGAGTTGTTTTTATCGAGAAATGTGAACAGAATTACCTATACAATACCGGTATTATCTTTAGTGCTGAAAGTAAGTGGCTATAATAAGTTTAATGTACGGACAGTCACAGCCCGCAGATTGGCGCCGTCATAGAAAAAAAACTTTAAAAAAAAAAAGCTCACGCGTAATGGCGGCTGGCAATCGGATGAAATTAAAATTTAAAAATACTCTGCAACGTATTAGCTGTTTTAGTGGTTTTGTAATTCAACGTCGAGTTTATTTTAAAGTATTAAGTGCTACAAATGTTTTATTCTAGTGCTCTGGCCACAAAATGCGTTGTAAAATGTTGTCTTGTACGTTTTATAGTATAGACGCTGTGATTTTATTGATTGTTTTGTTGTAGTTTGATAGATATTAGGCATTAAATATCAAATTTTATGTCAGTTTATCCATAATATTTTTCATAAAGTTCAAAGTACCGCTGTCGCATACAGATTAAAATTGTTCTGATTTTCGTCATACCCAAATATATTTTTTCACACGTCATTTTGGTATCTCCATTTTTATTTCATAAACACATTTTTTCAGACATAGTGACGATGTCATCGACTGCATTTTTTTTTTGGGCTAGGCTTTGGCTAAGATTTAGAAAACTTAATTTTATATTTGTAAGTACTTGCCTACATGTTACAAGAATGAACTATTATTGTATTAAAATTGCAAATAGCTGTTTAATATTTCGTTATCCCTAGCTCTACCATTTTCTATATTTGCCCATTTGATGGAGAAAATTCCGTGCTTTGTTTTAACCAGAAACATTGTTATCGCTTCATCTATTTAGGAAATAAGTTGATACAGTTGTACGTTAAATCCTTTTGATTCTTACCTATCGTATTTCTTTAAGAAACAAAATTATTTGGCATTATAATCTGCATCAGCGTTTAAACATCCCACTGCTGAAATATCGGCCTACCCTCGAAGGGTGATTGGGCCATATCCAACACGCTGGCCCAGTGCGGGTTGGTGGATTCACATACGCCATCGAATTTCTTCTCCGGGAATATGCAGGTTTCTTCACGATGTTTTTCTTCACCAAAAAGCCAATATATCCGTACGTAAGTTCCAAAGAACTCATTGGCGTGCTACCACTGAGCTACCACCACTTCATAATGCAATGCAAATTAATAATGGCATTGTAATGTTGGGTCTAAAATATCGCGCAAATATTCGTGTCGGGATTAGACACACGATATAACATTACCTATTCGGACATCAGCGAATTTCTTGTCTACATTAGCTTCCAATGGAATGTCATTGTGCAAAATGATTTCATTTTTAAAACCCTATTAACCCTATTATTTATAATTTTCTGACAGCACAGCATGATCACCAGAATACATCGCGATTTGAAGAACTATTCGATGGGACTTGCCCCGACAATGCGAATATTCGCCGAATCGAGATAGTCTGGAAGCAGCATTACACGCATACAAAAGATGTTATTTTGACATGATTCATTTTTGATTCTTAGGTACTGGATTTTATACATCCTAACTAATATTACTATAAATTCGAATGTAACTCTGTCTGGGTGTTCGTTATCACGGCTGAACGGATCGACCTGAATTTTTCTATATACCTATGTATATAGATTAAGGGTTGACGGACATAGGCTTTTTTTTATTGGTACGCGAACGAACTCGCGGGTAACAGCTAGTTTATAATATTTTTTTAGTGTTTCACATTGGTTTCATGTTTTTATTTTTACATACACGTACTAAAAACTTAACAGGAACCTAAAGCATCACTTAAAGAAACCCATACTTTTTAAAAGCTGTAAAAATCCATACTAAAATTGTTTTATGTTATCAAGTAAAATCTCAAAATAAGGGACGAAAAGCGAATTAAAATTTTATGGGCCGTAAAAATTGCAAATGTGAGACTTTTTGCTAATTTATTGTTATTTTAAATATTTAAATTGAAGGAATGCGTCAACTTTTGTATATATACTTCTGTTTAGGTTATTAACAATTAGTTAATGTAATTACAGTCATTGTTTCAAATTAAGGTTGAATAAAATTTAAATTTTAAATTTGTTTAACATATCTCAATACATATAATAAATACTTTGGTTATACAGAGCGTTTGGAAATTTTATTATCACTATAATTTTATTATTTTATTATATTTTGTAATTTTATTATTTTAGTTTATTGTTAACACTTGGATTTGCTCCGTTTAATTGTTTGTCATTGTATTTTCGAAAAAAGCTCTACCAATGTTGATAAAACACTACAGAACTGTGAATAAAGAGATTTAACATCTGTCTATCAATGCATTACTTGAGCAGGGTTTTGTAACGCTGAAGTTAAAAAATCTGGGTAGCACTTTTGGGATGGCATGGTTACGTTACTTTTTGATATGTGTAGGTTTGACAATTTTTATCCACTTTTAAACTACTTCAAAAAGTCGAAATTAGTTTAGTATAAAGATTCTCCTTTGTTATATATATTTATTCACAAAAGCGTAAGGTATTACTTAAATTAAAAGGAAATTTTACTTACACATCTTTGGTTGCATAAACGTAAGCGATTTTGCTTATCGCAAATCTTGTTTTAATTAAACATGAACAGAACTTTAATTTCAAAATGTAACAGCTGATCGAGGTCGACGAACTCTGCTTTAATCTTTAATCAATCAAAAAAGATATATTAACGCGAATCAAATTAGTCAAAATAACTACAGTTGCGCATCAAAATTTTACATGGTTATGAAAAGGGTATTGTTTTTTGGGCTAGTTCTAAAATAAACGGCTTTCGAATTTCATGTGCGGTGTCTTTATATTCGTCTCTGTACCCGGAGTTTCATAGGCTAAGTTTTGCAGTCGGCTTTTCGTTTTTATTTTAATAGTTAGTACTTAAACCAAAAACCAAAATTATTTTATTGCCTCAAAATGTGGATACATTTTGTTTTTAATACTTCAGAACTGGCTCACTCGTCGAAGTCGGTAAAGCCGTTTAGGTTGCAGGAGGTAATAATATTATTATCTTTAGAAACACAGACATAACCTACATAGAACCCAATACGGAACATAAAAATGAATTTACTTGAATACCCAATGAGCCACTGAGCATGCTCAGTGCACGCTCGCCTCACATTCGTGAGGTAGCGGGTTCGAACCCGGGCAGACCCGTACCAATGGGTTCGTACTGATATACCACTGGCTTTTCGTCGAAGGAAAACATCGTGAGGAAACCTGCATATTTACGAAGAAGAAATTCGATGGCGTATCATCAACCTGCACTGACCCAGCTTGGTGGATATGTTTCGAAGGTAGGCTGACATCCCAGCAGTGGGATGTTTAAAGGCAGATACAGAGACAGAGAAGTAAAACAAGGATTTAAGGTCTACGATTAATGAATTATTGAGGCACAAATATATCCCGTATTTAATCTTTGCATCGCAATTTTTACAACACGATTAGGAAGCAACGAAACATGGACACGTGTTATCTCTACAATTCAGTGGTCTACATCAAAACTGCCCTTTTCCTAGATAGCTACGTGTCTACTAAACCCTATCAGTGTGATTACTACATAAATTGATATCCTTATCACTGTCATAAACCCGATACGGCAACAATGCTCGGACAAGTATTTGGCAAACACGGTTTTTGGGTAATAAGTATTTTATGAATTAATTTCGGACTAGGACACTTGAGACTGACTAATTTTGTGTTTAGTAAGATAGTCACCTCTGTAACACCCTAAACACTACTACGCTACACAAATTTATGAATTAAATGCATTATTATGTAGTTTTGTGGTGCTAGAACTTTTTTGCACTTTGAGAATTGACCTGGTGGAGTACATTTGTAAGTTATTCAACCGCCAAGCTGTGTGCGAACTTTACTGTGTTTTGGATGGCAATGTTTCCAGTAAAATTATTAGGCATAATGAGATTTAACATTTATTATGTTAGGGAGACGAGCGCAGTGCATTGCGGCGCATGGTTTTGAACTGATGAAGTTAGTAGGCACTATTATTTATCTGTTCTATAGCCGATTGCAGGAGCGCATTCAGGAAAAGACCGGGGCAACGGATTGGGGCCTCGGCAACTATTATGCCTATTCAAATTTATAGTAATCAATTTTCAAATAAAAAACATACCTACTTACATTATTTTTATGACTGTATTATGTTTATTTTCATGTTTTAAGTACCCATGTGACAGTGATAGGTGTTACAACATTTTTGTTATTGTGTTAGTAATTTTATCTTTTTTAGTACACATACCTAAAGTGGTAGTAAAAATTACGCAGATAGTACTCATAAATGGCTTCACGTCTCGATAACATTAATTAAATCGATAATGCGTTTTTTTTTTTAAATCAGCTATACCTGTTTTAAAACCAGATTTTCGTAGATTTTTACAGCTGCGCGTCTAATGCGTTTAAGATTTGACTGTATAAAACCTACTAATATTGGGGTATAAAAACTACTAATTATTTAATTAGTCGCATTCGCTACATTTAATTATTGTCTAACTTTTGCTCTCACATTTCTAGAGCAATAAAATGTGTTTTTACAACCTACCTACTACTTAACTATCACCGTCGGATGATTTATCTCTCTTGCGTAAAACATTAAAAATTACTTAACCGACATTGAGAACGGTTTGAATAATTTAGCATTTATGTCTAAATATGCATTAACGGGAAAACTTGTATATTTTTAATTGACTATTTTCGTACTACTTATCTTGTTGTCGTAATGTCTGAATAAAGTTAACTGCTTTAATTGAGCAAGGAAGCTATAAAATTATAGGCTGTAAGTAAGTAAGAGACGCCTAGGTTGTAGCGCATTTTATCCGACGGCAAAGAGATTTGCAAGATAAGGTTCTGTTTCGTTAAGTTTTTCTTCTATTTTTTATGTGAAAATATCCGTTAAGCTTGTTTCCATTGTAATATTATCTCGTATTAATGTTACGGTTATCATTAAAATTTGCAATAAATACAATATTAAAATGACACATTCACCAAACAGATAACAGAAACTTATGCATTGATCTGCATAAAGGATTCTTCAAAATCACAATCAATGATATATTTATACCGTTATTATTATTAAGCCAGCTTTTAAACCATTTGGATGAAAATTCTATGCGAAATGTGTTTTTAAATTCCTTGTCTAGATTTAAATTCAGTATATCACCATAACTATGCCATTTAATAATTATTTGGGCTAAGTGTATGTAGATGATATTTTGTTCTCGGACTTGATGACATTTACGGAATGTTTGTTTTTATAACTTCCATAGTTATGAATAATAATAGATCCCCGGAAAAGGATTACAATGTATGTCCCCTACACCAAAAACAATGCTCCCCTAAATCTTTAGAAAGCTGTCCCCGATTCCGTTAGGGACATCTTTGTGTCCCACAATAAAAAAAAACTTTTCTTTCATTGTCAATTGAATTTTATTGTTGGTTTCTGAGATGCACTTATTGTGTGTAACCGTGCGTTTAAAGCCGCTTGTAAAGCTACAGAGTTTAGTGTCCCATCCCCGGGGCCCATAAGAGAGCAGCGAACGACAATGGCCCCCCCGCTGGATGCCATTTTATCCCATTTTATTGTCACGAATCTCTAACACAGTCTCGATTCCGTCAGGTGGCCAAAATATTCAGACTTATTCATTTATTCAGCGAGATTTATTCACGGGTCGTTGCTATGTCTGTGTTGGAGGTTAAAACTATGATTACCTATCATATTCTTTGACTCTACTTCTAGTCTTAAATTTTTTAACTGATTTCTAGGCTTTATATTATATGTAGCGTGCGATATCAGGCACTTTGCCTTCATTATCTCCACTTATTATAATGTTTATAACATGACGTTTGGTAGACATTATCGGGAGTAATGCGTCGGCGTGCGTTAGACACATTGTGTTCAATATTATGTATGCAGAACGTGTTCTGCTTGTTAGAACAACTTCCCGGTGCCGAAACATGGGTAATGTGTCGCTTCGGGTGTCACTTCTAAATCTTTTGCATCTCTATCCATATTTACTTTTGTTTTCATCAATTCTCGACTGGTGTGTAATTCCTCTATTTATACTCCTGGTACTAATTTACCTACGTTTGTTGCGTTTTTATTATCACTATTACGACCATTATCATGCGTCTTGTCGTCATTATCGTGAATATTGGGTAGTGTATCAGCTAGGCTATCGGCTCTACTACCGGCAGTGTGTGGGTACTGAGGCTGCTGCGTACGTACCCTAGGCTGAGCCATTAAAGCTCGGCCCGAGCCCGGGTGCAAGGCTCCGCTGGCCACCACGAACGTTTTGTGTCACGGGCCCAACCTAACACAACACACAAGCACGTGCACACATACACATAAAATTTGACACCGTCACAGCGGCCCGCTAGCTCACTAGTGTCATAATGCACTCGCGACGGTCGGTAACTGATGGTTTTGGTTCGGTTCGATCACGGGACGCGGCGTGGCCGAGCGAGGCGCGGGGAAGCGGGAGGCCCGGCGCGCTCGGCAGTCTGGCGGACACTGCCGCGGGTCGAGCGAGCAGGGCCGTCGCCGGGGCGTGGCGGTCGGCCCCCGGCTTGCGGGACCAATCCACGAGCACCTCTCGGCGCAGCCTGGTGCCCTCCGCGGCCGCGCTTCCCCTCGCCCCGCCACTGCCATACCGCGCGCGCGCCGCAACACAGACGGTCGTGCGTGTTTTTTCAACGGTTTTTGCGGCAATTACATGAGAGTTTTCCTCCGTTCGGATTTCTGTACCTAATCAAAATTGCCGAGTTCTTCTCGCACGGAACGTTGTGAGTTAGGTATTGACGGCGTTGGATGCTTTCGTGTGTTGCAGCTATGATATGAGATGTTTTATATTTCTCTTTTTAGTTATATATTTTTTTTACAAACATCTTAATTCTGGATGTAATAGTACCTGCTTCCTTACCTATATAAAAACTTTGATCATTATAAGCGGCAAACAAGTCGCATGTTTGGTGCTTGGGCGCATGCGCGTTAACCCCACTCTGCCTCGTCAGGGTGACGTGGGGCAAAAGTGTTTAATGTGAAAAGTTTGTGATAGCGACAGTGACCTGCGTTCGTTCGTTTACACACAATTTTCAATCCTTTAACTGAAACTGCTGAACGCGACAGAACCAAAACAACGCGTTATTTATACTTGAAGGTTAGAAATAGGGAGCGGTTTGAGCTTTTCGTTTGTAGGTATTTTATTGCTACCAATTTTTTGATGGAGCGAACTGCAGGTCTTAAAATTTACGGGAGCTAATCGGAAGTTGTATCTGTGTTTGTATGTTTATTATTTTGCTCAGCTAACTTCAGAACTATTAAATCAATCTTCAACAAAATTCATAATTTTTTTTTTAACATGAGAAAAGTCGTTCCTGTAGTCTCGTAGCTATAGGACTCGCGAGGTCGAAGTCTAGCTCAAACTACCTATATTTGTTAAGAATTATTAGGATTTTATTTTTTAGCCAATATTTTTTTTACGTGATCGCTAGCGAAAAGACCGTCAATTTGAAGCCTAGTCGCAGCACTACTAAAGACTTATCCTCTTCTATCTATTTTTACGGAGCAATATCAGTATGTATAAAAGATCAAGCCATTTTCTAGAAATCAACTCAGACCAAACCGCTTACGATAGAGACGTGAAATTTGGACCCAATACTCTTCATTAACGGTCTACGTGAACAATAATAACAGATTTTCTGAAATTCCACCTCTAAAGGGGTAAAATGAATCCCCAAAGTTTGTATTCAAATTATATATGGTGTATGGAAAATTGTAGTATGTACGTAACATACCCAAAGACTTGTACATGGTTTCTGTAACAACCGAATGCACCTTATCTGCTACGCCTTAGCTAGGGACTATGAGACATGGCCCCGGGTGACCATAACCCACGCTACTCCACTGAGTTTACTTACTTAAATTATTTTAATGTCACTATCTGGACAGAACAATCTCCGTGTTTAGTTGATGAAATTACGACTGTTAATTATATCCAGTTTCACTAAATGGGCACGCATTTGTCCAGAATCGCGTGTCCAGTTCGCCCGATATTATCTGTCCAGATAAATGGTTATGAGACCCATCTACAATATTTTTAGAAATAATATTAGGCCAACCAAATTCAAACTGAATTATAAAATCAACGATTCCTTAACAGCGTGCCAATTTAAAACATGTAGCATTCAAATGGTAATAAAATAATATCCATTTTAAACAAGACGATTATCAGGTTATAAAAAATTCAATTAAGTAAGTCTTTATATTTCAGATCATAACATTCATAATGTCGTTAATGGCACACATTATCAACTATATTGTAAATAAATTAAGCCGAGTATACTATAAAGAAATTCACACGATTGTGCTGTGGGGTGGCAACAAGTTTGTTTTGGCTCCTGAACCAAAACTAGAAATAGAAGAGGTCCCGAATATATGATGATCAAAATATTTAAACACCTATCAAAACAGATAAGAGACAGGATAAACCCAAGAAAATTCTAAAAGAAGCTAAAACATTTATTATTAAAAAAATGCTACTATAATATAGAAGAATATTTGGAGGACAAAATTCATAAATTTTAGTTATAAATCGTATTGAGTCGTTATTTTCTGTATTGTTCTATATTTCTATATTTATTGATAGGTAGTTTTACTTTTCTAGTATGTAGGCAACAATACTGTTTGCAACACCCTATAACAGGGTATAATGTGCAAATTTAGTACATTCTGAAAAATGTTACCATTACGCATTATGTGGCAATGTATACTTAAATAAATAAATACACAATATTGTAAAAACGTATATGTCGGGGGCAACATCTTATTTCCTTAAACAATATTTTGCCCCCACGATTCTTCCTTAATGCGTTTTTAATTTTATACGCACCCGTACCTACTTCTATCACACTGTACTTTTCGCGTTGTTGTTAGTCAATTTGGTTGATTTATATGTTGTTACTACAGCTACTACATAATTAGCTAGCTTGCCACTGGAGGACAGGCAGCAGCGTCCTCTTAGTAAACGGTAAAACATTATGCGATCTTTTTGTTTCAATAAAACGGGAATATACTCACGTTACATTGAGTCCGTTATTCCGACTATTATTATTGGGATTATGTGATCTTCAAGCCGCCGCAGCCTGCCTGCCAAACATGGGCATCAAGGCACACCCTCATATGAGCAGACTTCGTCCAGTAGTGGGCCTCTAAGATCTTATAGGAAGAAACAGCTTCTTTAGAAATTAAAATTTAATTTGCTATGCTTCAATTTAGAAACGAAAATCAAACGTTTTACAAATTTTTGATATGATTATAATATTTATTCACGATTTTTATAAATAGTTTTGCACGAAACAAGAAAAACGATAATGACACTAAATTAACAAAAATAAATTATTTATAAATAAAACTATCAAATTACAACTTAATTTAATCTAAAAGACCTACATAGACACTTAATAACAGCTTTGTTAATGTTTTTTTTTAAATTTTGTTTCGTGATATTTTTGATTCCGACATTTACATATTTCTTTAATTTCGAAATCGATGGGATTATAAGAATTTTTTACCCGACTGCACAAGAAAGAGGGTAAAGTTTTAGGGTGTGTCATCAATCAAGTAAGTTAGGTTAGTTAGGTAAGTATGTATGTTTGTGCTTGTGTGTATTACATATAATTTTATTATATGTATATTCTATTATATTACCTCCCATCCTGTAGCCTAAACGGCTTGACCGATTTCGACGAGTAGGTAAGGTGTCGTTGGATTTCTCTTTATGTCCGTAGTGACATTGGCTACATTTTGAAGTCGGGTATTTTGTTTTTCTTTTACGAATAATAATAATTAACATGCTAAGCTTCGCCCTTATCATAATAACTAAATAAACTACAATTTTTGTGTGCAACTGTGTGACTAAAATAACAAGTCACTCGCCTGATGGTAAGCATCTCATCGCATGGGTCGCATGCCCATAATATTTCATACCATTTTTTTTTTTACTAAACAACCTTTAATTTCGGGTCGCTTCTAGAACATGAACCACATCTATCACACTAATAATATTATGAATGCAAATGGTTGTGTGTAATTGCGTAAGTGTGTTTGTTCCCATTTAACTCTGTAACAGCTGAACGGATCCCGATGAAGATATGATGGTAGCTTATATCCTGGATTGACACATTTAATGGATTCTTTCTAGAAAATGGACGGCACCTGCAGGATAGTGGATGAAACCTCGGGATGCTGTTTGTGTCGCATAAGACATTTACCTAAGTACTAACTTCACCTCTACCTAAGTTTCCTCATCTAAACTAGATAACACTCCCATTACCTTACACTTACCTGCGTCTAATCCCGTCCAGTATCTTTACGGCCAAGAGAGATGAGGGCGTATTGTCGTCTAATAATCAACTGGAATCCTTTTAACCTGTATATATGTTGGTATGTTTGTATGTGACATCTTACCACCTAAGTGCTACTTACCACATTGTTGTAAGTTTTTAGCGATGTCGTTGACTATAATACAGCAAGCTTTAGTGATACTTCAGATATTACAAGACCAAGACGGTAATCGCTGTTACTACTCCGAACCGAGCTGCCAATTACAACTGCCGACAGAACATGTGCATGCATGTACATGTATGCATGCACGTGCTGCTGCAGCGGCACTAGCAAGTAATTTCATAGACACATACAAACCAATCGTGCACCTGCAGCCAACTGCATGCAGGCGCTGCACGTGCTATCGGCAGTTGCAGTTGGCAGCTCGGATCAGATTAGTACCTCTACCATCAGACCGGCCGTCCGCTTGTTTGCCACATATAGCATAAAAACGTATTTGCATCATACCTGTCCTAAAAACAACAATTGCCTGTAGAGGATAGCGGGAGCAAAGTAAAATTTTGCTCCTATGGGAGTTTGAGTTTCTCATATAATTATCACATAATTTAAGTTACTGCCCGGTTATATTTTGGTGGCAATGCGCGTTTCATAACTGTTTTAATTACACTTTCTACCGAATACTATTTCTATTTCTACCCAATGTCCTCGCTGCGCTCGGTATTCTACTATAGAATCCTTCGCTTCGCTTTGAATTCAAAATAACTCCCAGGGAACAAAATAATACTTTGGCCCCTTGTTAAACAAATAACTATTTCTGCCTTACGTTTTTTTGTTTTATTAGGTAGACCTTGACCACAAAATCACCTGATTTAAAGTGACGGGGTCTATTCGAGTTTTCTGTCTCCGATAGTTCAAGATCATCGTTGAGATTTGAACCCACACTCGACAGCGTACGATCCGAAAAAGCTGACCATTGAACTTATCGCCACAAACGATGTAATACGCCTACCAAACATCAAGAATGTTAGACTTGACATAATTAGGTACCATCTCTGCAGGCCTACCACGGGCGCCGGGTTAAAGTTATGTCCACCCGTTTTGTTTTCGCGTTAACGTGACAAAGCTAGAATATGGATACATCCGTCTCGTTCTCGAGGGATAAATATGGTGGACAAAATTTTATGCCCGTGCTAGGCCTGAAGCTCTGCTTCAGCCTTTTAACAGCCCACTGCTGGGAGGATATCGGCCTATCCTCGAAGCGTGATTAGGTCATCCACCACACTGCTTCAGTGCGGGATGGCGGATTCACATATGCTATTGAATTATTTCCCCAAAATTCCAAAGAACCCATTTTAAATCCACCGTTTTGGTTTCTAACTCGTTTCTCGGGACTTCGAAAAACGAGTGGCGTTCTATGTTTGTATTTTACGGCTTTGTAGCTCCCAAACGGATGGACCGATTTCAATGTGATTTTTTAAAATTAAAAGTTATTTTATTATTTTTCAAAGTCTTTTTTTTACCTGTTTGATAAAATTCTGTTACAATAGTAAGTAAATAGTCTGTAATGAGTAATTACTTGACAAATACCAGCATTTTGTCAGATTTATCCTTGTGGACTTAATCTCACACCTATAGGTAAAGTAGAACCACAGTAGAACATATGGTATATCCTAATTAATATAAATGCGAAAGTAACTCTGTCTCTCTGTCTCTCTGTCTGGTTGTTTGTCGAGTTATCACGGCTGAACGACTGAACGGATCGACCTGAATTTTTGTACATAGTTGTGTGCATTCGGAGAAGGATATATGCTACTTTTTTGTAGTTTCACGCGAACGAAGTCGCGGGTAACAGCTAATCGATGATAATGCAAAAAAATATCTGTTTCTCTGTTTGTGTAGTTAATAGTGACACAAATTTAAAGTATTTAAATTTTAAAACAATCTTAAAATTATTATTATTTTATGTCTGGAATATATTACATAATAACTATTCTAAATACAATCTAAACTTAAATAAAAGAGCTAAAATTACAACCAAAATTATTATAAATTATTTACAGTTAATAAAACAGAGCTCAGGTCACTATCCGCAGGCGGGGTATCCAAAAGGCCCTAAGTACTATTTTTAAGGTACTTAGAGCCTCTTTCATCATAACAAAGTAAAGTGTTGAGCTGCTTTCCGATAAGTGCTAATTGGCGACTAAAACACCCGTATTTTTTGAAATCTTTTTTTTTATGTATTTTTTTATTGTTATTATTGTTTTTTTTTTTTTGAAAATGGTAATTAAAGTTACTTTAACCGGCGAGTAGCTTACTTGAGACTTTACTTGGAGTTAATGAAAGAGGCCCTTAATAAAATAACAATTTGCGTACAAAGGAAAGCCCGCCTCCGTACTTAGATACCTACTTACTGACTTATATATTTAAAATACATTATCACACTAATATTATAAATGCGAAAGTTTGTGTGTAAGTGTGTAAGTATCTAAGTTGGTAAGTATGTAAGTGTGTTTGTTCCCGTTCAACTCTGTAACGGCTGAACGGATTTGAATGAAATTTGGCCCTGGATTAACACATAGGCTACTTTTTATCCCGGAAAAATATTCGGTTTGTGTAGAATAGCGGGTGAAACCGCGGGGCGCAGCTAGTTATACATAAGTAAAACCACAAAATAAAAAATAGTACAGTCCACTAAGTCTTAACTATTGAAAATTAATTGATCAAATTTTTTTTTTTGTAACCCTGTTTGAAGAGACGATCATGTCTCGTCTAATGGTCAGCGCCACGCTTGCCCAAAATTTTGAACTCTAGCATTTCAAAACTGCGCGGCAATGCATTGCGCTTGTCACCCTGTGATGTAAAATGTTTGAAATCTTTATACTCTCTAATTATACTGGAATAAAATTGTTTCTCTTCACAATCCAGAGCACATTTAATGTTTGCACACTACTGCTTGGCGGTTGATAAATTGTAATGTTCGTATGCTTCCACAGATGTTATTCCGATAATTTAAACATGATTTATTTAATTATTTCTTTGTTGTTAATGTTAGGGTAATAGTATGATCATAACGAGGTTCTCTATATTTTTGAAAAATTCTTAATAACATGAAATTATAGCAAATGTAAGAAATATCATAATAAGTGAAATAATATCTGCCTCCAAATAATCAAAATACATCTAATTTAAATTTATTTTCTATTGAGAAAGAAAGAGTTCCCCAAATCGTATCCATGGTATATTTCGGTACTACTAGCGCCATCTGTGATCGAGTAGCAGAACTACATTTCCTTCAACGCCTCACATTAAGTTACCTAACGGTGTCGCTTCTGTCACAGAAGAGAGAAGTAAATAAAAAAATCCTCTTCTGTGGCTTCTGTTGTGCCATTTCCTAAACTTAACTTAATTTGACAACTAAAATCGTTTGTTTTTCTCTTAAATCTTGACTTCACACGTCGTGTATATAAACAGTGTCCAGTTATGTAATATTTCATGTGAAGTAAAGCATTTCCCAATAGAAATAAGTCTCAGTAATAGTCTTGGTCAACCAAAGCTAGTCACGGTCAAGTCCAAGTCATGTCTCAGTAAAAACGTGGAGTCTTCACTAGGGTTTCTATGGAGTTTTGGAAACACCACGAAAAGTCACTTCTCACGACATTATTAACTATTCACCAACACTCATGCACGGTCACGAGCAGCTAATGGAAAATATAATCGACAGATTCTCGATATAACACAAGCTTAGGAAAATAATACAAATTTAAAAAATAAAATGGACGTCCTGAAAAAAGTCAATGAATTAATATTATAGTGAAACTGAAAATATAGCTAAGGTCATATAGATTCACGATGATTTTCATCTCCCTTGAGGCGACCTGAAAACTATGACAACAGGGCTAACAACAGCATATACAAAACTGCAAGTAACTAAATACCATCCAAGTTGATTGATTTAAGCTTCCAAAGGTCTAGAAACTATAACTGCTTTAACTGCTTTTTAATTCCTGGCGCAAATAATAATAATAATTGTTTATTTCAGACACATTTGACCCATATCTTAAATCTAATCTAAAATTTAAGCACACTGTAAAGGGGTGTCTGTCACTACAAATAAACATAAGTCGCACAATAATGCCTTGCCTTGAGAATTCCTAATATATATATTCCTAATATTCCGCAAACATAATTAAAACATGTAACGTGTGTATAATGTTCGATCGTAGCCCCGAAACGCATGAACCGATTTTGACTCCCTTTATCAATTGTTTACAAGGTGACTTGATTTAAACAAGAAAATTTGAAATAGAAATATAAAATTTTACTAGCCTTAATTAACATTTTGGTAAATTTGGTAAGTCATATTACAAATAAATAAGTCATTAGATATTAGAACTATTAAAGAAACATTACAAACAGAATATTTAGTTAATAATTTTGAAATTGATGACATTGAAAATCATTAACTGTAACATTAACTAATTAATTAATTTACTAATTTAACTATTATTCGGGTGTCCAGAATGCTGGCTTTTATTTCGCACAGAAATTGAGCATTGCCATTCAACGTGGCAATGCCGCCAGCATTCTGGGGACCTTTCCCTTCACTAATGGTCTTTTAGTTTAGTATAATTTTTATAGTTATTTTGTTTTAGTTTTTAGTTAGTATTTTTAAGTTTTCTTTAATTGTCTGTTTTTTAAGTTGTATACATAAAAAAGATTATACTATATTAAATTATTTAATGAATTATAAAATGATTTAATGAATTATTAAATTATTTAATGAATTATAAAATTATTTAATGCATGCATATAAAAATGACAAATTAGAACTATATGATTTTTATTTTTACTTAATACTTATTAATCTTATCACTACAGCCCACTATTTTCTGGCTATTGATGTATTTATCAGATCGTTTCTAGTTGTGTTCGGGTTATTAAATTCTTAATTCATATTGAAAAAGAATTGTAGTTGTACAGAACTGAGAAAACCAATTATAATTTTAAGTTTTTTTGTGTATTTCAGTTTTCATGTCTGAGAAGTTCCGTGAAGGTCCCACAGAGCGGCTGATGGAAGGAATTATTGGCGTCCGTAGAACATGTGTCATGGGACATCTGGGGCCCGATAGCGTGGAGATGGACTGATTAAAATTAAATTATAGGAAAAGTCGCTTAAAATCACACTAATATTATTTATATCGTATTACATTATATCATTGTATTATATTGTATTGTTATATCGTATTTATGTATACTTATTATGTAGTAATTTAGTAGATAGGTACTTACCTGAATTTATGTACACCACCGACCGTATTTCTCTTTAAAATTTCTATCCACACTAAGGTTGCCTGGAAGAAATCGCGTTAGGTGATAAGGCCGTCCATTATACTGCCGGATATTTAATTATTACTTAATTTTAATTTTAATTGTATTTTCGGTGTTTAACAAAGTTATATTGTATTGTATTGTTGTAATTTTATAAATGCGAAAGTTTGTGTGTAAGTAGGTAAGTATGTAAGTGTGTTTGTTCTCGTTCAACTCTCTGTAACGGCTGAACGGATTTGAATGGAATTTGGTATGGAGGTAGCTTATAACCTGGATTAACACCTACGCTAATTTTTATCCCGGATAAATATTCGGTTTCTGTAGAATAGCGGGTAATACTCCAGGGCGCAGCTAGTAATACAGGACTAACCCGAAACGGGCTTAAAGTACTCATCATTATGAACAACTTTTACTATGGGACAAACCCTGAAATCGAGAAAAAATTATCAGCTGTTCCATTGAACAATGTCAATGACACTCGACAAAATGTATGGAAAAGCTGATTTCTTTTCTCGATTTCATGGTATAGTAAAAGTTGTTCACAATAATGAGTGCTATGAGCCCCTTTCGGCTTAGAATACCCTTTCCTTATAGCCCTGTATAATAAGCTATAAAGTCTCACCCGATTCATTTTTGTTATTTTTGATCAAGTGACTTCAGGTGAGCTGTGGTCAACCTAGTTTAACCTTCACGACGACCCACCTGATGTTAAGTAACGATGTGGTCGAATACGGTAGTATGTCTATCATAAGATAACAAAAGTTTTCATCTTGAGGTGGTGTAGTACATATAGCTATACACCCAAGCTAAGCGTACATTAATTGCCACACCTTTGCCAGCTATTCAGCGCCAAGCAGTAGTGTGTAAACATTACTGTGTTCCGGATTCAAAGGTAATGTTTTAATCAAGAGATTTAACAATATCTCATGGTGATGAGCGCAGCGCATTGCCGCTCATGGTTTTAAACTGTTGAAGTCCAAAATTCTGGATGGTGTGTAAACATTACTGTGTTCCGGATTCAAGGGTAATGTTTTAATCAAGAGTAAGAGTTATCAAGAGATTTAACAATATCTCATGGTGATGAGCGCAGCGCATTGCCGCTCATGGTTTGAAACTGTTGAAGTCCAAAATTCTGGATGGTGTGTAAACATTACTGTGTTCCGGATTCAAGGGTAATGTTTTAATCAAGAGTAAGAGTAATCAAGAGATTTAACAATATCTCATGGTGATGAGCGCAGTGCATTGCCGCTCATGGTTTTAAACTGTTGAAGTCCAAAATTCTGGATGGTGTGTAAACATTACTGTGTTCCGGATTCAAGGGTAATGTTTTAATCAAGAGTAAGAGTTATCAAGGGATTTAACAATATCTCATGGTGACGAGCGCAGTGCATTGCCGCTCATGGTTTTAAACTGTTGAAGTCCAAAATTCTGGATGGCACTGAATTGATATGGACAGGCGTAAAGCTTAACATCAGGTAAGCGACTAGCTCGTCTCATGACCAGGTTCCATAAAAAAATACATTAATATTATCTTTGTATATTTGTAAACTCGATAAAATGGATATGGGACCACCTCTGAAGTATGACCCACATACCTACCAAAGATAAAAATAATCATCAAAATCATTCATAATTGGCGAAGTAATCGCATAACAAACATATAAAAAAATATACAGTCGAATTGAGAACCTCCTCCTTTTTTTGAAGTCGGTTATAAAGAAGAGGAAGCTGATTCCACACTATGTTACCTCCACGAAATCCCGGCTAATGCGTACGCGGAAAGGTCTAAGCCCAGATAATTAACTTTTTTTTCTCAGCGACAATTATTAATGATGAGGATTCAGTTTTAACTCGGGTTTAATTATAAAACGAAATGGCAGCTCATTTGGCGGCTGTTCGTTTTTTGATTGTTTAGTGTTTTTTGATTTTTTGATTGTTTTTAATTTAGTGTCATTCGAAAAATCTGGGCCCGTACCGTGAGATGCTTATTGCGATGATTGTTAGGTTCTCGACAACAAGACTCCAATAGCATAACATCTGACGAAACAGGAGTGGAACAGGTATGCCAGCGACCCATGCAAGGCCGTGCTCCGTTACTTTAAGGAGCTCGTCTGGTTTGGGGCTGGCAGCAGGGTAAATGCACAAAACACCCTTAACGGGACGTCAGTGCAGGTCTTATCGCCCCCATTTAGAATTAGAATTAGGTTCAGCCGATGACACTGCGCGACTTCGAACCGTATCGCCGCGTGATAAGGTGTATGGACGCGCAGCGTTCTCTGCTGAGCCTAATAACCATCGCAATAAACATCTCACGGTACGGGCGGTGGTATTTCTCTTGCTTTAAAACATAAGAAGAAAGAGATTGGGAGTTTTTTTTCATATTTTTTTTTATGTTTCTCGGTGACGAGACGAGCAAGTCGGTCACCTGATGTTAAGCGTCACGCTTGCCCATAACAGTTCAGTGCCACCCAGAATTTTGAACTTCAACAGTTCAAAATTAAAAAACTATGTGCGGCAATGCACTGCGCTCGTCACCCTGAGATGTTAGATGTAAAATCACTATATGCCCAGTAATTACGCTGGAAACATTGCCCTTCAATCCGGAACACAGAAATACTTGCACACTACTGCTTGGCGGTTGAATAACTGGCAAAGGTGTGTTATGGCGAGAAGTGCAGAAGTCATCTCGCATAGTAGCCAAAATATAAAAAATATATATTATGTTTTGGCTCCACACGTCGTGTTTTTAGCCAGTGTCAAGTTTTGTATTATCTCAAGGCAGACTCTGCAAAAGAGTCCTACCACTACCATCAAGCTAATAGGTTATTATACATTATATACATATGAGTAAGAATAAGCTTACTTGTTTCGTTAATAAATTGTAAAAAAAAAATACAGGTAACTTCCGCTATTGATTCCAACCCAAGTTTTAAAATACTTCAGGAAAAAACTATGTTTTTATATTATAAATAAGAGGGCTCCTGTATCCGACACTGATTTTTTTCAACCTAATTATTCGTAAGCATTTTGAGGTTTTTACCCAACTCTCTAAAAGGAGGATGTTTTTCGGAGCATGTAAATATGAACTTTTTTTTATTTTTTTTATTTTTTTTTTATTATTTTTTTTTTTATTTACAATATGAACGTTTAAGTTTGTCTGTTACTTTGTAACTTTTTATTGCCAAAATGGCTTTACTGATTTTGGGTCGCGAGGTTTTGTTAGATTTGTCTTTAAAAGAAAAACAAAAGCCCAAGGACCCTATTCCTGTGCGCTCGAGATTATCTCGGTCACTGTCGCTCTAATTTAGAATTTAATGGGAGTGAGAGTGACCGAGATAAAATGTCATTTCTCCAAATAGGGGCCCAGCTGCAAAACGTAGCCAAATTCAAGTACAAAGAGACACCAAACTCATCAAAATCGATTGATATCGTTTGATATCGATTTCGAGATTCCAATCTCGACTGTCTCTCGTCTCGATTGCCTCCGACCACTCGATGTATCTCGCACGCTAGCCATCGTGAATAGCGTTGAGAGTGAGAAATCTAGAAGTTCAACATTTTTTTTGAGACGAGATGAATCTCAGCTTTTAAGAATAGGGGTCCAAGTCATGTATACACACTTACATTAACCCAAAAACATTAGTATCTTACGTCTACTGAACCCTCCCCAAACTGGGCCCGTTGAGTTGACAAATTCATTAATTTCATAATTTTTTTACCGAGTTCCAAAAAAAAAAGAGGAGGTTCTCAAGTCGACTGTTTTTCTTTTGTCAAATGGACTGGCTTTTAAATTGGGTAGAAAACACTCCTTCTAGGGCAGTCGGGTGAAAAATAAGTCGACTAACTAGTATTAAAACTTATTTGCTACAAAATGTTCTAGATCAAAAAGTAAGAAGAAAATAATGATTTCCGGTGATGATAATTGAATAAACTTAATTAAAATTACAGTTAACGTCATATTATGCAAGTCATTAATAAAATAACCAACTAAAATGTCGTAAAATTCAGTAATTTATTCATTTGAGCAGTAAAATTAGGTTTAATTCTATATTTTAATAGTTATTCTGCTATTTATAGTTTTACAGGCTATTTAAGAGCACTTAGTATGTTTTTATAAGTTTTGATGTGATTACTAAACAGAGTAATATTTTATCGCTATTTTTAATTTCTTAAGATGTTAAGGCGATGGCGGGACGAACTCGACAAGCACCTGAAGGACTGGCCAGTATAGCTCAGGACAGAGATAAATGGAGACAGGGTAGGTGAGGCATTTGCCCAGCATTGGGACATGACATCATCATCCCGCATGATGAGAACCTCGTGAAAGCCGAGAAGGACAAACTCAGCAAGTACCCTGACTTGGCTCACGAGGTTACCGCCATGTGGGATGTTGACTCGACGATCATTGTCCCGATAGTAGTTTCGACGAACGGCCTTATAGCGATGAGCCTCGACCAACATCTCAAGAGGCTCTCGCTAGTCATCCTTGAAACGGTGCGCATTTACAGGAGGTTCCTCACTCTGCAGCCCTGAACGCCGGTAGCTTGGGCCCTGCCTCGCTGCCGGCGGGACTCTAGGCTTAGGTTTTTTTATAGCATTTATGTTTTTATAATAATATTGTAAAAAACCTAAATCTAAGACACAAAATAAATACTTAAGGCGTTATATACTTAAGTATTAGACAGTTGCAATATTGTTACAAAGCCCGCCGACTGACTTATGCCAGTCTGCACTAATCTTTGACAGCTCTTAAGTTCATAGGTACTTAACTCCGTAAGGGACGTACCTAACATTGAAAAATGCGTTGCACCAAACTTAGGAGGTTGCCTAAGTGCTGACATATCCTTTCCTTTGACATGCCTAAGTCCGACTTAGTTTAGGTGATGCTTAGCTAAGTTTTATCTATTTGACTTTAGTGCAGACGGGCATTACAACTGCCTTTACTTCCTGCAAGCTAAGTGACCGCGCAAGTGAGGTAAGTCGCAAAGTCTTACTGTGTTCGCTAATCGCAGAGTTACTTTCGCATTTACAATATTAGTTAGGATTAGGATAATTGACCGAGCGAAGCGAATGTCTCAGAGTTTACTGGGACAAATCGGCTTTTGTATGTATTTATGTTTGTGTGTATATTATGTTGTCAAATAGTTCATTTCAATACAATTTTTAAGTTCGAATATGAGCTGAATCGGTCCAGGGGTTGTGAAGATACAGGGGTCGCGAGGTCTCAGTTCGGCGCGAACTGCTAGTATGTTCTGTGCCATGATCCAGGATCCAGCACATGTCGTAAACCTTTTTGCTACACTTTTTCAAAAGAAAATATTTTGAAAGTTACATATTTATGGGCTGTGAAACTCGCCGCGTCGATTGACAACATATTTTTGTTAATATTAAAAAAATACGGTGAAACAGTCGAGTGGCCACCATGACGGCAATATAGCACATGTGGCAGGAATTGTGATCCCTTTGGTTATACATGGTGTATTTTAATCAGCTAGGGAGCGGTTGTAAGAATGTTGTATAGAGTGAATAGGTAAATCCTAGACAAGCGTGCTACGTCTTCGGCCACATCGACGCTTTCCATTGAGTGAGATTGTGCCTAGTCCAATATAAAAAAAATAATAATAATATGATAACTAACAACTTTTGTTCTACGACTTTTGAAAATTCACAGCTGTTCCATACATTTTATTGCAAGATACACGAATATTTTGTATGGAACAGCTGTTTTTTTCCTGAATTTTTCAAAAGGCGTAGCACAGATTTGTTCGTTATTTTGTGTACAACAGCCTCTCAACCGCTCCCTAGCCGAATAAAACGCACCATGTATAGCTAGGGATCTAACTCGAGAAAACTACAGAAAAAAACTTTAAACTTTCGTCTGTTTGTTTGTATGTTTTCTTGACTACGGCTGAACCGTTCTTAGATTTTTGCATGGATATAGTTTAAGGGCCGGAGAGTGACATGGGCTACTTGTTTATCCCGGTTCCATAATCAAATATACGAAAATAGCGGGCAGATCCGAGGGTGCAGCTGGTTTTAACTAATGTCTAAATAATTATATGTAACTGCCTTTATAGCCATTAAAGTTTAGACAAATTTAGTGGTTAAACATCATGAAATTATGCGTTTCTGTCGGAGTTATTTTATTGAGTAAACTTAACGTCTGATCCGATTGGTTGTTTACATTAGTAACTGGTATAGGTACATTACGTAATAGATTTGCAGCTGGCTGTTGCCCACGACTTCGTATGCGTTGCTACTTGGCCAGCTTCAGAGGCTTAGGAGCAGGGTTCGCCGATATATATCAGCGAATATATCAATTGATTTTTATCTTGATATATATCAATTGATTTTTTCCTGTCTTCTGAACTAAAAATTTTGGAGAATAATGTTTACGACAACACGTAGCGAAAAACTACAATTCAGAATAACTTAGATTGTTTCCCAAAATGGCAACCTCATTTAAAGTTGGGGAAATCCCCTTTACTTTAACTTACCAGTACGGCTAGCTTTTAATTGAAATTCAAACCTTAACTAAGCTATAAACTACCTTAACTATAAGGTTTATTTTACGAGGCAATAAAAAATCGGGGTTCCCTGGTGCTCCTAGCGTTAATAATTTTCACTTTCTAGGGAAAATTTGCTTCTTTTTCTTAGCCTGGATATATATCGGATATATATAAAAAAAACGGATTTTTAATATTTATTATAAAAACCGGATTTTTTCAAACCCTGCTTGGAAGCAAAGCTCAACCTTCAGTATTGCAAATTCAAAGTAATGTCGAACTTCCATTCAAATTTTCATCCCCTGTTTAACTCCTTTATGGGTTTAGGGATGCCGCTTTTGGGGTCTTTAAGCATCCTGTTTTAGTGCTCACCTTTTTTTTTTTTTCTAATGCCCGTCTGCACTAAACTTTGACAGCTCCTTAGTTCTTACTTAACTCTCTAGGACAAGCTCTAGGACGTGCCTAAAAGAAAAAATTGCGTTGCATCAAACTTGCATAAATGCCTGACATGTAGTAACTATAAGACAGTGATTTTGCATGTCATAAGTGTCAGTGTCAAATAAAACTGTCTGTCATAGGTAGCAAAGAAATTTATCATTGTTCCTTCATTTCATTCAAATTCCAGTTGTAGGAGTCACTTAACGTAAACTGGTTAGTGCAGAGGAAGTTGATGCCCAAGTCCGACTTAGTTCAGGTGATGCTTAGATAAGTCTTACTTTCAGACGGGCATAAGCCCGTCTGAAAGCCCTTTGTCAAATTTTACAATTTTTGTCAACTATACCTTAATATAAAAACGAATGACTTTGCAAAAGGAATATACCAAAGAACTTATAAATTATTGCAGAGTTAGTTGCTAGTTATTCCTAGATTTGCGTATATACTCCGAGCAGTCCAGCTCCCGCATGCAGCACCCGCTCACGAGTTAACGCATGTGCCAGCCATCGCTCTAAAATAATATTCTATGAATAATATATATTCATAAAAAATATTCTACAATTAAATCAAGTCTCAGTCCTTAACTAACAGGCAGGCATTAAGCAGGGATAATCTAGTGGCCCTAGTGCCAACATTAAAACTTAAAAGCTAGGCGTCCCTTCCCCGCCCAGAAGTACCAACGTTAAGAACACCCGCTCGCATGTGACGAGGCCATGTTGGCAACGCCCCGCCTCCGAATTAGCATACGTGTGGCCAGCACCAGGACTCATTAGGATAATTTGCATTTTACACGCTGGGGTTTTTTGGTTTTATAGAGTAGGTAGTATTTTAAATAGCTGGTAAATGCTGAGGTTCGAATAAACGTAGATAGTTTTGTAGGCGACCTTAAGAAAAGAGTATACCGCCTTCATGTCCATAATAAAAGCGGAGTCTGATACCCAACTCTAAATGTTTTCCAATTTCGATGTTTCTTTATATATTATCTACGTCAAAATTATGCTAGTTTTTTTTTTTTTTAATTTTGCTGTTATTTCGTTATTTTAAGCACTTAAGTGACTTTTTTTTTTGCGTCGAAAATAAGACGAAGAAAAGTAGTTGTGATTAAAATGCCATAAATATTTTTTTTTAAAACAAAACATAGCGGCATAGATTATACTTTATCCAAGCCATTGACACCAAAAACAAAAGATTTTGTTAAGATTTAGGGGGTGATAACAGACTACCCCGAAACGCTAATTTCATCAAAAAGTTAGGAAAATTCACTAACTCTCTCTGTTGCAGGCACGAATGTATAGCCTATATCACTCTGGACGTAAAGAGGAATCCAATGACTCATCATTCGTCAAAATCGGTCAAGCAGTTTAGGCTATTAGGAACACAAATATACTTAACTAACATAGGTATATACTTACACCCTCCAATCTTTACTCTCCATGGGCTGTCGGGTAAAAAAAAATGCGTGATAGCATCACATGACTATGACTATAAATAAGTAAAAATGGCAGTCAAATGTGAGAACAAAATAATAGTCACATTAAAACACTGATTCACCACTCGATAGTTCTATGTTCGTATAAATTAAAAGGCAACAGGCAACAGGGATACACGTGACGACCTAATCAATATCCAATTAAATATAAAGCTTAAAACTTATTTGTGTGCAAAGGTTATAAGGAAAGGGTATGGTAAGCTGAAAGGAGGTGATAGTACTCATGATTGAGAACAACTTTTGCTATGGGAGCAACCCTGAAATCGAGAAAAAATAAGCAGCTGTTCCATACATTTTGTCGAGTATCATTGACATTTTTCTATGGAACAGCTGAATCTCGCTATGTCAGAGAGAGAGAGGAGTCAGTTACCACTCTTCTTTCATACTATCTTGTTTCCGCAGCTTCGCAGCAAAAAACAGCTTGTAAAACTAGTAGTAGATCACACCGAACTGAGACCTCGCGATCCCTATAGCTTCACAACCCCTGAACCGATTCAGCTCATATTCGAATTTAAAAATTGTAATAAAATGAACTACTTGCCTACAGAAATTCACGAAGATCGGATTAAGTTATCGTCGTACAAAATTACAAATATACATTCAATCATACATACAACTGCCTATCTGCTCCCGTATACTCTGAGACCTTCGCTTCGGTCGGTCAATTATCGCAATTATTCAAGCCATAAAACTTGACTTACAAAAGTAAATCATTAAAAAATTTCGCGGATTTATGCCAAAGCTTTTTCATAACATAATTATCTTCTTTATGCACAATTATTTTCGTTTCGCTTACTGCTGAGGTCAGATCTATTTATCTTTAGTTTAGTTGGTCAACTGAAACTTTCAAAATGAACTTCATTAGTGCAATAAATTATAATTTTACCCTCAAAATGTCAAACCGCAAGGCTCCACATTGTCTATGGCACCCTAAAGAACCAGTCTACAGACAAATAATGGTTTTCTAATTGACATGTCATCCTCCATAGAGCGGCCTTTTTATTCTTTTTGCCTTTCTGGAGTAGTCATTTCAGCCTTTGTTACACGTCTTAGTCAAATAATACATCGAAAAATTAATATAATAATTTTCGATACTTTAAATGGTGATTGATTACAGTGACTTGCATTTCTGAACACTTGTTCGGCCACAGATTAAATAATAAGAGAGCACTTCGCGTTCCCGAGCAGTAATAAAAAAAGAACATAGATAATATTGTCTATGAAAAGGTTTTTGAAGTGTCGATTTTGTTTAAGTTTTTAATGCGTTTGATATGAGTTAAGAAATGTTTGTGGTTTTTGTTTGATAAAGTGTCAGGTTATGACGAAATGTCAAGGAATTTTTGATGTTGCAAAATAATTTCTATGTCTTTTTGCATGGACGAAACATCATCTTTTTGTCCTTTTGTCAAACAACATGTCTTTTTGCGCATAGTTATACACGAGCCAACACATGAATGATCCAATGTACTTTATCTAATATCAAAAAAGCTTTAGTACGTCGATAACAACATAATTATATCAAAACTTAAACATCGTACCTGGCGAAAATAGAATTAAAAATTTTCTATCGAGTACGTAACGTTAAGGGCGGTAGCACACCTACGCCACGAAACCATAACAGCGCAATCAATGCCTGGCACTTGCGGCCAAGTTGGCGGGTTCCTTAGAACAAGGAACCCTTATAAGTTTCTTTTACTTTCTGTTTGTCTGTCTGTCTAAATCCTTTACGGCTTTATAAATTCCAAAGTTACCTACACGCATGACATTATGAACAACGATAGTCTAGATATTAAGTGTTTTAAAAATCAATATCATTTATTGTCAGCTATTTTACATGTTGGTTGAAATATTTACTTCAGTCTTAACAGATACCCTTATGGGCATACAATATATAGAGTATTGACCATTAATGTCATTTATAGAATTACAATATTATTTATTTGAAATGTCAAGATTTTTATCATTTAGGAATTGATCAATTGTATAATAGCATTTGATGTAATAGATTAATTATTTTTTTTTTTTTTTTTTTTTTTTTTTTTTTTTTTTTTTTTTTTTTTTTTTTTTTTTTTTTTGTTTCTAGGTACCATTTAATTTGACATAACTTAAATAACATTAAATAGTAATTAATTAAATTGTTTTTAAATATTTTTAACTTTTTTAATTCATAACTTTAATTGTATCTGGCAAATGATTAAACACAATTTAATGCACATTACGAGTATACTTTTTTCATAGAAACTAGTTCTACAGGTCTGGAGAGGTAATACATAGTATCCCGAGCGTGTTTTGCGAGTTTATTTTTTTCTGTAATAGCTTTGTGTAATACAAGACAAGTACAATACGAATGGATTTTGCGAAATTCCACCTCCAAAGGGGCGAAATGGATCCCCAGTTCAGTTAGTATGAAAAAAAAACTTTTTCTGTACTACACCAATGAAACTCAGTTTTTATACTGAGTTTAACAAATAAAGAGATTCAAATCTCAGTATTTTTCGAAAATTAACCCCTAAAGAGGTAAAATGGGATGTTGGAATTGCCTATGCGAGCGAAGCCGTGCGGGTGAGCTAGATCTTTTATATGTCAGAACATCGTAATCTGCGATCGCACGTCGGAATGATGTATTGCGCGTGCGCAAATACATACCGGTGTTACCCATCCAGGGGGCCTACTACTAACTCAAACATCAGGCTTTAGGGTTAAACTAATATTGGACCTGGACACACCAGTGGGCTTATCCCGTAACTCTGAAAGCGATAGCGAGAGTTGCGCGAGCGGGACCGCGCGTAGTCCGACTAAGTTGGTACGAGCGAGATGGCATGCTCTCGCAATCAGAATCACGAACGTTTCAAAGTTAGAGGATAAGCCCCCTGGACATTACACTTGGACCTGGGTATGTGAAAACTAAGACCAGAACTACCGGAGCCCAAGCCGCATGCAAAGCATGGTTATTATTGCAAGAGGGAAGAGTGGAAGACTTCATCTGATAATAATGATGAATATACAATTAGCGACGTCATTGCCAGATTCAAAAAAAATATTGATCGAGCGAAGCGAAGGTTCCATAATCAAAGGGCAAAAGATTGTATTTGTATGTTTGTGTGTATACGTCCGACGAGAACTTGAGAATACCGTTGATCGATCTTCATGAAATTTTTGAAGGAAGTAGTTACTATTTTTAACATCGAATTTAAACAAAAAAATTGATTGTGAAGTGATAGAGGTCGCGAGTCGAGGTCTCAGTTCTTCGCGAACTACTCGTAATTTTTTTAATTGGTCCTCCGGGACATATCCGCGCTTTTGTTACGCTGCCTCTGCGCACGCGCCTGACCTGATTTACGCAAAGGGATAGCTAGACGTGGATTGCATGGAGTAAAATAAACTAATAAGCTCGTAACTAGTCGCCTTTTGCCTGAAATCAGATCAGTACAGTGACGCCGTCGACGACAAGCGACCGCGAATCGTATCGCCGCGCGATAAGTTTCAAATGCCTTTATTGAGATCATGGTAGGCCCCCAGGTTGGCTGATGTAGGTTTCTGTGTTTTAGGTTATGTTATATTATTTCGGGATACTTTGGAAATGGGCCACGGCATTGGAGTAAATTGAGAGTGGAAAGTAAGACAATACAGAGGTGTCAAAATATGTGTTCGGACACCTCATCGGCATTGGCGGATATCGCCTCGTTTCGCGATAATTAGGGGCAATAGACAGGCATTATAATACCTAACATTTCAAAATTAAAATCTATCGCCGTAGACTTTATTATTCATTAACTATCCATTCACACCAAAAACCAAAAGATTTTGATAAGATTCAGAGGGGAACAGTTTTCCCCCGAAACACTAATTTCATCTAATATTTAGGTAACTTCACTATCTCTATCGCACGTACGAGAAACAACAGCAATATAATTTGTAAAAGATAGCAGATAGCAGATCTATAAACATGAATACCGTTGTTTTTGAGTTTTGAATTCATAAAAAAATAAAATCCGATTTTTATTTTTGCTATATAAACTACCGTTTTTTTTTGCTTGAATACGTCTTTCTGTGGGCTGGTTGACGCAAGCGGGGTCCGTACAACAGCGCCCAATGCTACAAGTCTACGGTGCCCACGAAGGCGCCTCACTCGTTATATTGAAGAGTTCTGGCGCTCGTTTGCTTCAGTACAAACCGGGCTACGAGTTCGCACCCTTTTCCGCTGCTTCTGGCGCTGAATATTCCTGAAATGTATTGCCTGAAACAAGCAGTTATTGAACGTTTGGTAGCTTGTAGCCCGGCACAACTTTTGTTGGCACAGTTTGGCACAGCACTTGTCAACTTATTTTTTGTTTGCTTAGCCCATCTTTTAGAGCATCTCAATACCCACGTTACGTACAAATAACTCGTGTAACCCTTTCCGTTGCGGAGTTATGACATTCTCTGGTCGCGCGGAGTGAATTTCGAGGCTCTTTTTCAACCCCTCCTCCCTGCTCTATGACGCAGGCGCACGTTGACATAATTGTACTAACAGCCACAGCTCAGTGATCTATTTTTAGAATATATACAACACTTGACGATACAACCCTTGAGTCACGAGATATATTACAATTTTTGGCGACATCAAAATTTCGTTTTTCAATTTAGTTTCATTGCTAACTCTGTATACGGCGCGACCGTAAGCGCGTAAGCTATTTTAAAAAAGATTTACGTTAAAACAAATCATGGTGAATATCCCATGTGTATATTAACTAACATTTACTAAAGAGCCGCGAGTCTCAAACTGTTTCATATTTTTTTTATTTACGATAATTTAAGTTAATATTATTCTGAAACAGTTATAAGGAACTGTTTTTTAAGTATTTATCATGAAATTTTGTGCTTGGTTACTCGATACATTTTCTTTATCTACAGTAAAATTGAAATAAAATCGAATTGATTTAATCTTCACGGAAACAATAAGAAAATTTTATTTAAAATAATAAATAATAACGGTGAAATTATTAACGATCTGATCTCATCATCATCTCTCCGTCCTTATTTTTATCGACACTATTTATTTAATTTTATAATATTAAAACTTTGATATGTAGCGTCCTCGTAATTTTGCAAATGCCCGAAATGGGCGACTAAGTCTTAAGTGCATATTATATTATAATATAATAAGACCTTTGTACTTAGTGGCAAATAAAGAATATGAATGAATGAATGAACTGACTACACAAAAATAACAGCTACAGCATTATTGCCTTGAAAAAATGTCTTTTCATCTGACTATTCTATTAGATTTCTGCCGCGTACAAGAATATTATTTGATAATTGTTTTTACGTTCATGGTTTTAAGCTAAAACAAACTCATAAATAACACAAATGCACTCGAAATATCCACGTTTCTGGCATGTAACGCCTATTTGGCAGATTCCGTAATAAGGAAGAGGATCGGTCGCATAATCATTTCTTTATTTTCTTTCGAAAGCCACGCCGCCCGCTGCTCTTAAGCCCATGTGGTCATGCCAACTACAAAATTCGAATGAATTAAAAAAAATACACCTATCCGCACATGACGCCTGTTCCAAATCCGAAATTCCCTCCAAAACGATCTCACGCTGGGCACCAAAAAAATCTCTCCGCTTGTTCTTTTTTCAAATACTCAAACTTTTTTTCGATCCATCTATTGTCAGACGCATCCGAGTCCGACCCTAGACTCTTTATTAACAAGATTTTGAATATTCCATTGTCGCTAACACTTTCTACATTCGAAATCTATTTTTTTTTATCGTCGTTTGGACATTTCGCTTGAATTATCGCCGGCCAGTTTTGTTAAAAGGTTTAAGACGCCGATTGCTCTTTTTTTTCCATAAAATGTCAGTGAATGGGTCGTTTTTGACGTGGGTGAGCGCGTGTATAATTGCTATCAGGTAGTTTTGAGCTCGGATACTGTAATATATGGATAATTAAAGGACGGCTTAAGGTGGAATTTTTGTCAAAGTTTATCGGCATTTTGATTGAGGTTACAACTTTTATTTCGTTATGTTCGTGAAGATGTTATTCTAACTATAGGGCGGTAGCTTTATAGTCGCATATTAAAATATACCTACGAGGATAGAGTTTCATGGCCCAATCGAGATTCGATTTGTCTTGGTACGTTAAGAACATCGAATACTGGCAGTTAATTCTAAGTTTAATCGTAAAAATGAAATAGGACCTCCTTGATTGGATATTATTTTTAATAGTCAATGTTTTATTACTATTTTACGGTTCGTATACTAGGTTTTAAATATAGAATCAACCTATAAACGTACTTTAATGCTTAGTGAGCTTATAAAAACACTATAGTGTGGAATGATGGGCCGTGATGGTCGAAAATTGCCGTTTTAACAATATTTGACGCTGCATCGATCATAATCCGATTCGAATGATGTTATTTGATGGCCCATCGGTTTGGTTTTGTTATACAAATACGATTAGATAATAGTCAGCTGTAAAATTATAGTAAAATAGATATTAAAATATATTGACCGAGCGAAGCGAAGGTCTCAGAGTTTACTGGGACAAATCGGCTTTTGTATGTTCTTTATTTGTCCGATGATAACTTGCGAACCGTTGATCCGATCTTCATGAAATTTTGTAGGCAAGTAGTTCATTTCAATACAATTTTTAAGTTAATGTGAGCTGAATCGGTCCAGGGGTTGTGAAGATATAGGGGTCGCGAGGTCTCAGTTCGCTGCGAACTACTAGTAGCTAGCAAGCTAAGCTGTTTTATGATACCCGTAGTTTTTTTAGTGTTATTGCATTTTGCCATAAATTTTTCCGAAATAAAAGTGTCCCTCGTCCGTCTTCACAATTAGGGTTGTAATCGTACTTTGTAATAAAGTATCTTACGTTATTTCATGTTCGACTAATTTAAACTTTTCGATACCAATAAAGTACGCGAATATACTTTATTTTTTAAATTTACTTTTTAAGTTATTTTAATGAGGCGTTTTCCAAAAAAAAAAAGTAGTTCTAAAATACTTACTAGATGGCGTAACAGACCTATCGTTTTACCTGTCATTGTCATTTCTGTCGAATGATTTTATGTTTATTTTTTAAGTCGTAAATTTTGGCACTACACGTTGTGTATTTAGCCAGTGTCAACTATTGTAATATTTCAAATGAAGTCAAATATATAGTTACGTTGCTTGAAATTGTCTAAATACACATGTCGAGCCAAAAAACACGAGAAAAAAAAGGCACACGTACATTTTTTTGTCTTTCATGTCTTGACAGTGACAGAAAAAACTCAAGGTACATCTAACGCCATCTATTGGATACTTTTATAACCAGGATTTCTTTTTTTTTTTGGAAAACGCTTCATTGGAAAAATTTAACGCAAGAGGTCAGGAGTGGCGCATTGGTAAAGGTTTCACCACTAGGTCACTTGCGTAATGGAAATGTCCTAATGTTACTGGAGTTTAGGCGAGAACGTGAATACTTCATGTCGCGTCATTGTATTATTTTCCAAAACTTGTGTTATTTCGAGTGTTAATGTATAAAAATTGTTGTTTTTTATCCATTAAGTGTACGTGAACGTGCACAAGTGTTGATGAATAGTATAGTGTTGTGAAACGTGTCTCTTCGTGTTGTTTCCAAAACTCCAAAGACACCTATAATATAGTCTCCACCACTTTACTGGAGCATGACGTGACTTGACTGTGACTTACTTTGCTTAACTTAGACTATGACTGAAGACTTATTTTAAATGTGAAATATGACTTCACTTGAAATATTACAATACTTGTCACTGGCTATTTAGCCAGCGTTCACACAACGTGTGGAGCCAAAAAAGAAGAGAAAAAAAAATGTTACTGTGTTTCGGATTGTAGGGCAATGTTTGCAGCGTAATTACTGAGCATAAAGAGATTTAACATCTGATATCTCAGGGTGACGAGCGCAGTGCATTGCCGCGCATGGTTTTGAACTGTTGAAGTTCAAAACTCTGGGAGGCACTGGACTGTTAGAGGACGTACGTGACGCTTACCATCAGAACTAGTTCGTATCGTCTATAAAATCGAAAGGTGTACTGTACTCATCATTATGAACAACTTTTACTATGGGACCAACCCTGAAAACCAGTTGTACCATACATTTATCGATTGTCATTACATTTTTCTATGGAAAAACTATTTTTTTCCCGCGTTTTCAGGGTTGGTCCCATAATGATGAGATACCTTTCAATATTGTTGCACCTTTCAGTAACAGCCCGTATATAACAGCTCAATGTTATCAGGTAAGTACATAAACAAACATATCTCTTTTCGACTCATGTAAATACTTAGCCGTTTTTTTTTCCCATAAAACTGGCAATTTTTGATAAAAAATTGTTTAAAGGGTCTTCCGTATGAAAAGTACCGGCAGCTGAACCGCTCGTGGAAACGCGGACTAAAACGAGGTAAGTGATTGTGGAGCGGGACCGGGATGTATCAGCCACATTCTCGGAAGGCTCCCGCTGTGTTTCATACACATACATACATACATGCAAAACTTTAATAAGCAAAAAGATGTAGAGATGCTGGATGTGATTTCAAGAATAGCGCTATATCGCTGAACGTAAGGAATATATGACATTTTAGTGTAGAGATAGATCAATAAAAAAAACAATTATATAATTATGACACTTCCTGGGCTTTTTGAGAAACTGAGAGTTACACAGCAGGCAATGGAGTTGCCCGCAATGCTCGGAGTTTTATTATGAAACCTGACGTGGTTTTGATACATTTTGTTTTAGTAAAACGGGAATACTCACGTTAAGGTGCAACGTTTCACTCAGCGCGCTAAATTCAAATTTTCTTGCGTTTTTTGTCAATTACAGCTTAAGTACTCATCGTAGGTTCATGAAAACTAATTTTGCGACAATAAATAAGTCGTATCAAGAAATTACACCAACCAAAAATTCAAGCTGAAAACTAGTGTAAGTACATTTCCCACTAAACCAAAAACCAAGATGAAAATCAGCTTATTGAGATTTGTAGCTAAGCCAATGTTATCTAGGTGTTCATTTTACCCGTAATTTCTTAAAACAACTTATCTTTTGGCGCAAAATTGGTTTCAATAAATCCACGGTGAGTAATTAAGCTGTGATTGACAAAAAACGCAAGAAAATTTGAATTTCGCGCGATGAGTGAAACGTTGCACCTTAAATTGAGTCGGTTATTCCGACTATAGTTTCGATCACATTCGGTGACATTTATCAAGGAATGCTAAGCGAGACACGTGCGCGACCTCGTCTTGGCTCGGAGTTTCTTTGCGCGAGATTTAACACCCGAAACCAGACTGTTCGCCAAAGAAACAAAGTCACCGACATTGCTTTCAGGGTTTGATAAATAAAGACTGAACTATAATTTAATTTTACAACAACAGTTTAATAACATTAATTAATGTAGAATCATAGGGAAGACAGGTGAGCGATATAACCATAACTAATCAATGTTATGTGTCACAAAAATGGCTTCAACTCAGCATAATGCTGTTTGGCAAACAGCGCTGATCTACCGTTGCATGTTGAAGTGGTAATGGGCAGGCTGCGTGGCTCGAAGGACCGATAGATGGGGAAGAAAGGCTCCTGAGTGGCTACCACGAACCGGAAGACGCCACGTACGTAGGTAGGTGAACCGACGACATGGTGAAAGTCGTTCGTTTCGCTCAGGCCGCGAAATTCAAATTTTCTTTCGTTTTTTGTCAATTACAGCTTAATTACTCATCGTAGGTTCATGAAAACTAATTTTGCGATAGTAAATATATTGTTTCAAGAAATTGCACGAACCAAAAATTCAAGTTGAAAGCTAGTATAAGTACATTTCTCATTAAACCAAAAACCAAGATGAAAATCAGCTTATTGAAATTTTTAGCTAAGCCAATGTTATTTAGGTGATCATTTTACCCGTAAATTCTTAAAACGACTTATTTATTGGCGCAAAATTGGTATCAGTAAATCCACGATGAGTAACTAAGCTGTAATTGACAAAAAACGCGAGAAAATTTGAATTTCGCGCGATGAGCGAAACGTTGGACGTTCAGTGTGACGCTCTGTGGGGTAGGCGGTTGTGTAATCTGCGACTTCTTTTTTTTAAGTGACTATTTTTGGGCAGTATTGGCCACGAACTTTGGTTAACGCATATGGCGTCGAGCCCTAAAACTATTATTAGGCGCGAGGGTGACTAGCGCAAGGGTACCGCTGTGGAACAAACCTCGGCTTGGGCCGTCACCCGGGAGGAGGAAATCAGACTTGCGCTGCAGAATGATGAAGTAATACTTTGTACCTACTTATAGCTTCCCAGTAGGATTCTCTGTGTTGGGCATACCGTGGAACAACACAGACACGACAACTAACATCCCAGATACAGAAAAGACGTGGACATAAAGAGGAATTTAAAGACTCCTAGCAGGCCCAGCACGGGCGCCGGGATAAAGCTATGTCCACCCGTTTTGTCTTCGCGTCAACGTGACGAAGCTAGAATATGGACACATCCGTCTCGTTCTCGCGGGATAAATACGATGGACAAAATTGTATCCCGGCGCCCGTGCTCGGCCTGCAGCGCTCTCAGCAGAGCAAAATCAGGATTACTAGTAGTTCGCGGCGAACTGAGACCTCGCGGTGCCTATATCTTCACAACCCATGGACCGATTCAGCTCATATTCGAACTTAAAAATTGTATTGAAAAGAAAGCATGTATTGTTCGCAAGTTATCGTCGGACAAATATACACACAAAGATACAAACATACAAACATACATACAAATGCCAATTTGTCCCAGTAAACTCTGAGACCTTCGCTTCGCTCGGTCAAAAATACAGGGTTACTTTTTATGGAGAGCGCAAACGTTGATCACGCAATCAGTATCGGTAATAGTCCATATTTAACCAATAAACCAACACCGTGCTTCTTGGGCAGTCGGGTAAATACGTTTCTCTACAGCCAAGGAGTGAAACAAACTGTCGGCTTCCTTGCTTCTTGAACTTGTCTTTTTCAAGACCAGATTATAGTTATCTTCCGAGTCTGCGTGCTTCGTCTTCGACCACATCGTCGCTTACTAAGAGGCGAGTTGGTAGTCAAAGACGCGAGAAAGAAAAAAACTTCAATACAATTATTTCTTCATTTTAGTTCTTAGACGTCCACAACTGGACGAATCCTCCCCCCTATTGAGGGGTTAGTTGCCATAATCCCCACGCTTAACAGGTGGTTTGGAGATCGCAGAATGTTCCGTTTACTAAGAGGACGCTGCTGCCCATCCTCTGGTGGTTCTGATCGCAGTTTTAAGACGCCTTTTTTTTACTTAATTAATTATAAAATGTCGGTGAATCGTTTCCAACACGTGGTACATCTTCGTCCCGCGTCCACGGTCACTCTGTCCCAGTAATATCTAATAAGCAGTAATTCCGCTTAACTGCGCCCGCCTGATGTATGAAACTCGTATGGAACTTGATTGCTTGGCCTCACCTTCGACTATTCTATACCATTGTACAAGCAACTTGGAATAAACTTGCTAATTTGTCTTTGAACTTCTCTACCCTTAGATCGATTCTGCTTCTATTCGTACTTTAGTTTTATTATCGATTAATTATTTTTGACCGCAGCGAAGGTCTCAGAGTTTACTGGGACAAATCGGCTTTTGTATATATGTTTGTGTGTATATTTGTCCGATGATAATTTGCGAACCGTTGATCCGATCTTCATGAAATTTTGTAGGCAAGTAGTTCATTTCAATACAATTTTTAAGTTCGAATATGAGCTGAATCGGTCCAGGGGTTGTGAAGATATAGGGGTCGCGAGGTCTCAGTTCGCCGCGAACTACTAGTTTCTAAACTGTATAAATAATACAATTACAATTACTTACTTAAAAATTGTTTGCTTATATTACTTGCTGACGAAATTTAATTATGATCAGATCAACATTACTCAAGTTACTGTCCGACAAATATACACACATACAACTGCCGATTTGCTCTCGTAGACTCGTAAACATTCGCTTCGCTCGGTCAACTACGAGTAGATTTTTCTTAAAGAACCTTAATTTACCATACTAAAGTACAGTAAACCCAGGGTAGTAATAATAATAATGATTTTATTTCAGGCAACAGGAATTACTTAAAAACACAGGCCAATTTTATAAATATCTTACAGACTGACATACGTATAATAAATATGTTAAATTAAATTATTTAGGGTGGGACTTTCTTTGCGGGTAAAATATTGAATTTATAATGAGAAGAATGGGTAATATATTGAGCGCGCGGTGGGGAAATGGGGATACTTACCCACTACGTCCCATTGATGCGGATTTTGAGGATGACTCGGAAAAAATGACCAACTAGAGGTTTCTACGGAGTTTTGGAAACAAAACGAAGAGTCACGTTTTTATAATATTCACCAACACTCGTGCACGTTCACGAACACTTAATTGATAAAAATCCACCGTTTTTACACATTAACACTCGAAATAACACAACTTTTGGAAAATAATACAATGACGCGACATGACTTCTTCACGTTCCCGCCAAGAACCTAAGGGAATAGCTATCCCGGTAAGAACTGTCCGTTGTATGACCTTTCTATACGGTCCGCGACTTTTTAAAGGTTGGCTACACCTGTAGTCAGTGACGCTGAATAAACTGGAAAAATGTTTGTTATTCGGACATAGCTAGCTACGAAATTACTCGCCATAGCACATGCCTAAAAGAATCACGTAGTTCGAAAGTTTAAGTGATCCAACAGTAATGCAAAAACAGCACGCGTCTACTCGCTATTTGTTTGTTCCAGTATTGTTAATTTGCATGCCGAAGATAATACAGATTGCAAACTTTCTATCCCCACACAAAGACCTTTGTTGCAACAGAGAAACCAATTCCAAACAAAAAACAACAATAACAACTAACAATGAACGTTAATTAACTCGTGTCCGTCTTTACTGATGCCATTTTGAAAAAATATTTGCACTAAATTAATACTCGAATTGCTCTTTCAAACGTCGAAGACTAATCGAACATCGCTAACTGGCCACTGTCTCAGAAAAAAATAAGGATTCATTTTTTAAAACAAAGGTATCATCATCGGTATCAGAATATCACAACCGCCCTCGTTTGTTTAAATTTTTTGTGCCAGTGCTACTGTTCGCATTTGACTGTCAAATTCGAAATTGGAACATGGCAGATTGATAGTTTTCTCCGGTAATCGATTTGATGAAAGATCGAGAGGCAGCCGTTGTATTTACATAAATGACTACAAAACGGCTATCGGTTAATTTGACGTTAAACTATTTCGTGAAATCGTTTTACTGACAAACCCTTTTCTCCATGGTGATTTAATGGCGGATTTGCTACATGTCAGTGTCTGTTGTCTTAATATACAGTCTGTAATTTTGAGCGCGAAATTAGATTGTTTTTTTTGCAGTTGGCCTGTGCTAAAAATTCTGGTTCTACGTCTACTCACATAATATTTAAATAAAAGTTTTTTTATTGATTACTTGTTTTTTTAATAAAAAAATATATTTTTATTTACAGCCTTCAGTTCTAAAATAGGATAACGTCTTGCTTTGGAGGACATAATAATTCCTTTAGCTGCAACAATGCCTCGTAAAGCCGATGGTTCCGTTTATTACTAATTGTTCGGCTAACTTTAATAATTTTAATGTCCACATACGTCGTAACGACTCTGTTCGGAAATTAGTTTATTTCAGCTGAGCGTAGGATGAATATTTATGCATTCATTTGCATAAATTATGCGAAGAACTTGACAGTTTGATAACGTCTCATTCCAGCCGTCGCAGTAAAAAGTTCCATCAGTGCAAAGTTCAGTTTAGACTAGCAATATAACTTGTAGATTGGACTTTCACAAGCCATTTTCTATCGTGTCGTTGGGCAATCTCTTTACCGCAAGTTTTGTGGACTACAAATTGCTGCAAGTTCCATAAAATGCGACTTCTCGCCAATCCGAACTCTACTTTATCTGTAGATATATCATATATATTAAAAAACATTAAATAGTAAATAAATTAAAATAAACTCTAAGTAAAAATAATCATAATTATATATACAACTTATATATCTATAAGTAAATATAATATATATAAGGGTGAGTTTGGCAATTCAACGGGGTAATGTCGCCAGCTTTTTGGGCACGTTACCCGCAGACAGCGACCTTAATGCGTTTTTTATTTGTATACATTTTAGATTTAATTTATTTAAGTATTTATTTTAATTTTGTATCTAGTTTTAGTTTTAGTTTGTATATTTAAGTTTAGATTATAATTTAGCTATATAATCAATTATTCCTATACATATATTATATAAATAAATACATTGTTTTTAGAATAAAAGATTGCTTTACATCAATTTGAAATTGGGATTTATTTAGTATAATTTAAATAGGTTCTGTTTTTGGTTATAGATGTAAAATAAATAATTGATAATTACCGACAAAATGTTTGACAGTCATATCCTGTAAGACAAATGGATTGTAACCCGGTTTGGTTTTTAAATATATATGTTGCACAATTACTTATACCAATTATCTTTCTACGATAGTAAAAAAATATTTATATCAATTTCCGGACAAATATGTTTATTAAAAATTATTATTATTATAAGGTAAAAAATATCTTTACAAAAAATTTGTAGTTGTTGATCCCTTCGCTCAGGCAACAAGGCAAAATGAATAGCGAGACATTTTCTTGCAACGAGCATTCATAATTCTAAAACGCTCATAAGTGTTTTAAAATAATTATGTATACCTATCGTAAACCAGCTACATAGGTAATTCTCCTGAGTTCTTAAAATGGTACGTAAAAAGTTTCCCGGTTAAAACTAACTGGCCAGTCTCGAGTTCCATTTTCGAAATTCGAATTTAGAATTCCGTCGGTCGCGGGGCGCGGCGCATCCGAGCATACACAGAGATAATGTCTCGAGACAAGACACGCGCTAAGCCAGTCCTATCTCAAATCTCCCGAGTTTCACATCTTTATCTTTCTCTTTAATAATAACATCACGCAGTTGTTTGCACACTAATACCCGCTACCTGCGTTTGTTTGTCGATGCCAAACGGTAGCTAAGTACGTAAAATTATGACATACGGTTCTATCTTATCTGTGGCCACTCTGCAACATATGTTACATGGCGCTTAATGGACGCACTTAATTTAACACTTTCAGAAAATAATAATATTAGCACTGCGTCAAACGCACACAGCGTGTGCTAAAAAATAAATATAATTTTATTTTAATTCATTGAATAAACTGTTGAATGTAAACGTAGTAATTCTGAACTGATAACCTATAAAACTTAAATAGATAGGTACTTATTATAAAATGAATAATTATAATACATACAAACCAAAAAAAAAGTATTAAAAGATGCCGCGCGCCGTGAAAGAGTGCAAGTGCTGAGGAAGTTGACGGCATTGCCGATTTTCTTGCCAAAATGCCTGACATTCTATTTTCAAATTTGACATTTAAATAACTTTCCAGAACCATTCCTACCCTAACAATCAGAAATTAAATAAACAACGTGACGAGCCAAAAAAAAAATTTACGAATCTTTGACTGTAGTACCAACCTTACAAAAAAGTAGGTCATGGTAAAGAGAAAAGAGCATAGAATGTTAACGGCTTTGCATGTTGTTTTGATTTTCTTGTCAAAACTATGGCTAAATATCCCATTTTAAAATATTGCTAACATTTGAATTATTTCCCGCCTAGTCTTCGTGATCGTTCGGGTGTGTTCGGCCGCTAATTCGTGCCCTTTCACCTGTCACTGTCAATCAAGCGTTCACGTCTTCACGTCTTGCACGACCGACTGAAATTAGCCAGACGCGGGCCGCTGGACGAACGCAAATTGCAGGGAATTCGGATTTAATGACGAAATTCATTTATAAGTACTTGAGAATTAAAGTAAAACGAAATAAATCCGGGAAACAGTTTCATTGCGTGATGGAAAATGCCGTTGCAGTCCTCTACCGAAGTGAAACAATGTTGGACCTACAACGTCTGTGACGACCTACACGTTGCAATTTTGAACTATCGTGTAATTTGGTTTTAATTATGATCTTACCCGCGATGTCCACTGTCATCTACCCAGTTGCATGTGTATATGTAGCTTACCCAGTTTTTTTTCAGGATACGAAATGTTAAAAAAAAACTCGAAACAAACGTTTACGTAAAAATAGCTACAAAACTTTGGCAATGGTGAAAGAGAAATTACGTTTTTTTTTAAATTTCCGTTCAATAATTTTTATATAAAAAAAACCCATGTTAAAAACTGTTGAAAATGTGCGATCGAGATAGCGACAATGACGGGAGCGTGCTCTTAAAGATGAGCTCTAAATACATGAATAGATATTCACACACAATTCCTAAAATAATATCGCTGCAACTAAGTATAACTATGTGGAAGGCGTCGCCATTAAAATTTTCACGCGTCAATCTGTCAAGTTGACGTGTCCTTTCCGCGGTAATTTCCACTCTCGAAACATTTCAGGTATTTGTTGACTTATTTTGTAATAAAACTTATTACTGCGATGAAAAGCTTAATAAACCTCTTAATAGTTTAATAGAGTTTTTGGCGGGAACGTGAAGAATTCATGTCGCGTCATTTTATTATTTTCCAAAACTTGTGTTATTTCGAGTGTTAATGTGTATAAACGGTGAATTTTTACCCGTTAAGTTTTCGTGAACATGCATGAGGTGAATAGTATAATGTCGTGAAACGTGAATTTTCGTGTTGTTTCCAAAACTCCATAGAAGGCTCTAGTAAAGTTTTCACCACTTTACTGGGCCATGACTTGGACTTGACCGTGACTTGCTTTGCTCGCCTTTGACTGTGACTATGACTTGTTTGATAATATTTAATAATAATAATATTTAATACTTGAAAATATATAATTATGTAAGTATACCTACTTGACACTGGCAAATGCATAAGACGTGCGACGCCAAAATGCTCTTAGGAGGAAAGAGAGAAAAAAAGTTTAATACTTAAATTGACAATCATCACTATCAACCTGAAAACGACTACTGCTGTACGAAGTGACGACAATCTGCCATATGTATCCAAGGTTACCCGCGATTTTCACAATGTTTCGGTCAACCTAGTGGGAGGCCTACCTACATTGCGTCGCCGGTTCGTGGTCGCCACTCAAGATTCTTTCTTCTCTTCGAGCGATAGCACTCGTCACTGGTATATGAAACTTTTTACTGTTGTAAACTGTTTACTGTTGTTGTATATGTTGTATGTTTTTAGCACCTTGTACTCTATGGATGAAATAAATAAATAAGATGTGGCCTGCCCAAGGCCTGCCCATTACCACTTCAGCTTGCAAACCCTGATAGCTTTGGACTTTGGTTCTTCGGCGAATATCCTCGTTCCCGATATTATCGCGCTAAGAAACTCCGAGCATAGCTCTCTCCATTGCCCGCTGCGCGACACCGAGTTTCTCCAAAGGGCTATAAGTAAATTGGGAATAAATGTGGCAAAATTAATCAATTTTTTATGAAAGATTCATTACATAATAAGATTTTACAAAAAAAAAAATTTTTTTTTTTATAGGTGACGGGGTTTGACCGCCTCGCCCGAGTGCCGATTGCGAGTTTTTCCAAATCGTTTACTTACTCTATGACGTAAACTACAATTTGTATAAAGAGCAGCGCCGTCTAGCGTCATCTAGGTGGCACTGCTCTTACTTCATACAAATCATGATCGAAGAAGTGAACGCAATTATAAAAATTCGGCACTCTGACCTACTAATGACGTCGTCTCGCTGAAAACTATAAGACTTATATGTACTAACGGAACACACAAACATACTCACATATTAATTATCTACTTGCAAATATAACCCCAAAAACATTAGCCTCCTTATTGGGCAATCGGTTAAAAAAAAGGGACTCATCCCACACTAGAAACGAGCTAGTGAGAAGCGAGTATGTCGCTGGGCTATAGCGAGTGTACGAGTGCGACGGGCGATTACTCGCATTGTGGTAGATAATGAAGTCAAGAGTCGTGAGAAGAAGTCGTGGTAGCTCAGTGGAAGCACGCTCACCTCACATTCATGAGGTTGTAGGTTCGAACCCAGGCGGGCCCGTACCAATGAGTTCTTTGGAACTTACGTAAGACACTGGCTTTTCGGCGAATGAAAAACATCGCGACGAAACCTGCATATTGCCGGAGAAGAAATTCGATGGGGTATGTGAATCCGCCAACCTGCACTGGGCCAGCGTGGTGGATATGGCCCAATCACCTTCGAGGGTAGGCTGATATCTCAGTAGTGGGCTGTTTAAAGGCAGTCAGTAGACAATGACCGCTAGGAGGCTCGGCGAGTGTTCTGACCGCAGTGACTGACAAGCGAGCACCGCTCAGCGAGTATTATCTTTGATAGCTCTTGTGACTGCAACAAACTAGAGGAGATAGTTCGCCGGTAGTGTGAACAGACAGCAATCAACTAATAATATGTTTCTTATTCATACGGGATCTACATCTATTATACGTTTCTTGAGAGATAAAATATAATATCTTCGCTTCCTCGTCAGCGGTGAGACGAGTACCTAACTACAGCTGTCATCAACCATCCGATAGCGAACGGACTAAACAGTCACATCGGGATTTGTCCCCATTATCAGGGGAAACACATGCACTATAGGTACCTCGCATACTTAGCTTATCTCACATGCGGGTATTAGTTAATTGTTTAAGGACAAGGTAAGGCCAAAGCAAGATTAAAAAAAAAAATAACTTGCATTTACATTTTAATTCAAAACAAAATATGTTAATTAATACTAAGTTGAAAAATCAAACACATAACAAAAAAAAATGATACACGAAACATGCGAAGCCAAATTCTTTCAAGCAGGAAAAAAGTTATTAAGGGATGTTAAAAAAATGGCTCCCTACTTATTCGCTTACGACGTTACGACTTTTTTATTGGACGAGGTATTTACTTCGACCAAAGTAAAAAGGATATTTACATCAATTTTTACCAATATATTAAACACGATTTTAAAACTTATCAAAAATCTTGCACAACAACAATAATTTTCCTGAATCCCCACTTTAAATTCATGAATTGACGTGTAATTACAAAGATGAGTTTAATTCGAAACGCGTCGTATCCACCATTTTTATTGGGCCGCTCATTACGAGTTTTTAAACTTATTTTCGGACATTTACATCGTAAAAGAAGTATGCGTAATTAAAAATTAATAATTTCTTGATTTAGCTCCGATTCGGATGGCTTGTTGACAAGTTCTAGAATGGTGGTCGTATTTCGAACGTTTTATGAGCGGGTTTTTAATCTGTTTGAAATTGTGAATGGATAGGTTATAGAGGAGAGTTAATGGGTATTGGAACGCTTTGTAAATGTATGCCGGTGGTATTACTTGGCATGCTTTTTTCAAATTAGTATTCTGATTTTAAACAATTTCATGGATCATGATATGATAATGAGCTTAGAGACTTTGTAGGTAGAGATAACTGGTTATAGTTTTTTTTTAAAGTACATATGTCGGCACATATATGTAGATAGATACTTAAGTAGATTTTTAGTAGTTATTAATTACAGTAGATATGTTGCAAAAGCTAAAGTTGCGACATTTAACGTTGTTGTAAAAAATTAAAATAGTTTGACATTTCAAATTTTAATCTATGTAATGTGTATGCGTCATTATCTACATTAGTCAGAACATGTCCACTGCTGAACAAAAGCCTCCCCTAAAAGTGAGCTAGGGGGGTGCCATAATCACGCTTGGCAGGCGGCTTGGGGTTCGCAGAACGCTTAACTAAGAAGACGCTGCTGCCCGCCCTCCGGTGGTTCTAATCGCAGTTTTAGTACATACCCGAGTTTATAATACCGAGATTTATAAAATAAGTAGAAATATTTAAAATGTAATTTACTCTAAGTTAAACTATACATACCTACCCCACTTTATGATTGTTTTTGACTTGGCCATCACCATATACCTTCCTCATTTAAGTAACCTTATTTGTCATAACATTAGCCTAAATACATAATTTTACTAGCTGTTACCCGCGACTTCCTTTGCGTGGACCTATTAAAAAAAAAGTAGCCTAGGCATGTCCGTCTCCGACTTATAAGCTATGCCAAAGTTCAGGTCGATCCGTCCAGTCGTTTAGCTGTGATAACGCGACAAGCACACAGACAGAGAGACAGAGAAACAGAGTTTCTTTCGCATTTATAATATTAGTTGGAAAAAAATTGTAAACATCCTATAAATGACGCCGGTAAATTCTACTCGAAGTTCAATTATCCGTTAGATTAACCTGTGTACATTAGGTGGCGGTGAGTAACATGTCCACCACATGTCACTGTCACCTGTGTTGATAGGGATGTCCTAATGGGCAAAAGTAGAGATAGTATGGACTTTGTTTAACTACCTACCTAAGTTAAATAAAATATGGTAAAATAAACTTACCTGTTCTACTTAATTGAGAGCTCTTATCTTTAGATAATATCATTTATTTAAGAAATTTAAACAACCAATTTAAATCATAACTAATCGAATCAAAATACCCGTACCTGGCCGTAAAAATGTATAATTTTAAAGTGCAGGATTCTAGTAACTAAGTAGGTACCTAAGGCATGGCATGGCAAGGCAGGGCACATACACTATAGTACCTACCTAGGTATCGGTAATAAAATATCTTTGCCTTATTTGGGTAGGTAACATATGTTGTGAAAAAAAATATCTTATGTTTTGGCTCCACACGTTGTGTATTTAGTAAGTAAATAAGTAAAACGTTTAGTGCTTTCAAGTATTGTAATACTTCAAGTAAAGTCAAATATTTCACGGTCAAGTCCACATCATGCCCCTGTAAAATAGTGGAGACACTTTTCACGAAGAGTCACTTTTCACAACATTATAATATTCACCAATACTCGTGCAAGTTCACGAACACTTAATGGATTTAAAAAAACACAATTTTTCGACATTAACACTCGAAATAACACAAGTTTTGGAAAATAAGACAATGCCGCGACATGACTTCTTCACGTGCCCGCCAAAAAATAATTTTGTAAATTAATACTTACTTAATACCTTTTTTTTTCAATAGAGTGTATAGAATTTGTAAGTTTGCACGGATACTCCTCACTTATTATTTTGTCTTTGAATGGCTCATGTCATGATGATTAGGTATACTAACATCGAGGTATGACTGGTTTCCAAATTCATTCTTTAAGTACCTACTATATCTCACTATTACATACTTAAAGCCAAAATTAAGATAGCATTCTAAATCTTTCGCATCAATCCATCATCGCCGAGTTCGCTCGCCACTCATTGCCGCCCACCTGCGACCATCCACGATTTATCGCCCGTTTATACACAACAAAATAAATCCATCAAACATCAACCAAATAACCCCATAAATCTTACATATATTTACGTTATGTGCCGGACGCCATTACACAACCACTCAAAAAAGTCCTAAACACCCCGACAGGTGTCGCTAAAACCGCCACTGGCAGTAAACACGAGCTGAAAAAACATTTCCTTCAAAAATAGAATTCGAATTCCCGCGCTTAATTGCGCTCCCGCCAATGAGAGATCGGTGCGTGCGAGCGGGAAAACTAGAATTTTGAACGAGATGGAATGACTTAACAACAGTTAAATGAACGTGGGACTGACGGTTACGCCCCGTTAACAACATGGCGGATGACTTGATTGGCGGGCTCGGAATGTTGACGCCCAGCCCTACGCGTGACGTATCGAAGCGCGGGAAATCTGCAGGCTGCGGGGAAAGCGCGGGAAAGCGTCACAGACTAAACATAATTACTAAGATCACGTGTCACTGCAAGCCACGTTCCATGTTCGAATACCATTTTCCATTCATGAACTGTAATTATATTTTTTTCGACCTACCTACTAAGGTACATTTGCAGCCTGATAAATAGGTAGGGTCATTAAACTTTGTAATTAGTTAAATTAGGCAAATTATTCAATAATTTAAACAATTTAATAATATTACGACAGGTAGGTATTTATTATGCTTTACTCCGTTTGTTCATCACACAAAAATGAGGATTCCGAGAATTTCATTGACACTTATATTGATAATTTATATTAATTATATCTTAATTTGTAGAACGGATTATTTTCAAAGAAATGCATAAGAATCTGCTTAAATTTGCTATGATTTAGTTCGGTTATAGAATTAGGTAATTTATTGTATACTAGCTGATGCCCGCGAAAGTCAGTCTTCGGCCTCGCTAAATTCTTCATAAGAGCCTTGTCTTCATAATTACGAACATAACACAAAAGAAATCATCAAAATCTGTCCAGCCTTTCTCAAGTTATAGCGTGACAAGGTAAAATAAGATTAATTTTTATAATATATTTTAATATTTTGGCGTGACGGCCCTGCTTCCCAACTTTAACTAGCCTAGTCCATGGCTTGTACAGCTTTTCCTTGTTTCGTAGATTGCACTGATGCATATCCTTTTTTTTTGGTTAATTAACATCTATCACCATGTATCGTATGTGTATGTACCTCACTCCAGCTCCTTACGCTCTTCTCGTGTCCTCCAACTTAAGATCCCTATTTCTACCCACTCCAATCTTTCATACTCCAAGTCTTTTACTGTGCAAGCTGTCCTGCTCTGGAACGAGCTGCCTGCATGTATCAGGCGGGCTAAATCGCTTCCCATTTTTAAGAACCTCGTTTACAAACACTATCTTTCTTTAAATTAATTGGTACGTATGTATAATGTGTATCTATTGCGAGTTTTTATAGTATTTATATATAGTGTGTAATTATTGTATGTATTTCTATGTAAGTATTATGATTATGCATGTATTTTCATATATTATATTTATTTTATGTAGATAGCTACACCACCGACCGTATTGTTTTTTCATACATAATTCTGGCGATCCCAAGGTTGTCTGGAAGAAATCGCTTTAGGCGATAAGGCCGCCCATTATACTACCGGTTTTCTATTATTGTTTATATTTAAGTTTAATTGTCTTTTGGTGTATAATAAAGTTATATAATACATACAGTATTTCAAGCAAACTATTGTCAACTATTACTATAGTTATTGTAGGTACTGTTTGTATTTGTAAATTAAAAAAAGCCTTTTCGAAATTGAAAAAAAAAACTATTATTAACTGTTAGCAAGTGATATGATTATTACGAAAATGCGACTTTTGTTTGGGATTTCGTTCGTAAATCAATGATTTCGAATGATACCATACGAGCGATTCACAAATGGGGCCTCCGGGTTCGATTCCCGGCCGGTCAGAAATTTAAGTGAATTAATTGACTGCCGTGGGTCTGGGTTTTGGTTGTCCATTATTTAACCATGACACACAGAAATCTCGTAAGAAGCTAAAAGAACTAAACTAGAACTTCGCGCCGAACTGAGACCTCACGACCCCTATAGTAAGCAGTGTACAAAGATTGCAGTACATTGCTTCGTTCATTACAACAGGCGCCACTGTCACATTGAAATGTCGATTTAAAATAATAAGGCGCTCAGGGAGTTAAATAGTACCTTCTCAAACTAATACTCCAGAGTCCAAGCTATGGGAACAACGTGAAAATGCAGGCTGAGGCGTAGCCGAGGCATGCAGTCTTACATATTTTTGGGTAATTTTTTCAAATGGGAAACATGGAGGGTAATGGTTTTGGTGTGTATGTAAGTATGTCAAAGTATGTTTGTGTGTTCCTATATAATTCCTGAAGCCCTTAAGGCTTGACCGATTTTGACGAGTGAGTGATTGTCGACGTTTTTAATCCGTACAGCGCAGGAGTAGAATAAACTGCCAGCTCCTTTGTTTCCTAAGAGATACAATCTAGAGCTTTTCAAGGTCAGAGTGGATAGGTATCTTCTAAGTCTGCGTGCTTCATCTTCGACCACGTCGTCGCTTACCAACAGGCGAGTTGGTGGTCAAACGCAGACGTACAAGCATAAAAAAACCTCTTTATATCCGGAGTGACATAGACTACATTTTGCAGTCGGGTATTTTTTCTCTTTTAATAATATTCAATTCAATTTATACTTGTATTTCTTTTATTATTTTACTAAATACACAGAATCACAAACGTTCAAACAAACAAATTATATATACATAGTAACATCTATATATAAAAGTACAGTTAATCCCTTTTCTAGGAATCAACGCACAGACCAAACCACTTATGATAAGGACGTGAAATTTGGACCCAATATTCCTCAAATAGTCTAGGTGATAAGAAAGGATTTTGCGAAATTCCACCTCTAAAGGGGTGAAATGGGCCCCCAAAGTTCATGTGGAAAAAAAACATGCTATACGCCAATGAAATTCTTTATTCGAATAAACTCTTTTTTCTATCAGTTATCTGGTTCCCATAGTACAAGCTTGCTGAGTTGGGGGCTGTGTGTGAAATACGTCCACCAATATTTATTTTATGGTTACGAAAATTATCTTTAAGTCGTTGAATATTTATATTATTTAAGTATAGCTCGCTTCTTCATGTATTCTGCACTTATAAATTTGGTGACGTTTAGTTTATAAAAATGAACCCCTATTTTTCCTGGTCACGCTATAACTTGAGAAAGGCTGGACCGATTTTGATAATTTATTTTTTGTTGAGCTCGTAATTTTTTTGAAGACAAGGTTTTTATGTAGAGATTAGCGAGGCCGAGGCATCAGCTATATAGTAAATAAAAATAAATAAATATAAAAAAGAGTTTTGGCGGAAACGTAAAGAAATCATCTCGCAGCATTTTTTTTTTCCAAAACTTGTGTTATTTCGAGTGTTAATGTGTAAAAACAGTGAATATTTACCCGTGAAGTGATCGTGAACATCCACGAGTGTTGGTGAATGGTATAATGTCGTGAAAAGTGAATTTTCGTGTTGTTTCCAAAACTCCATAGAAGGCTCTAGTAAAGTTTTCACCACTTTACTGGGGCATGACTTGGACTTGACCGTGACTTGCTTTGCTCGCCTTTGACTGTGACTAAGACTTGTTTGATAATATTTAACAAAACTTGAAAATATATGAGTATACTTGACACTGGCAAATGCATAAGACATGCGACGCCAAAATCCTCTAAGGAGGAAAGAGAAAAAAATATATAAAAAAACGCCACCACCTACAACTACAAACGTTTTTGGAAATATAATAGCCACAATCATTTACAGATGTGCGAGTGAGATAGCTATATATACCTTTTAACGGGACTGTCAAACAATGCTTCAGTGTTTAAAGATGCACATGTGATGCCACCTACGGAGAGGTTTCTACGCCAGGTCGCCAATAAATCAATCGGTGCCCCTGTTTTGACAGTTGCATGACGCCATCCAAGTTGCGCCGTGATGCTGTGTGGTCGATGATAAACTAGCGACCTGCCCCGGCTTCGTACGGGTACCAACCAAACTTCACAGGATCACCCGCTGGGCTAATCTGAAAATTGACTGAAAATTTCATGAAAATCGGTCCAGCCGTGATGGAGTTCATATGATACATACATATAGACATCGAATTTTATGTGTACATAATTACACCTATAGATTGATAAGTAGAAACCAGATATTACGCTATTAATATTTTTTTTTCTTTTTTATTGTACTGTGTGACGAGACGAGCAAGTCGCTCACCTGATGTTGAGCGTCACGGTTGCCCATAACAGTCCAGTGTCATCTAGAACATTGAACTTCAACAATTGAAAACCATGCGCGGCAATGCACGGCGCTCGTCACCTCGAGGTACCTTTTAGATGTGGGACGAGTCAATAAGAAAGTGGGTTGATTTAAAAAAAAGACGTCATGGGATGAGATGTGTTGGGGCGAAGACGGAAAAACCCGTTAAATCTCTTTATGCCCAGCAATCATTACCCTTCAATACGGAACACAGTGATGTTTGCACACTACTGCTTGGCGGTTGAATAACTGGTAAAGGTGTGGTACTTCCACAGGCTGACTCTGCAAGAGAGTTCTACCACTATATGGACAGGTTTATTTTGCATATGCATTTGATGCCTTTTTTTTTTAGGATTTGCATATTTTATCTGAAATCTTATGATCGTGCATATTTGGGCATGCATTTTCAAAGCACAAATATTAAAAATGCGATTTTTTTTAAGTGTTTAAGTACCTATGTAAGTATGGAAGTTTGTTTGTTGCCGTTCAACTCTGAACGGATTTGGATAACATTTGGTATGGAGATAGCTTATACCCTGGATAAACACAAATGCTACTTTTTATCTCGGAAATATATTAAGTTTCCGTAGAATAGCGGGTAAAACCGCGGGGCGCAGCTAGTTATAAAAATAAAGAAAACACCTCAGAATACCTAGTATTAGGTAGTTATTCTAAGGGAATTTCTAAGGAGTTTTAATTTATTATATTATTATTATTTAACTTGTATTGTCAATTATTAATGCAATGACGTGAACAGGGTGTTATCAATAAATGATTTGATTTGATTTGATTTGGAAAACGCAAACGTACTTGCCGATCATTTGGAACTTGATTGTTAACGTAAGAACAAAAATTATAATGGTGTCGATTCTGTTATGCCATTTTCTAAACTAAACTAATTTTGTCAGCTCTAAAATTGTTCCCATCCTTTTCTTATCGAAATGAAAAGAGACGCAGATCATTATAGTCCCGTCAGATTAATTTAGCGACAGGTACAACAGAATCGATGCCAACATCTAGTTGAAAATGTAGCAATTTAAATTTAGTACCTGTTGCTTTTACCCGACTGCCCAAAAGGATGTTTAAATATATTATTTAAATTTTGAAGTAGCATATTTCGAGAACTTACATTGTATATCTACATGCATATTTTGCCAATTTTAATTTGCATATAATCCGGTCTCTTTTGATAAGATAAAGACTTACCCTCAATAGTTTTTTGTGGTACAAGTGGCGCCACGTCAGTGGTCAATTCAGGAACTACAACGTTGATTTCTCAATCAACTTATTTTTCAACTCGCGGAATAATGAAAGCTATAAAATACTGTATCTACTTCCGTTTCTGAGACACAAGGAAATGATAAACGTAGGTATTTTTGACCGAGTTTTTTAGATGCGGCGAAGACAAAATGTATGCCAATAGATAAGCATCCGTCAAAATTAAAATTATAATCTATCTATAAATTCCCCCTATATTATATTACTCTTTGCTATAAACGAATGAAATATTCATGAAATATTAAGCAATGTTGCAGGATCACTGCTACATGTGTATATGTTACGCATTTTAAATTAAAGTTGTCTCATATAAATGAGACTAACTTGTCAAAAAACTAAATAAATGAAATTTGGTATTTCGGAAGTAGTATTCCGGATAACTAAGACAAGAGAACGTCTACCGAACTATACCTTACCTCGCGAATGAAACGCCACCGCGAGTTATTTCGATTTAAGCGCCATCTAGTTCCGTTTTACGGCACTAATGTAGACGTGTCTTGCACCTTTTAGCAGTTTTATCAGAAATATTTTAGTTTTGCCGCATTTTTGTGTGTTAAAAAACGTCACACATCAGTCGTCATAATACACACTATTTCCTCGACAAATACCACTAAGAATGGTTCAGCCGTATACGATAAATGGGATAGTGAGGTATACTTCATTATACAATGTCGCCCATCGGCAAGTGACCGCCCGAAAAGGGCTTATAGTACAACTTATGAACACCTTCAACTATGGGACCAACCCTGAAATCGTGAAAAAAATGTCTGCTGTTCCATAGAAAAATGTCAATGACACTCGACAAAATGTATGGAACGGCAGATTTTTATTTCGTTATTTCAGGGTTGGTCCCATAGTAAAAGTTGTTTATAGGGGTGTCTATACATGTTCTGACCTGACATCGTGTGAAAGGGACAGCTAGATTTGAATTTCACGGGAGCAAAAGAAACAAACTATTAAGGTTATAGCTTCTCCCTTTCGCTCCCCCAGAAACGTATATATAGCCATCTCTTTCAAACGATGTCAGGTCAGGCCATGTAGCGAGGCCTTAATGATGAGTACTATAAGCACTTTTCGGGCGGTCACTTGTCTATGGGGCCATATTGCTGTATAAGTTGGGTCTCTTAGAAATCACAGAATAAGTTAGGTATTTGTTACCGATGGGGAAGAAAAGTTCTTCAGTGGCGACCGGAAGATCGGACGATAAGTGGACCGACGACACTGTTATAATCAGCTGATGATAATCATGAGATAAGGATATTACACAAAAAAAGTATTTCATTGAAACTTTTCAGTTTCTAGAATTCGATTCAATTTACTTAATTATCAATTTTTATTCGGTTGATAAGTATAACTTTTCCGATTTGTTTCAATTAATGTTTATCAACATGAAATTGATCATGAAATTTACAATTGATTAAGAAAACTCCGTTAACAAAATTGACGTACTTCGTAAGGACCGGGCGAATGAACGTTTTCAAATGCACGGTACTGATCTCCATGGTGCGTAAATCTATATTTATAAAAGTGAAAAAGTGATAGATAGATGAAGCCAGGGACGTGAAAATTGGACAGTCATTTTCTATTACTATGTAACCTCTCACTAAGAAAGGGATTTGAGACATTCAACCCCTAAAGGGATGAAAAGAGGTGTTAAAGTTTGTATGGAGAAAAGTTTTTTTTTTATGCTATAAGGTCTGAATCTTTGTAAATATACTATTTTTTTTTAAAATAAATACGTGTTTCAGCATTTTTGAAAATCATCCATAAAAAATTTGAAATGCGGTATTAGATTTTGTATGAAGATTATTTTTGGTTTGATGCCGCGGTTGTAAAACTTTGTAATATTTCCCTTAGTACATGTCTTTTCCTTAGAAAAGAAAATATTAAACACGTGTTTTATAATTTTTTGAAAGTCACCTATAAAAATGGGAAACGGGATTTGAGTAGGGCAATTTTTTATTTCAAGCAAGAGTGATAAAACTTTGTAAATACATTAAGAAAATAAATACCTGTATTGTTTTTTGATAATCAACCCCCAACGTATATGGTCAACGACCTTACGGCCCGCAGGCCGGTTGCAGCCCGCTGCGGCATTTGATCCGGCCCGTGGAACACTTAGCAGTCGTACTAAACTGTCTAGAAGAATTACTACACTTGAAATATATGCACTGATCGTACCCGGCCCCGTACTAATGTCGAGTTGAGTTTCTCGATTTTACGTGCGGATCTATCACTGACTTTTCGGTGAAGGACAACATCGTGAGGAAATCTGCATATTTCTGGAGCAGAAATTCGATATCGTATATGAATCCGCTAACCCGCACTGGCCAGCCTGCGCTGGGGCAATCACCGTTCGAGGCTAGGCCGATATCCCAGCAGTGAGATGTTAAAAAGCTGATGCAGAGATAGACAGAGAGAGCAAATGCTATGTGTTTCTTGTTAGTTTTCCAGACGCTTTTTACATTTTTTAAATTAAAACTTAGGTACTACAGAGAGCAGCTAAACGGGAAAAATAACTCTGGACACTCTTCATCTTTCCACACTAAGCATCCTTGCGTCGGGTTTACCAACACATACTAAGACACGGATAACTAGCATCCAGAAATTTAAATTCATCCCAAAATTTTTTTGTGATCCAAGAACAGGACACGGCTACGATTATGTAAAATTTTATCGCGGTGCGCATGCTAGCCCTGCTGGTGAGTTGTGGTCAAACGCCAGTCAAGTATTAAAAAAACATAATGGGACGCAATGCTGATCGCCGTCTCTAGATATATATCTCGATGGTAAATACATTATTGTAAAATGATATAAATATAGTACATTGTAGTGAAATTTTTATTACTATTCCGCTCTTTCGGAAGAACAAGAGTCCAGACAGATACAATGAAATTATCTTTGTTTATGTTTGCCATTTACTGGTCACTCATCTGTGTTACAGGTACTTTACTTATAACTGTATCTACTTATAACAATCCAATTCTTACTCCGTGGAAATACTAGTGATCCGTCCCGGCTTCACACGGGTGTAATTTAGGGAAAAAAAATGTATGTACAAGGTTACACTGAAAGGTTCTACAATATTGAAAGGTATGTATGTAGTGGACTTTTGGAATAAATACCAACGTATTTATTCCAAAAGTCCGTCTGGGGAAGTACCACACATTTGCCAGTAATTCGACCACCAAGCAGTAGTGTGCAAGTAAGACTGTGTTCCGGATTGAAGGGTAATGTTTCCAGCGTACAGACTGCGCAATGCGGTGCCGCGCAGAGTTTGGGAACTGTTGAAGTTCAAAATTTTGGGTGGCATTGAACTGTTATGGGCAAGCGTATTGCTTAACATCAGGCGAGCGACTTGCTCGTCTCGTCTGATGTATGATGCGATGCCTTTGGTAACCGGCGCCTTTACCAAATACTGAATAATTAAATACATTCTGTTGCCGGGAGCTGTTGGATCGGGCGTCCAATGCTGAACATAGGCCTCCCCATTAGAAAAGCTAAAACCCGTCCGTGTTGCCATAGTCCTCACGCTTAACAAGTAGCTTGGGGATCGCAGAACACTCACCGTTTATAATAAACTAGCTGCATCGCTTCGCTTGCATAGGCTACAGTAAATGAAACACCCCACTTCACCCCTTTATGGGGTTGATTTTTGAAAAAATCCTGAGATATGCCCTTGTTTATTCTTAATTTGTAGCGGTAGGGCTGCAGAATCCGCCTGGGGCAGGACCACACCTTTGCTAGTTATTCAACCACCAAGCAGTAGTGCGCAAACATTACTGTGTTCCGGATTGAAGGGCAATGTTTCCAGCGTAATTACTGGGCATAAAGAGTTTTAACATCTAATATCTCATGGCGACGAGCGCAGTGCATTGATTGCCGCTCATGGTTTTGAACTATTAGAGTTCACAATTCTGGGTGGCACTGAACTGTTATGGGCAGGCGTAAAACTTAGCATCAGGTGAGCGACTTGCTCGACTAGTCACCAATTTTCTTTAAAAAAAATGCCTCCTACACACCGATTTCTATTGGCGTAACATGAAAAAAATAGTTATTTCTAAATCCGTTCGTGTTTATCTAGACCATTTGAGGAGTATTTGGTTCATATGTAACGTCTAATCTAGAAATCATTCTAGAAAAAGCTTGTTGTTATAAATAAATATATTGCATTGTTTCCGATTTTCTGGCAAAAGAGACAAGCTGGAAGCCGATCTGCTAATCCGGATCCTAACTTCATAAAGGTGACAGACAGAAAAAATGTCCTCCAGGACAAGTCCTCTTCAACGGCATATGCGTGGACACTGATTAACAATGTATTATTTATTTCTCAAGAGGTAGAATGAACTACGGGAAACGATTTCAGATAATAATAAATTAACGCTTTGCCACCTATAAAACGTCGCATATTATGGACACTGAATTTTAATTTTTAATCGACTTCCAAAAAACGAGTTTCTCATTCGATTGTTTTTTTTTAAATTTTGTTACCTCTGTGGTATTTCGCACGAAAATATTATGCGAAAAGAAAGATTTTCTCCGGAGACCTGTGAAATCAAAAATCTAAACAGGTAAGGTTGTTGCGGTATTTCGTCATTAAATTTTCTCTAAAATTCCCCAGTGATCTTAGTATTAATTTCCCGGTAATTTTTCGTATTTAAAATACCCAGTATTTTAAACGGAATTTAAGGGAAACGATCCCGAAGGTAAAACGGCACTATTATACTATCTAAACCGTATCGAATACTAATAACCATTTGCCGTGTACTTGTTGTTTTTGTGTTGTTTTAGAATTTTGCAAACCAGCAATGTAAAGCGTTCAAGCGTGCGCGCGGTGCGTGGCGCAGCGCGGTGCAGGTCGTTTGTTGACCTCGAGCGTCAGTCAGCTTTGCCAAAGGCTTTGCTTTTTACATTTCGAACACAAAAAATGGTAATAAAACATGTTTTTCGTAGTATTTTATCTGCAATCACCAGCACTATCACCAGCTGTCATTTTCGGGAGCGTTTCCCTAACAACCTTTATGGACAAATGCTATTTTTTTAAATCTTATTAATATAGATATTGATGGATGTGTTTAGACTAATCTAATGAAGGTAAAATTAAATCTTAAATCGCTGTATTTTTCTCTACTGTGTTTAGCAATTACCAAAGTGATGCCTAAGACGAAGACATGACTAATAAAATACGGGCATATGTTAGGGAATACTAAGCCGAAAAGAGTATTCATCATTATGAACATCTTTTACTATGGCACCAACCCTGAAATCACGAAAATGTTCTATAGAACAGCTGATATTTTTTTCGCGATTTCAGTGTTGGTCCCATAGTAAAAGTTCTCTATTCTATTGATAAGATAAAGACTAACCCTTAATAGTTTTTTTGTAGTACAAGTGGCGCCACGTCTGTGGTCAATTCAGGAACTACAACTTTGTTTTAGATATTTTTCAACTCGCGGAATAATGAACACTTTACAAAATCAATAGAGCAACTACGCGGGGCTAAATATTCTATCACTATCCTGTATCTACTTCCGTTCCTGAGATACAAGGAAATCACAAAGTCGTAGGTTTTTTGACCGAGATTTTTAGATGCGGCGAAGACGAAATGTTTGCCAATAGATAGAGCATCCGTCAATTTAAAATATACTACTGACAAATGATAATGTTCGTAAAACATTTAGCAATGTTGCAGCCTCATGCGGCACCACTGCTCATTATCTGCTGTTTTTTTTATCATCACAACTAGAGTTGGCTCATACAAATGAGACTAACTTGGCAAAAACTAATTTTTAATGAAATTTGGCATTTCGGAAGTAGTGTTCCGGACATAGGATAAATAGCAGAAAACGTCTACTAATTATGTTTTACCTAGCGAATGAAACGCCACTGCGAGTTATTTCGATTTAAGCGCCATCTAGTTCCGTTATAAGGTACTAATGTAGACGTGTCTTGCACCTTTTAGCAGTTTTATCAGAAATATTTTAGTTTTGCCGCATTTTTCTGTCATAAAAAGCATCACACATCCTTCCTCATGATACACACTATTTCCTCAATAAATATCACTAAGATTGGTTCAGCCGTTTATTATTAAATAAGTTAGTGAGGTCTTACTTCATTATATAAATTGGATCGCTTACAAACCACAGAATAAATTAGGGTTTACCGATGGGGAAGAAAAATTCTTCAGTGGCGACCACGAACCGGAAAACGCAGCGTAAATAGGCCTCCCACTAAGTGGACTGACGACATTGTGAAAGTCGCGTGCAACCGATGGAGGCATATGGCAGATTGTCGTTCATTGTCGGGGGAGGCCAGTGAACGTCTTCTGGCTCATGATAATGATGATAAGGATATTACATCACACTAATATTATAAGTGCGAAAGTTTTTGTGTAAGTATGCAAGTAGGTAAGTATGTAAGTGTTAGTTCCCGTTCAACTCTGCAACGGCTGAACGGATTTGAATAAAATTTAGGATTAAAAGTAAGGAGGTAGCTTACACCCTGGATTAACGCATAGGCTACTTTTTATCCCGGAAAATATTCGGTTTCTGTAGAGTAACGGGTAAAACCGCGGGGTGCAGCTAGTTAAAAAATATTTCTTTCACACTTCCGTTTCTAGATTATTCAATTCGATTCAATTTACTTATTCAATTATCTGTTACCTTTTCCGATTCGTTTCAATTAATGTTTATCTACAAGAAATTGATCATGAAATTTACAATTGAGTATTGTAGAAAACTGCGGAAACAAAATTGACGAACTTCGTAAGGACTGAGCGAATGAGCGTTTTCAGATGCACTGATTGATCTCCATGGTGCGTAATTTAGTTTTTTTTTATCGGTTTCGCAAGGGTTTCGTTATATATAATACGTATGTACAATGTGTTACTGAAAGGTTCTACAATATTGCAAGGTATGTATGTATTGGTTTTTTGTAGTGGTAGGACTCTTTTGCAAGAGTCCGTCTGGGGAAGTACCACACCTTTGCCAGCAATTCAACCGATTTCCGAACAAAGGAGACAAGCTGGAAGCCGATCTGCTAATCCGGATCCTAACTTCATGAAGGGTGACATACAGAAAAAATGCCCTCCGGGACAAGTCCTCTTCAACGGCATATACGTGGACACAGATTAACAATTTATTATTTATTTCTCAAGAGGTAGAATGGATTACGGGAAACGATTTCAGATAAAAATATACAATAGCGCTTTTTTTACCGACTTCCAAAAAAAGAGGTACACAATTAGTTTTTTTTTTTTAAATGTTTGTTAAAATTCTTCTCGTGTAGGTTTTCGATTCGATTTCATTCATTTTGATTTCGACATTTTTCTATGAACAGCTGATATTGGGCCCATAGTAAAAGTCGTTCATAATGAGTACTATAAGCCCTTTTCGGCATAGCATACCCTTTCCTTATAGCTCTGTATATAAATATCCGTTTCGAAAGTTTTGTAAATTGCTGAGAAAAAATTGAGATCCCTGCCGCTGACATTTCTATTTCGTCGTCCTGACGTGTGGTCACGGCTGGTAGACACGTCTAGTCGAAATAACTGGATGATGATGACGCGAACTTGCGAATGTATATTCTTCGTTCGATGTAAGTAGGTAGGTAGACAGGTACCATGCAACATGCGGAAGGCAGTCCCCGGAAGATGCCAAGTCTGGGCGCTGCCTACATCAGAGCTGTCACTAAGCTGTGCCTCAGGGTTTGCGCACGTTGAACTAGAGGAAGCGGGCGCGGGCGCGGGCGCGGGTGCGGGCGATTTCGTGCCCACGTTGGCCGTTGGCGTTTGCGCGGGTGCGACGTGTGACTTATCTGAAACCGCGAGAGAAACAAAGGCTGGGAGTTTTTTGGCGGGAACGTGAAGAAGTCATGTCGCGTTATTGTATTACTTTCCAAAACTTGTGTTATTTCAAGTGTTAATGTGTAAAGTTCTTCGTGCTGTTTCCAAAGCTCCATAGAAATCTCTAGTAAAGTCTCCACCAATTTACTGGGGCATGACGTCGACTTGACCGTGACTTACTTTGCTTGACTTAGACTATGACTGAGACTTATTTTAATTGTGAAATATTTGATTTAACCTGAAATATAATAATACTTGACACTGGCTAAATACACAACGTGTGGAGCCTAAACATAAGAGAGAAAAAAACAACGATATTCGATATTGTCGTGACAGTCGCGAGCTTGCCCGCTATTTCCACCTGCGTTTTGTACGTTAGGACTTGCATATAGTACGCCATACATTTAAAATTTCGCGCCCGCGCCCGCTAGTTAACGTGGGTAAGCACTTCGGTGCAAGGTGTAACATTCACGCGATTATTTTATAACACCTCTAATAAAGCTTTACTGAAGCATGAATTGGTTGACTGATGATGTTTTTTTCTTTATTATATTATTCGTTTAAAAAAAAAAAAAAACACAACAGTTTTCAATAATAGAGAACAGAAGTTTCTATAAATATGCACTGGTTCGCGGATACATGGCAGGACGATTGCTATTTGATACAATCAGTCAACCCACAGATCCACCTAACTACGGATAGTTCAACGTGCGCAAGCCACGAGGCACAGCTTATGATGAAATGGTTACTATTCAAATTCAAAAATTAAATAATTATTTTATTAGAAACAGTTACCCAGCCCCAGTTATAGGACTGGGACTTGTATTTATCGCACAATACTAGAATTAGTACAAAACTAAACACTGGCGAAATACACTGCGTATGAAGCAAAAAAAGAATAATAAGAATTTCTCCGTACCATTACCGAATGAGTTAGCTTAAAGGTCAAGCAGAGATTGTAACGATCATGTCGCAGTTTAAAGCACTAGCGAAATCTTACGGCCTTATCAGTACTACAATCGGATTGTGTATCTTTCAATGACCATTAGCACTCTTCTTTCTATAAAAATTATAGATGTGAGCGAGCATCTTCTCAGCCAACAAAATCGCTGTTGTCTTTCACTTGAGACGCCGCCGTACTCGGACGCATGTTTTTTGCGATGTAGTCCATTGCGTCATCGCAGCGTGCGCTCTGTGCTGCCACATTGTAGAACATTCGTACGATTTAGCAAATGCTGTAATTAAAGGGGATTGCCAATGAGGCGTTTTCCAAAAAAAAAAGAAATCCTGGTAATAAAAGTACCCAATAGATGGCGTTAGATGTAACTTGAACTTTTGCTGTCATTGTCAAGACATGAAAGACAAAAAAATGTACGTGTGCCTTTTTTTCTCGTGTTTTTTGGCTCCACATGTGTATTTAGACAATTTCAAGTAATTTAACTATGTATTGGACTTCATTTGAAATATTACAATAGTTGACACTGGCTAAATACACAACGTGTGGAGCCAAAATTTACGATTTAAAAAATAAACATAAAATATTTCGACAGAAATGACAATGACAGGTAAAACGATAGGACTATTACGCCATCTAGTAAGTATTTTAGAACTTTATTTTTTTTTGGAATACGCCTCATACTTTCGAAAGTTTTTTTTTTTAAATCTTAAATTTTGGCTCCACACGTTGTGTATTTAGCTAGTGTCAAGTATTGTATTATATCAAATGTAGTCAAATATTTCACGATAAAAACAAGTCTCAGTAATATAGTCCAAGTCAAGCAAAGTATGTCACGGTCAAGTCAATGTCATACCCCAGTAAATTTTACTGAAGTTTCTATAGAGTATTGGCAACAACACGAAAAGTCACGTTTCACGATTACACTATTCACCAACACTTGCGCACGTTCGCGATCGCTAAAAATCCACCAATTTTACATATTGTTTGCGAGTGGTTTTGTTTCGTCACATATTCTTCCTTTTCAGAAATTGGTATCTGACAAGATATCAATTTCAACTTGCAAAAATAAAGCAGTGCATACATTTCCCACTGATGAAACCTTGAAGTGACAGTGAATTAAAGCAACCAGAGTAGATGTAAACAGAAAATTTGTTTTTATTTTTATTTTTTCACAAAACCAAACCAAGAACCAAATAAACTAAAAGTACCAAAGCTTTCAGAGTTTGCAAGCTGAAGTGGCAATGGACAGGCCACATCACTTGAAGTAATGGCCGCCACGAACTGGAAGATCCAGCGTACCTTCCACTAGGTGGACCGACGACATTGTGAAAGTCGCAGGCAACCGATGGATGCAAATGGCTCGTTGTCGGTCGGGAATATGTTCAGCAGTGGACGTCTTCTGGCTTCTGATGATGATGATGATAAGTCCGCGTTGGATGTCTATTACGTGAATATTAATGCAAATGCTCAGATCATTTTCCCCGAGGATCAATGAATTTCGTTGTATTCATTAATTTTTTATAAAACATACTTATTACTTACAATATGACTTGTCTTTTATGTGGCAAGCAAAGGTTGCTTAAAATAATAGCTTGAAATGATATCATAAAATAGAATGAATAGACTTGTAAAATATCATACTTTAGTTGAAATATTACATTACTTGACCACTGGCTAAATACACTAAATGTGGAGCCAAAAAAATATGAGGATAAAAAAGGTACACATACATTTTATGTCTTTCATGTCTTGACAGTGACAGAACAAGTTCCAATTAGAGCTATCGCCATCTATTGGGTACTTTTATCACCAGGATATATTATTTTTACAAAACTCCTCTTTCATTGCGTTTAATTCGCGCACCTGGCAACACTGCAACCAGTGAAATAGTACGTGCTACTTTGTGCACTCGACAGCTACAGCGAATGATGTCAAGATGTATTAATGGTAACTACTATTTGTACGGTGAAAGGATGTTATGGATGTTGGACTCTTTTCGCTTATGTCGCCCATCGGCAAGTGACCACCCATCATCATTATACTCATCATTATGGACAACTTTTACTATGGGCTCAACCCTGAGAAAAAAAAACTGCTTAGAAACATATAAACTAGACATAGTAATTATATTGAATATCAAACACACTGTGGTATAATAAGCACACGAGTGGAGCTGGAATCATTCTGGTTCTACTATTCTATAGATGAATATATGAAAGACAAATAACTATTTCATAGGTTCTGGGAGCTAAATCTTAGTTTATAAGATAAGCTGGCTGTCCTCCTCTCATTCGCGTCAACTAGGTATTTAGCAGTGCGCGACGGGGTCCACGATTGTTCCTAGCATAAGTTATAACATCTAAGTCACACATAATGCAAATAAATAATATGAATATGAATATGGTCCTGGACAAATAAATTCGCCAGTCCGTCAACCATTCCAGGGGCGCTAGTCTCGACTTTTCGCTACAGCACTTTGCGACCGAATTCGGTCGCTATGACGCAAAAATTCAACAACTAACACGAATTGTTAAAAAAAAAACGCAAACAAAGCGTTGAATTTTGCGTCATTGCGATCAACTTCGGTCGCTATGACGCAAAATTCGACAACGAACACTAATTGTTCTGAAAAAACGCAAAAATAGCGTTGAATTTTGCGTCATAGCGACCGAATTCGGTCGCAAAGTGCATAGCGAAAAGTCGAGACTAGCGGCCCTGGTCCCTCGGAGTAACGATCGGATCGAATGCTATGAATTACCCCACACTGGACTCGCTTGCTTTGGCTCCTCTCCATCCTATGGTTGCCTGGAAGAGATCGCTTTCAGCGATAAGGCCGCCAGTTGTTACACTACTTTTTAAGCCTGTTTATAAATTATGTAAATTTTTGTGTGAACAATAAAGAGCTAATCTATCTATCTATCTTACTTCAACTACACAATTTTTCGGAAATAATACCTCAGAATAGCTTCGTGGGAGAAACTTGTTACCCGACTTTTTGGTGTACCGAAGCAATTTAATGGAACTTAAACATAAACATTGATCGGTGCTTTAGAAATTCGAGGAGCATTTTTTTTCTTTCTTTCCTCCTGAGAGGATTTCGGCGTCGCACGTCTTATGCATTTGCCATTGTCAAGTATACTAATATATTTTCAAGTTTTGTTAAATAATATCAAACAAGTCATAGTCACAGTCAAAGTCGAGCAAAGCAAGTCACGGTCAAGTCCTAGTCATGCTCCAGTAAAGTGGTGAAAACTTTACTAGAGCTTGCTATGGAGTTTTGGAAACAACACGAAAATTCACGTTTCACGACATTATACCATTCACCAACACTCGTGCATGTTCACGAACACTTAACGGGTAAAAATTCACAGTTTTTACACATTAACACTCGAAATCACACAAGTAATGGAAAATAATAAAATGACGCGACATGATTTCTTCACGTTCCCACCAAAACTCTCGAGTAGCATTATTAATTTTATTGTATTTGATAGTTAGTTAGGTTTTTTTTTAACTATCCCTTTATTAACTAAGCAAAATAAATACAAACAACAACTACCTAAACTACTTCGCCTTCATAAAAATTACAGTTGGAGTATCCAGAGACCATTAAAGGTCTATAGATAATCCAAATGTTCAAGCCCACTACCAGTTGGCAGCGTACCCAGCATGCTGGCGGCATTACCACGCTAAATTAGTTAGGTGGATCTGTGGGAGGACTGATTGTATCAAATAGCAATCGTCCTCGCATAGATCCGCGAACCAGTGCATAGTTATAGAAACTGTTCTGGGCCCCTATCGGAGAAATGACATTTTTATCTCGGTCACACTCACTCCCATTAAATTCTAAATGAGAGAGATAGTGATGGAGGTAATCTCGAGCGCACAGGATTAGGGTCCCTGTTCTGTGTTCTGTTCTGTTTTCTGAATGTTATTGTGAATTTAGAAAAAAAAAATGCGAATAATACAATATTGAAAAAAAAATATACCTCAGAATAAATGCGTGCTTTTGCATCTTCTTAACATTTTAAGTGTCATTTAAGTCGCTTTAATAGCGATTGCAGCGCCGTATCTGCGGAGCAAGTTATCGTGAATAAATTCTATAATGATTTAGCACAGTTTTAGAATACCATATAACAGTATATTTTTTACTTATTTTGTTGTATGGGACAAGCATACTATGATGTAGTTATTATTATGCTAACTGTCGCAACTCATTGGGCATTGTTTTTATACGTGCTTTGTAAACCATAGTTAGAACATCAATTTTTTCGCCCGATAGAATTGCATAATCTTGTCAAAGATAATGGCTCATTTTAAATTTGCATTCTAATGCATTCAACCTTAATAAAAATCAGTCTACTTTCTATCGCCAATTATAAATTTAAAAAAAAAGGAAAAAATATCCTCCACATGTCTCTGGCCCAAAACAAAACTTGTTACTCTGTAGTACAATTGAACTACTCACCATGTCATCATTTCAAGCTTAATAATCTTTATTGGACTTCAATCATTGCTGTTTTTGTGCAGTATCACTACCAAAATTTATTAAAAAGCAGCAATGTATGGCAGACAATTCGAAATGGCATCGATATGATTTAAAACTGAGATGCACATATTACAGAGCCCCTATCACAAAATGGAAAGGAGATACACTTTCCACCAAGTATATAACGGTCGTGGGGATCTCAGAACGCAACAGTCACCTCAAAGATATTCAACGAACCATCTAAACCGTTCAACATGATCGCTTTTGTAAGTTTTTTTAAAATTTAAAAGTGCAGTGATATAATCGGAAGTTTTGCAATATTCGGAAGTGAAAAAGGGTGAATGTGGAACACTAGCTTTGCCAAAAAAAACCGAAAGTGGAACACCAAAAAGTTCTCTATGGTTTAAAATATAAGTAATCCCACGGAAGCCAAGTCTAACATTAAAAACACAAAAAACATAATCACGCGTACTAAATATTATGCAAAATTATACATTAAGTGCTCGAGACGCATCAAGTCTCTTGACTTTATTATTATGTTGTTATGTCATGATTACAATGTTGACTTCCTATTTCATCTTGCGGTGAAAGGACTACAATTACGGTAGCCAATTCACAATATCGGAACGAGTATTTAAATGGCACTCAGTGCTGCAACCAAGCCAGTGAAACTGTATTGCATGCCTAGCCATTAAAGTTCCATGATGATAAAAGTTACTTATCAAAGCTTCCTCAATTTTTTTTTTTTTTTTTACCGTATTGCTCCACGGACTCCGGGGTCCGTGCCATTTATCAAGTTTTACAAAATTTTATCAACTAAAACGGAATATAAAAACTAAAGACTTTACAAAAGGAATATACCAACGAATATGCTAATAAAGAGCTAAGTGCTATTATAGATTTGCGTATATACTCCGAGCAGTCCAGCTCCCGCAAGCAGCACCCGTTCACGAGTTGACGCATGTGCCAGCCAAGCCTCAAATCAATTTAAATTGTTAGAACTTTGGGCTAAAAAGTTAATTATTATTTCGTTATTACGAACAATTTTTGAACAAAATATTTATCATTAGCTGATCTCTCTGCATCAGCGTTGCTGGTATATCGGCGTACCCTCGAAGGGTAATCAGTTGATTCAAATATTCAATGTCATCGGACGCTGTCAGCCCATTAAAGGAACAACGAATACGTCGTTATGTCAGCAAAAACATAGTGGACCCAAAAAATCCTTAAACAGCAGTAACATTAATTTAAACGGAAATCACGGAGTCAAGGCATTTTAAAAAAAACAAGTGTTGGATTTGAATTATTGATGCGCAATGGTATACCAACCGATGGTGTACCGACCAGCCTAGGAACTATGGAAATGAATTATTAAAATGCCAATGGTAGATTCCCCAATGCAATTTCGTCATTCGCCTAATATAAAACGCCTTAAAATTTCTTCCAGAAAACAGCAACCGTACTCCTCCTCGCCGCGCTATCATCAGCGCGCCCCTCCGACGAATGGGAGCCCGAAGGCCACTCCCATTCGGAACACACGAAGCCCTACCACGTGACGGTGGTGAAGAAGATTGGGGTCCCGATTCCGCACCCAATCGCGGTCTCCGTACCGCAGTACGTGAAGATTCCGATACCGCAGCCCTACCCAGTCCACGTGACGGTGGAGCAGCCGATACATGTGCCAGTCTACAAGGTAAGCTTTAGACCAAAGCTGCAGCTGCTATGCTATAATCCTAACAGCCTTCAAGCAAGGTAGCATAACCACTCTGCTGTGTCTCCCATCTCTTGGGAGACAAAGATCACAAAACAATAATTCTAATCAGCTTAGAAGGTAAGCTCGATGATAGCGATAACGCTATTTTTCGTAGTTGTATGCCATTCTATACCGTACATCACTTCAAAGGTCATTACCAAAGTACATTTTTCAGAAGAACTGTTATGGAAACCTACAAACATTTTTTTCCGGATGTCCTGCCGCTATCTGGAATGTTCTTAAGACCTAGACAGAGAATCAATTTCCATGATATCACCGATAGAACCCGCTTTGCTTAATCTCGTCAGCTCATTCCACAAGGGCCATGAAAATGCTAAAATTCTATGAATAAATACAGAAATCTCTTTTCTATAAAGACATTATTTTTAACATCTGAGGCTTTTGTGTACTCTCGGTAAAAAAAGGGGTGTTATAAAGTGTCTGTGCCATCGCTCTCAAACGGGAAGTCTGATTAGAATGCGATTTTATTTTATTGAAAACAGTTGTCATGGCGGTGGTTCTTAGATACGTAAGCTGAAATTCTAAATCATCAAAATCGTTGTGAGAACTTCAACAAAATAAACATTATAGCTCATATTCTGATTATGTAAATTTGATCGAACCAATTACCGTTGCTAAAGTGACTCGTGAGAGTCACTTTAGCACTTTAGTAAAAGTGAATGGTGGTTGTAAACGCCAAGGAAGCGTTCTGTAACATTCTCCTGAATAGACTTCCGTAATGGATGTTTTAATCAACCTGGTCTGTCGCTTTTTGCACCTTTTTTTTTTTTTTGCTCTTTTGCACCTATTGTAGCCCTATTATTTATTCTGCTACTTATTATGTAGGCTGAGTTCGATCAGTTGGCAGCCCGAAAGCAGCAGCTCTGATCAGGATGAATTTAATTTTATTCATAAAATATTCTATGATCTAGCACTGATATAATTGAAGCTTGTAGAAAGAGGATAATATTAATGACCGGAGTCATCATCATCAGCCATAAGACGTCCACTACTGAACATAGGCCTCCCCCTACAATATTGTATTACAAAGCTTCTATTACAAAAAGCGTGCTGGCGTTCAAGTTGTATTGCTGCTGATACGTATTTATAAAAAGATATGACCGGAGTAGGAAATGTCAAAGTAGATGATATATTCGTAGATTTTACGGTAGTACCAGGCGGTTCTTAAATACTGAAACCATAGTATCATAATCATAATAAAATCATAGTCAAAGATGTGGCAAAAAGATGGTCATCACAACTGCGGTAACGAGATCCAAGCAATTTACAGTGAAATAATCGCGATAGATATCGCATCAATTCCATTGTAGTTTTAAGTGCTATGTCATGACATAATACACCATCCATGCCACTGCACCGATTATTATGTAATGCAACTGGCCACATCGAAAGTAAAAGTGCGGCCAGCGAACCGAGCGCAAAAAAAAAACAAACGCGTTCTTTGACATTTGTAACAGATAAAAGATTGCATCAAATTAATCAGATAGTTCGGCTCTTGTTTTTTTTTTGTTTTTGCGAACCGTTTCTTTCATTTGTACCAGTTTACTGTACGCGGTTGACCACAAAGCTGTGGAACAGTAAATACATTAGTTATGGTCAAAGATACATCGAAGAGGCTCTGGCTAATGAGACTCCTGATTTCCATCGTTGGAAGCTTGAAGACAAGTTTAAAATTGTTGTATTATTGTTCTTGCAGGTAGTTCCTCAAATCATCGAAAAGCCGGTGCCATACACGGTGGAGAAGCCTGTCCCCTATGAGGTGGAGAAGCCCTACCCCGTTGAGGTCGAAAAGAAGGTTGAGGTCCCAATCCCCAAGCCCTACCCCGTCCATGTACCGGTCTACAAGCACATCTACCACCACAAAGGAGGCAAGCACTAAACATTTGATGTCGTAGCGATTAAAGCCCGCTTTGCGAGCTCTTCGCTAATAAATGTCACTGTCAACTGTCAGTGACTAGGGTTGCCCTGTGTAAATAAAAATACAAATAATAAGACTAATGTAGATCTGATGGAGATGTATTTCCACCAGTTATGACTACAGTTGGTTAATTGTGATAATTTATTGTGTGTACAATAATGTTGTTGATTGTTGTTGCTATTGTATGCAATCGTTGTTGACTATTGTGTAATTGTTGTTGAATTTTTGTACTTAGATAAGATATAAAAAGTATTAATACATAACTTTTTTTTTAATTCGCCAGTGCTTACCAAAATCCTTCCTACGTAGACGTTGTACTTTTTTAGGGTTCCGTAGTACTACAAGGAACCCTTATAAGTTCGCCATGTCCGTCTGTCTGTCTGAATCCTTTACAGCCATACAAAATTCAAACAAAATTTGGAACAACGATAGTCTTAAAGACTAAAGTTTCAAAGAATAAAATTAAACTTTTTTTTTATAAAATAAGGGTAGCTCCCATATTGTAGGGGATAATTCGCCTAAAAAGTCGCCTGTACCCTACATGTGGGGTATCATTGAATGGGTCTTTTAAAATTATGTTAATGTTTCCTATATAGCAGACGTACTGCTTACGAAATATGGGCCGACAAAGTTACTTGCAATGTGTCCGAGACATCAATTTCATTGGAGTAAATGAAAGAGACCACTATGGTTATATTTCCTTTTCTATAAATCAGATCAGGGCCCCAGTGGAGACACCAAACACGGGAGTTCCATAGAAAAAATTAAAAAAGTCGTTTGTATGAAACGCACTAGAACTGAATACCGATAGAGATAGTGCGATAGAGTCAAGCCATCGATAGAGCAAGAGAGCGATAGCCCATTATTTCTAGTACACGTTTCATACATGTTCAAGTCTCTTTTTTATACAAGGCACTTGCGCTAGACTGGGAGATACCTTCACTAATTTCACAAATCTGCAACCCAGTAGAAGCGTGTATCACATTAATATTATAAATGCGAAAGTTTGTGCGTAAGTTTGTAAGTGTGTTTTTCCCGTTCAACTACCGTACAACTGAACGGATTTGGATGAAATTTGGTATGGAGGTGCTTGTACCCTGATTAACATAATACTACTACTGCTACTTTTTATCCCAGCAAAAAAATTGACTTCTGTAGAATAGCGGGTGAAACCGCGAGGCGCTGCTAGTAACTCGTTACTTTCACTGCCTAGGTCAAGGCTCCGATCGACCTTATATAATACGCACCAAGACATTTCGCGAGCCACATGCACACAATATTTCCCACCCATTGCTTGATTAGCGAACACTTTGTTCGAATTTTACCATATTAAAGCGGCAATAAATACAGAAATAGTTTGAAAGTCGCGGTTCTGAATTCCTGCATGAGGACGTTGTATCAATGTTTACTTACTAAAGATTTTTTTTCAGAATTTCAGATTTTTTTAAATTTAATTTTAATTAAATAAATTTAATTTGCTGAAGTATTTTTTATGCGCAAGTAACAATTTCCAAACACTACAATACCGGCCTCCAATCGCGCCCTCAGCTGTCTCGCTTACACATTTTACTGAAATAACAGTAACAGGTTTGAAGTTTACAAAAAAGAAATTCGAAAAAAAATGAGTTTTGGCGGGAACATGCAGAAGTCATGTCATTGTACTATTATCCAAGTAAAATCACTGGATTTTCATCCGTGTTCGTAAACAGGCACGACAGTTGTTGCTAATGCTACATCTAACGTCAGGAAACATAACTATTCGTGTTGTTTCCAAAACTCTTTTGAAGTCTCTAGTAAAGTTTTCACCACTTTACTTAAAATGGCTTTTTACTTGAATACTTTTATTTGACAATATTTTTATAAACTAGGCACTAGCAAATGCACGAGACGTGCGAGCTAAGCCCTCGAAGGATGAAACAAATTAAATAAAAAATAAGATTATCAAAACGAGCATTTAAATATTTCTGATCAGATATATGCCGCGGTCCGGCCGGACCATATCCGCGCGTCTGCTAGGGCTATAATCATTCCCATCTGCAGTCAAATGTATGAAATAATCATGACACCGAGCACCGCGGACAAACGATTGGTTCCGCCCTTACGCGGTAGGGGGCGCCCGCATCACCCTTTTTAGAGTTCCGTGCCATGCCACTTGTACAGTTTTTTTTTTTTTTGTCCTTTCCGGACTTTGGCGTCGCACGGCTTGTGCATTTGCCAGTGTCAGTTCTTTTTTTGTTTGTTTTTCACTTGTACAATATTGACGTCGATTCTGTTGTACTATTTTCTAAACTAAATCGGCAGCTCTAAAATTTTTGCCATCTTATTCTTATATTTTGAAATGAAAAGAGACACAGTTTTTTTTTGTTGTGCCAGATTATATTAGCGAGGGATAGAACACAGTCGAGGACATTATCAACGTATGCGCACAATTCGCTCTTGACCATTTGTTTTTTTTTTTCTTTCGCGCGTTTTATTTAATTTCTTTTTTCTTCATGGGCAGTTCTACATTTAAAATAATTTCCTACCAGCCAGTTCACTTCGCTCTTGTCCATTTTAACTTTTTTTCTCGCGGCACACCTGCCAGCCCCCTACTGCGTGCCCAGCGTTGCCCTTTCATGCCGACGGATTAATGCCAGCTTTGCCTTATTTGAAGAAAAAAAGATGAACCACGGGTCAAGTTGTTTTGTTGTAGGTCGAATTTGGAATGTTTTATTTTACTTGAATTGTTTTATATGACCAATGACAGTGAGCGTTATCTGGGGACATGGAGTGTCCCCGCCAAGTCGAGCGCACGGCCGTACCATACTTTTCTCGAAGCAACTCACGGCACTTTTAAGCCCCCTGTATCTTCGTTGTTAGTAAAGCTATCAATATTAGACATCTTTAGATATTCCTATAATAATTAAGTGACTTGGCAATCGGCGACTTAATAACTAATATTTTATTTGAATTTATTAGCGATCTGAGAAGGTATTTCCACGTAGCAACGCTTAATTTGTGCTGTGCGATCGCACATTTTTTTTTTGTGTTTCTAAACACTTTAGGAGGCTAGTAAAATGTTATTATTGCTAGAGTAAACCCGACCCACGCCAACTGCGATCCATTTCATCTAAGTGCTCGCATTATAGCATCAATCTCAGTACAACAGCTCTTTTAGAACCCATAAACACATTAATATAACAATAACTGTGGCATTTCTAAATTAATATCAAAACAAACAGCGTAAAAGCGCGCGCCGCGGATCGCATCCGTACGTTCAAACGTAAGTTTACGCGGGAAAGGTAAACATCGCTGAAACAACGTTGAAAACTCCGTAATCCGGCTTATTATAATCCTTAACGTAAAGTAATACAGCGTAAAATCAAATAAAAACACCATTTCGGAAGGTATTTTGGATATTAGATCGGATTTAGCGAGGTTTATAAACAAACTACGTTGGAAGAGTTTGCGCGCGAAATCTGGATAATTTCGCGCGCTTCGTCAACAAACATGGCGGTCTGCAAGCGTGCCAACTGAAACGAATGTGTCGAAATATCGAATTAATTACGTCATCCGAGTGAGGAGATGAAGAAATAACGGGCGGTAATGGCGAGGAAATTCAATTATGAATAACAGACTAGATTGATCGCAAACTACTTAGTTACATTCACCATACTATGTGAACATAGAACAATAAATAAGATCGGATATACTACGTTTTTATTAATTTTATTGTAGATGGTAGTTATTCATGCAACACAGGCTTGGAATTAATTTTATTCATAAGCTAAATAGGCCTGCGCAAATTACACACACGTACAGATTTTCTTTGTTTTTTTTTGAGAAATAGTTTTATAAACGGGAATGCCACGTGATAATCACATCTTTCCTTACTTGACCTATATTTATGACCAAACACCATTATATAAAATCCTATTAAATCTAGAAGTTCCTTTTCCTACAAATATACAACAACAACAATGTTTGCTTATTAATAATTCTATCCCCATTTATAGCGCCTTGGCTTCATTTATATTGAGGCTTGACAAAAAGTTGTATAAATATAAATTTTCTTCATATATTTCTTCATCTCATTTTTTTATCCTGTGTATCCTTATCCTTTGACGATATCCACTCATATCTCCTACGATTGTAAATATTTTAAATTCCCAATAAGTAATTCAATATTTCACGTTTCCCCATAATTACATTTTTTAAAAAAACCTTACGTTGGGGTGCGTCAGACGTGCACAAGACGTGCGACGCCAAAGTCCTGCAAGGACAAAAAAGGAGTTTTGGCGGGAACGCGAAGAGGTAATGGCGTCATTTTATTATTTTCCAAAACTTGTGCTATTTCGAGTGTTAATGTGTAATAATGGTGGATAAACCATTAAGTTTAGTGTTCGTGAACGTGCACGAATGTTAGTGAATAGTATAATGTTGTGAAACGTGACTCTTCGTGTTGTTTCCAAAACTGCATAAAAACCTCCAGTAAAGTCGCCACGAGTTTACAGGGGCATGACGTGGATTTAACCGTGACTTATTTTGCTTTACTTAGATCATGACTGAGAATTATTTAAATTGAGAAATATTTGACTACACTTGAAATATTACAATACTTGACACTGGCTAAATACACAACGTGCGAAGACAAATCATAAGAGAAAAATGAAATGAAATTCTTTATTTCCAGGCAACATGGCCCATGTCATAAATACCTTAAAACTAAAATACATATAATAAAAACAATAAAATAAATGCGCAAAACATTATTATTTAGCACGTCTGTCGTCGTTGTAGCGCCAAAATCTACAGCCCCGCCAAAAAAAGGAATAAAAAAGTTTCAAGTGTAAGCAGCCCCCCCTCGGTAAAAAAATACCCTGTATCCAGTCTTACAGTTCACAATCACACATCACAAAATATTCAACACACTTTTCTGATTCAAATCTAATTTCTTTGCAATTAACACTCGCCAATTACCACCCTTGCGCATCCATCACCTCGCGTGCGAGTGCACTGCGCCTGGCCACGCCTGCACTACTGCTGGTTACTATTGTATACCCTGTGCCACTACCCTTTCTAATTAGTACCTAGGTTTACCATACAGGGTTATAAGGAAAGGGTATGGTAAGCCGAAAGGGGATCATAGTACTCATGATTGTGAACAACTTTTACTATGGGGCCAAACCTGAAACCAAAAAAAAACAGCTGTTCCATGCATTTTTTCGAGTGTCATTGACATTTTTCTATGGAACAGCTGATTGACGATTGGAAAGCTGATTGACTGATATGGAAACTAAATAAGTTTTTTAAGGAACAACTGTTTTTTTTTTTGACTCTTGCGCGGGGTGTAGACATATGGGTGTGGTTTCAGTCAAGTTATATATTTATATTTATGAATTCAGATCTGACCAAAGCGCGGCTCTCGAAGATAAAAGGCTTTTTGTCTTCAACGACATTTTCAATTAGCTCGACATATTTTTCAATAAATTTTTTGTGCGCACAGCGGGCAATGGAGGTCGCTATGCTCGGAGTTTCTTTGCGCGATAAAATCCGGAACGAGGATATTCGTCGAAGAACCAAATTCGCCGACATAGCTTTCAGAGTTTGCAAGCTGAAGTGGCTATGGGCAGGCCATATCACTCGAGGAACCGATAGCCGGTGGGGAAGAAAGGTTCTTGAGTGGCGACCTCGAACCGGAAGACGCAGCATAGGTAGGCCTCCCACTAGGTGGACTGACGATATTGTGAAAGTCGCAGGCAGGTGGATGCAAGTGGCACGGTTGTCGGTCGGTGTGGCGCTCTAAGGGGAGGCCTATGTTCAGCAGTGGACGTCTTATGGCTGATGATGATGATAATGATTTTACAATGTTTTGTTTGTTTTTTACTGCAGCCTGCTATGTCGCTTTCTCTATTTTTCGGCAACTTTAACTCAAACAAATAGAAGTCCATCTTTCCAGCACCTTAAAAAATTATAAAAACGTTATTCCCACCTAATCAAAACAAAACATCTAAAAACACCCATATCCCGTCACCTTGACCAAACAAACCATCGGAGTTGACATACCAACCTTTGAATATTCCTGATAACCCATCTTAAAGTCCGGCCAACTTATATGTTGATTCCAAAGGCGGAGCTACTCTCGTATTTCCCGAACAAAACTTATAGGCTTACCTTAAAAAATTCTAGTTCCATATTTTGGCCAACTCTACAGATAATTTTGCCGCTCTGCTAATCGAACTAACCGATCGAACCACGACCATAGACAATTTATCGCTCGTCTATATCTTTTTAAGCTTTACGACATTGACACAAGGGTTTTTAAAGAGGCGCGCGCGGCAAAGTTAGCCACGTTCGGCCAGTCAGCATTCTCGGTGTCGAAGCAGAGACATCTCAATTCTTGTGTTATCTGGCATCATAACGCTGGCGTGTTTGATGTCGACATCATGACTGGCATCTCGGGTTACATTGGGTCGCCTCTGTTATTATTGAAACAATGTACCTACTTAGGTATGCGTAATACTATGTAAGTATAAGAGTTCATACCAACCCACATACGACATGGACCAATAGAAACGTGTCAAAAATAGAATCGTCTACATTTATTAAGTGTCAATTGCTTTGAGAAGTTTATTCTAACAGAGGGCTATCTAGCCTACTGAAAAAAGTCTGAATACGTCTGAAAAAAGTATTAAAAAATAAATTAAGAATCGGACTGTAAAATTTAGATATGCTCAATGTTTTTTAATTTCCTCTGTAATTTTTATATTCAATTAATGTTGAAAAGGTGCGAACGAGATAGCTGCAAATCAGGGGAGTAGCTCTTAAACTGTCATTTAGGAGGTTCACTATCCTAGGCCAAGCAACGCCTATATATAACCAAAGGGCAACGCGCATTGCCAATGACCTATCCAGAGGCCGCTGAAGATGACTTTTGAGCTGGACCGCCTGCTTGTTAGAAAAAAATAAGAAGTTATTTATTATCATCTTGACTAGCCTTGTGGCCACAGATGAATCAGTGAGTGGATTTCCGCCTTCTGATCTATAGGTTGTGGGTTCGATTCCCACCCAGGACAAACATTTGTGTAACGAACACGGATTCTTTGTCTGGGTGTTACTATGTATTCTATGTATTTTATTCCAAAAAAAATAAGTATTTCTGTATTTTATCAGTTATCTGGTTCCTATCGTACAAGCTTGCTTAGTTTGGGGCGAGATGGCGCTGTGCAAAAAACGTCCACCCAATATATCTACTCTACTCTAACTTACTTAAACTTTTATCTCAATTAATAACTTAATTCCAATTTGAATAATGATTTACGGTATTTGTCATCACGTGTCATATCAAATTGGCTCCTTGTAAGATCTGCCTCCTTGACGGAAGCTCATAAAAAAACTGACAAACGGCACACAACTCTCATCAATCCACCTTCAACACCCCTTAATTCCGCCTCATTCAGACGTCAAGCCCCGCGCTAAACACACCGAGCATTAGTCAAACTGTCAAATCGACTGTCAAACTATCGAATCGCCGAACGATTACTCATCCCGACTGGAAGCCGAATTAAAAAACTACGACAATGATCTCATTCTTACGACCTCGATGATGTACCTTGAGTGATGGTCATAGACAAGTCAAAACATTAAAAAAAAGGAATTGCAGGAGTTTTGGCGGGAACGTCATGTCATGTCGCGTCATTCTATTATTTTCCAAAACTTGTGTTAATGTATAAAAATGATGGATTTTTATCTTAGACGAAGCATCATACTGGACAGACCCATGAGACGTTGCCGCTCCGACGTTCACATTGTCATGTTTCTCTTTTTATTTCACGGGTCGTCGCATAGAGTAAGCGAGAGAGCTATTGTAAGATTGGCAACGTCGCACTCTGTGTCCATTTTGTGACCGACTAGTCGGTCACAACATTGCGACCGGTCTTACTAAAAAAGCAAATTGGATCAAAATATCGCTGTGAATACTTAATATTGTTATACATAGTGGCATTATGGCGTGTTGTGCTGTGTATTGTGCATCGAGAACAACGAAAGGGGGAGTAAAAGATCCAGAATTATCATTTCACACGTAAGTCTTTTGTAGCGTTTTTTACCTAAAATAACCAGAATTAAAGCTAAATATTCGTTTCACTTAAAGAATATACATGTTTGAAGTCATACAACTATCACGCAGTGTTATTTAGTAATGCATTTAAGCATTAATTTAAGATAAATAAATGCATTGTTTTACGTGTTCCTGCTAGTGAAGTACCACTGCACGTTTCAAACTTTGTCGATATTTGGTCGATATTTATCTAATAATATTCTTGTAATATCCTACATATACTACATTAAGTGAAACATGAACCGTTAATTCCTATCCGCGTTTTATCGGCTTGATACGTATTCTATCGATAATTAATTTTAATCTTTTTGACGCTTTCGCGGCTTGAAATGTATGATAATTTGTACCAATGTTGTGTCATGGTTAAACAATTAATTAAAATAAAACATTTTGTTATAGATTTCCAAAATGTCCGGAAATCAGAAATCAGTGGATAAAGGCTGTGAGGCGCGAAAACTGGGAGCCACCTAAATACTCTCGACTTTGTTGAAAACATTTTGAAAAATCTAGTTTTATGACTGGGCTGTCAATTAAAAAACTAGGAAGAATAAAAGAAACTAGAAGACGGTGTAGATACTTATTAACTTTCATAGTTACTATATATAAACACACAACATCCTCGAACACTGCCTAGAGTATCGCGCTTTAATATTTTTTCCACTGCGATGTCTCACTCTAACGTGGGATTAAATGCACCCATGGCTAGAATGGTGCGTATGTATAATACTCTGTCCAAGACAGCCGATGTTGACATTTTTGGTGACCATATTAATATATTTAGGAAGACTTTGAGGTCTCTGACTATCTGACCAATGATGATAATTCATATAATGACTTTTAAATTATTTTTTTTGATTTTTATGTAATGACTTAATTCTATTTATAATTATAGTACCTTGCTCTTTATTATTGCATGCTGTCTTCACCTGTAAGTATTGTGACATTTAGTTCTATTTTATTATTTGTGTATATTTTTGACATTGTATTGGTGTGCACAGTAAAATAAATATCTAAATAAATATCTGGGACATTTTTGCACACACGGTCATCTGACCCCAAACTAAGCAAAGCTTGTAATATGGCTGCCAGAGACTAATATACGTACATAGATATTTTTTAAATACATACTTATATATATATTAACACCCAGATATAGAACAAACACAAATATTGATCACAAAAATGTTTGTCCTAGATGGGAATCGAACCCACGCCCCCAGGCACAGAACGTAGGTTCACTACCAACTGAGCCACCGGGGCAGTGTAGGTGAACCTAAATAAATAAATAAATATATAGTCGTACTATTTACATGGCAATTACGATTTTCGATGTTCAATAAAGTAAATATTTTTGCAAACATTGTGTTCTTAATTTACAAATTCTTAGTTTTGTACACCTGTGTACATTTTTATCGATAGATTCTGCACTAGTTTTCACTTCCCTACTCACTAAGCGCGCCAACAGAAAGTGGACACGCTGCCAAAGCAATCACTCTATCCAGTGTGATACAAGATCCTTGATTTTTATCCATTGAGTGTTCCTGAACGTGCACGAGTGTTGATGAATAGTATAACGTTGTGAAACGTGACTCTTCGTGTTGTTTCCAAAACTCAACAGAAACCTCTAGATAGATAGATAGATAGATTAACTCTTTATTGTTAACACAAATTTTACATAATTTATAAACAGACTTTAAAAAGTAGTGTAACAACTGGCGGCCTTATCGCTGAAAGCGATCTCTTCCAGGCAACCATAGGATGGAGAGTCTAGTAAAGTCTTCACCACTTTAATGGGGCATGATGTGGACGTGACCGAGACTTTCTTTACTTGACTTTGTGAAATATTTGACATTACTTGAAATATCACAATTTTTATATTTATATAGACACTGGCTATTTATATACACAACGTGTGGAACCTAAACATAAGAGAAAAAAGTAATTGCCTATAAAATCAGCGGTTCCATAGAAAAAGGACAACCAACAAAATGTTATTATTATTATTATATATTATTATTATAATTATAATGAATGATTATTATAATGAACAGTTATTATTTTTTCGCGATTTCAGTGTTGGCCCCATTGTAAAGGTTGTTCATAATTATGAGTACATACATACCTTTTAATATTGCCACACCTTTAAGTAACATCCCCTGTATAAGCTTTGCAAAAAATATACCTAATCAGTAGTTGTGTTGAACAGACTATGGACGATGAAACCAATGTTTTGGACTCTCTATGGACGATGAAGCAAATATTTTGACAAACTACTCCAAAAATAACGCACTGACAAAGTGACGCATTGTTGAAATCATCTCGATTTATGATATAATTAATCGACGTCCGAATTACGGCTCCCAAGTCGTTCATCACCGTAGATAAGTCGCGGTTCAAAATGGAAATTAACCGTTCGCAGACAACAATGGCGGCGATTTGAATTGAATTCTTTGAAGTTTCGCTCAGACATCTATCCTTTTTCAAGCGTTGTAAATAAACAACACGTCGCATTTGCGTTCGTATTTATTTCTTAATTTAAATAACTGGTGAAGACGATGTGATTTTGTTTTTGAACTTTTTCTGTGGGACAAGAATCGACAAATCTATACCAAGGCAAGGAGACTTATTTTTACTGAGACAAGATTTTCCCGCCGTTGTTGTTTTTAGCCGACTACCCAAGAAAGAGTGTAATGTTTTTGGGGTGTTTGTATTTGAGTACATGTATGTTTGTGTTTTCTATATTTTTTTTGTTGGTATTTTGGATTTCATTTGATGGTTGGATGGTGGAGGTGCTTGTGTTCCTATATTACCTCCTATAGCCTAAACGGCTTGACCGATTTTGACGAGTGAGGTGGCGTTGGATTCCTCTTTAAGCCAGAAGTGACCATAGCTACATTTATCAGTCGGTTACACTACCCTTGACTTCTATGTTTTGTTCCCAGGGCGCCGAGATGCTGCGGGCTAGTAGGTATTGTAAAATAAACGTTACCTAGTTTAGTAAGTACCTATACCACAGATCACACTAGATACCGCATCACGAGATTCATTGTTCCTACAAAAAGTCACCAAAGTTTGAGGAAGGCGCGGGTCGCGGGGTGCAGCCAAGCGTTCTCATTGGCTATCTCAAGGTTACGCCTACTCGCGCCTAACAATCAACCAGTCAGAGTAATTTCTTATAAGTGTATTTAGACTGATGTGGTGCGCTTCGAGCGTCCTGAATGCATCGTGTTATCTGTGAGCTATAACTATGCAATAGCATAGGCATACATTAAAAACCAGTAGTTCTGCGAACAGTAGCAGTAGCAAAATCGGTTAAGAGGTGGTCGTGAGTGAACTGAGACCTGGGTGCGCTAGTCTCGACTTTTCGCTACAGCACTTTGCGACCGAATTCGGTCGCTATGACGCAAATTTCGACTTTGAACACGAATTGTAAACGAAAAAACGCAAACATAGCGTTGAATATTCGCAAAATTCAAAATTCGACGCTATGTTTGCGTTTTTTCGTGAACAATTCGTGTTCAAAGTCGAATTTTTGCGTCATAGCGACCGAATTCGGTCGCAAAGTGCTGTAGCGAAAAGTCGAGACTAGCGCACCCGTGGGCTCATCCCGTAACTCTAAAAGCGATAGCGAGAGTTGCGCGAGCGGGACCGCGCATAGTGCGACTAAGTTGGTACGAGCAAGATGGGATGCTCTCGCAATCAGAATCACGAACGTTTCAAAGTTAGAGGATAACCCCGCTGGGCCCGTACCGTGAGGTGCTTATTGCGATGATTTTAATAGGCTCAGCCGAGAACGATGCGCGACACACCTTCACTCACGACAACCTCTTGACCGATTTTGCTTCTGTTCTACTGTTCGATGATTTTCCTAATATTCGAAATTCTTGTTTAGAATTGAGCTACCGAATGTTTATGCCAAATGTTATTTAAATCAGCCGGCAAACTTCCCCCTTTTTGGGGGAAATATCAAAAATTGTCGACGACTAAAAAATCTATAAAATTACCTGTATACCAATACTCGTCAATATTAAAACTAGTAGTTCGCGCCGAACTGAGACCTTGCGACCCCTATATCTTCACAAGCCCTGGACCGATTCAGCTCATATTCGAACTTTCGAAAATTGTATTGAAATTGAAATGAACAAAATTTCATGAAGATTGGATCAATGGTTCTCAAGTTATCATCCAACAAATATACACACAAACATACATACAAATGCCGATTTGTCCCAGTAAACTCTGAGACCTTCGCTTCGCTCGGTCAAAAAGACTTCCTGTACGCAAGTAAGTAACCAACATACGGACAGATGAAAGCAAATGCTCCCCGTTGAAGCCATTGAGCTATTATTACTACGTAGATATAGCTCAATGGTTGAAGCGGAAACTTGCGCACGCTTCGCACACTCGGTCAATAAATATGCTTTTTTAATTACTATAAATTATTTTCTAAGTGGCACTTTATTTCACACCTCGCTGGACGATTTGCCCTTTGAAAGTTGTGGGTCTTACACATTAATTTTAGTTTTCTTTATTAAAGGTCAGCTGTCAGCTTTCAGCGCTTATAACTTGAAGTACTATCTACAAACTACAAGCTATGGCAAACTTATCTGTTGAGTTGAATGAGTGAGCCACAGTCGCATTTTTAATACAAAAGTAACACATTCTTAGAACATTTTTAGGTACATGATTTGACCAACTACAAATAAGTTGGAATGTAAGCACTATCTAACGATCGCATTTAAATAAAATATTCTTGTAACATTACGCGTATTTACTTAAATATAGCGCTAAGCACTTTTGCGCGCAAAAGAAAAGGATAGAGTATACCGCCGTCTTGTCCATACAAGTCTGAAACCACAGAGAAATAGAACCTTACCTTTTAAATATGTCTGATTTCCCACCCCTAAATGTTATACGATTTCGATGATATTTTTATATGTCATCTACACCATGAAAAACTATGCTCGTATTATGGTATACTACTATACTACGCTTGTATGCTTGTATTTTTTTAATTTCGCAATATCTTCGATTTTATAGGCACTTAAAGTGACTTTTTTGTTGCGTCGAAAATACAACGAAGATAAGTAGTTTTTATTAGAATACTATATTTTTTTTTTTTGAAAAAACAAAACATAGAGGCATAGATTATAGTTCATCCAGAGTTTATCTAAGCTACTGACACCAAAAGCAAAAGATTTTTTTAAGATTTAGGGGTTGACAGAGGACAGACAAACAGTAAACCCCCGAAACGCTAATTCCATCAAAAAGTTAGGAAAATTCACTAACTCTATCACACGCACGAGAAACAGAGAGACACCTATACCAATATCGAAACCGCGCCAAAACCTCGCGGAAGGACTATTCTCTTACGGCTTAAAATGCGCACATAGTTACCATTTGCACTGTCAGCGTGCAATAAATTGGTTATTGGTTACTGTCAGCCACATGACGTCATGAGTGACGTCATTTGAGCGTGCTCACAAAAATTAGGTAGTGCACGGTGTGCGCTAATGTCAAATTCAAATTGACATCTGTTAATTCCGTATTCTGTGTTTTTTTATCGAAAAATATGGATACGGTCTTCTGTGAAGACCAAAAATGAAACTGTGGCAAATCAAATTATGAGACTATGAGACAGATAACCTGAAAAATGAAACTATCTGACATATGCTAATGAACGGTTTAATTTGTCGGCGGGCTATTAGCGTTCTAACAATTTAAACTGACCGATATCAGTGTTTGTGGTTTCTGCACTGTGAGCGCATTTTAAACCATACTCTTAATGTGTACTTACAATTAAATAATCAAGGACTTACACATGTGGAGGTCGGCTAAGATAAGACCGAGGACCAAACTCATCGCTTTGGATACCTGCCACGGGGCGCATTAATGCGCTATACAGCGCCTCATCTGTCATCATTAATGCCACAGTATCCTAATAAGTTTACTACAATAAATAAAAAGAAAAATTATCAAAGAGTTGCGCCCCGTTTAATGGTTGTAATTGTGGCCAAATGAAATATGGCGGCGGGTACGGTCTGTCGTGGGTGTCTGCCCGCTTAATATCCGTAATATCGACGTTTACACGCTGTAAAATACTTATTCTAAATTATTATCTTAAGGCGAGGACTGATGGTGATTTGAAATGAGTATTGTCCCGCTCAAAGTTCTAAGGTTTAAAGTTGAAAATCGCATATCATACTTGATGAGAAAACGGTAAATTGTAGCTTTTTTGCCGATTATCGGAAATATACAAATCAAATAAAAAACCACCTGGTTCGCCGTATAAACCACTAGCCTTGTAAAAGAAAAATTGTAGTTACCGCTGAAAATTCAGAGCATTTGATTACAGAAGGGTTTTTCAGGGGGTCATTTTGCGATTAATTTTTTTTGTAACTAAGACAGATTTTCGTAATTTTATTCGGTTAAACGTAATTTTAGATTTATTTTCTATCTGCAGAATTTTTACACCTGATTAAGTAATCTCGTCACTTCGAACAAAGCGCTGAAAAATGCTTTTTTTTTTTTGTTTTCGATTGGACCTCGCCTTAAGGCCCTTAATCGGGCAGCAGTTGTCTCGCTTGTGTATTTCACATAATTGAACTTGCAAAATAATTTGAGTGAATTAAAAAAAATGTAGCTTTTTATAAAATTATCACAAATGTTTTAACGAAACTTATGCTTCTTATATAAATTATAATATTGGTATGGATATCTTTTGAGTTGACAAAAGAGATAACTTACGTCAAATTAAAAGATATCACAACGAGAATGTCTTTAAAATATATCTTATGTTATGATAAACAGATATTTATAAGAGGTCCAGTGCTGTACATAGGCCTCCCCCTTAGAGCGCCACACTGACCAACAATGTGCCCCTTGCATCCATCGGTTGCCTACGGCTTTCACAGTGTCGTCGGTCTATCTTGTGAGGGGGGCCTGCCTACCGGCCTTTCGGTTCGTGGTCGCCACTCAAGAACCTACCTATCGGTTATCAGTTTTTCGAGCTATTTGGCCTGCCCATTGCCACTTCAGCTTGCAAACCCTAAAAACTATATCAGTGATTTTGGATCTTCGGCGAATATAATTTTAATAGAGCAAGTGGTATTATAAAAATAAAAACAAAATACCCGACTGCAAAATGTAGCATAAGTCAATCCGGACGTAAAGAGGAATCCAAAGACACCTCACTCGTCAAAATCGGTCAAGCTGTTTGTTATAGGAGCCAAGCATACTTATAATTACATACGCTCAAAAACATTACCCTTCTTCTCGGGCAGTCGGGTGAAAATCAGGAACGAGGTTGAGTGAATGCACATAATACGTCCATTCATACCCCATTCGAATAGTCGCGAAATAAGGCAGCTTTCAGCATCTGGGCCCCTATTCGGAGAAATGACATTTTTATATCTCTCTCACTCACTCCCATTAAATTTTAAATTAGAGAGCGAGCGCACAGGAATAGGGTCCCTGTCACCTAGATAATAAACTGAAATCTCACACTTCTAACGTGAAACATGCGAGAACCAATAAAATCGTGGGTCGCGATACCGAGGTACATTATGCATGCTCAGAAATCTCAGAAGCTTATTTGTGTCCGAAAAGCGCTCGGAAGACTTAAAACCTCTTCGGTTGATGTATAGCGACGACACGTGAATGCCGACCTTTATATTCAAATCGAGCATTCAAATGCGCTCGGTGTCTATGCCACGGTTGACAATTCGCGGGCATTTCGTAAAAGGAACGCGGGAAACGTCATATCATCGTCGATTCGCGTTCGAATTTCGAGTTTCGATACACATCTGGCTACTGGCAGTCATGTCTTGAATTTTGCTTTTATTTTAATCGATTGTGTCCGAGGAAGATATAGTTTGAGATTGGTAGATATTTGACGTGGGGGGCTGATAAAGTTAGTGTTGCCAGGTAACGAGCGGCTGAGTAATGAGGGACGCTATTGTCGTGTGAACAATGGCTAGCGGGGCTATTGTTTCTGTTATTGAAAATGATATCGGATAACGATGTCCATGTACCTAGTAACTTCTGGCACCTGCTTAGAAATAAATTAAATTAAAAATAATATTTTGAGCTGCGTGGTAAGCGGTTGGCATTTATGATCTTAACAAAGATAAACTGTAGGTAATTGAAGTATAAAGACTTTCTAAAAAGTATTTTTTATTGGAACAAGCGGTTTATTGTTTACTCTTGTGAGCGCACGTTTTTATTCAATGGATATTATCAAACAGCTGTGTCTAAAGAAAGAAATTTAGAAAAATCTTTAAAGATATAGAGTCGGCGGCATCAAATGAGTTTATCTAATTTAGGTACTGCGCTAATTTTTGGCGCTCTGCTGTAAAGGATAAAAAATAATCCCTTTCCGAAGAAATAAAATAAATAGTTAAGGGGATTTCTAGACTTTTGTCCAATAATCCCCTTACGCCAAAATAAAATGTAAGGCTAAGGAGGTTTCCGGATTTTAGTCCAATAATCCCCTTCCGCCAAAATAAATGGCAATGGGGATTTCTGGATTTTATGTCCAATAATCCCCTTCGCCTTCGCTTCGGATACACCACTGGCTTTTCGCTGAAGGAAAACATCGTGAGCATATTTCCGGAGAAGAAATTCGATGGCGGATGCACATACGCCAACCTGCACTGGGCCATCGTAGGGAATATGTCCCAATCGCGCCTCGAGTGTGTGAGTTCGAGAAGATTTTTGGAGGCCAAAAAATTCGTTTTGCGGTAGGATACGAGTTTTTCAGAAAAGGTTCGTTCAGAATTTCACATCGAGTCAAATCAGTACGACTCGGTATACGATAAAAACATCCCAACAAGTAACATGTGAGCATGTGACTCGTTTGGTGCCAGTCGTTAGGAACTTTGCTATGTTACATGTCACAATACCCCTATCGGACGTTAACGGAACTAATCGTTCTTCGAAGACTCGAAGACCCTTTCCACCTCTTTTCGCAGGCTATATAATTAGGTGTATTGGCACGTATGTATGTTACAACAGACAAGTATGTTCGAGTTGATGCAAATCCCGTGCGTCTGCCGCTGCCGTCCTGCCCCCATCTGCATACAATGAGTGCGACGCTCCAGTTTCCATGTAATTTACTGGTGACGCCGCATAGATGTCGCCTTCAGATATCTCGTTCCTAATTTAAAATATTTTTGTAAAAGGAACAGCTTGTCCTTGTATAGAAGATGCAAATTCGGTACGGTATCCGCTGGTTTGGTTATTCTTTTGATAAAGATTTCAGAAGGTTAGGTATATTATTGAATGGACTGGCAGGGAATACTAACTATAAAATAGTAGATAATTATCCAAAAAAATTATAGAAATAAATTCAATCATATTATTTCAAGAGTTTCATCGTATTTTACTTTTCCACGCGTAAAAATTGAATTGGGTGTTCAAATAATCAACAAAGTTCATGTATATCGCGGTGATTATTTACAATGCACAATGTCCGTTGGGCGTTCTTTGTTTACATTTAGTATAAACAATGGTATTTTTATCGTCTGTGGCCGCCAATTACCGAACCGAACGCTCTGTGTTGACAAATTGATGTAGGTTAGCTACCAACCTAGAGAAAAAAATTGCTTCGCGCCCTTTTAATAAATTCAATATGGCCGCTTTGGTTGTACGAACCATGGTTAGTTTTATTTTAGATGTTGCTTTGGTACTTCAATGATCTCTGTATTATCAAGATTTTTAATAGTTATACTTGTATTAACGTGAGTTAGATGAACAACTAATCGGTCTGGCGTGAGGTCTAATGTCAGAAATGAAATAAAGACAAAATGTATGTACGTAACGTTATATGGCACGGAGGCTATGTGAGTTACGGAAATGCGTGCTTATATCGCGCCGTATCAGGCATCTCGGGGCCAGCGTATACAATGAAAACCGGTCGAAAACGGCCTATAGTACTCATAATTATGAACAATTTTTACTATGGGACCAAACCTGACGCGGATTTTTGCGATGCGATACCACCCTCTGCAGCCCGGCCTAATGTGCTCGAACCTTTACTGACTTTCGCACGAAATCCCAAGCAAAAGTCGCATTTTTTAAATAATCGCTAACGCAACGAGTGGTTTGAAGCGTTCGAATTTGCTTTCTATCTATAGAAAATCTTTCATTTCGCATGACATTTTCGTGCGAAATCATACGGACGTTTCAAAAATAGATCCCAACTCTTACGTAAATAGGGCCATACCTATAATGCCCCCAGCAAAATAGTGTTATTTTATAACTACATCATGATTCATGATGCATCGATTAAAAACAGTAAACTAATTAAAAAGACGAATGGCGTCGAAACCGCAGGTGCGTTGCAAGCTGCGCACGAGTCGCAATTTGCGCCAACTTTGAATTTATCATTGCCTTCAGCCACGCGCGCCGCGCCGTATGTATCTATGGTATATTTTTTATTATCACCACTACTTCGTTAGGTACAACTGCATAAATTACAACGATAAGGCATGAAAACCATCTTTGTTACTTTAGATTTATCTATTACTAGCTTTTACCTCGTGCGCGTACCTACAAAAAAAAAGTAGTTATGTCCCTCTCCGACTGTTAAGCTATATATGTAAGCAAAAATTTAGCTAGATCCGTTCAGCCGTTTAGCCGTGAAAACGCGACAAATACCCAGACGTCCCAGACAGAAAGACAGAGCGTAAGATAGACAGAGAGACAGAGAGACGGATAGACAGAGAGACAGAGTTACATTCGAATTTATGATATTAGTTACGATTAGGATTATTCTAGAATGCGATTAAATAAAATCTAAAGCACCAAAAAGTGCCTACCTAGTTGAGGTCATAGCATAAGTACTGGACACTGGATACCAATTAAGCTTTATATAAATAAACCTGTATTGGTCGGTCGCCTGATGGTAAGCGTTACGTTTGCCCCTAAAAGTTCTGTTTTGTGCCACCCATATTTTGAACTAGGTAGATACGAACATTTCAAAACAGCAACGCACTACGCACCGTCACCTTGAGATATTAAATTTTAAACCTCTTCCCAGTATTTTTTTATTATACAATACAAATTAAAGAGATATGAGTTTTACCCCTGTAATTTCGCTGGAAACATTTGCTTGTCAATTCGGAACACAGTAGATACCGTATTGGTGAACGTAGATAATAATCATAATAGCCATTGTAGGCTAGCTGGTAGGTACTTATTATCAAACATAAGCCGTCAGGTAACAAATGAGTCTCATTATCCGTCCAAATTAAATTATCATCTCATTATTTCCAGAAATCACCCCTCACACTAATCGAAAGCAGAAGTGCACACGTTACTCCACGGTTAACTTCGTTCATTTGTTTCACCTTTTTTAACACCTTTTTTGTACATCTAGTCATAGACAAATTAGCGCAGATCGGATCTCCCGAATTTGAATAGCGAACGCACGGAACGGAAACACGTTGTTTTTAGTTTTAACTATGTTTTTAATTTAATTTGAACTTGGAATGTCGTATGGCGCGCGGCCCCCTGCTGCGGTTACGAATGGCGTCGATACATCAAGTCGATGATATCTCTTTCAAGTTTTGAAAGAGGCCCGTCCAGTGAATTAATAAAGGTGGATGCGTAAAAAGCAACCCATTTGAAATATTATGGGTCGAAGGAGTTGAATTTACTTGCCAATTCAAAATAGAAATAGGAGTTAAAAAATGACCGTGCATACTTAGGCCAGTCTAAGTCGAACAAGCTTTAGCAGGCGATGGTCTCTTTCTGCGAAGTCGTGATTTCTCAGAGGGATACTGAGGAGCGAGAGACATAGAGGGATCCTCTCGCTCACCCGCTCCGTAGAGCGCGGACACAAAGGCGAACCAGCCAGGCTCGTACTCCGTCTCCGCTTGGCTCCGTCTCCGCGAAACTGTTTCGCTCGCGACGGATGGAGGGAGCGCGCTCCCCTCTCGAGATGAATCCACCCTGGTGCAAGGTGGACTTCAGCAAAACAGGACTGCGGAGAGTGCGTGAGCGATCCTGCGGCCCTGTTTGCATTCCGATGCCGACGGAACATCGTGGGGTTTTTAGTCGGTAGGAGCGTCGTGTCTTCTGCGGCGTTGAGCCCAACATAACCCGTCCGCCCACCCAGCGGATGGTTATGCATTTTCCCCAGTTAAACAAAATTAATAAAAAAAGCTTGGTATTTCTTAGATATTTCATTTGCAGTGACCTAAAGATCCTTTATGAAAAAGAGTTACGTTAAGTAGTAAGGGTGTCTATACATGGCCTGACCTGACGTCGTGTGACAGAGATGGCTATATATAAGTTTCTGGGGGAGCGAAAGGGAGAAGCCATAACCTTAATAGTTTGTTTCTTTTGCTCCCGTGAAATTCAAATCTAGCTGTCCCTTTCACACGGTGTCAGGTCAGGCCATGTAGCGAGGCCTTCACCTAGCTATTGTTATTTTTTCTTATTTTTCCTGGAAATTCACAATTAAGCCCATTACTTATCCGTGGGTATCCAGTTAGGTAATTATTTGCTTAGATACAATACAAATTAAAGAGAACAAGATTCTGTGTATATATTGCCACAAGACGTGGGAAAGAAAGTGCCTCTTGTAAATATTGTAGCAAATGCAAATCAATTATTTCAGGCGTTTAAGCGAAATGCATTATTGACCGATTATTTTTAACAAAGGTTACTTTTAGGAGACGGGCGAATCTAATATGCTGCGAAGTTTCATAGTCCTACATATTGGAGGAATGTGGAATTTCATAAACATAATAAAGGCCAAAGTGAAAGCCAACAAAAAAAAAAAAATGTGATCGCAGCGGCATAATTTATTTTATTGTGGCAACTTCAAAAGTAAATAAACGTCAAATTGACATTAAACTTTAAACGTCAAATGAAAAAATGACATGACAGATATGTCGGCTATGCAAACAAGTGGTACGACGGAGGATCCTCAAGAAATTATTCAATCCCCACCACATACAGCTTTCACCATGGTACGTCTTCTGGCGTCACTGTTCAGGTTTGCGATGCGGCGTGCGGTAGCCCGGTAGTAGTCTAGTGCGTCTGAGTGTAACGACTGTATAATTTCGCAGGGCACCGCGATGTTCGCCAGAGTTACCTTCTACCCCACATTACTCTACAATGTGCTGATGGAAAAGGTCACCAGCAGACGCTGGTACGACAGAATGGACGATACAGTTATCCTGGGTGCTCTTCCTTTCCAAAGCATGACGAAACAGGTGAATTTTGTGGGTTAATTGGTCACTGATCAAAAAGAGCCTTTTCGATTTTGAAACATGTTTTAAATGACTTTATTGAATGAAATAATATTATTTGTCAATTTTATAGAGCCGCAAATATTTTCAATTTACTATTAATTTAAATTTCAACTCAATTCTTTCAAGTTTACTGGCTTGTGAAGGCTCAACTTTGGCTCTATGTTAACTAAATCAATAACCTGCTGATTATGTAGCTAGCTAAATCTGTACGGCTTTGCTTGCTTGTATTACAATATGAAATTAGAAGAATCTAATCTAAAAACCAAGGAAAAAAAAAGAAACCCCCAATTAACTTCTGCAAAGACTAAAAAGCCTCTGTCATATCTTAATTTTATGTTTTAACTTTCAGTTTTCTTTCAGCCGGGCAGATGTATGTATGATGAATCTGAATAACTGCTATCACTTGTATCATTTGAAATGACTGACTTTCGAAAAAAATCCCAAACAAAAGTCTTTAATAATCGTATCACTCGCTAACACACTTGTTGCTTTAACAATTTGAAATTGCTTGAAAAATATAAAATCTTTAATTTTGCATCATATTTATGTGTGAAAGCAAACGAGCGATTCAACCCTGGGATTCCGAGTCCGTGGGTGTTCGTTATCTATGTATATCTTTATGTTCCATCGCCCCGATACAAAGAAACCTAGTGGGGAGCTATAAGTGCTATTTATTATTATTTATAGACAATACAAACTTATAATGTTTTTTTTTTTACATTCCAGTTACAAGAAGAAGAAAACATCAAAGGAGTTGTGTCTATGAATGAAACATATGAACTAAAGATATTCTCTAATGATGCTGAGGTGAGTTTATTTCCTCAATTATGTATTTGCCCATGAGGCTTTATCATCCTTGCCACAGATTACACCCTAGATTCTACATTGAGGACGCTCGAAGCGCACCACAGATCAGTCTAAATACACTTATACGAAATTACTTTGATTGGTTGATAGTTAGGCGCGAGTAAGCGTAGCCTTGAGTTAGCTAATGAGAACGTTTGCTCACACTCCCCGCGAGCCGCGCCTTCCTCAAACTTTGGTGACTTTTAGTAGGAACGACGAGTCTCGTAATGCGGTCTCAAGTGTGATCTGTGGTCCTCGCAGACAAAATTAATGGATGTCTCATACTGTAGAAGCGTAATACATGTGAAGTGCAATAATTCCAGTGAAATAACTAAACATTACAATACAATTGTAACAAAAAAAACAACTTCAACTAAACAAAAACAAAAATTCACTATCGAGACGTTCTTGGCGCTACCCGTGAAATACTTATCTTTGAGGAGTTCCGTTGACCATCTGTGGTCTTCTTCACCAGTTCCTTCACCAAATGATACTTTCTGAATGCAAATGCTTGACTTGTGGATGAAAATACCAAAATCACTACGTGTTTGCCTACAATATGTGAGGAAATACTTTATTGCACACACATACAACATATTAGGCACAACAGGAGGACTTAATGCTAAAGCTTTTTTATACCAGTCATCCCCGTGGTTGAAGAGAGGGAAATGTAGGCGTACATCGATAATCACAATTAACAATAATATATGGACGTGATATAAATAAACAGGGAAAATTAATAATGACAATTGACAACAAATTAAAAATTAACAAATATACTTAGCTAGTTATATAAATAAATATAATACTAATTACTACGCACAGGGGACAATATTACAATGAATAATGATATTAATATTTATTATTACTAGCTGCGCCCCGCGGTTTCACCCGCTATTCTACAGGAACGGTTAAACAGTTTTCACTTTCACGACACTGCGCGACCGCGAATCGTATTGCCGCGCGATAAGGTGTATGGTCGCGCAGCGTTCTTGGCTGAGCCTAACAATCATCGCAATAAGCACCTCACGGTACGGGCCCAGGTCACGGACCAAGTAACCGGTTAATCCCGTGCCGTAACAATCCCCCCACGAAAATGTTACATGTTTTGTTCAGTGCGCGGGCGAAGCCCCGGGCAAAAACTAGCTTCCAATAAACCTGTCATTAACTAACCTTGTATCTACATCATAATTATTTTAGGTTAGTAAGTACCTAAGTAAATAGGTTTTTTTTTTTTTTTGTGGCCTTTGTCGCTCGCCATCGACCACATCCCCCTGTGAGTCACGCGGTACCCAGGTACTTATTATGCGATTAATGCACCCATAAACTAATGAAAAACATTTTAAAATTTTAATTGCTAAGCCGACAGTAACTCGTTATACTCAACATTAGGAACATTTTTTACTATAAGGTACCAAACAAGAAAACGCGACAAAAAAATATCAGCTGTGCCATACATTTTCTTTACATATCAGTTTTCTATGAAAAAATCAAGTTTTGTCGCGATTCCTGGTTTACCCTAGTTAAAGTTGTTCATATCTATGTCGGGGGCTAATCGTTGAACCGGGCCTATCGAGATCAGGTCAGTTGAGGTCAAACGCCTAGCCTGTCAAACAAAAAACAGAAAAATAAAAAACCAATAACCCGGTATTAAAGTAATAATGTAAGAAGACCCTAATTATGTCGGTCCTTAATCACGTAAGTGTTTGTTTGTTGTTTAAATAATGACGTTGAACCGGCTTACTGAGTAAATTCAAATAATTAATTAATAATTACGTATTCATGTCATGAATTTATCAAGGTTAAGGATTTAAGAACTTACAGCAGTCGCGAAACACAAAAGCCCGACTGCTAAATGTAGCCTTTGTCACTCCGGACGTAAAAAAAGAAAGAAAGGAAAGAAAGAAAAAAGAAAGGGTATGCTAAGCCGGAATGGGCCGGAACACTTTTACTATGGGACCAATCCTGAAATCGAGAAAAAACAGCTGTTCCATACATTTTGTCGAGTGTAATTCTAAGTTTTTTATGGAACAGCTGTTTTTTTTTCTCGGTTTCAGTGTTGGTGTCATAGAAAAAGTTGTTCATAATGAGGATTACTATGAGCCCTTTTCGGCTAGCATATCATTTCCTTATAGCCGTAGTCATTTACATTCTGCAGAGGGTATTTAAAAATATATATTACTTATGTAAACGCTATAGTTTACCATCCCTATCTATCTATTATATCAGCCTATTTAAACATCCCACTGCTGGGATATCAGCCTACCCTCGAAGGGTGATTAGGCCATATCCACCACGCTGGCCCAGTGCGCGTTGGCGGATTCACATACGCCATTGAATTTCTTCTCCGGAAATATGCAGGTTTCCTCACGATGTTTTCCTTCACCGTAAAGCCAGTGGTATATCCGTACGTAAGTTCCAAGGAACTCATTGGTACGGGCCCGCCCGGGTTCGAACCTGCTATTACCATCCTTACAAGATAGATAAACTTAACATGTAATAAATCTACATCAATGTATTTTTTTGCTTCAGTTGATAAATTAGGATATAAAAATCGGCCACATTAGATTTAGTATGCGGAGTGTGAAGATGCACCGATAGACACCAATCTTGTCAAAATCTGTGTTTTTTTTATGGAACATTGGTGACGAGACGAGCAAGTCCCTCCCTGATGTTAAGCTTCACGCCTGCTCATAACAATTCAGCGCTGCTATCCAGAATTTTGAGCTTCAACAGTAAAACCACGAGCGGCAATGCACTGCGCTCGTCACCATGAGATATTAGATGTTTAATATGTTCAGTAATTACGCTGGAAACATTGCCCTTCAATTCGGAACACAGTAATGTTTGCACACTATTGCTTGGCGGTTGAATAACTGGCAAAGGTGTGGTACTTCCCCTGGCGGACTCTGCAGAAGAGCCATAACACTACTAAAAGGATTAAGAAGGTTAATGAGATTAGAGAAAACATATACATGCATGCACAAATGTTATGCATTTTAGACAAAAAAGGCTTAATAAATCTAATATTAATGTAATCCATGGCAATAATATAATTGATGAAGTTGATAATGCAAAACTTCTTGGCATTAATTATTGATAAACAATTAAACTGGAAGAAACAAATAGAAAGTCTTTGTAAGAGGGCAAGCAGCCAAGTTTATGCACTGCATAAACTTGCTAGTAGGTACCTTAAACATAGATGCATTACTCACCCGCCTACTATGGTCTAGTTGAGTCCATCCTCAGGTACGGTATTATATTTTGGGGCAATTCAACAGACAAAAAAACTGTTTTCAAACAACAAAAACTGTGTATTCGCTCTATGTTAAGACTACAAAAGACTAATAGCTGTAAACCCTATTTCACTAAACATAAAATTCTTACACTTCCGTCGTTGTTTATACTGGAAACAGCTTTATTTTAAAAAAAAGATCCAGCACTATTTTCTGCAATATCTGACCTGGGCCGCTAGTCTCGACTTTTCGCTATGCACTTTGCGACCGAATCCGATCGCTATGACGCAAAATTCAACGCTATTTTTGCGTTTTTTCATAAGAATTCGTGTTCGTTGTAGAATTTTTGCGTCATAGCGACCGAAGTCGGTCCCTATGACGCAAAATTCAACGCTTTGTTTGCGTTTTTTCATTAACAATTCGTATTCGTTGTAGAATTTTTGCGTCATAGCGATCGAATTCGGTCGCAAAGTGCTGTAGCGAAAAGTCGAGACTAGCGCCCCCTGGTCATAAGACAGCGTAGAGATCAAAACAAATGTCGCAATCGTCAATACAAGACGGCTCTACTTAGAAAAAGTATATTAGTCATGGGACCTCTTATATACAATAGCCTATTAGTCTATTAGGGTTTTAAAAACTAGCCTCTTTAAGATTTAATTAAAAAATTGTTTTTTTTTTTTTTTCTTTCCTCCTAAGAGGATTTTGGCGTCGCACGTCTTACGCATTTGCCAGTGTCAAGTATACATACATATTCTCAAGTTTTGTTAGATTTCAAACAAGTCAAAGTCGAGCACAGCAAGTCACGGTCAAGTCCAAGTCATGCCCTAGTAAAGTGGCGAAAACTTTACTAGAGCCTTCTATGGAGTTTTGGAAATAACATGAAAATTCACGTTTCACAACATTATACCATTCACCAACACTCGTGCATGTTCACGAACACTTAACGGGTAGAAATTCACCGTTTTTAAACATTAACACTACACAAATAACACAAGTTTTGGAAAATAATAAAATGACGTACATGAATTCTTCACGTTCCCGCCAAAACTCTAAAAAACTGTTAGTCGCAAAATGCTATTATAAGGTTAGTGACTTCTTAGAGGACAATTACATTCATGATATAAAATTTTAATTTTTGACTGTTTTCAAAAAAAAAAAAAAAAAATTATTGTCTCTTAATTTTAATGATATTAAATCCAAATTTTATAATAAAACAATAACAGTGATGTGCCATCTCCAAATAAATTTGTACGCCTTCTAGGCAAAGCATGATTTAAAGCAACAAAATCCATTTAATTGTGCATGTAAATGTATAATGTGTAATGTTCTCGTGTTTTGGACAAATAAACATTCTTTATCTTTATCTTTATGCGTACATAGAAACTCATAACCCATTTCACACCTCTTTTTTGTAGTCGGGTAAAAAAGCGCCTCTAAGTGTTGTTTTCGGCCCTCCAAAAAACCGGGCCTAGCCGATGAATTTTAAATAAATTATAATGTTTATGGATAATTTCTTACGGCTCTTTATGTACGATATCTGGTGCAGTTCATCAGTTCTTGTTTTGCGTTTGAAAAGAAACGGCTTTGTTATTCTAAGTTCTAACGTTATTCTTATCTGTTATCTAGATTCAGTTAACGTTTGGTACGTGGTAGGTAGAATAACAATATTCCGTAAGTTAGACCAAAGACGATTTTCATGTTTCGCTTTCTATCACAGAATAAATAATAGGATATAATACAGAACACTAACTCCGAGATGAAAATTAACCTATATATAGATCTTAAAATGCACTAGGCGCGGTGCGGGTTGAATTAAATGAAAATAAACTCGAGAAATGTCGCAATAAAGTTAATTTCAGCACGCACAGTACAGCGTAAAAAAAAACAATTCTTTGTGGCCTATCCGCTATAGTAGCGAAGCTTATGTGAAATCTTTACAAAATACCCGGGTGTTTTGGGGCGCAGCCGGGCTGTGTAGGATTATAACTACTAAAACCCCAGCGGTGGCCTGCCTTAGTACTTGACGGATTGCTCCGGGATTTCCAAGGAAACGCACCGGAGCCCTCAGCGCCGCGCTTTAGCTCCTCCCGGGACAGCTACGAGCTGTCCTGATACGCATCCGCCTACAACAGCGTCAGCCACTCGACGTCACCCTCCCTGAGCTCGTTAACGTAGATGGTTAGAATCCACCCCCGAGCCCAGAGGTCTCCTTTTAGTAGCCTCTTACTACATTCAACCCAGCCTAGTTCCACAATGCTTCAGTGACATCAATGTGTTTCAATGAAACTGGGATATTTCAGAAATGGCGCGCACACGGCGTGGAGTTCCTACAGCTCGCCACGACAGATATCTTCGAGGCGCCCGACCAGGACAAGCTGTACGAGGGAGTCACATTCATCAACAGGTAATCACCTATCTGCACAGTCGTGTTTACTCCAAATCTGTCCATCATGAGAGCAAAAGTCAAACGGAAATAGGTTGAAAAACTAAAACCCGACTACTTTCTCACGTAAGCTTTGATTTTATCGGGCAAAGCATCATGAAAGCAAAGCCGCGAGCTACAGCTAACAATATATATTATGTATTTGAAATGTGCTAATTAAGCCCTGTCATTTGATACCCAACACGGCATCACTAAAACTTTTTTTTCCATGATTTTATGTCCTCTAGGGGGCGCTAAATTCAATTTAATGTAACGTCATATAGCCTATAACCAGTGGACGATCAAGACGCTTCCAACGATACCTCATTAGTCAACTTATGATAAGCGGTTTAGAAGTTATGAGGGACCAGATGAACATACATACCGGTCAAAATCATAACCTTCCTTTGTGCTTTGCGCTGTCGGGTAGTAAATAAATAAATTATTAGACTCATAGTCGACAACTTGTATTGAAGACTAGCTATGCCCCGCGGTTGCACTCGCTACTTTAAAGGACCGTTAATTTTTTCGTGATAAAAAGTCTATATGCTAATATACAGGGTATAAGTAACCATATCCATTTTCATCAAAATCCATACAGCCGTTACGGGAACGGAACAAACACACTCACATACTTAACTACTTACACACTTACGCAAAAACTTTCGCATTTATAATATTAGCGTGATTTCCGTGTGCAGGTTCCTGCCCCAGGGCGGCAAGTTGCGCGGCGTGCCCGCCAGCGCCGCCCCCGCGCAGGAGCCCTGCGGCGCGGTGTACGTGCACTGCAAGGCGGGCCGCACGAGGAGCGCCACGCTCGTCGGCTGCTACCTCATGATGGTACACATCGATTCTAACTTTATGGCGGCTGTGAATCGGCTTCTCCGACGCCTGCGCACAACTAATATTTTGTTGCGCACATAGATCAAACTAGATACCGCATTACGAGATTCGTTGTTCCTACAAAAAGTCACGTCAGTGTGAGGCGCGGCGCGGGGCGCGGGGAGGGCGACCGAGCGTTCTCATTGGCTATCTCAAGGTCACGGCTACTCGCGCCTAACAATCAACCAATCAGAGTAATCCATCAGACCAATGAGGCTCCGCGCCGCGCCTCACACTGACGTGACCTTTTGTAGGAACAACGAATCTCGTAATGCGGTGTCTAGTGTGATCTGTGCGTTCGCAAAACTACTGGTTTAATATTGATTCTACGTCAGCTAATTATACCAAACACAATTTCGTATCTATGTTACGAATTACTAGCTGCGCCCCGCGATTTCACCCGCTATTCTACAGAAATCGAATATATTTCCGGGATAAAAAGTACCCTATGTGCTAATCCAGAGAATAAGCTACTTCCATACAAAATTTCATTCAAATCCGTTCAGCCATTACAGAGTTGAACGGGAACAAACGCACTTACATACTTACCTTCTTACACACACAAACTTTTGCATTTATAATATTAGTGTGATGTCCGGGTCCTCCATACTAAGTCCCGTATTTTGACATCATGACGAGTAAGGGCGTCTTGCATGGCCTGACCGGACATCGTGTGAAAGAGATGGCTACATATAAGTTTCTGGAGGAGCGAAAGGGAGAAGCTATAACCTTAATAGTTTGTTTCTTTCTCCCGTGAAATTCAAGTTTAGCTGTCCCTTTCGCACGATGTCAGGTCAGGCCATGTAGCGAGGCCTTAAGGTGCATCGTTTCGCTCAGCGCGCGAAATTCAAATTTTCTTGCGTTTTATGTCAATTACAGCTTCATTACTCATCGTAGATTCATGAAAACTAATTTTGCGATAATAAATAGATTGTTTCAAGAAATTACACCAACCAAAAATTCAAGTTGAAAGCTAGTATAAGTACATTTCCCACTAAACCAAAAACCAAAATGAAAATCAGCTTATTGAAATTTGTAGCTAAACCAGTGTTATCTAGGTGATCATTTTACCCGTAATGTCTTAAAACAACTTATTTATTGGCGCAAAATTGGTTTCGATAAATCCACGATGAGTAATTAAGCTGTAATTGACAAAAAACGCAAGAAAATTTGAATTTTGCGCGATGAATGAAACGATGCACCTTAACGTGGCCACACTACGTCTCCCTACTTCCCTCGCCGCTCGCCAAGTAAGTGACGGAAGCATTAGGTGAAGTGTACGTACCGTTCCAGAAGAACGGCTGGTCTCCGTCCGAGGCGGTGGAGTACATGCGCGCGCGGCGCCCCCACATCCTGCTCCACACGAAGCAGTGGGAGGCGCTCGACATATTCCACACTAACCACGTCAGGACGTGATTCTAGCTAAACATCATTATTTATTATGTTAGTACTTTATTTAAAACGTCTGGTAAACCTCGAACATTATTCCGAGGCTTCGATGCGAGCGCGGAGCGTCGTCTCGACCCCACTGGGTGGGCCCACTTTAGAGTGGCTATACTTGGTCGTGTGAAAGAGATGGCTATACAGGGTTATAAGGAAAGGGTATGCTAAGCCGCAAAAGGCTCATAGTACTCATCATTATGAACAACTTTTACTATGGGACCAAACCTGAAACCGAGAAAAAAAAATCAGCTGTTCCATAGAAAAATCACAATAACACTCGATAAAATGTATGGTACAGCTGATATTTCGTGGTTGGTCCCATAGTAACATTTGTTCACAATCATGGTTACTATGAGCCCCTTTCGGCTTAGGATACCCTTTCCTTATAACCCTGTATACACGTTTTTGGGGAAGCGAAAGGGAGAAGCTATAACCTTAATTGTTTGTTTCTTTTGTTCCTGTGACATTCAAGTCTAGCTGTCCCTTTCACACGATGTCAGGTCAGGCCGTGTCATCTTAAATCAATCTAAAGGCGGAATTAGACGGTTCATTTTTGCATTCATTTCCGATGCTTTATCGAAAATGAAAATGAACTGTCTGAGTAAGACATGTCATCTGTCATTGTTGATGTGCCTTTGTGATGAAAGTCACGAACCACCGAGACGCTTTCATCGGCATCGGGCATAGTGAGAAAATGAATGGAAAAATTGGAAAATGCTCGACTTCACATTCACTTTGCATATAATTTGCGTTGCGATTTGCATACTTTTTTTTATTATAATTGAATTTTATTTTTTGTGTAATGTTATAGAGCTTGAGCCGTTGATGCTCGAAATAAATGCATTATTAATTAATTAATAATATATTGTGTAAATATAAGAATTCATTCACTTCATCATTCACTAAAGGAATCACTTTGGATTAACCGTCTAAATCCGCCTTAACGAGCGCGGCTTTAACTGTTACAGGCCATAAAAATATTGTTATTTATCGAATTTACTATCGCAGGACAACAAGCAACACGACTGCGTGTCGCTTACCATTAACCGACCTTTTTGTAGTGGTAGAAGGACTTTTTTCCAAGAGTCCGCCTGGGCAAGTGCCACAACTTTGCCAATTATTCAACCGCCAAGCAGTAGTGTGCAAGCATTACTGTGTTCTGGATTAAAGGGCAATGCTTCCAGCGTCATTACTGGGCATACGGAGATTTAACATCTAATATCTAAGGGTGACGAGCGCAGTGCGGTGCCGCGCAGATTTTGGAACTGTTGAGATTCTAAATTTTTGGTGGCATTGAACTGATATTGGCAAGCGTGACGCTTAAAATCAGGTGAGCCACTTGCTGGTCTCGTCAGTCAGTACCGTAAAAAAACAGTTCCGTCTCGTGTTTAAAGTCAAGAATTTGACAATGATAGTATTTTTTAAAGTAAAACAGGTCTATCGGATGTTTTAACTGTGCTGTTCGGTTAGACGAGGAATATATTCTATAATTGTACTCGTCATTATGGTGCCCCCCTGTCTCTGGTTGACCCCCTTGCGGAGACGTCAGGATTTTTTATATCCTGGCTTCTCTTTTAAAATAAATTATGAACAACTCCAACAGTGACATCCAAGAATATTTCCGTTGTCTAACAGAACACCAAAAAAAAAGGTTAGGATATAAATAGGCGAATTTAATATTGATTAATTCAATAGTTTGAATGTTATTTTTGTTATGGGCACAAATATTACATACGTAAGTACTTTTTAATGTCTGTACATAATTATGTATTTTTATTTGGGATAATACGTTATGTAATGTTGATAGGTGTTAGAGACGCCACGAACAGCGATTTTATCGAATACCGAAAATGCGGATACGCTCTCGTACGAGTATCGAATTTTCGGCCACACTCAAATCCGAATTTTTTGAGACTCTCGGCTTAAGCGCTGAATATACGGCGAAAGATGTGTAAATTGCGTGATAACAGGCTTCTATCAACTATAGTACAAGAGTATCACAACAAGAATCACATCGAGATCGGCAAACAGCGGAACAAGAAGTCCCACGGCAAACAGCGGAACTAATCCAATCCCTTTCACACGTTGTCCGTCGCGCGATGACAGCGCCGCATCTGGGGGACCCCTTCATAAAAGCACACTATGTTCCTCATAGATAGCAACTGTAGAAAAGGGTTTAATAATGAAATTTACTTCATGATTAAGTATGCTTTTCGGCAGAACAGTAAGCAGTATTCGGTCGAATACCGAATAATAAAGAAATGGCCGAAACCGAATATCAGACAAATTATATTGGTATCTCTATGGTAGACATTTAAAAGTATAGTTGGTACTAAGTGCAGTATTAAATCTTTAATAGCCGGCAAATATTTTGAAAAATTACCGCATCTTCGAAGCAAAGCAAATGTTCCACGAGGAGACTTCGACGTACATGTTCATGCTACAGTTTCCCCACTACGCCGCTTTTTGCTCAAGATTTTTGCCGGCCATTATACCTCTGATTATATATTATATGATTTTATGCAATTTGTATTGAATACATTTGTTCAGTTTAATTTTATTTTTTACTTGAAAATGACCAACACGATATTACTTTATGTAAATTAGTAACTAATAAATAATTTTAACAATAAATAACTATTTATTTGTTATAAGTGAATTTGTTTTATTTATTATCCACGACGACGTCCATACTTGACAAGAAATATGGTCAATACTTGACAAGAAATATGGGCAATACTTGACAAGAAATATGGTCGACGAGAAATATGGTCGACGAGACAACGCTTAAAACAGGTCGCTAAAACGCTTAAAAGTTCATCCGCATATAATCGATCTGTGAAAATCCCACACTGAGCGTTTTACGCGATCCTTTTTGCTTCACACCTACAAATTGTGGAAAGAAGCGCTTCCACCTATTTCCGAGTAACTACAACATGGGGTTCTTCAAAAGGGCTGTTAATAGAAACTTTAAAGGTCGGCAACGTATCTGTGATGCCCCTGGTGTTACAGGTATCCATAGGCGACGGTGATCGCTTATCGTCAGGCAAGCCCGTCAGCTTGTTTGCCACATATGGCATTTAAAAAAAAACTATACTTGGAAAAAAAAAATAGTAATACTTGACAGGACATAAGAACAATACTTGAAAAGAAATATGCGTAATACTTGACAAAACATATATGATCATTAATTGACAAGAAATATGGTCAATACTTGACAAGAAATATGGTCAATACTTGACAAGAAATATGGCTACCAAAAACTCGAAACAAATACAATAACTAATTTAGGATCACTGTTCTGTTTGTAGTTAGTACTTAGCTTGGCTTGTAGCTTGGCCTACAGGGCACGGCAATCCATTTATGCCCTGGCAGTTAAAAGAATAAAAAGAACAAACGATTGAACTGTTCGTTTATTAATACTAAACAATAAATAATAGAATACATCGTTTCACAACTCCATTCAATAATTTAAAAATATTTTTGCTGTAAAATAATACTAAAACCAAATACACAAACGCAATTTTGCAAATAAAACTTGTGCTTAAGTACTTTATTGTCAATTTTTCGTGTTGCCACGGAGTGTATCCAAAGATGTACAAGTTAAATTAAAGACGTAGAAGAGTTAAACTAACGATGTATAAGTGTCAAATTAACGATGTCTAAGAGCTATAGAAAAGATGTATTTCATAAACTAAAATCGCTTCCCTGGTAGGCATGGATGTCGATTCTGTTGAACCAATCTGACAGGACTAAAACTATCTGTGTCTCTTTTCATTACAATGCGTGTGAAAAAGTTGGCAACAATTTTAGCTGTCAAGTTTAGTTTAATTTAGAAAATGCCACAGCAGAATCGACACTATTAATAACAAAACAAATAACAGTAGATTCCAAACAGTGTTGTTAAAAATGTGGGTTTAGACCAAACGAACATAGAACTACGAAATAATGCTCTGTCTCTATTTACACCAATAGAATTTGATGGAGTGTGGATAGAATGGGCATTCTCCCGTTTGGTCTAAACCCACCTAATATCAGACAATCATAGAAACTAAAATTACCTCAAGGTTTTTTACCCAACTGCTGAAAGGAAGTAATATTTTATGTAAATTGCAATACATTTTCAACTTCTTAAAGTGTGGTGTGGTATTTTCTGAGTTCTATTGAAGTTTCTAAGATTGTTGTAGTACATTTTTACTTAAAATCCGGCGAAGGAAATTGTTAATTTTGACATAACATGTCAAAAATTCTTCAACCAGACATCTCCAAAAGTGTATAACTGTTTTTCTAATGAAGCCCTTAGATCTGTTACGATTTCACCCTCCAATTATCCTATAGCCATGGGCAGTGGCGTAGCGTTGGTTACGGTCACCCCCGGCCCTCTCCACGCTACGCTACTGAGCCATGTCATGGTCTACGCAAAGCCTCAGCGGTGGTGACATACATTATGACAGCTCCTTGGACCTCATTAAGAAATGGAGTTACATCTCATGTACTTACATACTAGAAATGACACCGCGCTAAATTGCAATGCCTATAAAATTGTGATCTCAGAAATTTTACCCAGACACCAGCTTAAAAAAACCGCATAAATATTTAAGCGATTAAAATCACAAAACACGTGTTCACACAGCGCGCTCTAGTGAGTGACTGAGTCAGTGTTGTTCCAAGTTTATTATGGGGCTGCCGTATCTAGACCTCAAAATTGCCATATATTGGGACAAAATTTAAAAAAAAAACCGTCCTAATTTTTCATTAATTTGTATACAAAATTATGATACTTAGCTTTTTTTACTAGTCTTTTTCTTCTTTTTATATATTTTGAATTGTGCTTAGAAGTTATGTCTCATTTTCACTTGGAAATGGTATCTCTTCTTCTCTTATCTTCCTCAGTATCAACATTTTCACCCTTTGGTTTTCTAATTTTTCTAAAAGTATCACCGCTCTCACCTTCTCTAAGCTCAGTGTAACGATGTAAAAATAAAACACTTATTAGTCCAACATCTCAAGTTTCTCGTATTCATAGAGGGCGTTTTTCATCGGGGAATTCCGCGTTACGTTACACGAAAAATTAGTAATGGCAGTTTTTGATAACTCTTTCGTGGATTGCCGTATATTTCATACAAATATTATACGGCTTTGGAAGTACTGCCGTATGCCATATTTTTGAAGCGTAGCGTGCCTAAAAGCCGTATAATACGGCAATTGCCGTATGGAGAACAGCACTGCAGTGAAACACTGTTTTAGACTTTCGTGGTTGTTTACTACATTACTACACATTGAGCACAGTGAACTGGGACAAAGAAAGTACTGCGGTGTCACCTCTATTACGTAGTACATAATCAATGTTAAAATCGTGTCTTTTTAAGCTTTTTCCTCATGCTTGATGGCCCACAAGGCTCGCACAGTGTTAGCGATCCCGATATCATTGCTGATGACGTAGAACAAGCCTCCCAGGGTCGCGATGGAGAGCGCATAAACCAGCCCGATCGCAATTTTGGGTACAAGGGGGCCGAAAATAGTAGCTCGAACGTAGTCCACTGCTATCGCCTCTAAACCCCTGTAAATCAAAAATATAATATATTAATTTAATTCCACAGCAAGAAACATGGGCCCCATTGTATCCAATACTCCGTATAAGATATAAGATATAAGAATAAGATATAAGAATCTTCAACCATTTTACTGGAGCTTGGCTTGGACTGGACCGTGACAAAAATTCTTGACTTAGACTGACTGGGATTCAATGTGAACTATTATGATTTACTTGAAATTTTATGGAACTCGTTAAGTATAACTATTTGTGGAGCCAAATGTTGGAGAAAACTAAACTACATAACGGATAACACAGCGGTCTATTTAAGGCTACAAAATTTTGCGGCCTGACTCTGCAATCTTATATGCAGAAATCGAAACGCACGTTATATGAATTTGTTTAGATTACTCGAATAACGCGCGCTTCGTGCTCTGCACAAGACGCGACCTTCTTTAATTGTTACTGAAGACTGCAAAATGGTGCAGCCTTAAATTGTAAAAGTCTAACCCAAGTTATTCCTATTCCACGTCCGACCCATCCGTCGAGCATTTCTTGGCAATTTTTTCCGGTTTTTTGGGTTTGGGCTTCCTCATGTTCTGCCAGATCCGCCAGAAGGCGCGCGATACTCCGATATCATTGAAGTTGAGGTAACAAAGCCCACCCAGAAGGATGGCGGTGCAGGCGTACACCACGGCCCTCGCTATCTGAGGGATTACCGGCCCGAAGAGGAGTGTTCGGACGTACTCCACCATGATAGCATCTAGGCCCCTGGAGGGGAGAACGTAGTGAGGGGGTTAGGGAGCGAGGTGCTTTTTTCTGTGCCTCCTTTCTGGCCAGGCCCGCAATCTAGTCCCTAATATGATCAGAGGTCAGGAGCATCTAGGCCTCTGGTGGGCGAATGGTTTGAGGGGGTTAGGTTAGTGAGTTGAAGTGAGTGAAGTGATTTAGCTTTATGTGGGCGTTTAAGTAAAAGTTAGGAGGGTTAGCGAAAGGGTAACGAACTTACCTACCATGAAATGATTCCACAGTTTTGATGTTTTATTAAACGACTAGCAGCGCCTTGCGGTTACACCCGCTATACCATAGGAATAGTATTTTTTTCAGGGATAAAATGTCAGCACTAATCGGAAAGTAGGTAATAAGCTATTACTTTGATATGATGAAAGTGGCCATTAATCTCTTTATATTATGCTTACCAGAAAGTATGGGCAGTGATCAGAATAGCAAGCGCAGTGTCCAGTATCTTGTTTGGCATCGCAAGCGCCAGCGGGACGAGTGGTACCAACGCTGCGGAGGTTAGTTTCTCAATCACCCACATCTTGGAGTGGTCGTGGGCCTTCTCATCGTGCGGCATGCGGTCAGACATGGGGGCCACGGTCGTACGGAATGACCGCATCTGCAATCAAACACTTTAAATTATAAATAAGAAACATTATGTGTATGTTGTGGCGCTCTAAGGGGATGGACTATGCTCTTATGGCTGATGATGATGATGTATTTGTTGTGAAATTGAAATGATGGAAGTTTACCCAGGACTAAGTACTATTGCAGACTTTATTTATTTATTTGTCTCAGTACTGTGAGTGAAAAAAGAAAAAAAAAGGCACTAAAATGCCATATGCTTTAAAAATAAAATAATCAAAATACTCACAGAAGTGATGAGTGGTGTATTGTTCTTTTGAACAAAACTTGTGACGGGCAGCGTACTGGCAGCACTGTTCTGTGTGAGGGTCTGTGTTGCCACCCGCATCACCTGCTGGCTGAATGCACGGTTGGTGCATGCTGGAACAGAAGGTAGCATTGATGCATTACCGTTCTATAATAATATAATTAGCTTTACAAATCGATATACATAAAAACCAATTGCCACATGTATGACTAACCACAACTTGAGAATGGCTGGACCGATATGACGATTTCTTTTCTGTTGTGTTCGTAATTGTCAGGACAAGGTTTATATGAAGAGTTTAGTGAGGCCTAAGGCCTTGCTTAATGGTGTATGAAGTCCAGGCATAAGCTGTTATTTTATTAAAAAAATGATCCTGAATGTTCTCATATCCTAACTAAAAATTACAACCCGGGTAGTTAAAAGATCAGAAGAAGAGACTAGATGGCTGATTAACAGAATATAAGATATAGTGATCAAGTGAAGACTTAAATGGGCAACTATCTATGACACATATAAACATATTATTTTGCTAAAACTAGTCATACTGTCGGAGTAAAAAATACCCAGAGTATAGAATAGTTGTAGATATAAAAGAACAGCAGCTGTACTCTGCAAAACTGATAATTTTATGTGTTGCAAAACATAACCTTACTTATTTGTCTTTGATGACATTTATTTACAAAATCTATGAGCAATTTTAGTCGTCTATTTGTACAATAAATTCATAAAATAAGCATTGTGTTGGTAAAAACATTACAGATTCTAGATTGAGGGGTTACCGACGAGTTTGTCAACAACGATTATGTAACAGAATTATGTAGAATCTAAACTACAGCTAGAACTACCTGAATTACGAAGAAACATGGAAAAAGCCATGTCTATATTAGTTTCAGCACGAAATTGAATAAATCACTATTTCTAAAATATTTTCAGCAAAACTAAACAAATTCGAAATTCGCCAACAATCCAACACTCTGACAGCCAGCTGTCAAAATCAAATGTCAACCGTAGACAGAGACGAAACAGATTGGTGGGAGTTTTGGCGGGAACGTGGAGAAGTGTCGCGAAATTCTATTATTTTCCAAAACTTGTGTCATATAGAGTGTTAATGTATAAAAATCCTGGATTCTTATCCATTAAATGTTCGTGAACGTGCAAGAGTGTTGGTAAATAGTATGATACTGTGAAACGTGACTCTTCGTGTTGTTTCCAAAACTCCATAGACACCTGTAGTAGTCTCCACCACTTTACTGGGGCATGACGTGGACTTCACCGTGACTTACTTTGCTTAACTTAGAGGACTTGACCGTGACTTACTTTACCTGACTATGACTGAGACTTGTTTTAAATGTGAAATACTTGACTTCACTTCAAATATTACAAAACTTGACACTGGCGAAATACCCAACATGTGAAGCCAAAATTTAAGAAAAAAAAAACAGGTTGGTGTTTTTTTTTAATTAATTTTTTCTCTTACGTTTTGGCTCCACACCTTGTGTATTTAGCCAGTGTCAAGTATTGTAATATTTCAAGTGCAGTCAAATAATATAATTTTTATCTAATATAAAGTATCTGCCTCATTGCAAAATAAATATTGATGACATTTATGGACCTGAAACGTGGTCCTTAACAGTAACTACTGGCCTTTTGGAGAAACTCAGAGTCGCACAGCGGGCAATGCAGAGAGCTCTGCTTGGAGTTTCTTTGCGCAATAAAATTCGGAACGAGGATATTCGCTGAAGAACTAAAGTCACCGACATATCTCTCGGGGTACGTCTTCCGGCTGATGATGATGATGATGTATGAATTAGTAGTAAATAAAGGAACAGCAAACCACGAAAAAAGCAGAAGATTTTACAACAAAACAAAGCTACAACAAAGATTACAAAGATTTTCAACAAGGCTTAATAACGTAGTATTTATATTCTCTTTGGTTTAAAATATTTAGAAAATTATGGGCATGTTTAGAATGGCAACTCCAAATTATAATGACAATTCATTTTGGTGATTTGTGTTTTGTTTGAGGTATTATATATTTCTTTTAATAAATTGGTATTTCCTCTACGATTATTAAATTAGGAAACAATGACCACAACCCTCGAAGACCAATCCATCTGGGAAGATGGGGAGGAAGCGCTTAGCGAAGAAGTTCTTCGAATGCCGACCGACGAGATCATTAGCCGCACCAGACTGCTCGACAACGAAATCAAGATCATGAAAAGCGAGGTCATGAGAATTTCCCACGAGCTCCAAGCACAGAACGAGAAAATCAAAGAAAACACTGAAAAAATCAAAGTGAACAAGACCCTGCCTTACCTTGTGTCGAATGTCATCGAACTGCTCGACGTTGACCCTCAAGAAGAAGAAGAAGACGGTGCTGTAGTGGACTTAGACTCGCAACGTAAGGGCAAATGTGCGGTAATCAAGACGTCGACGCGTCAAACATACTTTTTGCCAGTCATTGGACTTGTAGATGCTGAAAAACTAAAGCCCGGAGATTTGGTGGGGGTGAACAAAGATTCGTATTTGATTTTGGAGACGCTGCCGGCGGAATACGACGCAAGGGTGAAGGCGATGGAGGTGGATGAGAGGCCTACGGAGCAGTACTCTGATATTGGTGGTCTTGACAAGCAAATTCAGGTTAGTGTGACAGTTTGAAAAGCACTTTACAAACAGAAAAACAGCCTTGTGTTTATGATTAAAAGTGCTCGAAGTCAAGTTGTTGGACGATAGCTGTGCATTGTAAAAAGTATTGCTTTCAATACTGAACTTTCCATGTACATTTTTTTAGGTTCTATTGTACAATAAAGAATTATTAGGATAATTCTGTCAAAAAATATACACATATTTACTAGGCGAGTCATATAAATCTATCAAAAACTCATTTTCTTAACAAAAAACCTAGGCCAATTTAATTTTTCAATAAAACAAATGAATCATCTGAATTCCTTTCAAATTCCAGGAGCTGATTGAAGCGGTAGTGCTCCCCATGACACACAAGGAGAAGTTTGTAAATCTTGGCATTCACCCTCCGAAGGGTGTCCTACTCTACGGCCCGCCCGGTACTGGCAAGACATTGCTCGCGCGAGCTTGTGCTGCCCAGACCAAGTCAACATTCTTGAAGCTGGCTGGACCCCAGCTTGTGCAGATGTTCATCGGTTAGTCATCATCATCATTTGGAACAGATCCCACTGCACATCATCTGCCTCCCCCTCTCCCTGATTAACACCACTCTTTCATGTGTTTCTGCAAAGTTTCTGTATGTCATCTTTAAAGACTACACAAACCCTTGTGTGGCCACCATTCCTTCGTAAACATAAACCACCTTCTATAACCACATTGTATTTTTAAGTCTGTCCGAAATATGATACCTGAAATGCACACTTTCAATGTCCATTGTGCAAGTTGTGCAGTCTCATTGGCGAGCAGCCATGTTTTCGCACCATACATCATTTTGGGCAAGACACATTGGTTACTAGTATATACAGTATATAGTATTATAAATGCGAATGTGTGTTTGTTGGTTTGTTTGTTCCTCTTTCACACAACAACCGATCAACGGATTGACCAGATTGTTTGCATGGATGTAGTTTAAAGATCGGAGAGTGAAATTGGCTACTTTTTATCACAGGGAAATTGTATGGCTCCCAAGGGATTTTTCCCACAATTGAACCGGGACACAGCTTGTAAAATATAAACTAGAAAGAAGCCTGCCTGATGTTTGGTGGTGACCCCCAGAATTTCCAGGACTTGACACTCCACTGATCTATTTCATATCGTACTATTTCAAATGCAAACACTATATCTTTCAGGTGATGGCGCGAAATTGGTCCGCGACGCTTTCGCGCTCGCCAAAGAGAAGGCTCCGGCTATAATCTTTATCGACGAGCTGGATGCTATAGGCACAAAGCGTTTCGACTCTGAGAAAGCGGGAGATAGGGAGGTGCAGAGAACTATGCTGGAACTTCTGAACCAACTCGATGGGTTCAGCTCCACTTCAGACATTAAGGTAAGACGATCGCTGGGGTATCGGCCACAGATCACCATAGATACCGCATAAGGAGACTCGTTGTTCCTACTAAAAGTCACCAAGTTTGAGGAAGGCGCAGGTCGCGGGGAGCGTGCTCCGACTGATGCGACCGTGGGGTGTTGTCTGACTGGCATAGGTCACTAATCATCAGAAACAAATCTATAGTGTATATATATAAGAACAAGCCCTTTTCTAGGAATTAACGCACAGACCAAACTGCTTATGATAGAGAAATGAAATTTGACCCCAATACTCCTCAAATGATCTAGATGAACACTAAGAACAGATTTTGCGAAAATCCACCTCTAAAGCGGTAAAATTCACATTAAAAAAAAATGCAATGTAAATGAAAAAAAAAATAAAGAAAGTCATATCTCGGGATTTTTCGAAAATCAACCCTTAGAGAGGTGAAATGGGGTGTTTAATTTACTGTAGCCTATACGAGCGAATCTGCACAGGCAAGCTAGTTCTAAATAAAACTTATACTTTGTTTCCAGGTAATAGCAGCTACCAACCGAGTGGACATCCTGGATCCGGCCCTGCTCCGCTCCGGCCGACTCGACAGGAAGATTGAGTTCCCGCACCCCAACGAGGAGGCTCGGGCTAGGATCATGCAGATTCACTCGCGGTAAATAACAGATTGGACTTTTTTACCCGATTGAATAAGAAGAAGGGCTGTGCTTTTCGTGTGTGTTCCTATATTAGCTTTTGTATGGCGTGTCCGATTTTGACGAGTGTAGTTGAATTCTTCTTTCCGGAGTGTCATATGCGGAGGCTACTTTATTTTTGCAGACGGGTTTTTTTTGTATTTACAACCTCTTATTTAACTTGCAATGTTGATATGTTCGAGTCAAATCTTGCAACAGAATTTTAAACCAGTTCCTCTTGTTCAATTGAGTTGAAATTATGCATGCTTGTCAAGTTCCCATGACAATACAATATTATGACAGGGACCTGATTTCATGATGAAGACGGAAGGTGGAAAACGGAACTCGCCAGTAACTAACAGGAGATGGGGCTCATTTTGATCAGCTTACAGTACCAATAACGGATTTTATACAAGCTTGTCTGGGAAAACATATTTTTCCACAAAACTTATTCTTTTAATTAACTTAACTGATTCTTCCGATGAGCCTCTCCAACATTATACCACAGAATAAATAATCCTATACCCACACTGCACAGTTTATTTTAGTTTGATACGAAGTCTGTAATACGGATGCTACTTGCGGGAGCTGGACTGCTCGGGTATATACGCAAATCAGCTCGATTTGCGTATATACCTACCTAAGTGCTATATAAATAGCACTTAGTTCTGTAATAGTATAAAGATTTTAATTTCTTTGGTATATTTCTTATGTAAAGTATTTAGTATTTTTATTCCGTTTTAGTTGATAAAAATAATTCTTAAATTTGATAAAAGGGCCCCAGAGACCTTGGAGCAAACATAGTGCAAGTAAAAAAAAAAAGTCTAAAATAAACCGAGAATGTCTCGATGGTCAACGGCTTCTACCTTTATGTAACGTGTCTTTAATTGTCCAGTAAGATGAACGTAAGCCCCGATGTGAACTTCGAGGAGCTGTCCCGTTCGACGGACGACTTCAACGGCGCGCAGTGCAAGGCGGTGTGCGTGGAGGCCGGCATGATCGCGCTCCGGCGCTCCGCCTCCGCTGTCACGCACGAGGACTTCATGGACGCCATACTCGAGGTGCAAGCCAAGAAGAAGGCCAACCTCTCTTACTATGCTTGATTTATTATCTGTACTTGTAAGGAATTAAATGTATTATAGTTTAACTGTGGTTTTATTGGTCACATCTTTGAGAAGTTATGGTCTTTCTGTATACTGAGCTCTATGACTAATATAAGATTCTGAGGGATAAATAGTAACATTGACATAATGTTTGCAAGTAATTTTACCGTTCGCTTTGGTTAAGTAACAAAAGTTGCGAAATAAGTAAATTTTCAACACGAACGCTTTACATCAACGCTATTTTAGCCAATGTTAAAAACGCCATTGATGCTTCGCGAACACGCCTAAAGTACTCGGTTATATGTTGGGATTTATGGAAGCTGCCTACGAATGGTTTGACAAACTACTAGTTTGTGAGATATTTTAACCACTTGGCAACCCTGCATTAGTGATGTTATTTTCAATTAAGAAAAAAAAACTGCCCGATTTGCTCATATTCGATCATAAAATTGTATTGAAATGAATACTGTTCAATAAATTTTTCAATCAATGTTTTTTTTTTATCGTTGGTTAAAACTATACCGACATATAAACATATTCTTTATATTATTTTATCAAATAAGCAACTACAGTATAACCAAAACGTAACATACATACAAACGCCGATTTGGTTCTCGTAGACTGATACCTTCGCTTTGCTCGGTCAATTACGTGAACATTGAATTAGAAATCTAATAATTCAAGAATCGATCCCGTGAATCGACGAAATTAAACTAAAAATCGATTTTCTGACGCTGTTGGACAGCGTCCCTTCCTGCACCATTTTGATAGATTGGAGATGAGATGACAGATGATTATGGCGCGTGCGTGTGCTAAAATTTGAAACATGATAGAATGAATATTTTTAATTGTCAAAATTCTCAGTGATATTGTGAAAGTAGGTAGCAAAATTTACAAAAATCCAGTAAAAAACAGAAATGTGAATTTTTTCGTATTATTTAAAGTTAACTTCCGCCGTAACAACACCGGCAAAACCATTTATTCCGATTGTCGTAAGTACCATAACCTTAATTTTGCAAACACTGCAGATGACTTTTGTGGCGAATATTTTTGTTGTGATTACATATTGACACTACCGCATTGTTATCGATTACTGAATGCTGCGTTGTTATTACAATATGCGGTGTGTTTGTGTTACAGCTTTGGGCTTGTGTAATTGATGCTTTGAGTTTCTGAATTCTGAAGCTATTTAAATCTGGTGTTTAATTTCTTATAAATTATTGGTTGGTCCCATACTAAAAGTTGTTCACAATCATGAGTACTATGAGCCCCTTTTGGCTTAGCATACTCTTTACTAATAAATAGTATTATAATTCGAACTATTTTATTTTATGTATCTATAATCCTATTTTCGTAAACTTTATTATATTTTGAATATTATAAATTAGATATGCTGTGTTAAAATTATTTGTTATTTTTGGAATAGTACAATGGACCCCGAAGGCGAGAGCCGCCCTAGTCCAAAGATATCTTCTAATGATATCCCAAAAGTACACACAAAATGCAACCAGAACCGTCCACACTCAAGGTTCATATTAAACTTTATTATATTTAATGTCATATGTATATTATTAATACCTTTGAAACCCAAAATTATTAGAATGAGTTTATGTAATTATTAAATTGATTAGAATGAGTTTGCAACCCAAATTTACGTTTAATACTCTGAAAATTAGAATCTTAATTATAAACTAAAGATAACTTTTTATACATAATTCACTCATCTGCAATGCGGTGACATAGTAAAAAAATAGTACTTTCTAAATTTTATTATAAAAGTTTAAATAAAATTCAATTTAAATAATCAGTATAAATTATCTGACCTTACTGTGCATACTTTTACCTTTATATCTTACTAAAACCAAAGAAAATCTACACGAGAAGAAAAACCATCTCATACAAAAAATGTACCCCTGAAAAATCTGCTTAAAACTAGATGGAGCTTAAGTATTTAGTCAGCTAATGCCCAAACCGCTATCAAAGTTGATGAAACTATGATTAATATAGAAGCATAGTATTATTATATGTCCGCTATTTTAAGGTTAAGTTCAAAATAGATTGCAATACACGACTATCGGATTTTGCCAATAAAATATAAAAGTAATAATTTTACTGATTTTACAAAATCATAGCGCCATCTTACGTCCTTTTCAGTACTACAATTGAGTTACGCATCTTTATAAGGACATTAGCACTCTTAGTATAAATACTCTATGCTATAACAGTTTTAAAATTTGATGAAATCTCTGCGGGATGTAATTTTTATTAAATGTAGTGTTATAAAAATAATTTTTGGGTTTCAAGGTAGGTTTCTCTTACAATTTTTTATTACCTATTTTTATCACTTATCTAAGTACCTACACTATTTTTAGGTCCTCACTAAGCTTTCTTTTTTTGAGCTTTGCTATTTGAATTCTGTTCAATAATCATAGATCCATCACATTTACAAATATAAGCACTTGCCCACACAAAAAGCTAAAATGTTATACCACTCAAATATACAGGTAAATATAGATTTTACACTTAGGATCGCATTGCACCACGCCACAGACCACGCCATACACATAAAAAAACACTTTCGTGGTTCATTGCTATGCGTGAGTAGGCCAATGGCACGCTTGGTCTTAGTCCCCGCAACCCGCGCCTTACTCCAACTTTGGTGCTTTTTTGTCGTAATAACAATAACGATATCGTTATGTGTCTATATGGGATAAAATGTGTATACAACGGTTTTCGACTTTTCGAGCGTGAACCTTATCCCGCCGCGACACGATTCGCGGTCGCGTAGCCGAACCTAGCAATAATCGCGCTAAGGATGGCACGAACTCACGATAATTTAAGGCCAGGAAGATACTTCGATTATTAGGGTTCCGTAGTACAACAAGAAACTCTTATTTTATTTTTATTTAAGTATACATTGCCTTATAAGACTTGTCTGTCCGTCCATCTGGATGTCATAGCATCACAACTTCTATGTTTATACCCCTACTGCCTAAGAAAAGAGGGTAATGCCTTTCGGGAGTATTTAAGTATATATCTGTTTCTATGTGACCTCCTACAGCCTAAACAGCTTGACGAATTTTGAAATGTGACATAACTCCTGGGTAGGCGCCTCAATTTCCGGAGTGTCATGTCAGTGTCGCAAAAAACCTATTTTATAACGTGAACCTCGGGAATTAAGAGCCCCAATACACGAAGCTTAGCTCAATTGTTGTATTACATAATTTCAGTATCATGCTTATGAAGTTGGGTTTTTTGTATTACACTTTTTCGGAGTATTCGTCAGGACGAATGGTGACCCTATGCGCAGCCGGTCGATTCTGGCAGCTGAGGGAAAGCGCAAGTGCAAGATGATAACTTATGTGAATGGGCATTCTCTACCTATTTTTACAGGCAAAAGCTAAAATATAGAATTGAAAAGATAAAGGAGCAACAGCCATATTTTTTTTGTTTTTTCGTCAGTTTACTCCAACATTGCTTGGAGACGTTAAACAACAAACATTATTGTATCGGTTTTTGTTTCATGCAAAGTTTGCTATCAACGTGTCTTGGGCCGTATACATTGTCATCATAGGTATTAGCTAGTCAATGGGATCGGGGGTTTAGGGAATTGTATTTCTTGCTTTTTCTTTGTTTCATAATTATTTACTTATTCCGAATACATTAACTTTTCTTATCTTCTAATTTTACTTTTTACAAACTGCTTACAACAACAGCCTATCAAATGAGACGCTAAGGGGATTAATACACAAAAAATCAGAAATCCCCTTCGCAGCGGATTCCAGGATTTCTGGAGTAATCCATTGTAATCACTCGATATTTTGATATTTCTGTACAATAATCTGCAAGAAAAAAACAAGTTCACTAACCTATCACGGTGATTGGCTAAGTGAACGCGGCCAATGTAAGGGGACGCCGTCACTTTGCTTGCAGGCTGCAGGCCCAGGCATTAATCACCTGTGTGCAGTGAACCGCCGGACGGTCGTACCCTGACAAATGTTACAGATTCTGCCATTGTGTCGGTTCTGTACGATTTGCGCCGCTGTCCACATTTTGTATCCCGTCCATTCATAAACAACGGATGAAATGGAAAGGACATTTGTGAAAAACCAAGCAGAAAACAATGGTATGAAATAAAGTTGAATCAGTAAGTGCTACTTCGGTATCGTAATTAATCGATTTAGCGATCACAGGTCGTGGTTTTGTTTTATCTGCTTGGTTCCTTCGGTACTACAAACCTGCGTCTTGCCTTCCTTTGGTGCTGCAACCATTTGTACGTCTTGCCTTTCTTTGGTGCTGCAACCATTTGTAGTTCTTTCCTTCCTTCGGTGCTACAACTCTTTCTTTATCACTATTAATAATCACGGGATATTTACCACGATTTTTACGATTGTAGAGTTTCCGATATTTGGGCACAGTTGCATGCGCCATGTTCACGGGTAGACAAAATGCGGTTGGATAGTCAAAAGTTCGAAATTTAGCAGCAGACGAACCGATCTACCCCCTGTCTTAGAATTTTGCTACAACCACTGGTGCTAGAACTCGATTGTAAGGCCCGACAATACACACTCACAGTATTTATAATGTGATGTAGTAAACAACCCCGAAAGTCTAAAACAGTGTTTAACTCTTTCTATCTCTTGCCTTCCTTCGGTGCTTTGTCTCGTAGGATTTGCCATCTCGTTTTCTTCCATCATACCCTCTCTCCTAACTGCCGTCGCCAATACAGCATGCAGATTCTCCGCAGATCTTCCTTAAAACAGACATTCCATATAGTTCCATGGTAATTTTTTCATCTTGTCTGTTGTAGTGTCCACTTATAGAAGGTTTTAAAAGTTCCGGTCTCTTGATTTTTTTCAATTTCTTTCATGATTTTAAACTTTCGGCAAGAGCCAAGAATCAAACGCTATTACAATTAACCTACTTATTTAAGTACAGGAACAACTGTGTGCGTCACTTCTGTTTCTATAGCCGAGGCCTGAGCTCCTCGCCTATCATGAATTTCACATGTTCGCATTTTCATACCTCGCCAAAGTTTCCCCCTCACGGCCTGAACAGCTGAACATCAAGCCAGTCACTCCAGTCAGTCGTTCGTCGGCACCAGGCCGTGACGGACGCATTCACTCTCGCTATCGCGCCCCGTTGTTTATTTACATCGACGCCGGTGACTCAGACGGCTGCGAACTCGCACGTGTTCAGTCCTGCATGATGGGGAAGATTTTTGTGTGAGTAACGTGGATTATTTTAGAAATTCGACAACTGTTCGCTATCCGAGGAATCGGCTAAAATTTTTATGATAGATAAGATGATTAAAAAAAAATCTGCGGTTTTTTTTCTGTGATCCTAGTCTCTTTCTAGATGCTAGTTCAGTGTCCAGTGTTGGTCTTTTGTGCTACCTTTTACTAAGAGGACGCCGTTATCCGTCCTCCGGTGATTCTCTCGTAGTCATGACATCACGCTGTACGCACAACTGCCACAGAGTTAATAATTGTAGTTCGAAAATGATGTCACTGAGCCGTACAAAAATGCATTATGTCAATCCGTAAATATTTTAATTAACAGACCACATAGCACAAACATTAATCGTTGCTCTGTAGTTGTATCTTATTTTTTGTTGTATTGTAGTTTAATCACAGTTTATTTTGTCTCTGCATAATCCTCCACAAATTCCAATACTTGTGAGTAACATTTGATAGTTTTCAGCAAAATGCAATATAATAACTAATTATAATTATTTGCTGTATTATATTTCGGGACCCGGGTAAGTCCTAAAATTGCGACCACTGGAGAACGGGCAGCAGGTTCTCTTAGTGAACGGTGAGTGTTCTGCGATTCCCAAGCCGCTTGCCAACCGTTGGGATTATGGCAACCCATCTATTTTCTATGTGCCTAGCCTTTATGATGATATCTCGGCGAACAAATTTCGTTTTGATACTTTTTATGTAGGTACGATATATATTGTTTTAATCGGCTGTGACAGATGGATAGACACCGGAGTCTCACTCTAAGGGTTTTTTTTATTATTTCAGTACAAACCCCTAAAATATTCTTACTTCTATAGATATCAGCCTCTACCACAGTTTTAGAATTAAAATAGTGGTTCGCACAGAGAGCTCGCAACTTACATCCCTTAGACTTAGACTATGATGACTTAAAATTGTATAATAAACCGCTTGCCTAGAAAATTTCATAAAGATCGAATCAACGGTGCGCTAGTTATCGTCAGACAAATATACATGCAAACCCCGACTTGTTCTTAGATTCTGATTTCGCTTCGCTCGGTTAATAAGTCTTTCGAAGACCCTTTTCCGTCCGTTTGAAATAAGCGTTCAAGAAAAGTTTCAAAAATCCTAACTGTTCTTCAAACTGCAGGCAAGTCTTGCCCAATATTTGCCCAAAGCTGGCTTTCCGTACCAACTTGTTTATCTACGACGTGATTTATGTACGTAACCCAGTTAAAACCCATTTGTTAGCATCGCCATAGCATGTGCATGTCGTTTGATCGACGTCGATGGGCTTGCATCGCGCTATCGGTGCTTGCATCCGGAGTTATGACTGGAGGCACGGAACACAACCCCTGTTGAGTGAGGATGGTAGTGAGATCGCTTCTCTTTGGGGGAAATCAAGAGCCATCAGTATCAAAGTAATTGCCGCTCCCCAGTGGAGACTGCGCTATATTAGGGGGTAGACCACGATCAAAGCGATTATGTCTGCTCTCCCATTGATTGAAAGTCCTTAGAGACACTCTCTTAGGAACCCACACTCTCCCCCTCTGTGGTCAGACTTAGGGATCTGACCTCTCATTCCAGTGAGCCCAGAGAAGACAAGGGCGCTGTGGCCCGTGCTGTTTTAGAGCAAACAAAGGGAAATGTTCTCACCCCAATGCCCCAAGCCAGGTATCTTTCGTAGATTTCTCCGCCCACAACCAAAAAAAGACCGCCCGATGTTATATTATGCGACCCTGGTCTCATACGCTTATTTCGAAGCTATAGAAATGATGATCTTCAAACGGCTGAACAGATTTTCTTGAATTATAACTAATAACAATCTCGATCAAGTGCCTTTCAAACTTGTTCATCTTCTTGAGAGCTACGATGCCACAGGCATACACGTTTTTCTTGAAACCTATAAAACCTCTCTGTTTGCGTCGGGGGTTAAAAAAAAAAGATACAAGAAATGGAATTTATCACGCCTTGATTGAATAAATGTGACCCACTCGTGCAGAATCGAATAGCTTGAGTTAACTAATCTTCAAACTGTGTCTGAAAATGAACTGAATGAAATACTAGAAACTAATCTTTTTGAAGATTATGAATCAGAAAAAGGAACAAACTTCAGCCCAATCAGACGGCGGAACAGTCAAACAGGGTTGCAAAATACTCATTAGCCACTAGAAGTCTCCAGTCTCACCCGTTTGGTTGCAGTTCTATTCCCGTCTCAAGTTCAGTGCCAAATATATCTTTGAATAGCTTCCTTCCACACCATTGGAAGATGTAATTTTACGCCCACTTTAGCCCACAGCGACCCGCTAAATGACTCGTCGGTGAAACTAGAAAAATTATGGCTTGTTTGTTTGTTACCACAGCGGGCCTAGTGTCAAATTGTCTATCCCCGTTTTTATCCACTATGTCAGCGGCAACCAGGGAAAAAGAGAGTTTTTTTTTCATAATATATGAAGTTTGTCGTAGACATAATATCCCGATACTCCCGTTTCATAGCATGGACTCGAAAAAACGTAGATAAAATCTCTCCAATTCACAAAAGATTGTGATTTGTGGTACAGTGCAGTGCCTACCTATTTGTTACACTAGCTACTAAATTACCCTATCAATTTTCCGTCTACCCACATTTGTCAACCTGCAAGTACCCACGACAATCGATAACACCCTAATTGCTTATCTACGTGGTTACGATCGAAATGAAATGAATAATTTATCCACAGCTCCACATAAATAAATTACCGATTAATAGCTGTTGTGTCGATAAATAAGTACCTTTCCATCGTTAAATGCGGATTTGGGAGATAACGATGAGAAATTGTATAATTTGTTGCACTCGTTTTCCTTATTCCGTTGGAAGAAAGACGATTTCTCTCAAAAAAACGATTCAAAACTTTCAAGTGCTTTATTCCATGCGATTGTCGTTAAAGAAGTCCCGGAAAACGTCCCTATTATCCGAATTAACCCTGTTCCAATATTACAAGGATAATAAAACATCGTAAGGCAATGCCGTGCGCCCGCCCTTATCGCTGAGGGTAGGTTGGGGCTAGGGTGTACCCCTTCACGTATGGAAGAAAGAATCGATAGCACGTTGTCAAGGATACCACCACTTCCCCTTTTTATTATGCTCCCAGATGGCTCCCAGTTATTCGGTTCTGGCTGGAGGGGTAGGTTTTCATTTTTTTATTTTTACGAGGATTTTTGGTGTTTGATAAGCTATATATTTATATATAGATAAAATTTTAAACGACTTGTTCATGGAATGCAATACAATATAACTTTTTTGCACACCATGAAAACAATTAAACTTAAAATAAACAATAATAAAATCAGGTAGTATATTGGCAGCTTGTCGCCTAAAGTGATTTCTTTCAGATGACTTTTGAATACGCAGAAATTGGAGCTCTACCGTTAACTTTCATGGAATTTGGACAGCACGCTTCATATGTTTGTCTACGTACAGTTTCTATGAGTACGCAGGCTTAGGGCTCAGGGACTGAGACACGGCTTTCGGAACAGTAACAGCGGCGGGCGCTTGTTGTATTTCGTTTCATAGAGCGCCATAAATTTTTGTGTCACAGCGCTCGTGCGCTTGCGATATCCAGTCTCTTAGAATTCTATTATCAATATCTTATAGATAGCTTATTTTATTTTTTGTCTCATTCAAAATTAAAGCCCAGCAGACGTCTAATGACATAATCAAAATAAACGCAAATGGAAGCGCCGACCGTAAAATATTAAAGTCCCATCTTCTAATTTGAACTCTATTTCGCCGATCGAAGGGTTCAACAAACTTTGGTTTTTGCAATTTATCCAGACATCCTCCTACGTACGAATTAGGATAGTACGGTGGCGGGCGGAATACTTGATCAGCTTTTTGCTGCCAAGGTCGGCTTTTGGGTTGCGAAGTTGGTAAAATCCTTTAAAAATATCCCTATTTACAATGGTTTGCTGCCTGCCCGAAAATTTGACAGGTTGAGTCTTTACCTATCAATGGGACGCCACGGGATAACATCTTGAGTTATGCTTCATTTTTCGTTAGATGACGGACATATCCTAGGATGTCATTGTACTCGTCAATATGAACAACTTTAGGGCTCATTCACACATACACACGCTATTGACGATTCGTTAAAAACGAATAGACGTTCACATATCTAAACCGAATCGTGATGTAACACTATTCGTCAATATGATTAAACAACGGTTTCGTGATAAATAACGATTCGATAAAGTTGTATAGACGTTGGCTTTTAGAAGCCGAATCGTGATTTGGCACAAAAAGCAAACGTGGAATTGCGAATCGCCAAAATGTCAAAAAAATTATAGCTTCAAGAAAATCCGGCGAGACTATCCTTCATTTCGGTTCCCATTTTTTGCAAGTATTCGTGATTTTTCACGATTCATAAACGTGTGAATACGGCGGCGTATTCGCCGCCGTATTAAGTGAAAAATAGTATTAAGTTATTCGACAGTAAGTGAAAAATAAATACGAACCGTATTTAAATCACTATCGTGACATAATCACGATCCTTTGATGTGTGAATGAGCCATTAATAATGGGACCAATTCCGAAATAGCCATAACAAAATAATAAATAAAAAAATAAAAATAATCAACCTGTTTTCACCATCGACGAAATGTATGGAACAGCTGATAATTTTAGAGCGATTTTAGTTTTGGTCCCTTAGTAAAAGTTATTCGTTATGATGAGTATAATTATATCCTAGAACTTATGTCCGTCGCGTTGTTATACCCAGTAGGTATATTTGCTATTCTATTTTTTTGTTGATATGTTGGGAATAGGTACTTTTATTTCCTGCATCTCCAGGGCCGTGTTCAGTAAGATCGTCCGACAACGGTCCCATGACATTACAAGTATAATATATATTATATTATAGTATTTTTAGCTTTTAACACTTTATCAAGCTCAGGTTCGATCGTATATGGAGTACTGCTGCCACCTTTGGCATGGATCCGCTAAGAATCAGCTCGAGGCTTTGGACTTAATCGTAAAGCGTGCTAAGAGGCTCATTAATGACTATGTTTTGGTAAAATCCAGGCTGCAGAGCCTGTCACACCGGCGTGAAGTGGCTAGCCTGTCGGTGTTCTATAGAATACACTGCGGTGAATGTGAACAAGAACTGCACGACATTATTCTGCCTTCACCGTTCTTTTATAATACTACCAGACGCACGAAAAACAGGCACCCTCTAATGGTGGATATACCATTCAAACGTACTAAACGTTTCCAATCCACCTTCTTAGTGAGGACAGCAGAGGTGTCGAACTCTTCACCTGCGTCTGTCTTTCCGAACAAATACTATCCGGGGCTGTTAAAGAAAAGAGTGAATAGGTACTTCCTAGGCAAGCATCTTCGGCCACATCGTCGCTTTCCATCAGGTGAGATTGTGGTCAAACGAATGCCTAGTCCGAAGTAAAAGAAGAAAAAAAAAGTGTGTTGCAAATGTCATCGAGCTTCCTCGGACGACCTTACTGAACACGGCCTAGAAGTGCCTTCTTCCAGATACTTTACCCGCATTTCTTTTCTATCCTTATCTCTCTCGATATCGATTGCATGTCTTTGACCTATGTAGACGTGGAGTACTCGCTTCCCATTCAGTCCTTCTCTCGGCTTCATCTATTATTCTGATCTTATTACATACATACATTACATTATCAGCCAGAAGACGTCCACTGCTGAACATAGGCCTCCCCCTTAGACCGCCACACCGACCGACAATGTGCCACTTGCATCCACCGGCTGCCCGCGACTTTTACAATGTCGTCGGTCCACCTAGTGGGAGGCCTGCCTACGCTTCGTCTTCCGGTTCGTGGTCGCCACTCAAGAACCTTTCTTCCCCATCGGTTATCGGTTCTTCGAGTGATTCTGATCTTATTAGGGCATGTAATTTAGTATTTTGCCACTGTTCTAGCTTTGATTTTTTTCCTATGTTATACTCTATCTTCTTCGTGTCTGTGTTGTACAGGTTGGTCCAACGGTGACGTCAATCCGACAAATTTAGGTTGCTCATACCAAGGGCTTCACGAAAATACTCCACATATGCTATACGATTTTTGTAGTTTAGGAGTTATCATATTTTTAATTTTCTTAAGGATTTTCGATATGAGCGGCTTAAAAAATTCTAACTTTTTTTTGTGTGGATTTTTTGATGGTGTTTTTTGGATTCTCTTTCCTCTCTCATCTAAAAATCCACTTAGAAAAAAGTTGTTGAAGTCGCTCATATGGAAAACCATAAAACATAACTCCTATACTACGAAAACTCGTAGAATATAATATGGGTATATTCGTGAAGCCCTTGAAGGCATGAGGAACCTAAATATTTCGGATTGACGTCACCGTTTAGTCCAGCCTGTATACAGTCTGGTATTTTGTTTTTCTTTTGATAATATTGCTTGTTATAAATCGAGGTCAAAAATAAAGGTTTTCATGTCGATAACAACAATGATCTTTTATGTATGCTCTGCGATATCATTTGTGGACATATTCGTAGTGGTACTCTTGCTGAGTCCGCCTGGGGACCAGGTCTTTGCCAGACCCAACCGCCAATCATTAAATAAATATTGGTGGAAGTTTTTCACACAGCGCCATCTAGCCAACTAAGCAAGCTCGTACTATGGGAACAGATAACTGATAGAATACATATTAAATACTTCTTTTTTGTGAACATACATAGAAACACCCAGAGAAAGAACAAACATCGATTGTTCATCACACAGATGTTTGCTCTGGGTGGGAATCGAACCCACAACCTGCAGCTCAGAAGGCGGAAATGCTCACACTGAGCCACAAAGCTAGTCTTATTACTCTTATCTATACTTATAGATATAGCGTGCAAACATTACAGTGTTCCGGATTGAAGGGCAACGTTTCCAGCGTGATTACTGAGCATTAAGAGATTAAACTTCTAATATCTCGGAGTGCCGAGTGCAGTACTACGCCACGCAGTGTTTTGAATTGATATACGTTCAAAATTCTGGGTGACGCTTATTTCGACGAAGAAGAAAAAAAACAATTTTTCCTTCCTTCCTTCACCTAAATAGAAAAAAAATAGCATGAAAATTGCTTTAAAACATTGTTCATACATCCGGCATGGCTGCGACAGGCATGTCGCAGTTCCCATGCCGGGCAGAAAATTGTAAAATTGAAATTATTATTGACATGTAGGACATAATATAATGTAATATAATATAATTTTAATTTTGTGTTATATTGTAATTTATTTTTATGTGTAATATGGACCTTTGTAGTCTGAAATAAATGAAATGATTTGATTTGATTGACATGTTTATTCTAGAGTACCTGTTGGTTTTCTTTTTAAATTCGACTTAATAATTTTTATATCAAAAAAAGTTGATAGAGTGCAAACGAGATAACGAGAATCAGGGAAGGAACCTTTCATCCCCATCAGTTCCCGTAGTAAAGTGGTTGAAACTGCGGGGCGCTGCTAGACAGAACAAATTGATTGTCAGAGCGAGAGAACGTGATTTGTGTGAAAAGGCCGCCTAATCTATTAACAATGTATGGATTGTTGTTTCTAGTAGTCTATGTGAAGAATTTGGTTAAAATGCGATAATTGTGTTTTTAGTCAAGGTGTTTATATGGCCTTGTTATTTGTTTAAAAAGGCCTCGCGGTAAAAAATTGGGTCACAATTGCACAATATCATGTTGTCAAAAAGAAAATACCATTATATTTGAAACTTCATGCATTCAGGCCTGAATAATTCAGGCAAAATAATATAGAAAAAAAAGCCCTAAAATTGTGAGGGCGCTTTATCATTATTTCTTTTTTGTCCGATTGAGTCAAGAGACGAGCACGACGATCGCCTGATAGTGCACTGCGCTTGTTACCCTAAGAAATCTGTCGTTATGACATGCAATTTCCTCGTAATTCTAGACCAATATTCCTGTTTGCGGATGTTGTATAAAAGTAAAGACAAAAGTTTGACTCAAAACCATACACAAATTATACGAGAAGAATGACAATCTTATACAAAGTGTATCCCCGAAAAAAATGCATAAAACTAGATGGCGCTTACGTATATAGTCAGCTATCGGTCAAACCGCTGTAAAAGTCAATGAAAATAATATATGGTATTGGTTTATATAAAAACATAGTATTATTACAATTATGTCCGCGATTTAAAGTTTAGTTCAAATTTAATTGTGTATTTCAATCTTTGTTACACAACGTATACTTATTTTTCCTCTTAAATCCACAGGTGGATCAGTGGATTCTTCTTTTTCCTTTTAAATCCACAGGTGGATCCGTGGATTCTTCTTTTTCCTTTTAACGCCACAGGTGGATCCGTGGACGTTTTTATTCCTTTTCAATCTAACTACATAATATACAACTCGAAAAAAAAAAAACCGAAATCCGCTCTTCGTGGAAATCTAAGGGGGAGGCCTATGTCCAGCAGTGGACGTCCTGTGGCTGAGATGATGATGATGATATAACTCGAAGCTGTGTATGATCCTGGTACGACTGCGGCTATATTGCTCGGAACTATTTTAGTGATATACAAGTTATTTTATATCTTGTCCCTAGCAACTAAAATAAAAGGCACTACCAATCGCAGACACCAAAGTGATTGTAACAACCTTAGTCACAATAACGATTGTTTAAAAAAAAGAGGCGAACAGTCATGGTCACAGAATAATAACAGTCACTGCAGAATTCTCACAGATTAGGTAAAATTTACTACAGAGTGGACACAGGTTAATCGATAGTGTCACCGTAATCCATGGCCACTCGGTGCCATTGTCCGAATTAATTCAATTACCACGATCGTAACACCTTTTTTCGCCTCGCTGGTTAATCTACATAGCAATAAAAAGTTTACCATTATGTATGTAAATTGCCTGAATAATTAAGTCGGAGATAATTATTTTTATTTTCAATCGTGATTACATGCAAATAATAAGTAGCGTTGTTTTTTATTATTTTTTTCTCTTTTACTATAGATTAACTTTCGTGGTTATGTAACTCGGTAGTTTCTATCACGGGGTATATCGCAAATGATTTTAGGTTTTCCAGATAAAAAATATTATTATTGAAAGAAAAATAAAAAACGTGATAACAAAACTTTAGCCTATGGCACTATCTATAAAACGTTATCCTCCTTTTTTGGCAGTCGGGTAATAAAGAGAAATCATTGACACCTCACTTGTCAAAATCGGTCAAGCCGTTTAGGCCACTGGAGGTAGCATATAGGAACACACAAATATACATGTACTTAAATACTTGCAAACACACCCAAAAACATTACCTTTCTTGGGCAGTCGGGAAAGAAACATATTAGTACATAATTATGCATGTATTTTCATATATTATATTATATATATTTTAGGTAGATATCTACACCACCGGCCGTATTGTTTTCATTCATAATTCTGTCCATCCCAAGGTTTTCTGGAAGAAATCGCTTTAGGCGATAAGGCCGCCCATTATACTACCGGTTTTCTATTATTGTTTATATTTAAGTTTAATTGTCTTTTGGTGTATAATAAAGTTATATTGTATTGTATTATATGGCAAATTTTTTTTTGAGCAACTGGGACCTTTGGAGCCATAATTATGCTCGGGTCGGAGTAGAAATTCGGGCATGGGCCATCCTTAGCGCAACGCCGACCGGGACTCTGCGCGATCGTGAACCTTATCCCCGCGATACGGTTGCAGAGACCAACTATTTACCTACCTGATTTAAATCACAGCTTTTCACCACCACCTTGAACCTGAACTTTCCAAAACTTATCGAATTAATTTAATTGAACCCGAACCTTTAATAATTGCTGTTTGTCACAGAACATAATAGAACAACCAACATTACTTTCCCAATGAAAATTAGTTTTAAGAAAGTTATTTATCAGTACATCAATTACGCCTTTTTTCACACAGAGAAGAGAGAGAAATGTAAAAAAAAACCTTCTCTGTTTTTTCAAAGTAGAAACCAAAAAAATCTAGAAACACCATCTACGTGGCGCTGCGATCGGGTTTCAGGAATAGTTTTAAAACCACTGGACCGATTTTGATGAAACTTTTTGTGTGTGGCCCACTCAAACACACACAAAAAGTTTCATCAAAATCGGTCGGCATAATTGATTTCGACGTGAATCTAAACCATGCACTGGACACCACTGGACCGATTTTGATGAAACTTTTTGTGTGTGTTCGAGTGGTTATTATTATGTTATTAAAAATTTTCTTTTCTTTTCTTAAAAAGATTACGTCGAAATCAATTATGCCACCCAAACGCAAAGCCAACATTCGGGCGGCACAACGTGTCGGATCCGCTAGAGTTACCCGCGACTTCGTTCGCGTGGAACTACAAAAAAAAAGTAGCTTATGTCCGTCTCCGACCCTTAAGCTATATCTATGCAAAAATTCAGCTCGATCTGTTAAGCCGTTTAGCCGTGATAACGCGACAAACATCCAGACAGAGAGACAGATAGAGAGACTGACGAATACGAATAGTGTATATATAAGCTAGCTGTTACATGCGACTTCGTTCGCGCGAATCAATAAAAAGGTAGCCTATGTCAGTGGTCTACCCTAAAGCTGTATCTATGCAAAAAAACAGGTCGATCCTTTAGCCGTGATAATGCGACAAACACCCAGAGATAAAGAGATAGAATTACATTCGCATTTATTATATTAGTTAGGATAATATATCTTATATGTCTCTCTCGTGCATTTTTTTGTGAAAATGCAGATGCGAGACACATTTGGACTGTGACTACGGACCATAAATTTGAAATTTGCTGCGTGGTTGTAAGAAGTACATATTGTATGAGCAGCTCCACCGCCAGATTCGTGCGTATTTTATGCATTACCTCCTTTGGCTAGCCTTGTGGCTCAGTGGGATAATTTCCACCTTCTCAGCTGTAGATTGTGGGTTCGATTCCCACCCAGGACAAATATTTATATGACGAACGTGGATGTATGCTCTTTGGTTGTGTGTTTCTATGTATTCCATGTATGTATTTACAAAAAAAAAGTATTTATGTACTCTATCAGTTATCTGGTTCTCATAGTACAAGCTTGCTTAGTTTGGGGCTAGATGGAGCTGTGTGTGAAAAACATCTACCGATATTAATTTACATGTAAATGCGTCCAATTCTACAGTCTGATTTCACAGTTAAATGATCGCAATTTTGTGGTCATGCGTGAGTAGTTGGCGTTGGCTGAACTTAATTTACTGCCATCATTCTATATCGTGCTGAACCCTGTCTAAAAATATGTTTTTGAACCCTATTCGTATACGCATGAGGTTGTATCTGCCTCACCGCGTCAGTAAAATTAACATTTGCGTGTCTATCACACCGAATTGTAATATGGCTTCGAACACAACCATCGTTCAATCCCTTTTATGGTTCTGAAGTAGTGAACTCCAGGTCACGAAGTAACACTACACGTTCACACGGTTAGTGATTTAATATAGTTTTCATGGGTTTCGCTGTTTCTATGGCGCTTTATCGAAAGCGCAGCTTAATAATAGCTTCTACGTAACCGAAAGGTTGTAAAGTGGAATGGATAGCATCGCATGTTCGGCTTTGCGGTTGTTGTTTATGATGTCGTTTCGGTGCAATTTAACATGTTTAATCAATGTCTACACAGAAATGTTGACAATAGTCCCATCTATCTTGTTAATAAGACTTGGTAACCGTGAACAAGTCATTGCCATAAAGGCAAGAGTTTTTGTCATAGTAGAGCACTTTCTGCAACGCAAAGAGAGCCTAGGCCTCTAATACTAGATGTACTATTCTAACCATCCACGTATACGAGCTAGGGGAAGGAAGACAACGTCGAGTGGCTGGCGTTGTCGTAGGCTTAGACAAGTATATATTTTTTTTTGTATGTTGTCTGTTTCGTCCTCTGAAATGAACAGAGACTTTGTACAGCGTACACAACTTGGTTTCTGCCAATTTAATTTTTGTTTGCTGGTCAAAGATATTGATGATCTTTGACCTGAGCTTAGACATGTTAGGACAGCTCGTATCTGTCCCGGGAGCTGAAGCGCAGTGCTGAGAGCTCCGGTGCGTTCCATTGGCGATCCCGGAGCCCTCCGTCAAACACCAAGGCAGGCGACCGGGGGGTTTTAGTGGGCATAATCTCACCTAGCCCGACTGCACCCAAAAGCTACCGGGTATCTTGTGAAGATATAACCCTCATGAAAAAAAAACACAATGTTCTGCCCTGTACAGTCTTCTGCCAACGGGACCATTCAAGAGTGTTTTCTATACGTTTAAAGTATTGAAAACCCTCGGAAATGGAACAATATTTTTTGAGCGATTACATTTTTCATGTAGTATGCGAGTATTACGGGACAAGGTCGCAACATTGTATTGAACAGATCGGGCTCATGCCCATTGGCTTCCATAAATGGAGCGCCACAATCAAACTATTCACCAGCCATATGCTCGCTTCATGTGTAATGCATACTTGCCTGTTATGTCTTTTATGTTATGTATTCGTCTGCCGAGCTTGTAGAAACCCAAGATTTAGTTCGAGGTTAATTGACTTAGACCCATTAGAATAGATAAAGGCGCATTATGGGTATGCAAGCCGCGAAAATAGCAGCGGAAAATATTCCATCAGTCGGACTTTTTCACGCCTGATGGTAAATACAATCTAAGCTTGAAGTTTAAAAACTTGACACAATTTGCAAGCCTAAGCGTTTGAGTATCACTTAATGATTCTTGATATTTACACAATGCTTGACACTTGAAGCTTTCCACCACGAGAATTGGAGTCGACTAAAACAACGCTAAGAAAAATGTCTTCAAGGACCAACAAGCTCCGCTGCTTGCAGTTTATCCAGGCTTATCTTTCTTCTCGTTGTTTTAATCTCCAATTCTCTGACATGACTAAATAAGATGATTAATTGCTATTACTTTTTTTCCAGTCCACATGTAATATCAGAAACCTCGAATCCGTCTACTTCGGGCCTTCAGAACACTGACATAGAAGTCGAAGACAGCATGAGAAAAAATGACGACGATCCAAAGGACAAGGACGGCGAGGGCTCCATCGCGGACTGGATATCTGGCGGGCCGATGGGGTCTAAAGGAACCGTGCTGGTCTTCAGGTCCTGCGTACTCGCATCACGGACCCCCTCAATGGAATCCACCACGAAAACAACAGGCCAAAACACGGGGACCACTATTTTACTTAATAAAGCGAAGAACATGGCTAAAAGACTGGTCGCAGAGCCCCATAACTTCAGCGTTAGGCCAAAGAACATAATGCACGATGTGATGGAGACGTTTGGGACGAGCAATAAGATGTCTGGGCACGCTTACGTGGTGAGGCATGTGAGTGACGCAGACCTGCCTGAAGTGACCTCTGTCGAGGAGCAGGGGCACGAATCGGTGGAACACAAGAGGGACATAGAAGACGTACTCAACGACTTAAGCAAGATCACTTTGAAAAAGCATCTAAACATCGAGAACACCACAGCAAATATTAAACCGCCCGAAGATCCGCCTCCTCATAAAGGTAAACATATTAAAACCTCTCACAGCTGAGTTACACAACCATTATTCTAAAAAATATTTGCAAAGAAGCGTGCAAGCGTCGCACCGTACAAATTGACTGATTAACTATACACACTTATCTTTTCAGAACATCATCATCACCACCACAAAGATGACAAGAAAGTCAAGAAGAACAAAGGCAAGAAGAAAAAGATCCCGACACAAAGGGCAGCCTCATCAGCGCCTGATAGTGATGATTCAGAACATCTCATGGTTAAAGATGTCGATAGCATTAAGGTATTTTGTTTTATGGCAGTTTTAATCAGTAAGAATTCGTAATAATTCGAAGAAATCCACGAAGATAACTGTGCTTAAATTTTAGGTATTAGATAGCAACCACATGCCAGCTCGAGTTCTCAAAATCACATACAAACTAGTCAACACGGAAACCAAACTCCTCAACCGACTGCTGCAAGCTCACGGGCTCATAGAATCGGCTCCGGAGTCCAAAGACTGCAACCTATTGTGGTCCGGCCTCCACCCCAAACCTGACGTTTTGAGAGCTATGTCACAATATCAGAGGGTCAACCACTTTCCAAGGTGAGTTTCTTTTGAAACTTTTCTTAGGTCTCTTCCACTTTACTGTCCCCGAGGCTGTTTATAGGAGAAGTAATTACCAGGCTCTAGAGTTCAGATCCCCCAGTATAACTATGGTAGCTGAGTTTAAAAGTCTTTGGTTCTATACTAGGCCTCTTTCCACCCTCCAACGACTTCTCTAAGCGCGCAGTCTCGTGGAAGTTCATTCTGATTTCAACCACTGCACCTAGCTGTGGTCCGGTCCCTGATTCCTGATTGTCAAAAGCCACCGTTTTCAAGGCGCAACCATTTTCCTTCATAAGGCTATAAAGCTCCATTGCCAGTACCTGATAGCTGCTCTGGGCTTCATGAATGTCACAGAGACTTTAAGTAGCAGAGTAGAAGTTAGGTGAGCTTACTTTACTCAGGCTTATTGTGGTTTTCCACTAGGCTGCTCAAAACTCTCCTCGAAGCCCACGGTCTAACAGAGGCCGATCCGGAATCGCCAGACTTCACGTTGATGTGGACCGATAATCATCCCAAATGTGATCAGTTCCAATACCTAAGGCCTCATCAGAGGGTCTGTCACTTTCCTAGGTGAGACTCCCATTATGTGTTTCTGTAAATAGATCACAGGCTCTATGATAAAGACTCCGTTTTGACAACTGATGATCATCTGGTGAGATTTTTGTAAAATTTTGTACCAACCCATATAGATTCTATATTTCCATTTGAATGCCTCGAAGCTGAGATCTGACACTTGAAGTTTGAAAAGATTGGCAGAAGCAGTTTAGTAGAAATATTACCATTACCTTCTTTGATTATGGTTGATTATGGTCATCGTGAAACCAGTCGTTCTACCTACATTTCGGATTTTGAGGAAAGTTTTGAGTAGGTGAATGCAAGCGCGAAGCATTATAAGCCACCTTGGTCATCATAACAGTGACATGCAGGATTGCACATCAAGGTCTACTATGTTGGCACTGCAATTGAGCCAGTACGCCATTGGTGCCTATTTCGCTGACACAACGACTCATTTAATCTTGACCTTCGACATAAAATACTATAGGCTCTAGTATTACGGTGTCTTGCGAGCCGTCCATTTGAAAACCGGTCAGGGGGTTGATTCTAAATTGTTATAACAACCTCATTACAGCAATCGATATTGCTTCTGTCCAAGTCCTTCCAATGAGTGTGACAAATAATGTCTGAATTATATTTACGTACACTCCCAACCTTTTCCCTGTTTTTCCCTACAAAATTGTAGTGGAGGACAAAAGGAATAAAAATCCTGTTGACCCCCATGGGGGCAATAAACTGGGGGACAGAAGGAATAACCCTTCAATTTCTGTTGCTTCTATAAATCGATCAACCTATCGGTAGAGAGACAAAATAATGGAACTAAAAAAATCTCAGGATAACTATCACTTTTGTTCGAAACAAGCTATACTAGCTCCTCCAACAAGCCAACAGCAATTGTAATTGTAATTGTCACACAGTAATTGCCCGTCGTCCACAGATCGTACGAGCTAACTAGGAAAGACAAGCTTTTCAAGAACATAGAAAAGATGCAGTACTTCCGCGGCCTGAAGCACTTTGACTTCATCCCTACCACCTTCCTGATGCCGGCGGAGTTCAAGGAGCTGTGCTCTACGCACTACAGGACCAAGGGGCCGTGGATCGTGAAGCCGGCTGCATCCAGTCGCGGCCGGGGGATCTATATTGTCAATACTGTGAGTTTTTGCTACTTGCGTATACACAAAATCTCTTTAATAAACAAAAAGAACGACATATACTTGGGACAGACCTGTTCTGTTCTGAACTAGATCTCTGAATCTCTGTTGGCCAGTAGTTTGTTTGTTTCTAAACTTAGTTGCTATGGTTTATTTACGGTGTCTATTTTAAGGGGGAATGGTCCAAAGAGAGGTTGTCAAGAGATGGCGTTAAGTCAAGTCAAGTCAAGTCAATATAAAAAAAAAAGTTATTTTGCAATCCAATATGGACCAAATCTTAAATTGCGGCCATAAATTAATACAATCAACCTGAATTACCCATAATTTTAATTATAAAACGAACCATTAGCTATCCTTTACTGCAGGGCTGCGTTCAGTAACATCATCATCATCATCACATTAATAAAGGAACGAATATGGCTAATGTGTTCGTTTTATAATGAAAAATATATGAGTTATAATCAATGTATTGGTATATGGGTTTAAAATTTTGTTGAAAGTGGATTGCAATTTACGACGTAAAAATATATTTCTATAAATAACGACTTTAGCGCCTTGCTAACCTTAATCCTTGCTGAGTTAACATTAACATGCAACGGGGTTGGAAAAGTGACGCCAGTCGAACTTCAACAGTCCAAAACCATGCGCGGCAATGCATTGCGCTAGTCACCCTGAGATATCAGATGTTAAATCTCTTTATGCCCAGTAATTACGCTGAAAACATTGCCCGTCAATCCGGAACACAGTAATGCTTGCACACTACTGCTTGGTGGTTGAATAAATGGCAAAGCTGTGGTACTTCCCCAGGCGGAATCTGCAGAAGAGCCCTACCACTACCATGCGAGCCATGTCTCGCGAGCCAGCCTCGCAATGTCTATACCTAGCTTAACACTTTACAATTACAACAAAATATCCGACACTTGTCCTACTTTCATCCAGCCGGAACAAATTCCAAAAGGCGAGAGCGTGGTAGTCGCCAAATACATCGACAAGCCACTCCTGATCGGCGGTCACAAGTGTGACCTCCGCCTGTACGTCTGCGTGACCTCCATCGACCCCCTCCTCATATACCTCTACGAGGAGGGTCTGGTCAGATTCGCGACCGTCAAATATGATACGACCAACAAGAACCTGTGGAATCCGTGCATGCACCTCTGCAACTATAGCATCAACAAATACCACACGGATTATATCAAGTGAGTTTTTGTCTTTTTTTATATACCCATGATCCAAAAAACAAGGTTTGGCATTGCACCAGCTTTCGTTACTATCCGCCATTATGTCGTGTAAAGTTTTTTTTTTTCTTTTTTGGTACTGAGAGACGAGACAAGTCGCTCGCCTCGTGTTACGCGTCACGCTTGCCCATAGTTCTGTGCCACACATAAGTTTGAACTTCAACAATAAAACCATGCGCGGCAATGCACTGCGCTCGTCATCCTGAGATATTAGATGTTATATCTCTTTATGCTCAGTAATTACGCTGGAAACATTGCCCTTCAATCCGGACCGCAGTAACGTCTGCACACTGCTGCTTGGTGGTTGAATAACTGGCAGAGATGTTGTACTTCCTACTACGGATTCTGCAAAAGATTCCTACCACTACAAGCCCCAGAGTGCCAACTTTTATGTTTCAAGCATATTTTGATAAAATCACCAACGGCTTATTGGGCTTCGCTAACTTTTTTGTGTCTACGCGGAAGAAAGGTTTTTTTAGCATTTAAATGGTCTTATGATCGAGGTTTTTTGATTGGTTACCGTTCTAGCACATTATTATAAGCTACAGTATCTTTATTTAACCTTATTTAATGATAAATGATCACAATACAACAAAAATTTCATGGGAAAATTTCATCTTCCATGTCTCCTTAATTTTGCAAAAAAAGACTTGACTTGGATATCCTTGGACTTTACGTAAAAACTTACGTTTTAGATGCGATGACCCCAACGCTGGCAACATCGGCCACAAGTGGACCTTATCCGCGCTACTCCGCCACTTGCGTAAATCGGGCCGCAATACGACCGCGCTGATGGCGGGCATTGAAGACCTGGTGGTGAAGAGCATACTGTCGTCAGCGCAGACCATAGCGGCTGCCGCCAGGGTGTTCGTGCCCAACTTCTTCAACTGCTTCGGTGAGCTAAATGTCATCTACACTCCTTTTTTTTTTCTCTTCAAGTATACAAACTTATATGTTTTCAAGTTTTGTTAAATATTATCAAACAAGTCATAGTCACAGTCAAAGGCGAGCAAATCAAGTCATGGTCAAGTAAAGCCCAGTAAAGTGGTGAAAACTTTACTAGAGCCTTCTATAGAGTTTTGGAAACAACACGAAAATACACGTTTCACGACATTATACCATTCATCAACACTCGTGCATGTTCACGAACACTTAACGGGTAAAAATTCACCGTTTTTACACATTAACACTCGAAATAACACAATTTATAATAGTATTGATATTAGTAAACAATAGACATTTATAATATTAGTGTGATTTACATGTTGAACTTCTTTACTTGTTTGCTGTGTAATTTTGGTTCTTTCTTGTATTTACGTGAATGTATTATTTCAGAATTGTTCGGCTATGACATCCTTATAGACGACATGTTGAAGCCGTGGCTGCTCGAAATCAATTTATCTCCCAGGTACGAATTTGCACAGGGTTATAAGGAAAGGGTGTGCCAAACCGAAAAGGGCTCATAGTACTCATGATTGTGAACAGCTTTTACTATGGGACCAACTCTGAAATCGAGAAAAAAATTTCAGCTGTTCCATAGAAACATGTCAATGACACTCGACAAATTGTATGGAACAGCTGATAATTTTTTCTACGCTATTCACATTTAGAGCCCTAACCTCGGGATTCTGAAACGTTTCTTAACTTTGACAACAGATTAATTCTATAGCTGCCTTTGTCTGGCACTAAGCAAAAGGCAAAGACAGCAATAGGCTGTTGTCAAAGTTAACGGACGTTTCAGAATCCCGAAGTAAATCATGTTAAAAGCGTTCGTTTCTGGACAGAAAAAAAAAGATAAAATTATTAATAGTCATGGAACTGAAGTGTATATTTAAGGGCCATTCGAGTATTACGTAAGCAGATTTTTTAATTCCTTGTCAGCAAAAATAAGCAAACCAAAGGCCGTCTTTGGTTTGCTTAATCCCCACCCATTTTGGTGCTTACGTAATACTCGGACGGTCTCTAGATGCAAGGAAGCAGTAAGTAAGTAAGTTTTCGGTGAGTTATAACGGAGTGTCGTGCCGCAGCCTGGCGTGCGACAGCCCGCTGGACGCGCGCGTGAAGTCGGCGCTGCTGGCCGACACGCTGACGCTGGTGGGGCTCCCCGCCGTGCCCGCCGCGCCCGCCGGCAGGCCGGACCCGGCGCACCAGCACGCCTCGCTCAAGATGAGGATCGGAGCGGTCAGCGAATACTAAAATCACTCATTTAAGGGTTGCTTTCACTCGCACTGTTATAATAGTTTTATTGGTTAAATTACTATGACGGAACAATAAAAAAAAATACTTTACGATTTCAATTAAATTCAAAGATATACTAGTAGTTCGCGGCGAACTGAGACCTCGCAATCCCTATATCTTCACAACCCCTGGACCGATTCAGCTCATATTCGAACTTAAAAATTGTATTGAAACGAACTACTTGCCTACAAAATTTCATGAAGATCGGATCAACGGTTCGCAAGTTGTCATCGTAAAAATACATACAAATGCCGATTTGTTCCAGTAAAATCTGAGACCTTCGCTTCGCTCGGTCAAAAAACATAAGTTTCTATAAGCTTAGATTAGCTTATATGTTTGTTGCAAATTCACATTTAATGATTTCGTCATTGTCATCATCATCGGCAGCTTATTCAGCCCACTACGGAGCATTAGGCCTCATCCTCTTTCGCCAGCTTACCGTTTCGGGCCAATCTCATTATGTGTTGCTGCATTTTTGAATGCCGTCACACCATCGTTGTATCGTTGATTTTAAAGATTTTACATCATCATGCAATTATGTGAAAATGCGCGAGCGGGACGCGACTAAAGTCTTAAACCTTTTATACTAGTAGTTCGCGGCGAACTGAGACCTCGCGACCCCTATATCTCCACAACCCCTTAACCGATTCAGCTCATATTCGAAATTAAAAATTGTATTGAAATGAACTACTTGCCTACAAAATTTCATGAAGATCGGTTCAACGGTTCGCAAGTTATCATCGGACAAATATACACACAAGCATACAAACATACATACAAATGCCGATTCCCAGTAAACTCTGAGACCTTCGCTTCGCTCGGTCAATAATTTTAAAGAACCGCTCACAAGTTAACGTCTCCTTGTAGACTGAGACCTTCGCTACGCTCGGTCGAAAACACTAGATTTGTCTCGAAAAAAAAAACATTAACATGTTGCATTAAACCGCCTGTAATACATCCTTCATTCTTCCCGACAGTGTCGTCGCGTCCACTCGGCCGAGAACGTGTGCGTGCGCAAGGGCGCTTCGCCCCCCAGCACGGGCGCCGCGGGCGCGGGCACGGTCAGCGCCGGGGGCGGAGCCCTGCCGGCGCTGACCGGCGAAGAGCTCCGGCTGGTGCGGGCCGTGAGGGCGCAGTACGCGCGCCGCGGGGGCTTCGTCCGGATATTCCCGAGTCAGAACTCGTGGCAGAAGTACTCGCAGTATTTAGGTGAGATCTCTATTCGTGAAGACGGTGTTTAGAGTATGACGTAACGGTAGTGTGCAAGCACAGATAAATAGAACAGAGCTCCGCGTACAATTTTATAATTAAAAAAAAAAACTGGCTCAGAAAAATAATATTATCGCTCGCTTCGCTCCCGCAATACTACATTTGAATAGTATCCTATTAAAATGCAGTATTGCGGATGCGGTGAAACCGCGGGGCCCAGTTAGTCTCTCATAAATGTATTACGAACTATCTGCGCCCCGTGGTTTTATTCGCTATTCTACAGGAACGGTTAAAAAACTCGGGATAAAAAGTGCCCATGTGTTAATCCAGGGATAACCTACCTGCATACCAAATTTCATCTAAATCCGTTCAGCCGTTACATAGTTGAACGGGAACAAACACACTCACATACTTACACACTTACAGACAAAATTTCGCTTTTATAGTATTAGTGTGATATGTAAGCTTTTTTTAATGAGTTCTGGTGACGAGACGAGCAAGTCACTCATCTGATGTTAAGCGTCACGCTTGCTCACGACAATTCAGTGCCACTCAGAACGTTGAACTACAACAGTTCAAAACCATGCGCGGCAATGCACTGCGCTCGTCACTTTCGCACTTACAATATCAGCGTGATGACAATGATGTGACTTCAGACCCCGTGTCCGGCATCCCGGTGTGCTCCACGTCGCTGAACAACAACATCCCGTACCAAGTGGTGGCTCACAACTACAACTTGTTGGTCCACTCGCACGTGCTGCCGCACTTCCAGCACGCCACGGTCGCCACCAGCCTCACCGACACCCCGCAGAGGTGAGGGAACCCCGACTGTACTCTGTTCATCCTTACCTGACAAGAAAGGCAAACAAACGAAACTAAAATCCATAGACTGCAGAGACTCCTCTACAGTCTATGGATCTACCTCTACTCCTCTAACCTAATCGCAAAATACGATCAGATTATTGTGTTGTTTTCGTATTTATGCAAAATATAGTGTAACTAGCTGCGCCCCGTGGTTTCACCCGCTATTCAACAAAAACCGAACATTTTCCGGTATAAAAATATATAAAAATACACAAACTTCATTGAAATCCGTTCAGGCGTTACAGAGTTGAACGGAAACAAACACACTTAAATACTTAAACAAAAACTTTCGCATTTATAATATTAGTGTGATTAAATATTGGTGGACGTTTTCACACACAGCGCCATCTAGCCCCAAAACAAGCAAGCTTGTACTATGGGATCCAGTGGGCTTATCCCGTTCTGAAAGCGATAACGAGAGTTGCGCGAGCGGGACCGCGCATAGTGCGAATAAGTTGGTACGAGCGAGATGGCATGCTCTCGCAATCAGAATCACGAACGTTTCGAAGTTAGAGAATAAGCCCTTCGAAGTTAGAGAATAAGCCCGCAGATAACGAACCTCCATGAGCACGACGTGGTCTCCTGTAATCGGGGGTGCACCCTGCTTGATGCCTATGTTTTATAATGTGAATGTAATGTGTAACTTCTGTTGGGGATCCATATTCTATAAAATAAAATAACTGATAGAATACATAAATACTATTTTTGTCCTAAACACCCAGACCTAAAACAAAAAAACACAAAATTAGCGCACCAGTTAAATGTTACCCTGTGTATCTGTACACCCCAGGTTGCAGCGCTACGAGGCCGTGACGATAACGTCAACCGCGCCGGCCATATCTCTGGGCGAGCCGACGCCAGCGCCGCGCCTCGACTCGCGGCGCGCCAAGGAACTAGTCAAGCGGCAGCTCAGCGAGGGCATGCGCCTCACGTACGTATATAGTACTGTACGATCACAGATCACACCCTAGATTCTGCATTCAGGACGCTCGAAGCTCACCACACATCAGTCTAAATACACTTATAAGATATTACTGTGATTGGTTGATTGTTACCTTGAGATAGAATAGATAGACTAAAATAGAATAGACTTATAATTGGCTGTTTTATATAATGTATCTATGTTCTTTATTTTGTATTATTGTGCTGTTGGTCTTAAATAAATAAATAAATAGCCAATGAGAGCGCTCGGCCGCCCTCCCCGCGCCCCGCGCCGCGCCTCACACTGACGTCACTTTTTGTAGGAACAACGAATCTCGTGATGCGGTGTCTAGTGTTATCTGTGTGTACGATACAATTGACTTGAAATTTTGCATGCCTGTCAAGATCCTATGACAGTACAATATTATGATAGCGAGCTGATCTGATGATGGAGACGGAAGATGGTACACGAACTCCTCAGTAACTAACAGTAGATTGATGGTGTTTGGACTCATTTTGATCAGCTTACAGTACCAATAACGGATTAAAATAAATACTAGCTGCGCCCCGCGGTTTCACCCGCTATTCTACAGAAATCAAATATTCTTCCGGGATTAAAATTAGCCTATGTGTTAATCCATACCGGAGTTGAACGGGAACAAACACAGTTACATACTTACCTACTTACACAGAAACTGTCGCATTTGTTGACCGAGCGAAGCGAAGGTCTCAGAGTTTACTGGGACAAATCGGCATTTGTATGTATGTTTGTGTGTATATTGGTCCGATGATAACTTGCGAACCGTTGATCTGATTTTCATGAAATTTTGTAGGCAAGTAGTTCATTTCAATACAATTTTTAAGTTCGAATATGAGCTGAATCGGTCCAGGTGTTGTGAAGATATAGTGGTCGCGAGGCCTCAGTTCGCCGCGAACTACTAGTATTAGTGTGATTGTCTGTAACAAAATATTTTTCCACAAAAACTTATTCATACAAAACGAAATAAGAAATATTAGCTTCCATTTTTCTCTCTCTCCTCAGTATGGGCGAGGGCCGTCGTGCGTTCGGCCTGTACCTCACCCACGTGCTGAAGCGCGTGTCCTCGCCCAACAACGAGCTGGCGGTGTCGCACGCGGCGCTGGTGCTGAGGTTCCTCAAGCGCGCCTCGGCCTCGCTCCGCATGCCATATAATGTAAAGGTGACATATATAAGCATGCCGCTTGCGCTTCCGCCTGTTCAAAGCGTGGATAATCAATGTTGAAAATTGAAAAAATTGAAAAAGTTTTATTGGTGGTAACAAACGTTAAATATTAATAAACAGTAATCATCTCTTAGTTCCATATAAATAAACCAGATTGATAAGCATTGTTACCCAAGCTAGGAATAAACCTGTGTTATGGTGTATGTTACGTATAAAAGCTTTTCTACATCATATTAGAATCTACACTAATTATATTGAAATAATAGTACGCTAGCTTGCTTTGGCTTCGCTCGAATAGGATACAATAAATTAAACACACCATTTCACGTCTTTAGGGGTTGAATTTCAAAAAATACTGAGACATCATCATCATCATCAGCCAGAAGACGTCCACTGCTGAACATAGGCCTCCCCCTTAGAGCGCCACACCGACCGACAACGGGCCACTTGCATCCACTTGTTGCCCGCGACTTTCCCCACCGGTTATCGGTTCTTTGAGTGATGTGGCCTGCCCATTGCCACTTCAGCTTGCACACTTTGAACACTGAGCACAGACATGCCTGTCTCTATTTATTACTAGCTGACACACGCTTCGTTCGCGTGGAGCTACAAAAAAAAGTAGCCTATGTCATATCTATGCAAAAATTCAGCTTGATCCGTTCAGCCGTGATAACGCGACAAACACCCAGACAGAGAGACAAAGACATATACAGAGAGACAGACTTACATTCGAATTCATAATGTAATCTATACCAATATTATAAAGAGGAAAGATTTGATTGTTTGTTTGTTTGTTTGCATTGAATAGGCTCCGAAACTACTGAACCGATTTGAAAAATTCTTTCGCTGTTGGGAAGCTACACTATCCCCGGGTGACATAGGCTATATTATATTTTCAAAAAAATTTGGGATCCTTACTAAAACTCCAATAATGTAACCCAAGATGTAAAAAAAAATCCTAAAATATCCTTTTCATCGCGTGCGCTGCGACAACTATTGATGATGAAAGAATAATAAAGTAAAATATAAATTTGGCTTAGCATGCAAAAAAGATTTTATTACCATACAAACTTTGGGGGTCCATTCACCGTTCACCTGCCATTTGAATTATGGGCTTACAAATTTTGATATAGGGCCCGCCTAAATCAAGCTATACCATTGCTGACAAAACACATTATATTATAATGCGTTGGTATTGAATGCGTATAATGTGCTAACTTCATAAGCATTTTCGCTTTCGTTGGCGTCTGTACACGCAATGAAAATTAAGCACTTCATGTTTTGCACATAGATGATATTTATCAGATCATGCATTCATTGCACATGCATGTTTCTTATCACTGCACATTTTTATTATCATTGCTATTCTAGTGTTTAGTGATGATGATCTCGTGCTGTCCCGCTCGCACTAACTTAGTACACTATAGGAGCGAGCAGGATCGCACGCTAACACCATCGTCATCAGACTTCCGCAAGACGCGTGATTGTTCGTTGCAGTGATGTTCCAAGTCGATTTTGGGGCTGCCGTATCTAGACCTCAAAATTGCCGTATATTGGGACAAAATTCAAAAAATTGCCGTATATTCTAATTTTTCATTAAATTGTATACAAAATTATGATTTTTAGCTTTTTTTTACTGGTCTCCATATGGATTTTGAATGAGGCGTCTACAGAAAAAAAAAACCTGGTAATAAAAGTACCCAATAGATGGCGTTAGATGTACCTTGAGGTTTTTCTGTCACTGTCAAGACATGAAAGACAAAAAAATATACGTGTGCCTTTTTTTCTCTCGTGTTTTTTGGCTCCACATGTGTATTTAGACAATTTCAAGTAAAGTAAATATGTATTTGACTTCATTTGAAATATTACAATATTTGACACTGGCTTAATACACAACGTGTGGAGCCAAAATTTACGATTTAAAAAATAAACATAATATATTTCGACAGAAATAACAATGACAGGTAAAACGGTAGGTCTATTACGCCATCTAGTAAGTATTTTAGAGCAATTTTTTTTTTTTTTTTTTTGGAGAACGCCTCATTTTTGTTAGATGTTATGTCTCATTTTCACTTGGAAATGGTATCTCTTCTTCTCTAATCTTTCTCAGTATCGACATTTTCAACCTTTGATTTTCTAATGTTTCTGAGATATCACCGGTCACTCTTCGTAACACCTTCTCTAAGCTCAGTGAAACGATGTGAACACAAACCACTTATTAGTCCAACATCTTAAGTTGCTCGTATTCATAGAGGGTATTATTTTTCAACGGGGAATTCCGGGACCTCGGTGCGTTATGTTACACGAAAAATTAGGAATGGCAGTTTTGATAACTCTTTCGTGGATTGCCGTATATTTCATACAAATATTATACGGCTTTGGAAGTGCTGCCGTATGCCGTATATTTGAAGCGCAGCGTGCCTAAAAGCCGTACAATACGGCAATTGCCGTATGGAGAACAACACTGGTTCGTTGCTTAGGCGGGATGTGATAAAACGCAAACATACACTGAATAACAATTTTAAAATATACATGTAACTGCTTTGTTTTTAGCTGGGTTGTTGTTGTCGCGATAGAAAGATGTAATGTGTTTTTTTATATTCTACTAGCTGTTTCCCGCGACTTCGTTCGCGTGGACCAACAAACAAACAAGAAAGTTGCTTATGTCCGTCTCCGACCCTTAAGCTATATCTATGAAATGTTCAGGTCGATCCGTTCAGCCGTTTAGGCGTGATAACGCTACAAACACCCAGACATAGAGACAGACAGACAAACAATTTGTTTGCGCGGGTCAAAATTTCTGATGGCGCTGCATTTTCGTGCGAAATCACTCCACGTTATTTGTTAGTTAACAAAGGCTTTTTACCATAACTATATATAATTAATTAACTAATTGCAGGGTTTAAAAAAAAAAACGATTTTTATAATAAATATCAAAAATCCGATTTTTTTTTATATATGTCGGATATATATCCAGGTTAAGAAAAAGAAGCAAATTTTCCCTAGAAAGTGAAAATTGTTAACGCTAGGCCTGGTGCTCCTATCCTCATTTTTTACTACCTCGTAAAATAAAGCTTATATGATATGAAGTTAAGCTTTGAATTTCAAAAAAAAGCTAGCCGTACTGGTAAGTTAAAGTGAAGGGGATTTCCCCAACTTTAAATGAGGTTGCCATTTTAGGAAACAATCTAAATTATTCTGAATTGTAGTTTTTCACTACGTGTTGCCAGGGTAAACATTAATCTTCAAAATTTTTAGTTCAGAAGACAGGAAAAAAACAATTTATATATATCAAGATAAAAAGCAATGATATATATATCCGCTGATATATATCGGCGAACCCTGACTAATTATATATTTACCCCAGGGTCCGGCAGCAAAGATGTGTGACAAGGACCGTTGCGCTGTGATCGCGAAGCAACTGAACGATTTCCTGTACATGTACTACCGGGAGACGGACCTCTACACCGATAGCGAGGACAAGGACGGATGCGTCTCCAATATCAACTTCGCGCAGTTTCTCTACTCGGCGAGGTACACGGTTTTTATATTTAATTACATGTACACAGTTGTTGTATTGAGCTTAATTTTGTACACAGTTTTTATACTCGGCCAGATGTTGTACACAGTGTTAAGGGCCACTTTTGCGAAGAACGAACAAACTATCTAACAAAAAAAAAACATAGTTTAGGCAAAAAAACAAACGTAAATAGTTTTCTATCTTTGCTTAGATTAGATCGTAAACGCTCTGTGACAGGTAGGATCTACAGTGTTTCTCGAAAATTTTACTGTTTTCGAGAAAATATGAATGTAATATGCATTACATTTCATGTCACAATAATCTGCGATACTCTTCCAATAGTTGTCAAATAGCGTATTCTAAGTAAGGATTTCGAATATAAGCGAAATCGGTCAAGAGATTGTTAAGGTATAAGGTCGTGAGGTCTCAGGCTGGGACATCCAACTCGTGAGGTCTACTGTTCGCAGAACTACTAATAACCTTTAATAATGTGAAAATCCGCAAACAAGACAACTGCGGACATGACTAAGGGTCTTAATACGCGGTGAGGTACACAGTTAGGTATTATATTATTCTATATGTACACAGTTGTCATACTTTGTCAAATATCTTTGCTAAAGTGCTATCTAGCTAAATACGGTCCATAATATTTTGTCATAACCTTTCTTGGTGCCGAAAATGAGCCAGACTGACTTCAAATTCGTAGCTTTAGCTAAAGCCAAAGTCAAAGCAAAAACTAAAAAAAATACAAAAAAAACCTGCACTTACTTAATTTAACGTGAATAATCACGTTAAATTGAGTCAATTATTCCGACTATAGCTTGCAAGTGCAAGGCAAGACGAGGTCGTGCGCTCGTCACGCCTATAGCATTCCTTGATAAAGGTCACCGAATGTGATCGAAACTATAGTCGGAATAACTGACTCAATTAAACGTGAGTATTCCCGTTTTATTAAAACAAAATATGTCAAACCGGCACACCAAGCTGTGGACAATTTGTCCACAGCTTCTGTTCTGACAGTTTGTCCACAGCTTCTGTTCCGACAGTTTGTCCACAGCTTCTGTTCCGACAGTTTGTGCACAGCTTCTGTTTCGACATTTTGTGCACAGCTTCTGTTCCGACAGTTTGTCCACAGCTTCTGTTCCGACAGTTTGTCCACAGCTTCTGTTCCGACAGTTCGGCACAGCTTCTGTTCCGACAGTTTGTCCACAGCTTCTGTTCCGAAAGTTTGTCCACAGCTTCTGTTCCGACAGTTTGTGCACAGCTTCTGTTCCGCCAGTTTGTCCACAGCTTCTGTTCCGACAGCTTGTGCACAGCTTCTGTTCCGACAGTATGTCCACAGCTTCTGTTCCGACAGTTCGTCCACATCTTCTGTTCCGACAGTTTGTCCACAGCTTCTGTTCCGACAGTTTTCGAGTTTTTGGCTCGTAACTTTGGCACGTTTTTAAATGTTCCAGCGAGGCGGATCTGGAAGACGTGCTCCTCCTGCTGCTGAAGATGGAGAACTGGCAGACGACGTTCCTGGGCGACGTGCGGAACCCGTTCTGCGTGGACCTCCCCGCGCACCGCCTCAGCACCGACGGGCCGCGGCACGCGCTGCTGCACCTCCTGGCCGCGCTGCAGCCGCTCAACACCAGGAAGTACAGGTCACGCTCGCACACGAACTCACACATAATCAAACCTAACAAAACCACGACTACAGAAAATACACTTCAGAATGATAAATTGTATTGAATTTTGACTTGACTTGAATTTAATCACACTAATATTATAAAAGCGAAAGTTTACGTGTAACTCTGTAACGGCTGAACGGATTTGGACGAAATTTTGTATGGAGGTAGGTTATTCCCAGGATTATCACAAAGGCTATTTTTTATCTAAAAAAAAAAAATGCCGTTTCTGTAGAATAGCGGGTGAAACCGCGGGGCGCAGCTAGAATTACAGCTTTAAAATTAAATAATTATCTATGCCGATAAGTATTGTTCTCAGAAAAAAAAAATTTGGTGTTCTAATAAAAACAAATTTTCTTCATCATAATTGTAATTGGCTCTTCTGCAGAGTCCGCCTGGGGCAGTACCACACCTTTGCCAGTTATTTAACCGCCAAGCAGTATTGCACAAACATTACTGTGTTCCGGATTGAAGGGCAATGTTTCCAGCGTAATTACTGGGCATATAGAGATTTAACATCTATCATCTCAGGGTGACAAGCGCAGTGCATTGCCGCGCATGGTTTTGAACTGTTAAAGTTCAAAATTCTGAGTGGCACTGAATTGTCATGAGCAAGCTTTGTTCTGTCACTTTTGCACTTACATATAACTTCACTTAAAAACACTTATAATTCTTTTCAGACCATCGAGTGACTCTCAGAGCCGTTCGGAGCCCGAAGAGTCGTCAAACTCTGTCCAGGACTCGTGCGGGTCTTCACCTCCTCTCTTCTCCAACTCCGACGTCGTGCTGAAAGAATCCCTGAAGCAGGAGAAACCTCTCAACCAGGCGTTAAAGTACGCCAGGTCATAGCGGTACAGTTCGCCAGGTCATAGTAACGTACGCAAGGCATAGTAAAGTACGCCAGGTCATAGTAACGTACGCAAGGGCATAGTAAAGTACGCCAGGTCATAGTAACGTACGCAAGGGCATAGTAAAGTACGCCAGGTCATAGTAACGTACGCAAGGGCATAGTAAAGTACGCCAGGTCATAGTAACGTACGCAAGGGCATAGTAAAGTACGCCAGGTCATAGTAACGTACGCAAGGGCATAGTAAAGTACGCCAGGTCATAGTAACGTACGCAAGGGCATAGTAAAGTACGCCAGGTCATAGTAACGTACGCAATGGCATAGTAAAGTACGCCAGGTCATAGTAACGTACGCAAGGGCATAGTAAAGTATGCCAGGTCATAAAGAAGTGCGCCAAATCATAAAGAAGTGCGTTAGGTCATTGTACTTTTATAACAGCCCTCTTATCATGGGTTTACCTGATTGTGGTAGTGCGCGAGCGGGACCGCACATAGTGCGAGTATGTTGGTGTGAGCGGGATGGCATGCTATCACAATCAGAATCACAAACACTCGTAATAAGGGTACAGATCTTAGTGTTAGTACGTCAGGTCATAGCAAAATTTACGACAGGTCTTAGCGGTAAAATACCCCAGCAAATAGTAAAAGAACGCCAGGTCATAGCAATAAATTATGATAGGTCATAGTAATAAAATAAATAAAGGACGCCAGGTCACAGCAATAAAGGACGCCATGTCACAGCAATAAAGGACGCCAGATCACAGCAATAAAGGTCGCCAGGTCACAGCAATAAAGGACGCCAAGTCACAGCAATAAAGGACGCCAGGTCACAGCAATAAAGGACGCCATGTCACAGCAATAAAGGACGCCAGATCACAGCAATAAAGGTCGCCAGGTCACAGCAATAAAGGACGCCAAGTCACAGCAATAAAGGACGCCAGTTCACAGCAATAAAGGACGCCAAGTCACAGCAATAAAGGGCGCCAGGTCAAAGCAATAAAGGACGCCAGTTCACAGCAATAAAGGACGCCAAGTCACAGCAATAAAGGGCGCCAGGTCAAAGCAATAAAGGTCGCCAGTCCCCGTTTTCTCAATCCAAGAAAGGGATCGATTCGATATCTACTTTCTCCATATGCTTCATCTACAGTCAGTGTTGAATCGTTTTTTTTCTCAGAATGACTGTTCAGGTTACAGAGGTAAATGCATCGTAACAAAAAGTTACTCTTTCAAGGGCTAGAATTTTAAGGCAGCTATCGCACTCGCGCATTTGATGTATTTTTAAGGTATAAAATTGTACTATTCAAAAATGTGATTCGGTCATTTTGGGAGGTCGACATTCTTGAAACTTCAGTACTTTTATTGTTTTGATATTTTTTATTATTAATTTTATTTTTATTTTTTCAAAAATACACGTAATAATTTTATATTCTTTAAAGAAAACATAAAATGTGCGAGCGACATAGCTGCACCCAGTCAGAACACTGACCTTAATGGCCTAAACCGATACAGAATTTTGTAGCTTAGAAATAATTGCAATTCTGGAAGCTTCTGAATATTGTGTAGCAGCTCTTGAGCAGGAGCTAAAAGTAAAAATCGAATTTCTATTAAATCTCATAATAATATTTATTTTCTACAACAAAATTAAACGTCTCTGATTTGTTCATCGATTTAAATCGTCCTTGTAGTGACTTGGATAAGAACTAAATTGCCAAATCTTTAGCGAGCGACATCACGGCTCGAGTCAAAATTTGGATCATTTGACAGTTTGATAGATACCAAATTTGTCAAGTAACAAATTTAGCATATATTTTTTTACTAGTTGCGCCCCGCGGTTTCACCCGATATCCTACAGGAACCGTAAATTTTTTCGGGATAAAAAGTACGTGTTAGTCCAGTGTATAAGCTACCTCCATACCAAAGTTCATCTAAATCCATTCAACCGTTACAGAGTTGAATGGGAACAAACACACTTACATATTTTCATACTTACGCACAAACTTTCGCATTTATAATATTAGTGTGATCGGGCAAGTGACTTTATTAACTAAACAAAAGACACAAACTACGACTACCTAAACTATTTAGCCTACTACATGAAAAGAATACTTGGATTGGCATAACAAATTTGGCAATAGGACAGATGGTAATTGACAAAGTTGTAAAATTTTGACTTGAGCTGGTTTGTTTACTGCTTAGAGGTTGGATAACAGTTTAACGCGACTTTCGTGCTTGTTCTGCAGTTTTTCGAGTTTAAAAAAAGTTTTCGAGCGTTTAAATATAAGCAAAAATTATAATTCTTCAAACGATGGCAATTTTCAACTACTTGAGACAAATAATAGTACATTACTATCGCGGTCTGTAATGACTGTGTTGCTGGCAGCGATGATGAAAATAAGCGCAGAAAGCCGAAAGCGCAGCTTAGTGCAGGTCCAGACCATCACAGCGCGGACTGCATTGCAACCTGCGATGGACAAGCTAGACCAAGGGACGAGACCGAAGGCCGAGGCCTATACAGCGCGGACAGCGCGGCCTGCAATGACGACCAAGCTTGAAGGCCGACAGCGGAGCGAAGCTAGCTCGAAGCTGTCACAGCGTGGCTAGCACTCACGTCAATTCGGACCAAGCCAAGTATAGTGCTTTACTCAAACAATGCGAGTCATTTAAGAAAAACCGGCTTAGTAGGAATTAAAATTTCATTTCAATTCAAATTCAAATATTAAATTTTTCGATTTTCCATTGCGCAAAATTGTTGTAGGCAAGTTTTTGCACCTGGCTACTTTTGAAACAAAACTCGACAATAATGGATTTTCAAAGGAAATTGCTGGCCGCTAAAACACGCCAGTAATGAAACTTCATGCAATAATGCTGGCGCCTGTTCGAGTAGCGCGGCGAGGCCGACTTTGCTCAAAGAATGTTGTCAAAATAATGACCACATTACGAGCATTTTTGATTAAACACTTATGTCGACGCCACGCCTGTGCTTTTAGCTTAGATTAGGCACGAAACATTCAGAATATTGAAAATAGAAATTTGATGTCATGTACTAGACTGAGATGTTATAGAATTTCGTTCTTTAAAGCAACTTGCGAAACGAAGTATTTGCCTTTTCTACGATATTTAAAAATTAATAAGTGCCCTTGTCCATCTAAGAGTTTTTTCTCTTAAAATTTGGCTCGACGCTTTATGTATTTAGCCAATGTCTAGTTTTTTTAGTATAATAATTCATAATAAATAAAGTCAACAATTTCCGTGACGGGCCAGTCCAAAAGCTTTACTAGAAACTTCTACGGAGTTTAGGAAACAACGTGAAAGTTATGATTCATCACTTTATACAATTTCCTAAAGTCGTGCGCGATAGATAATACTCGAATGAACATAAGTTTCCTAAAATAATACAATGCATCGACATTATTTTCAAAGCGCGATTTTCTGCGAGTCGAAACTTCTATTTCATTGATGTAATGGCATCTACACACCTAGCCACATACGAAAAACAGCTGTAGACCGACAAGCAGTAAAAAAAAATGTTTGTGTTCGAGTCCCGTGCAACTCGCAACCCTTATGCATTTTGAAAAGTTTTCTAGATTGATAATAATTGCATTAGTTCCATTTTCATACCAAAGATGACCTCAATTCCATTAGTATAGTATTATGTCACATTTTTCTTCGTGTCTTCTGACTCGTACTATTATTTATTCTGATTTTAACAAGGGGAATTATTTCAACTGTGAGTTGGAATTTCAGTCTATCGGAGGCGTTCCAAAACACTAGAGTAAAATTCCACGAAGCGTTTCGGAACTGGGATCCTATTCCTGTGCGCTAGAGATTATCTCGGTCACGCTCACTCCCATTAAATTCCAAATTAGAGAGACAGTGACCGAGATAATCTCGAGCACACAGGAATAGTGTCCCTGGGCCCCTATTCGGAGAAATGACATTTTATCTCGGTCACTGTCTCTCTAATTTAGAATTTAATGGGAGTGAGAGTGACCGAGATAAAATGACATATCTCCGAATAGGGTCCCTGGGATCGAGTGAATGTCACAGTTTACCGACAAAGTTTTGCCTGTTTTGGAACGCAGCTCAATAATAATCAAATTGTTGGTTTTAGCTCTATTAGTTTTTTTTTTTATGAATACGTATTTCGGCCCTAATTTATTTTAATGTAAACAGTTTCTCTGCATATTCTACGTTGTGCGTCTGCGTGCTGCCTTATTTTCTTGTGTTGAAGCCGCAAGTATTGTGAATTCTTATGTACTTAAAATAAGTATTTATGCTAAATTATTTATATTATAGATAACGTAATAGTTTAGAACTTTCTAGTCGATATAGGTCGGTATAGTCCGTTTGCTATCGGATTATCGCTGACAGAAACTATTATTTATTGAAAAGGGAATGAAAATTCAATGTTAGCATTTGCCTTTTCAGTGTTTCTCAAGTAAACCAAAAAAAAAAAAAGAAAATAAAATGTTTAAACGGCTTCTTTGAATTTAGTGCAGCCGTTAGCGATCGGACTATAATTGCTTAACGCACCAAAGTATTTTAAAACAATTATTTATTTACTTAATTAATTGCACATTGGCCCAACTTGACATACAGCAGGACTGTATAATTAATATGAAATATTTAAAAAAAAAATGTAATTCCTTCAAAAAGTATTGTTCAAAATTGGGCTTTAGTCATCCCATACCATACATCCATTTCGGTCGCCGTGTCGTAACAGTTTCGGTCGCCGTGTCGTAACAGTTACACATTGCGTGGTAAAGCGCGCGGTTTCTTTATGCGGCACTTACTGCGCTAGACGCATTGAAAGAAAAGAAAGAAGGAAAATAATTATTGAGTCGGTTATTCTGACTATAGTTTCAATCACATTCGGTGACCTTTATCAAGGAATGCTAAGCGAGACACGCGCCCGACCTCGTTTTGCCTTGCACTGCGGGCTAAATGGCCTGAACTGGGCGTAATGCTGTTTAACAGCGCTGATCTTCCACTGAAGCCGTTCAGTGAAGTCACGAAAGGCTGAAATATTGCGATAGACACATAGACACGATAGACACGTTATACCACGTATAAAGCGATCACTACGCATTATTTTTTTGCGTTGAGTGAAGCAGCATTCAAGTGAGTTTCAGTAGCACAAACGGAAGCTTTAGCCGCGGCCGTCTTTCGCAGCGATTACCGCAAGGAACCGCGAGCTTTAAACACATTGCAATTGCCGCAGAGCTCAATGAGGCGTTTTCCAAAAAAAATGAAATCCTGGTTATAAAAGTACCCAATAGATGGCGTTAGATGTACCTTGAGTTTTTTCTGACACTGTCAAGACATGAAAGACAAAAAAATGTACGTGTGCCTTTTTTTTTTCTCGTGTTTTTTGGCTCGACATGTGTATTTAGACAATTTCAAGTAACGTAACTATGTATTTGACTTCATTTGAAATATTACAATAGTTGACACTGGCTAAATACACAACGTGTGGAGCCAAAATTTACGATTTAAAAAATAAACATAAAATATATCGACAGAAATGACAATGACAGGTAAAACGATAGGTCTGTTACGCCATCTAGTAAGTATTTTAGAACTACTTTTTTATTTTTTTTGGAAAACGCCTCATTAAAAAAACAATGCGTAGTGATTTATAGTAAAGAAGTGTGCGTCAATCGCAATGTATCTAGCGCAGTGAATGCCGCATGTGTGAACCGCTTCACTGTTACGAAACGACGACCGAAATTATTGTATGCGATATTTATACCGTTTTAATATATTATGTAAGTAGCTTTTTTTACACATTTATATAGAATTCGAATCCTCGTATTATTATATTATATAAGTTAATATATGAAATTCCACATTTACCGTTTTCACTAGTCGGATTAAAAATATTTTTTTAATATGAATCGAGTTACCGTCCATTTTCGAAGAACATTGTATTAATGTCTTTTGGCTTTTGAACTAGAATCTCAAATGTATAATTACGCTTTTAGATATACTAGACGTGCCAACTTTGTTTTAATCATCAACGATACAGTTATTTCAGCAGCTCGATTACGATCGCTATCAAAGTTCAATCGCGGTGTAGTAATGAAAAATGTTACCAAGCAAATAACCCCATTTACCTGAAAGTTAAAGGTCCTTCCACAGGGCCCCTATTCGGAGAAATGACATTTTATCTCGGTCACTCTCACTCCCATTAAATTCTAAATTAGAGAGACAGTGACCGAGATAATCTCGAGCGCACAGGAATAGGGTCCCAGGGCTGATATTCGTTGTTAGAATAATTAATTCTATTGAACTTTGCTATCAAAGCTATGGGAATCAGATATCAAAGCAAGATCTGGCATGTGTCGAGTTAGAATGGCTAAACATGACCAGTGGGCTTATCCCGTAACTCTGAAAGCGATAGCGAGAGTTGCGCGAGCGGGACCGCGCAAAGTGCGACTAAGTTGGTACGTGCGAGATGGCATGCTCTCGCAATCAGAATCACGAACGTTCCAAAGTTAGAGGATAAGCCCGCTGACCTGACATCGTGTGAAAGAGATGGCTATGTATAAGTTTCTGGGGAGCACAAGGGAGAAGATATAACCTTAATAGTTTGTTTCTTTTGCTCCCGTGAAATTCAAGTCTAGCTGTCCCTTTCGCACGGTGTCAGGTCAGGTCATGTATGGCCACTCTTATCTTATATGAAGGCAGCATATTAGTTAATGATAACTTTGTTCAGATCCTCTCAGATACTTAAGTTGTTGTTTTAATTTAGTTTTAAGTGAACAAGTGATTGAATGAATCCGAACCCAAAGACAGAGTGTAAACGCGCTATAACACTTAACTAACTGTGAAATACTTATCTATAAAAACTTAAAACGCTCAATAAACCTTAGAACAACTACCTTTAGAAACCAAGAACTTTCACAAAATGTAAGCAGTTCCATTGGTGTCATAAATGGCACCGTACGACACTCGCGCGGTTAGTACTCTCACCCCCGAATACTGAAACGTTTGTTAACTTTAACGACAGATTAAGTCTATTGCTGTCTTTGTCGTTTGCTTGGTGCCAGACAAAGGCAGTATTAGAATTAATCTGTTGTCAAAGTTAACAAACGTTTCAGTATTCGGGGGTCAGTCAGGTAATAGTGTTATAGGCTCCCAAATAAAGTTTTAAAAATGACAATTTTCGTGGTGATAATTTTTTTTTTTTGCAGTCGTGTTTTTTTGTTTCTATTATAACTTAAATACGAAAATTAAAAGCAAAATTACAAAAGCACAAATATTTATTATTTTATTTTGTACTGTTTTGACTCACCAAAATAAACTCTATTATTATCGTAGTTCATACAACAGAATAATTGAAAATTTTGGACGTTTTGCGCTAGCTAGATTGTTTAGCTATTTGGTATTTGTGAGCTTTGGACATTCTGCTCTTTTGACAATTTGATACTATTTGCCATTTTGCGTTTTTGTTATTTTACGACTAAACGCAATTTTCTTAATGTCACCCGTGTGAAGCCGGAGCAGGTCGCTAGTATAATGTAGGGATACCATGATAACTCTTGTTGGAAGTTTTAGGGTGTTTTAAGTTTTTTTATGAATAAGTATTTGAATGTCATAGTTTAATAACATAGAAATGGTGTCAGAAACTATTTATCGTGAGATTCTATATTATTTATTTATATCTAGTCTATATATAATTTAGGCCACTCAGAGGTTTCTTTTTTAGGTTTTGTCCTGTAAATAATACATGTGGAGACGAGAATTAAATACACAATAAAATTCGAAATTCTTTTGATCTCTGTTTGAAAAATTGTTATTTTATTTTTAAAAGGCATCAAATATTTTTGAAATAATAAACAGCTAAGCTTGTTTATTCTTTCAAAAATATTTTTGTACTGTTCCTTTATTTTTTCTGTAACGTATTTAGAGCCATAAAACAATATTATTGAAATGTCCGGTAATGATAAATTATTGTGTTAAATATGGGTTTAATGACATTTTACTATGTACCTTATAGTTCACATTAATCGCTTATATTTTATTTTTTGTAAAAGGCAGATCTAAACTAGATTGTTTACAACGGTGAAGCAACCATTTTAATTATTGTGTTTATTCTTTCATACATACTTTTAAAATTAAAGCTACAATAATTATATTTTTTTCTTATTTAAAACGTCTACACACGCACCTGGTCTGATTTGTCCGAAAAGGATAGCTAGACTTAGTTGGGAGTACAAGAAACTAACTTGGTCATAGTTTGTCACTTTTGCTCCCTCTACATTCATATCTAGCTATCCCTATAGGAATAAAAATACAACAAAAAGGTGAAGTTGAAAATTTTCCATCCTTTTCTCAGTTAGAAAATAAAGCAAATAAGGACTTAGCTAAGGATTCTAAAGTGTGCAATACTGTTCCCAGTAAGTAAGATTAATTATGTTTAGACTTTAAACTAAATTAATTTGACTACTAGAAAATTGTAGTCCTCAAAAGGGTAAAAAAAAGGTAACCCCCCCCCCCCCCCTATATTTTGTAGTATACATAACAGAAACACTGAATCTTCGCTTCAGTACAAATGTTAAGATAAATAGTAATTTTTAATTGGCAAGATTTTATCTCATACTGTAAAAATATATTTTCAATACGCTAATAAAATTTTAAACATTCGAAAATCTTTTTTATTTACACATTACCTGACCCGATATCGTGCGAAAGGGACAGCTAGATTTGAATTTCATAAACAAACTACCATGGATCTTGTAGCTTCGTCTAAGCAAACTACTAAGGCTATAGCTTCTCCCTTTCGCCCCCAGAAACTCACTCTTTCACTCGATGTCAGGTCCTGCGGGATTATCCCTCTAACTTTAAAACGTTCTTGATTCTGATTGCGAGAGCATGCTATCCCGCTCGTACCAACTTAGGCACACTATACGCGGTCCAGCTCGCGCACTATCACTATCGCTTTCAGAGTTAAGGCCTCGCTACATGGCCTGACCTGACAAAGTTTGAAAGAGATGGCTATATATAAGTTTCTGGGGGAGCGAAAGGGAGAAGCTATAACTTTAATAGTTTGTTTCTTTTGCTCCCGTGAAATTCAAATCTAGCTGTCCCATTTTGCAGTGGTAGAACCCGTTTTTCATTGCTTTAGCCTGAAAGGGGAAATCTAGCCCTTTTTGCCTCTTGATGATCTTGATTGATTGGTCGAAAATTGGTATTCATGGTAATAATCTTGATTGGTGGATATATATATTGTTGCGGCCGCGCTAACCGACCGACGTTTAACTCTCAGAATAATAACTTAAGCCAGCAAGTGGATATAGTTTTGTTTTAGAAAATATGAATGTAAGTAAGGGCTAATGCAAAACGTAAGTATTTTTTCGTATTTTTATCCGGTACTAGCGATAGTATTCTTAAGCTACCTTCACAACTCAGACTACGCTTTTAATAGTTCTATATGATAATGTTTAGAGGAATGAATGAATACTATTTATTTTTTTATCGCTTTTTTGACAACCAGATAGCAATACTATCCATTTTTAAGTTCGTATATAGCCTATATTCAAAAACTAAGATGGCAACACTGTTTGCTGTTTGTTTTTTTGGATATCGTTTCGCCAAGTCGTTTCGTTTGTGTAATCAAATATATTATTTCGTCCAAGAAATATATTCTTTGATTGGAGCAATGGAGTAAGTTTAAGTAATGGTGTTTGTGGTAATTTCTGTTTGATTTCATACAATGATATTTTACTTGTCTAGAATATAATTGCTTTGATACATCGAAAATTCGTGAGAGTGACATTCACACATTTTTTTAAAATTTATTTTAATGTTTCGAAAAAAACAAAGCTAGCTAAAATACCTATCAAATGCTCTCGTTAGACCCGTTAGACAGTATTATGTTCTTTGATCAAATGCATTTATTTATTGGAGTAAATAAACAAACTTGAAATAAAACGAATCTACTATCCCCTTGATGATATTTGAAAAGTAAACTTCATTGTACCACAGAAGAGATTTTTTTACTTATCTTTCTCTTTTCTGTGGTACCCACAGGTCTGATTCTACCCATATTGGCGGTATTTACCGCTGCTGCAATAACATAGCCCTCTCTCCAAAGAGAATATAATACTACGTTATCTCTCTCAGGAGAATGTTGTGCGCTGCTGCTCATTCGTTGGATAGCATAATTTTACGTTACAAAATATCTTAAACGTGATTTAATAATTCATCGTCGCTTGAACTGTATTGAAATCTCGAAATCAACACGGGATCGAAAGAATTCAAAAAAATCCCATAATTTTTTAATAGCGGCAACGAGGCCTAGCTGGCGGCCGAGGCGGCCGTTACCGCTTTGGCTTTGATTTGACGCTTGGTTCAAATTTCGTACTTTCGTACGACACGGTGTTGGTACAACCTATTTATTACTGTATGGAGAACAATTACGCTGCTGCTTCCTCTTTGTTCGAATTTCGTACGATACGGTGTAGTGTGTAACTATTTTATTGTTTATTGTATATTGTGTATTTTATAGGGAGAAGTCTGTGTTTATTGATGGTTGGATTTATTCAGTGGATAAAGTGGAACAGAGTGAGCGTTTAACGGTTAGAGTAATTATCTGCGAATTATTAATTTACTGGTTTTTATTAATACAAACCACGGTGAGAAATTCATCATATTGACCAGTTTTTTTTTAATAATTCCCTCATAACTACTACTGCTTCATCTACTTACCTGATAGGTAACTGCTCTGCGAGCAGAACTCACAACTAAAAATGAATATTATGAAATGGAAAACAAAATGCTAAATGTAGCCCATGTCCCTCCAAAAGTAACGAGGAATCCCACAACACCTCACTTACATAATCAGTCAAACAGTTGGCAGGCTGCAGGAGGTAATATAGGAATACACAAACATACTTCGATTTACATTTACACCCCAAAAACGTTACTCTCTTCCTTGGCAGTCGGTTAAAAATAGATTAAGCCTTAGTAGTGCTTATGTTTTCTTAAATCTTGTCTGCATCTTTCTAATAATTCAATAATAACCGGTAGACATGATAATTCCTTCAATATTCATCACATTGACAATTTTGAACCCTTTTGATCATTAATACATACCGGTAATTTTTAATACTAACTGCATTAATTACACTGACTGTAACATAGGCATTACTAAAGTCTTGTGTGTTTAGGTTTTATGCTTGTTATTTAGTAAATGCAATTTTAATTTTTCATAATTTTTTGTGTCATCATCAAGTCATCTACCCATTTGTATTACAAGAGACTTCCTTTGAAATAATTATTTTATTTTAACTGTGCTTTGTTTACTAGAGCTGAAACAAATTTGGAAAGTGCGTGTTAACGAGAGCGAAGGCGTGGTGCCGGAGGACGAGGGCGAAGGGTCGAGCGAAGCGCGAGCGGGTCTAGCGATCACGACGCGCCAACTGTTCAAAGGTATCTGTCATCATCAACCCATTTCTATCACAAGCGCTTTCCTTTGAAATAATTATTTTATTTAAACTCTGCTGTTTTGGCTTAGATTTACAGGGTTATAAGGAAAGGGTATGCTAAGCCGAAAAGGGCTCAAAGTAATCATCATTATGAATATATTTTACTATGGGACCAACCCTGAAATCGAGAAAAAAATACAGCTGCTCCAGAGAAAAATGTCAATGACATTCGATAAAATGTATAGATAACTCCTTATTGTTCACGCCAGAAATGACATATACTTAAAAGTAGTGTAACAACTGTTAAAGATATAAGTGTGTAGTAAGCCTTAACAGTGTGCGGTCCACCTTACATGACCACCTAGGTCATATACTCTATGGTAATTCTTGTCTATGTACAATACTCTCTCTGCAAATAAAGATGGTGCCTGTTAATTAATGTGCTTATCATTTTAATCTCAATAACAACTGGCGGCTTTATCGCTTTAAAGCGATCTCTTCCAGGCTCTTCGTCTTACTAGAGCTGACAAAATATGGAAGGCGCAAGTCGTCAGCGATTTTTGATTGGTTGGGTTCCAACCCAACCAATCAAAAATCGCTGACGACAAATTTCTATAAAATAGTAGAATTGCGATTTTACAAAAAAGTTTGTGCTCGCGAGGTCTACTGTTCGCAGAACTACTAGTCGTAGGCTACATGACGCAGTTGGGTTTTTTGTTTTTCTTTTTATTAATATTAATATTAATACTTGTTACACAAGATTTGTTTATTTAATATTCACGAAAAACATTTCTTTTAGTGAACTGCACAATAAAAAGAAGTTGACAGCGGAAGCGGATACGCGGGTTATAATACAGCTACTGGAGCCGCAGAGTGACGGTGACATTGACGCGTCGCAAATGCAATCTGTGATGTTGGCCCCGCCGCTGCAGCAGCCATCAACGTCGTCGCAGTCCTCGGCGTTAGCATCGGACGCTGCGCGGGCTATGGAGTATCTGGAGCAGCAGAGTGACGATGAAGATGGTGACGTTGACGCGGCCTTCACTGCCGGTGATGGTATCGAGATTGATTTCGCGACCGATGCGCCCGCTCATCTTCCTGGCGATCTCGAAAAGGACTTTGCAAACTATATACGAAGACAAGACGTTGGCAGTGACTGACTACTGACAGGACTCTTGACCAGAGACAGGACCGACAATATGACCTTCGACTGGACTTGTGATTATACTTCGTTTCTTGGACAACGAGAGACATTTGGAGGTCCATCCGGGCCCACATTCTCTTTGCAGACCACTGACAGACCTCTAGACGTGTTTCTAAAATACTTCGATGGTGAAGTTTTTGACTTACTCGTCACAGAGACAAATCGCAAGTGTGACCTATTGAACTTGGATCTTGCAGGAAACTACCGATTAAAAAAAAACGATTGGTCAGAGATGGGCATTTTCCTTGCAATGCTGGTTCTACAGGGCGTCTTCCCGCTGCCGGTAGAAAGAGATTACTTTAAGGAAAAGGGCTATCTCACCCTGAAATTCTTCAAGGACCTAATGTCGTTCGGCCGGTTTACGGCATTAAAAAATCTTCTCAGATTTTCTTTCTCTGACATGCCGGGACCTAAAACTGACCACGACAAACTGCGGAACCTGAGGCTTTTATTGAATCTACTTCAGAGTAGATTTAAAGGGCTTTATCTTCCGTCGCGTGATATAGCGATAGACGAGTCCCTGCTTAAGCGGCAGTGGTCTATGAGCTTCTCTCAAAGAATTACTACCAGAGCCGCGAAAGTAGGGATCAAGACCTACGAATTATGGGAATCCAGCACAGGCTATTGTTGGAATTTTTTAATATATACTGGGGAAAAAACACTGATGGACAAGAGATAGACAGACAAGATACAGACATACAAGAGACGGACACACAAGAGACACGGGGAGATGGGCCGGTGACACCGACCAATTTGACAGCACAAATTGTGCTCGATCTCGTCCGGCCGCTGCTGAACCGTGGCCATTCTCTGGTCATGCTCTAGCTTGGTCGCCATGATTTCTACTGTACACAAAGGCGAAGTGGGTGGTGAAGAGAAAAATGGCCAGTAGAAGTACAAGCCACAGGTCGTATTGGACTACAATCTTGCTATGGGAGGGGTCGATAAAAAGGAACAGGTTTTATCGGCTTATCCCATAGAAAGAAAACGAAACCGGGTATGGCATAAGAAGGTGTTCCGGCGCCTTTTAAATGTTACTGTCCTCAACGCGTACATAAATTATAAAACACTCAATCCGCGCACTTCACAGCGCGAGTTTATTCGACATATGTGTTTGTATGTTTGTTCCACGATAACATGCGCGCCGGTGATCTCTTTCTCCTCACCATCAATCACGGGTTGTGGTCAAACGTCTTGCTGTCAACTTTGATCGTGTAAATTGCATAAATGTAAATTTGTTAGTCCTATGTAAGTACTTGTAATTCAAAATCAATTCAAATTTTCTTGCGTTTTTGTCAATTGCAACGTGGGTTTATGACACAGATAAATGAATTTTGCGCTAATAACTAGATTGTATTCCCTCTCGGGACTGGAAGTTTTTATCAATTTCGTTATATTAATTAGAGTCTTGTCACTGCATCTCTAAATGTTATCTATTGAAATTAGTTATAATGTTTGCACTCTATGCGCTGTCACAAGCGCTAATAGTGTTACTAACTTTAGTGTTAGTTGTTTGAGATCTAAATTAGTATTAGGATAGAGAGCAGATAGGTTAGTTAACACAGACAATAAGACTGCTAGGATCAGTCTTCTAGTTAGCGACTCGAAATATTGCTGGTCACATAATAGACGCGCAGCGTCACTGGCTGCTTCTAGTGCGAGATGATCCTGTCCTTTAATTAATATATCCATTGCTCGTCCGAGGCACATCAATGCAGCACCCAGCTGTTTCTGCTTAATTTCATGGATCTTATCCTTTTTGCACACAGACTCTGATATTGGAACCTTATGTATAATTATAAGACTGCTAAGATCAGGTGTCTTCTAGTTAGCGACTCGAAATATTGCTGGTCACATAATAGACGCGCAGCGTCACTACTGCTTCTAGTGCGAGATGATCCTGTCCTCTAATTAATATATCCATTGCTCGTCCGAGGCACGTCAATGCAGCACCCAGCTGTTTCTGCTTAATTTCATGGATCTTATCCTTTTTGCACACAGACTCTGATATTGGAACCTTATGTATAATTATAAGACTGCTAAGATCAGGTGTCTTCTAGTTAGCGACTCGAAATATTGCTGGTCACATAATAGACGCGCAGCGTCACTACTGCTTCTAGTGCGAGATGATCCTGTCCTCTAATTAATATATCCATTGCTCGTCCGAGGCACATCAATGCAGCACCCAGCTGTTTCTGCTTAATTTCATGGATCTTATCCTTTTTGCACACAGACTCTGATATTGGAACCTTATGTATAATTATAAGACTGCTAAGATCAGGTGTCTTCTAGTTAGCGACTCGAAATATTGCTGGTCACATAATAGACGCGCAGCGTCACTACTGCTTCTAGTGCGAGATGATCCTGTCCTCTAATTAATATATCCATTGCTCGTCCGAGGCACGTCAATGCAGCACCCAGCTGTTTCTGCTTAATTTCATGGATCTTATCCTTTTTGCACACAGACTGATATTGGAACCTTATGTATAATTATAAGACTGCTAAGATCAGGTGTCTTCTAGTTAGCGACTCGAAATATTGCTGGTCACATAATAGACGCGCAGCGTCACTGACTGCTTTTAGTGCGAGATGATCCTGTCCTTTAATTAATATATCCATTGCTCGTCCGAGGCACGTCAATGCAGCACCCAGCTGTTTCTGCTTAATTTCATGGATCTTATCCTTTTTGCACACAGACTCTGATATTGGAACCTTATGTATAATTATAAGACTGCTAAGATCAGGTGTCTTCTAGTTAGCGACTCGAAATATTGCTGGTCACATAATAGACGCGCAGCGTCACTACTGCTTCTAGTGCGAGATGATCCTGTCCTCTAATTAATATATCCATTGCTCGTCCGAGGCACATCAATGCAGCACCCAGCTGTTTCTGCTTAATTTCATGGATCTTATCCTTTTTGCACACAGACTCTGATATTGGAACCTTATGTATAATTATAAGACTGCTAAGATCAGGTGTCTTCTAGTTAGCGACTCGAAATATTGCTGGTCACATAATAGACGCGCAGCGTCACTACTGCTTCTAGTGCGAGATGATCCTGTCCTCTAATTAATATATCCATTGCTCGTCCGAGGCACGTCAATGCAGCACCCAGCTGTTTCTGCTTAATTTCATGGATCTTATCCTTTTTGCACACAGACTCTGATATTGGAACCTTATGTATAATTATAAGACTGCTAAGATCAGGTGTCTTCTAGTTAGCGACTCGAAATATTGCTGGTCACATAATAGACGCGCAGCGTCACTACTGCTTCTAGTGCGAGATGATCCTGTCCTCTAATTAATATATCCATTGCTCGTCCGAGGCACGTCAATGCAGCACCCAGCTGTTTCTGCTTAATTTCATGGATCTTATCCTTTTTGCACACAGACTTTGATATTGCAACCTTTATTTCTAGGTTTCGTTGTAGTGGATGCTGATTATTCCTTGAGCAGTTTTGTTTTTTCCTCTTTATGTAATCCTACAGGTAGGATGTTCATCCATCGCTCAGCAATGGTGTTATGGATCGGTGGTACTTGTTTGTCTTTGTCCATCGGGGAGTCCCCTAAAATTTCGAGCACCTTGGAATCTAAGGTGTTTTCTTGATCACCAGTAATAACAGGTGGAACTGAGGTTAGCGTTTGGTACTCTTCCTATGAAATAATAATAAAAACCTATTTTAGGCAAAATGTATAGATTATGGGCGTCGCAAACGTCCAGCTTGCGCTCGAGCCATAAAGAACGTGTCTTATGTGACGTAGACGTGACTTGTGTTTAGACAAACTCCTAATTTAAGTAAACTTCTATCCAAATTACACGTTTCTGGCCTCAATGGTTTAGGCTGTGCGTTGATCTACCTGTCACTTTTCCTTACACTTTTATTTATATATATATACAAGTAATAAGCCTACCATGTTCCCCCTTCTGGTAGGAATTAGTGGAAGAAACCCAACTTGGATCCACCAGACAATGAGGAACAACCTCAAAGCATTACCTCGTCGAGTCAAACGAAATAGCTTCTAATGTTTTCTTTTTTTATTCGTTGTGAAAATTGTTAGGTAATAGTAATGTAGGAAGCTTGTTTTGTTATCCTCGCTAGAAGGTATTAAACACCTTAGTGGTGTCCGATCATGTCTCAGGGGATGAATCGCTGTGACCTCAGGATCAGGAGCGTAGCTACCACCGCCGTATCAGCCGTATCAATGATACGGGGATGTTTCTTTAAAAAATTGTAACCCTTAATTGGGGCCCCCAACAAATTTTGATACGGGGCCCTTCTATGGCAAGCTACGCCACTGCTCAGTATACAGGTATTCCTAGTCTGAGGAACAGAGTTTCTACCCAGGTACATAATTATTAAATAACTACTCAAAAAAATACTTAACATTACTGAATCAAAATCAATGAGGCGTTTTCCAAAAAAAAAAGAAATCCTGGTAATCAAAGTACCCAAAGATGGCGTTAGATGTACCTAAAACTAAAAATAAAAATACATAAAAACTAAAAATATTTAAGACAAAAACGTCTTAATGGAATCCATTAAGACGTTTTTGTCTTAAATATTTTTAGTTTTTATGTACGGGTTGTAATTTAAGAAAACCAATGTGTATCTATTATGTTAACGATTTAAGAAATAAACATAAAACATTTCGACAGAAATGACAATGACAGGTAAAACGGTAGGTCTGTTACGCCATCTAGTAAGCATTTTAGAACTACTTTCTTTTTTTTTTGAAAACTCCTCATTTTCAAAGATTAAATTTATCAACAATGATAATTTTATAGTTTCTTCTAAAAATCGCTATAAATATATAATATACATAACAGAACTCAAATATTACATATTATGTATCTATAAGGCGTCTCGCTCTTCTCGGGTTGTAGCATCTTGATGCGGTTGTGACAAAAGTGCAAATGATTCCCGAACCACAAACGCCTGACGGTTCCGAAATGATTTAAATTATATGTCTATATCAGGCGAGGAACTGTTGCAAAAACCAACATCGCCCCCATCGCAAGTGCAGGCCCCGATGTTGGCTACACCGCTGAAGCCATCCACTTCGTCGAAGTCCTCAGCGTTAGAATCTGACGCTACACGGGCTATAGATTTTCTGGATCATAGTGACGATGAAGACGGTGACGTTGACGTGTCAGGCTTCACTGCCGGTGATGTTATCGCGACTGAATTTGCGACCGAAGCGCCCGCTCATCTTCCTGACAATCTCGAACAGGACTTAGCAAACTATGTACAAAGACAAGACGTTGGCAGTGACCGACTACTGACAGGACTCTTGACCAGAGACAGGAGCGACAATATGACCTTCGACTGGAGTAACGATTCTGCTTCGTTTTTTGGACAACGAGAGACATTTGAAGGACCATCTGGGCCCACATTCTCTTTGGAGACCACTGACAGACCTTTAGACGTGTTTCTAAAATACTACGACGCTGAAGTTTTTGACTTACTCGTCACAGAGACGAATCGCAAGTGTGAATACCTTGCGAACATGACTTTAAAAGAATTTAGCCGATTTAAAAGACCGAAGCCGACCGATAGGTCAGAGATATCAATTTTCCTTGCAATGCTGGTTCTACAGGGCCTGCTCCCGATGCCCGAAGAAAAAGATTATTTCAGGGAAAATGGTTATTACACCTTGAAATACTTTAAGACCCTAATGTCGTATAATCGGTTTACCATATTAAAAAAACTATTCTCATATACCTTAACTGACAAAACACGACATACGACTGCGAACGACAAGCTGCGGAAGCTGAGGCCTTTATTAAATCTACTTCAGAGTAGATTTAAAGGGCTTTATCTTCCGTCGCGTGATATATCGATCGACGAGTCCCTGCTTAAGCGGCAGGGGCGTTTGAGCTTCTCTCAAAGAATTGCCACCAAAGCCGCGAAAGTAGGGATCAAATCCTACGAATTATGCGAATGCAGCACAGGCTATTGCTGGAATTTTTTAATATATACTGGTGAAAAAAAGACTGACGGACAAGAAACAGACACACAAGAGACAGAAAGACAAGAGACGGACACACAAGATACAGAAAGACAAGAGACAGACACACAAGAGATAGACAGACAAGAGACGGACACACAAGATACAGAAAGACAAGAGACGGACACGAGACACAGAGAGATAGGCCGTTGACACCGACCAATTTGACAGCGCAAATTGTGCTCGATCTCGTCCGGCCGCTGCTGAACCGTGGCCATTCTCTGGTCATGGACAATTTTTATAACTCTCCACTACTGGCGAGGTACTTGAAACAGCATAAAACCGATTGCTTCGGGACTCTTCGCGTGAATCGCGAGTTTGTCCCTGAAGCAATCAAAAGTATGTCAAAATCCGACCTGCGGCAGGGCGAGATGGTACAAAGCTACTGCCGCGACTTGTCTCTGACCTTGTGGCAGGATAGTAACTTGGTCGCTATGATTTCTACTTTACACGGGGGCGAAGTGGGTGGTAAAGAGAAAAATGGCCAGTACAAGTACAAGCCAAAGGTCGTATTGGACTACAATCTTGCTATGGGAGGGGTCGATAAAAAGGAACAGCTTTTATCGGCTTATCCCATAGAAAGAAAACGAAACCGGGTATGGCATAAGAAGGTGTTCCGGCGCCTTTTAAATGTTACCATCCTCAACGCGTACATAGTTTTCAAAACACGCAATCCGCGCACTTCGCAGCGCGGGTTTAGGATGACCTTGGCCCACGAGTTGATTGCCACGTTTAAGGAGCCTCAGGTGCAGCGCCCGCTCGATGACCATATCGTCCGCGTCGTTATGCTCGTAAAGTATGGAAATCGTGAGCGTCCCATCCTATCGGGCAATCACTTCATTGGGAAAGGAACCTCGAAGTTCCTGACATGCGTGTCGTGCAAGAAAGCACGCACAAAGTATATTTGCAAACAGTGCAATGTGTCGTTGTGCTTTCTGACGTGCTTTGAAAAATACCATACAGCCAAAGACATAAAGGGGTAGACACCTAATCAGCAAATCAAACTATCTTGAAATAAAGTACACCAGATTGACGTACCTGTCAAATCAAATTAAGAGCTCCATACAGTTGTCATTCTCATCTCATACTGATAAAATCTCATAATAATGAGACAAAAAATGGTAAACTATACAAAAATATCATGCCAAAATTACAAGGATTCACAGTAAGTAGTCAAAGAACACCACTGCCACATCCATCTTTAAGTCCTGAAATTAAAAAAAGATATAAAATTATTGAATAATGTAAACAGAATAGTCGCTATGACAACGTTTAGGGATGTCAATCGAATTTCGGTTAGTCCAAAAATCGATTATTAAATGAAAATTTTTTTTTTGATATATCATGATTGAGGATTGTTTCTTGTACTGTAAAGAAGACCGGCGACGGTCATTGACGCAGCCCTTTGATAATTTTATTCGTCGATTAGCAATTGACAATCACTTCAATCGGATTAAAACACGATTAATTGGCTGCATCATCATTATCAGCCAAATAAGACATCCGCTGCTGGACAAAGGCATCCCCTTAGAAAGGTACGATCAAACACGTAAATATTGAGAAAGCTCCATCGCCTCTAGTTTTTTTTTTTAAGAGTCTGAACAATAAGGGATTCACGTGGAATTTATTTGACTATATACTTGATCCAAAAATAATCAACGGTTTAATCGAAGTTCGTTTTTTTTTGTCCGATTGAAGAATCTAATACGAGATCGGTTCGAATCGGTTCGTATACGATTTTTTTCTGCAAGAATTGACATCCCTAAGACAAAATGAACTGTAGTATTGCCAGATATTTTTGTAATTTCCCAACTTTGTTTAGGTTTCCTAGAGACTCAGATATATGTAGCTGATCTTTTGATAAAAATAGTTCGGCAAAGTAGAGATGAATATTGGCGGGAACCTATTAACGTTTCCACCAATATTAATTTGCTTATAATACATAATTTTCATAATTTTGCCTAAAAAACGTGTCGGCGCATAATTATCAACAACAAATAGAAATGTTTCACCAATCCCTATCCAACAACTTAACTTAAAACCCTACGGAAGCCTACAATGAGCGTGTCACGATATGACACAATTGTATTGCAATTTTATTAGAAATAAAATTTTGTACCTTCCTAAGAATGTAAGAATGTAAATTTGTTTAGTGTGGTTGTGGGTTTTTGGGTCTGCAAGTAATATGCACATTCTCTTAGGTTTTCACCGTCACATGCGTGTTACTTGAGGTTGCAGAATAGTCAGGCAGTTTCAAAAAAGATAAATCCGCTAATAAACGAAAGTTGCGTATGCGTTTATTTGCAAATTTAGAGGATTCCATTTCCATCGTAATAAATTGAAAATAAAAACTTAACATTATTTAACTTAACAATAATGTGGATGATAAAAAAAAAAGTATAAGAGCCTATTTAAGAACCACTGTGATACAACCTAAATCACTCCAATCAAAATTTATTTACCCGACCAAATAGGGTAATCACTTTTTAATGGAAAGCCTCAAATGTCATGACAAAAAAGACTGTCAAAAATTATAAGCCATTTCAAAATCGTGTTTGTATGGAGACTATCCTTCTGGACCTTATTTATAAGGAGAATTCTGTGCATACAGCTTAATGTAAATAATTATGTACGCGTTGAGAATGTGCATGTCGCGGTAACTCGTAGCTAAGTCCAATTGAACAAATTGAAGAAATTGCCGTACGCGTGTGTTTGTATGTTTGTTCCACGATAACTTGCGCACCGGTGATCCCATCCCTTTCCCGTCCCCATCATCACATAAAATCAGGTGAGTTGTGGTCAAACGGCTTACTGTCAACTATCACCGTCTAAATTGTTATAATATTATAATTGCGACTTTGGTCCGTAAAGTAAGGTTTTTTTTAAAGGTTTTCATCAAAGTTAGGCGGCGTAAATTTATTACGTGAGGCATTTAAGGGAGGCTCGAGCCGAATCACACACAATCTCACGAGGGGGTCTCGGCAAATATGTATAACGTAATTTTTTTTCTGCAGGAACAGTGTAAAATTGCGAGAAAACCGGGTTAAATTAATTAAGACATATATGTTTCTCCATTAGAATCTGGCTAAATCCTACACGACAATATATATCGCGGTTACGTGAACGCACAGATCACACCGTAGGTTCTGCATTCAAGACGCTCGAAGCTCACCACGCAACAGTCTAAATACATACATAAATAAATACTCTGATTGGCTGATTATTTGGCGCGAGTAGGCGTAACCTTGAGATAACCAATGAGAACGTTTGGTCGCACTCCCCGCGACCCGCGTCTTCCTCAAACTTTGGTTACTTTTTGTAGGAACAACGAATCTCGTAATGCGGTATCTGGTGTGATCTGTGCGTGAACGCCACAAAGCAGCACACCCCTCGGTTGTTACTGAGCTTCTGTATGCAAGCGACAACGGGTTGATGATTTACCGAAAATCACAAAACATGTTGCTTCCAGTAGCCACATATGAGTCCCCTTGGTCTGAATTACAATGAATATTCTGTTACCAGTTTTAGTAGTTCCTATTTAAGTATTTTATTGCTAGATTTTCTCACTGTGATACTAGACTACGTTCCTAGTTTAGGACTACTAAGAACGTCTACTTGTCTTAAAATAACTAAGCAATTACGTTCTTTAAAATCCAATGCAATCAAGCACTGTTAATGTATTTGCAATAAAATACGCATTTAAAAAATTCTCATGAGATTAGGGAGGGGGGTCCACCCAAATTTTACGACATCGAATCATCAAAAGACATAAAAAAGAGATTTTTTTCAATAAATCTAGAGCCTGTCACTAGTGGTGTCGAGGGTTTGTTCATCGTGGTCCCAATACTTATCCTATTGAAGGGACGACAAGGAGATGATTGTAGTTACTCGTGTATTTGTATATTTATGGGACCACGAGGAACGACCCCTCCACACCACTATGTGGTCCCACTGGGCCCACTTTGCCGTTCCCCGTGGACCCCACTGTGTTTTGTTTTATTTAGCAAGTAAATAAGACAGAGTGGTGATGGTTGGAATCAGAACATCAGAAAACTATTGTGTAAGGAAATGAAAAATATACTACTTGTGTAAAATTATACTAGCTTTCGTTTTTCTTTTCAATTGTGTTAAAATTGCATTGGTAAGTAAAATTTTGTTTTATTATTTACTAAAAAAATCTTCACAAAATCCTTTGATATTAAACGAATTGTAAAAAAAAGTTACATAATAATCTCTACCACCCTGATTCACCCCTTTAGGGGATTATTTTCGAAAAATCCTGAGATATTTTTTTCTTTATTTCTGACCCAAGAAGGAGGGAGGGGGCTTTGGGGTGTATGTATGTCTGTGTGTTCCTATGGCTACTTACATTTTGCTTAGTCATTTTTTTACTAAGTTTTTAGATAAGGATTGTAAAGAAAACAAAAACCACTATGTACCTCATTTTCTATATTCTCATTAGTTTTGAATAAAATTATAGTGTATGTACAATAAATGTGTTCATAGATTAGATTAAAAATGTAAATTGTAATAAAACCACTTTAAATTAATTTTCTTACATTTATTTATCCAACCTTTTTATCCGTACCAAGCCACAGTAAGTACTAAAACGCGACTTACCTATTAGGAGACTGGTGACTAATTATTTGCATTGTACTAAGTAACTGATTTTCAAGATGTTTTCAGAGTGGCTATACATGGCCTGACATCGTGTAAAAGGGACAGCTAGACTTGAATTTCACGCCATCTTTTTCACACGATGTCAGTTCAGCAGGGCTATCCTGTAAGTCTGAAAGCGATCGCGAGAGGCTCAATATGGGTTGTATTTTGACATATGAAACAAATACTCAACTGTCAAATGCCAGTTTCGTATCCTGTAAGTCCAAAATGGCGGAAAGGGATTCGGATCGCGATTGAATGAACAATTCTAGTACTTTGCTGCATTTGATTCGTTGATTCGGATTTGAAATGAAAGAGATGGCAAGTTTGTTACCGCTTTCAACAATTTGGCGGGTTTTTATGGCAAGCATCCAAGCCAAATATATAGTTTCCCAGACAAAGGACAGAGCGTGAGGATATTACAAGTAAGAATTTGAATTAATTATTATATTTGTTATATGCCCATATATATATAGATGAATCTTTTATCACCACCTTGCGTTGTTGCAGATTCATGGATGCTTACGGATTTCATGAAGTTGTGGGTTGTGTTGATGGCACACACATTGCAATAATCTGCCCTTGCAACCAAAACAAGGCCTACTAGAATAGGAAGCATTATCATTCTTTGAATGTCTTACTGGTGAGTTTTTATTTTCACCCATGCATGGTGTTCTTTCATCAACCTGAGCGGGATGTATAGTGTGTCAACACAGCAAGCAACATCAGTGGTTTTATTACCTTACAGGTAGTGAAAGTCATCGGCCACCATGGTATATTTCAATTTTCACTATGATATGCATGTTAGAACACTGTTAAACATTTAATTCTTTATTATTAGATTTGTGATGCCGAGTTACGCATCCTTCACGTGGACGCATCCTTCGGAGGACAGAGCCACGACTCACATGTCTGGAACAGTTTTCCAATGAAGGCTCTTATAGAGGACCTGCATGAACATGATGGAGAAATATGTTGGCTTTTGGGTAAGTTAGTAAATACTAGTTATGTATGTCTAATGAACCTGACATTTGCTTAACATATATAATATGTGTTCAACATACAAATGTACTTTTTTACACTGCAGGTGATTCGGGATTCGCACAGTGACCATGGATGATGACTCCTATCCTGAATGCTGCGCCAAAAACATCAACGCCGAAGAGTACTATACTTCAAAACATACCAGCATTTGCCGATCGGTTCGCTAGACTTCCCCTTAGATAACAAGGTGTTCCACCTGGCAGGGCCTTGATCATACTGGGTATAGTGACTCTTAGTGGTGAGGGTACCGTTGATGTATATCATTTCATTGTGTACATGTAATGTTTGTTGTTTTAAAATTTGGAAAAGATATTTGTGGTTGTTTTGTGCCTTCCTATGGTGGTTTTTAGTGTTTATGTAAATAAATATTTGTTGTAAGATATTCTAGCAATGTTACTATTCGTTTGTAAATCTTTAAGTCTAAGGTAGTATAGGTACTCTATAAAATGTAAATTTATGTCCATTTATTTATGACTTGCTGCACCACGCGGTTTCACCCGTATCCTACAGGAACCGTTAATTTTTTCAGGATAATAAGTAGCCTGTGTTAATCCAGGGTATAAGCTACATCTATACCAAATTTCATTTAGATCCTTTCAGCCATTACATAGTTGATCGGGAACAAACACACATATATGTACTTACAAACTTTTGCATTTATAATATTAGTGTGATTGTTTTTTTTTAAATACTTAGTCTTTTATAACAACTTAAGTGTGTTTTAGGGACTCTTAACTTATACTCTTAACTAACTTACTAACGTACTTTTATTATTAATCCTCCTAAGCTGTAGGATAAATGTCTTGGTGTTCTTATCTTAATTGTTAGCAAAACATGTAAGTACTTTAGAAGTACCACCCTCGAGTTTTCTTCCACATTATTTTCCTCGAGACTGTAGGTAGTTTGGAATGTGGAGTAGAAGCAATAAACAATCAGTACAAAAGCAAACAGTATCTTTCATTCCAAAATCTCAGTGTTAACAAGTTATTTCTCAGTACATTACGAATAATTTGGCATGGGTTTCTATTTCAAGTCAAGCAGACAGCACTAGCGATATCTTACGTCCTTATCAGTAATACAATCAAGTGACATATTTTTCTAAGGGCACTAGCACTCTTAGGTAGTCCTTTGCAAAGAGAACATGTTTCCGACTATGGCACAGACAGCGCTGTACTGATGGCTTCTTATTCAAGATGGGGCCATGAGAGTCCTGCACTGACGTCCCGCATAGGGTGTATTGTGCATTTCCCCCTGCCAGCGTCTACCCGAGCCAACCCAACTCCTTGAAATGACGGAGCGAGGCTCTGGGCTGCTGGCATAGCTGCTCCAGTGATTTAGATGGTGTTGACGATGATGATGAGACCAAGTCAAGCTGTCGGGATGACATGGATGATGTTGAAGCAACCTAGTGGCGATCCTAGCTTCTTATGTGCCTGTACAGTGCCACAGCACATGTTCCACTGTTTTGTTCTGCTGCATGCAACCACGACACAGCGTTGCAATTTCAATAGATTGTTAGTGATTTTTCTGGCGAGGGTTGGAAGGCGGCCTTGGAATGTTGACAGCCGGCTTTCTTGTCCCACAGATTTTGTTGTTCTTGCCGGTGTGGCGGCGCAGTAGCTCACGTACTTCCATCGTATACCGATGGCTTATCCTCTAAGTTTGAAAGGGATCGTAATAATCAGCTGATTGAAAGCGATCCGTGTCCTATCGCAATCAATAATTGGCATCACGTAACTTTTTGTCTCGCTATCGCTAACGAACGAATGCCGTTGAATGAAGTGAGTGAGTTCTGGCGGGAACGTGAAGGAGTCATGTCGTGTTATTGTAGTAATTTCCAATACATAAGTTATTTAAAGTTTTAATGTATAAAAATGGTAGATTTTCATTCATTAAGCGTTCGTTAATGTTCACGAGTGTTGATAAATAGTATAATGCCGAGACACGAGACTTTTTGTGTTGTTTCTAAAACTCCATTGAAACCCTAGTAAAATTAAAATTTAACTCCACTACTTTACTGGGGCATGACTTCGACTTGACTGTGACTTACTTTGTTTGATTTAGGCTATGACGGAGACTTATTTGTGAAATATTTTACTTTACATAAAATACACAACTTGACATTGGCTAAAAACACAAAGTGTGAAGCCATAGCTTGTGAGAAAAAATAATAAGTGCACGTTTGACTTTAACATTGATTTTGAACGATGCGTATTTTTTCGAAACATTGGCTCTACGCGTTATTTATTTAGCCAAGGTCTAGTTTCGTGAAGTAGGTAATAGTATCTTACAATATTTTATTTTCAGAATGTAGACACATTTTTGTATGTTTGTATTTTTGTATGTTTGAACTTTAAAGGCCTCGCTACATAGCCTGACCTGACATCGTGCGAAAGAGATGGCTATATTTGAGTTTCTGAGGGAGCGAAAGGGAGAAGCTATCGCCTTGATAGTTTATTTCTTTTACTCCCGTGAAATTCAAGCTGTCCCTTTCGCGCGGTGTCAGGTCAGGCCATGTGTAGGCGCCCTAATTCATTAAGTTGCCTTCATGAAACCATCATAATGACTTTTTAGTGAAAATACGTAATTCCCTATGTTCCTATTGTTTCTACTTACCGTGGCAACTTTAATCTGCAAAGAGTTTTGGCGGGATCACGAAGAAGTCATGTCGCGCTATTGTATTATTTTCCAATACTTGTGTTATATCGAGTGTTAATGCATAAAAATGGTGGATTTTTATCCATTAAGTGTTCGTGAAAGTGTACGAGTGTTGGTGAATAGTATAATATCGTGAAACGTGACTTTTCGTTTTGTTTCCAAAACTCCATAGAAGCTTCTAGTAAAGTCTCCACCACTTTACTGAGGCAAAAACAAAATAGGGAAAAAAAAATACGGAAGACAAGGCGGTATGGCCTTAATGGCTTTAGCCTGCCCAGAAATGGGCGAATAAATAAAAATAAAAAAAATCTGCAAAGTATTTACGGATTCAGAAATAAAGTTAAGAAATGCATATACATGCAACAAATAAGTGAGGAATGTCTAAGGAATGACACCAGCATAATTATACATTTCTACTTATACATTGCCATCTCTCATATTTACTAAAGCTAGCTCCAAATATTCCAAGTTGTGGTAGCAACCTCGCCTCATATTTGTGGGTTCGAACGCAGGCGGGCCTGCATTAATGAATTCTTTGGAACTTGCATACTACTGGCTTTTCTATGAAGGAAAACATCTTGAGAAAACCTGGCATATTTCCGGAGAAGAAATTTGGAGTTTATTAGGATGGAAATGGCGCAGGAACAGATTGAAGAGCAACAAGAACAAGATAATGATAATTTTAGAGATACTTTATACTTACCCAAGGTAGCATTAAACCACATCAGAGAAGTTAATTTTTTTTAACAAGTTTGTTATTATAAATCTCTAAATAAAACTGTATTACATTAAATGATTTTTATTGCACAACTACTACATTATTTCATTGTATAAATCATAAAAGAACACCACAAAAGGACATAACAGGAATAATACATTAGAGATAGGCATAAAAAGGCGGTCTTATTGCTAAGAGCGATCTCTTCCAGACAACCATCGGGCTAGTAAGTAGATATACTTGAGATATAAAGAATAAATTTACCATAATTTAGATGTGTCAGTGTTAAAAATACACTGGCCTACACAATGCTTGGAACATTAGGATGAAGCTTGTGAGCAAATAGGACATAGCCCTATCTGCTCACAATTGCTGTATGAGCGCCTGCTGGCGAACCAATCCAGCTTGCTGAGGGCACATGTGCCGCGCCGCTCCTTCGCCGCGGCGGGGGTTGCGCCGTCGGTCAGCCTGCACCCGCGTGCAGTTGTATCTGCGGTCAATGGAGCGTAGGGGATATGTGGTCTTTGTGCTATATTATGAAGCACACAGCATGCATTTGTTATTCTTGCAGCAAGTACTGGTGAATAATACAACTTCCTGACTTCCAGTAGGCACCTGTAATGAAAAACATTTTACATTAATAATAAAAAACTAATATTTACTAAGACCATTTTGGTAAAAAAATAAAAAACGAGCTGATAAAACACCTATGAAACACAACACTCTAGGAGGCAGCACGGAGGTAAATATTAATGTGTTTCTTCTAAGTGTTGACCGACATCCCAAGAGCTACTTTGGTGGCATGCAATCCATTTCGATGTGAACATAATTATTAAGTACATAATTATATAATTACTTTGTACCTTGGTAGGTATTACTTTCTTTTAACTTGTCCTCTGTCATGTCAAAATGGAAAAGCTGTAACATTTATAACAATTGGCTTGTTTAGGGCCATTGTAACTGGCCAGATTTCTTTCTACAGACTGGGCTGCAACACACAATGCTTCCGATTGTCTCCTACAATGGTCTGTTAAGATCCAGTGGCATAGAATGCCAATGCAACCAAAATCAAGCAATTTTATCATCATTTAATTTGGTTGACCCACAGATTTGACCGCTGTACTTTAGTAAAGCTTTGCCTAACACTGCTGTAGGTTTAAGTATAGCTATAGCCTAACAATGGCTAGTATACTCATAGACTACTATGAAATACGTATATTAGAAGCGACAATGTTAGATTTTTGTGGGGACTGCGGAATCGTCAAGTACTTAGTATAATGAACCATTTTGTACTTACCTTCGGATCAACATCCAAAGCATTACAACGAAGTGTGTTGTGGCATGTGAGGCGTAACATAACATTATTAGTTGGGGAGTAAACTCCTTTGACATTATGTACCGTTAATTTACAAACTGCCGATCACTGGCACGATTATGTCTTGCACTCTTGCACTAGTATTTTTCTTCCTCGCATGGGCCTGAGACTCCGTAGCTTCCAATTCATGGGCCCTCTCTTACATTTTATTTATGTTTTAGCTATTGTTTCTAAGAAAATTACAGTAAAAATGATAAAACACCGCATAACTTTTTTTTTTTTTTTTCTATTTCCTCCTAAGAGGATTTTGGCGTCGCACGTCTTATGCATTTGCCAGTGTCAAATATACATATATATTTTCAAGTTTTGTTAGATATTATCAAACAAGTCATAGTCACAGTCAAAGGTGAGCAAAGCAAGTCACGGTCAAGTCCAAGTCATGCCCCAGTAAAGCGGTGAAAACTTTATTAGAGCCTTCTATGGAGTTTTGGAAACAACACGAAAATTCACGTTTCACGACATTATACCATTCACCAACACTCGTGCATGTTCAAGAACACTTAACGGGTAAAAATTCACCGTTTTTTTTACACATTAACACTCGAAATAACACAAGTTTTGCAAAATAATAAAATGACGCGACATGAATTCTTCACGTTCCCGCCAAAACTCCCCCGTTTCAAAAATAGTTAGGTTTTTATAACTTTTGTTCAACCGTTCGTTTGACAGCGGTAACGTTTCATCTGCGTTCAAGTTACGTCTCAACTTTCGGTAAAAACATTACCGCGATACGAAATGTACAAAAAGTTGCGTTTCAGCTGTTATTTTTTAGTGCGATTGCCCTCCAGTGCATTTTAAGTTGGTTTAATTGAATCACAATTGCAACACTATTTAGAGAATATTTAATATTATGTACTTTACTTCTTTTTTACTAGAAGTATTACTACTAGAAATTTTATTGTTGCAACTTAGACACATTTTTTTTGCCATAATGTGACTTGTGTTTATTTAGTAGTATTAGTAATAGTCTCTATTATATTATTTCAATGTGTTGGTTTTGTCTCCACACCGCATAGCAGAATAACTATTTAACAAGGGTTCATACAAATGAAGAGCTTAACGAGGCTGAAAGCCGAGCTTGCGTCGCGTACGAAGTCGCGGGCATCAGCTAGTCGAAATAAAAGACAGCTAAACAATATAAGACAAGGAGATTATTGTTTTTTTTTACCTCGAGTTTTTATGTATAATATGATGGAATACTATCCATTAAGTGTTTGTTAATATCTTTGAGTATTGGCATATCGTATAAAGTTCTACACGATTAAACAAAACAAAAGATTTTAAAAAAAAAGTTGTTAGCGGTAGCGAACTTGCCACCTCTTTCATTTGACATTTCACATCCGAATCAAATGCATCCGTGATACGAAAAGTACTAGAATTGTTCATTCAATCGCAATCCGAATCCCTATCCGCCTTTTTGGAACTAGAGGAGACATTTGACAGTTAAGAATTTGTTTCATATGTCAAAATACAACCCATATATTTTTTTCTCCTTTGTTTTGGCATCACACGTTGTGTATTTAGCCAGTGTCAAGTTGTGTAAAATTCCAAGTAAAGTAAAATATTTCACAAATGAAACAAGTCTCAGTCATAGTCTAAGTCAAACAAAGTAAGTCATATTCAAATCCAAGTCATGCCCCAGTAAAGTGGTGGAGAATTTACTGGGGTTTCTATGGAATTTGAGAAACAACACGAAAAGTCCCGTTTTACAGCATTATACTATTCACCAACACTCGTACACGTCAACGAACACTTAATGCATAAAAATCTACTGTTTTGAAACATCAAAATGTTAAATAACATACGTTTTGGAAGTTATGCAATGACTCGACATGACTCCTTCACGTTCCCGCCACTTGTTTCATTCGTTCGTTAGCGATAGCGAGAGAAAACCATCCGTGATACCAGTTAGCGATAGCGGTAGAACACGGATCGCTTATAATCAGCTGACTCTCGCGATCGCTTTCAGACTTACAGGATAGCCCTGCAGGTCATGTATAGCCACTCTCGATGTCCTACGCGCCAGAATCCTCACCTCGGCAAACTTCTTGAAATGTTTTGAAATAGCCAATAATTAGTCGTAATTGGTCATATCAGTCACATAATTAGTCGCATCACAGTTCCCAAGAGGGTTTGCGTGAAGGCTCGAGAATTCTCACCAAGTTATCTTTATAATTATGGAGACCTGGGAGCACTGGTTTCAAGATTCGGCATAACACGACTAATTATTGGAATTGAAACGCAAGTCCCTGCCGTTTGGTTGCACGAGAGGTGAGCATTTGGCGTGAGCTTCACACCAGAAACCTCACCAAACCATAGCTATAACTTCGGAACTATGATGCGACTAATTGTGGGACTGGTGACTAATTATTGGCTGTTTCAAAACCGATTTCATGAAGTTTTCAGAGGCGAGGATTCTGGCGTCAACAACTTTTATAAGGTTCAATGACTTGATAGTGTATTTTTTTAATCGTCGACATTTTAGTCATTGTTTTTCAAAGTGCCCTCTAATTTATGAGCAATTTTTTTAATTTTTTTTATTTATGCGGTCCCACTATTTGGACCGACGACATTGTGAATGTCGCGGGCAACCGGTGGATGCAAGTGGCCCGTTGTCGGTCGGCGTGGCGCTCTAAGGGGGAGGCCTATGTTCAGCGTCTCATTCAGTGGACGTCTTATGGCTGATGTTGTGCTATTTATATGTGTGGTAGTAATCTATAGTTAGTAAAAGTATAATAGTTGTAAAAATAAAAACAAGTTTATAATAATAATAAGTTTTAATTCCTATTTACAGTCTTTTAAATTAGATCACATTGACATGATACAATATATCTTAGTACTTAAACAGTTCAAGAATTCAATAACTGCTTTGTTTGCATTCATACTTTAGGCATTATCAAAATCTCTTTGGATTTTACTTTGCAACCTAGTAACGTTCATTAGAAAAGTACAGTATATGACTACCCATATTTTACCTAAGGCTGTTCTCGCACTGCTCTGCGCCACGTGGGGGGGCAATCGCCTTAGATTAGTTAAAAAACAGACCAGACAACAAAATTCAGCCATCGACCTTATTTATATGCTATTGAGGCGTCAATCTATTTCAATACATTACAAAGAGATATGGGACTCTTTTGAATCGCACTCCTGAGTATTTTTTATGTGAATTGACCGACTACCGAACGAAATTGCAATACAAAATTTAAGAAAGTTTTATAAGATACACTGACAAGACGGGCATATTATTAAGTAGGTGATTATCTATAAGACACTAAAGGTCTGGAACCACCTACAAACAGGTGCATGTCAAATGTAAATGTAGATATATTATATCTAAATTCCTATGGGATAAAGATTTTTGACTTTGACTTTGACTTTGAAATTCAAAGTCGCATTTTTTATTAGGTCGCGGGTAACCGGCGGATGCAAGTTACAAATTGACGTTCTAGGGGGTTTTGTTCAGCAGTGGACGTCTTCAGGTTGTTGATGATGATGATATTTTTAATAATCACATTACACACAAACTTTCGCATTTATAATAGTGTAATATTAATGGCTCGGACTATAGTGTGTGTCATGATAGTCACATACTGTACTTTTACGTATATCGGCAGAAATATTCAGTGTATTGTGTAATGACTAGTGATTGTCCATGTACTGCATGTCGGAGAGCAGCAACACTGTGTTGGGCAGCGGCCGCGGCTGCGGGGACAGGATCGTCAGCTTCTGCGTCTCCATGTCGACCGCCGTGCTGGTCAAACAATAGGCAAGTATTGTTAGTAAGGTCAGAAATTACAGCCATTGTATTACTGAGGCTAAGGATAAGTTTTGGCGGGAACGTGAAGAAATCATCTATTGTATTATTTTCCAAAAATTGTGTTATTTCGAGTGTCAAAGTGGCTATACATTACCTGACCTGACATCGTGCGAAACGGACAGCTAGATTTGAATTTCACGGTAGCAAAAGAAACAAACTATATAGCTTTTCTCTTTCGCTCCCCAGAAACTCATATATAGCCATTTCTTTCACACGATGTCAGGTCGGATAATGTAGCGAGGCCGTTAATATGTAAAAACGGTAGATTTTTAGCCATTAAGTGCTCGTGAACATATCATGTTGGTTAATAGTACAATGTCGAAAAAAAATGTGAAATGTGACTTTTCGTGTCTTTCCCAAGCTCCGTAGAAGTTTCCAGTAAAGTTTCCACCGTTTTACTAAAGCATGACCTGTCCAGGGGCCTTATCCCGTAACTCTGGTGGAGATGGTCTTCGTTTGCTATCCTGCTCGCTCGCATGGTGCGAGTGGGACGGCACGCGACGACCATTGCCGCCAGAGTTACGGGATAAGGCCCCTGGACAGTGACTGAAATTGTTGATTAAGACTGGGTTGCACCATAATCCCAGTTAAAGTTACTGTTATAGTCAAATTAATTATAACTTTATCCTTAACCATGAAGTTTAGCCAGCGTGTTATCCCACATTTTGACCACAGTGAAAATAGTGCAACACATTTTTCTGCTTAACGGGAGTTTTAACTGCAGTTATGATTAGTTTAAAGTTAACCTAGATGGTGCAACCCGGCCTTAGAGTTTAGACAATGACTGAGACTTATTCTTGTTATGAAATACTTTGATTTACTTGAAAATAGCAAAACTTGACACTGGCTGGCTATGTGTGGATAAAAAAAAAAACTAAGGGCAAAGAGACCAATGTATTAAAATTGCGATAACATGGATCTAAGGATAATTTTCGAACCGTTGATCTCATCTCCATGAAATTTTCTAGGCGAGTAGTTGTATTGATACACATTTGTGAGTTCAAATTTGAGTAAAATCCAAATTGCCTGAAATAATTAAACTTAATATACAGCACTACTTTATTTAAGTTTTATTTATTAATTTACTTTATTTAAAATTTATACCTGTATATACACCGCAAATACGTTGTTTTTACCTCATATTTTCAGTTTTCTTCTTCAGGAATGTGTTCAGTATCGGAAATAGGTAACGCTGTTAATATTAAGTTAACTTAAAAAAAGTAGTGGTGTATATTTTTGGCCTCCTATATGGTACATGGTATATGGTCTGTTTTTGCTATGGGCTGATAGATGTTTGGAAAATAAAGGCGGTGGTGTAACGCCGGGGCCACACCGGCACTAGGTACTCACACACAGACGAAGCCGGCCAGGTTGGAGTGGATGGCGTCGTCGTCCGGCCCCGCCGCGAAGCTGACGGCCAGCAGGCGGTGGTGCAGCGCCGGCGCGGGCCACACCGCCACCAGCTTGGTGAGCGCGTCCTCCGCGCGCATGCCCAGCGGCATGCACGAGTCCGGCAGCGACGGCGCGCCCACCTGCCACACGGTACCGGCCTCACTCCACACACTACCGGTTACTGTGTTCCGGATTGAAGGCAATGTTTCCAGCGGAATTGCTGGTTACTGGTTAGGGACCACGTCTCAATCACACTATAATATTATAAATGCAAAAGTTTGTGTGTGTGTAAGTGCGTTTGTTCCCGTTCAACTCTGTAGCGGCTGAACGGATTTCGATGAAATTTGGTATGGAGGTAGCTTATTCCCTGGATTAACACATATACTACTTTTTATCCCGAAAAACTTAACCGTTCCTGTAGAAAAGCGGGTGAAACTCCGGGCGCAGCTAGCTACCTTATAAATCTTCAAATCGGAGAATTTGACATCAAACGAGTGCGGATAATAAGGGGTCCGTTTCCCGTAGAAATATTCCCGAATCCTCGCATCTCGCGCTTCGGCCCTCTGTCCCCCGGAGCGCTCCACCACGCCCCCGCTCTTCGGCAGGTACACTACTTTCACGAACTTGGGCATGTCTCGCTTCAACTCGTTGTACAGACGTTCGTTGTCCAGCACTAGGATCACGTCCACCTGAAATTGTTTTCAAGAAAAAAAAAAATAAAAAAAATAAGCCTCAGCATAAACGACCATACAAAAACTCAATTCAATCGTTTCTGAACTGAAAAAGATCTGTCGAAGTCTCTGCAGACCTAGCACGGGCCCGGGGATAAAATGTTGTCCACCATATTTATCCCGCGAGAACGAGACGGATGTATCCATATTCTAGCTTTGTCACGTTGACGCGAAGACAAAACGGGTGGACATAACTTTATCCCGGCGCCCGTGCTGGCCTGCTGAAGTACCATAGTCTTCATGTCTCAGAGTTAGCAGGTTCCTTCAAGGTAAGCGTGCATCAAGCTAGATCGCTTCATTGCTAGATGCTAGATAGGTGCAATAATTCAAATTAAAAAAAAAAACAACATATTCTAACCAGAAATACAGAACAATCATAAGAGGAAGAGTAAGACCTAATAACTCTGATATCAGGGCTCTACGGCATATATGAGGTTACTTATTTATATGAGTGACGAAAGAAGTTTGTTTTGAAGTGGGCTAAATAAGCTGCCGATGATGATGGTGATGGGTGGAAAATAGGAGAATTAATGAAGTTGCTGTTTACCTCGAAGGCCTGCGCAGCGTGCGTTAAGGTCTTGTATCCAGCGCCTTTGATCCAACCGCAGGTGTTGATTATGACTCCTGATGCTGATGCTGGAATATAAGTAGGCATTTAAGCTATACTGAGCAATTTCTTGTTTTAAGATTTGATAAAACACTGAGCATATTCTTGTTTTGAGAATTGATAAAGCACTGAGCATATTCTTAGTTTGAGATTTGATAAAACACTGAGCATATTCTTGTTTTGAGAATTGATAAAGCACTGAGCATATTCTTGTTTTGAGATTTGATATAACACTGAGCATATTCTTGTTTTGAGAATTGATAAAGCACTGAGCATATTCTTGTTTTGAGATTTGATAAAACACTGAGCATATTCTTATTTTTGAGATCTGTTAAAACTCTGAGGATATTCTTATTGCAAGATCTGATAAAACAGAGCTTTTTTTTAGACCTGATGACCTTTATTTTGAGATTTAATTTAATGGACATTGGCAAAATTGTATTTTTTTTTACAGAATTTTGTTTCTTTTTAAAATTTTATTAAATTTAAAATTTATTTACCTTTCTTATTGCTCTCGCACCTTTCTGTGATAACCTCAGCGAGCCTCGTCACTATGTTGTTGTAGAGTTCGAGGTTCTCCGCGGGCTGTTTGTGTCCAAAGTGGTATACTAGTGGTGCCTGCTGACTGAACCCTTCTTCTATCGACGCCGGCCGTTCCACTAGTAGGGCTCCTGTTACAACGTTTTTTTTAAAAATGTTTTACGTTTGACCACAAATTCACCAGATGTTGACGGTTATAGAGTCCACACATTAGCAAATTTTTATAGTGTGAATTTCCGATAACTATTTGAGTATTTTAATTTTGACAGAGGGTTTTGTTATTCTTTGATCTTTTCCCTCAAATTAAAAGATAATATAAAACGGAAGAAACCTCCCTTCAACCACGGGGATGATTGGTAGAAAATGCTTTAGCACTAAGTCCTCCTGTTGTACCTAATATTATGTTGTATATGTGTGCAATAAAATATTTAATAAATAATACTTTTTGGAAATATACACTTAGCCATTTTATACCTTCAATAATGTCAAATGCGCCAGAAAAAATTAAGATAAAATTTAGGGAGTGACAACAGTTTTCCCCTGAAATGGTAATTTCATCAAAAAATGTGATTAAATTCACTAACTCTCTCTATCGCACATATGGGCACACAGCAACAGCAATACAATTTTTAAAAACCTACAGCGCGAGAACCTCGCGACAGGACGTGCCTCTTAAGCGTGGGTAGCCACTGTCGGTGCTAAATTAACTTTATTGCGATGTAACGAGTCTCTGACGTGCCTCTTAAGCGTGGGTAGCCACTGTCGGTGCTAAATTAACTTTATTGCGATGTAACGAGTCTCTATTTTCTTTTTCTCAGAGTCCTTGTCCAGCCGCCACCACTTACAAGCTCATCCACATATCGCCCATCAGTGGAAATAGCACATTGTGCGTTTTAGGCAATCCTATTAGCCTCAAACTACAAAATTTGGAATGCTACTACCTGCGGTATTTCCGAGTAAATAACATGGGGTTCTTCAATAGGGCTGTTATTAGTCTTACAAGATCGGCAACGTATTTGTGATGGTGTTACTGGTATCTATAGGCGACGGTGATCGCTTACCATCAGGCGGCCCGTCTGCTTGTTTGCCACCAATGGCATAAAAATGAGTACTTTTACTATTGTTTATTGTGGTGCTGAGTTAAACATAAACTCACCGATGGTCCCCGGCACACTGATCTGCCCCTGCCCCACATCCAAATCAACAAATATCGGCCTCCTGGCCATCCTCACAGCATAGTTCAGCAGAAGCCTCGTCAGAGTGGACTTGCCCACGTCCCCGGGGCCCACGACCATGGCGACGGGGCCTCGCGTGCCGTCCTGCTCGGCCGCCACTCTCTGCTGTTCGAGCGCTGCATGCACATTCAAGTATACCACCTGAAATGGATCATAACATTAATACCCTGGGGGTACTGTAAAGTATTACTATTATTACCCTATTACTGCTCAATTTTTGATATGATTTTGGGCCAGAGGAATAGCGGCACGGAATAGCTTTGTTGGCTTGTTATGCGGGAGGGTGGAGGGAGCAAGACCTTCCATATTTCGATGTTTGACGATCGACCACCTTGAGGTCGCCATTTATTATAAAACAAGGACCATGAGGTGGCCGGGATGCCACTCAAGGGATTAATGACTGCCAGATGAATTCTTGTCTAGAATTCATCTTTCAGTCATTAATCATGAGTACAATGGTATTATAGAATTTCTAGACCATTGTACTCATCAATTATGAACAATTTTCACTGTAAGGCCAACCATGAAATAACAAACCAAAAACAGCTGTTCCATACATTTTGTTGAGTGTGAATGATATATTTTTAAGGATTTTTTTTTGTTATTTTAGAGTTGGTTCCATTATTAAATTTGTTTATAATGGAGAGTACAATGAGTACTGCTTTCAGCTTAATTCCACCGTTTCATGTAACCTTGTTTAAGCTATTGAGTGGTACATTCTTTTTATTTTGACGAGGTGCAAATCCTTACACAACTGCTTTGGGGTGCAGCAGTTATGCGGCATTCTACCCACTAAAATCCCCCTGGTGGCCTGCCTTGGTGCTTGACAGAAGACTCCGGGATGCGAGACGGGATGGTCTATACCTCAAATTAGTAAATCAGGAACATAAACATTGCATTTGTAACATAACAGTGCGGTGACAAGGCTTATATCTTGCTTATTTTAACATTGTAGTAGATTTTGAAGTCTCTAATTGACAGAACTAATTAAAATATCACTGACTCTTATGTACCAGACAAGTTAAATAGAAGACAGTAATCCTTTACTTAGTATAGTTCGGTCAAATAAAACCTCCAAAATTGACTACACTGTAAATTTAATTGAACAGCTGTTACCATGGGAGTTTCTTTAGCCACATAGCTAACTTCGGTTCTTCCTCTCAGCTCGACGGTACATCCGTGCCACGTGAATACCGCTACCTTAGCGCCAGTATGGAACTCGTACGGCTTCCCTTTCACCAGCTCCGTGCCAAATAGCTCCGCGTAGCCATTTTTCACCTGAAAAAAGTTTCATATATAACCTCAATGTTATCTTTGGAAACTAGAAAGAAACACTTGAAAATATTAATACAAGGGAATAGTGCCTGTTATTTTACCTCTAAAACTACTTTTTCGTTCTTTGATTCGACTTCGAAACGAAGTTCTGAGTCTGGTTCAAGTTTAAACTCTTGTAATTGAACTTCAGTCATCTTGATATTGTATGAAGAGAATAAATATATGCAGCAACAGTTCGAAGAAAACGAAAGTTATAGAACAAGACAAGATTTTTAGGTATGTAATAACTAAAACAGAAAAATATTTATATTTCTGGCTTGTGTTCTGTGTTCAGAACAGACAGAACAGACGACAGAAAGAACAAAATAGGTACAAAATTACAAACAAATTACAATTTCAAAACACTTTTATTTTCTCTTATATTTTGGCTCCACACACATATTGTATATATGCAGTGTCAAGTTTTGTAATAGGGTGTGCATACCTTGGACGAAACATAAATCCATGGTGCATACGGTGCCGTAGCCATAAAAATCTGATCTGACTTGGAATTGACTGTGACTTGTTTGACTTAGACTATGACTGAAACTTGTTTTAGTTCTGAAATATTTTACTTGAAATATTACAAAACTTGACGCTGACTGAATAAAATATGTAGGGAGTCAAAATTGAGGTAAAAAGTAGGAAGTGCCTCCGCAACCGTAGCCGGCAAATGCCGTAGGTTGCCGGAGGTAGACTGCTGCTGACTCCGGCAGCCAGCCAGGATAACAGGATTAGGTTTTCTTTTTAGAAAAGCTCAAAAACTATTTCAATAACAAAAAGGAGTCTGACAGTTCAAAAAAATTACAGTAGTAACGCTATGTTGGTCGTATGATACGGCTCGAATCTCCTTCTCCAGCAACACAGATGAGTAGAAGGCTTATCCCGTATCTCTTAAAGCGATAACGAGAGTTGCGCGAGTGGGACACGTTTCAAAGCTAGACGATAAGCCCGCTGTTCCTCTTATCTTTGTCCAGTAACGATTCCATTGCCGGCTACGGCAGCGAAGGCATAGATAACTTTTTCTATTTCGAAGAAAGATTTTTTTTACCTAGAATTTTTTTAAAAAATATGTGATAGTACTTGTATTATCTTTGAGTGTGTTTCGTTTCGGTTTGTTTTGAATTTGTGAACACACACATCGAATTATTTTCACGAGATACTAATCTAATTAAGATTGAATATATTTATATTTATGGGCAGAAATCATGGAAAATTCATTTTTTGAATACCGTGACAAAACGGGAGCCGATAGCGGCTCGGACGCCGAAATTATTGACGATAGTTTGGTACTACAAAGTGTACCATTTTCTGTAAAAAAGAAGAATCGCACAGCTTTCGTAGCAGAATCGGACGAATCTAATTCAAATGGTATGAAAAACTATCTCACGAAACAACCCACGTACCCAAGAAAATAAAGTTTTTACAAAGCCAATTTGGAGCAATTTTAAGCCTACTGCTCAGTAAGAAGTATGAAAGGTTTTGCAGTGTAAGGTGTCTAGATTCATCTAAATCCAGTGGCATCGCATGGACTACATGTTGGTGTTGGGTTTTTGTCTTTCTTAAACTGATGATAAATTTGTATCCATATATTTTTGTTCTAGACGATGGCACCAAAGAGTATATTACAGGTGAAAATGTATCCACAGCTAGACGATCCAACGCTGCCGGAGCTTGTGTGGTTTCTAGCAGTGAAGATGGTAAGTCAATTTCTGTTAAATTCTTTCTAAACTCTAGTTCGCACGGTGTTAGAATTTTAGACGAGTAACAAGTGATTTCATTTCTAAAGTATTGCCATAGAGAAATTATAATAAGAGTCCATAGAAAGATGAGTAACTCGATTGTAGTGTGTTATGTGAGATGTCACTAGTGCGACATGATAGTCTTAATTTCTGATAGACTTGAAATAGAAACCCAAGCTAACTCATTCGGAATGGTACGGAGAAAAAACACGACTTATTATGAATATTTTTGCATTAATAATATCAGTAAAATTATTAATTTTATTTTCAAAACTCCCTATTCTTATGAGATGACATTGATTGTAGGAAAAGGAATAGCTGAACATGTCTAGACAAATTATTAAATAATATTTCAATTTTTACAGAAGATTATTCACCAGAACTGATTCCTAAGCGACGTGCGCCTCCTCACCAGATACCCATCAAACACAACGAGTCCCTCATCTTACAAAGAACTAAGAAGCGGATGCTATTCCAAGACTCTGACTCGGACAACTCAATAATCATGGCACAAAAACATAATAATAAACATAAGTGTCTTAAAGATACACCCCTGAAAATTGCAGGAAAAAGCACAAAAAGCGATATTGATAACAGTATGGATTATTATGAAAGCTGTGATGGTGATGATGATGATGACGAAAATGACGATGATAATGAAGATAGTGATAACGAAAGTGGTGATGGTGGTGATGATGATGATGCTAGTGAGCTTCATAGTAGTACAGACATCAAAAAGAAGTGCAAGAAGTTGGTAATCAGCAGTGATGAAAGTAGTGACGACGAAAATGGTTACGCAAGTAATAAACACACCAATACTAAAACCAAGAAGCTTGTTATCGATAGTGATGAGAGTAGTGATGAGGAAATTGATGACGCAAGTAACAATCACACAAATACCGAAACCAGTAGTAAATCCAAGAAGCTTGTTATAAACAGTGATGAGAGTAGTGATGATGGAAATAACGACGCAACAAAGAATTATAGCAATTCTGAAGCCAGAAGCAAAACCAAGAAGCTTGTTATCAATAGTGATGAAAGTAGTGATGACGAAATTGATGACGCAAGTAATAATCACACCAATACCGATACCAGTAGCAAATCCAAGAAGCTTGTTATCAATAGTGATGAAAGTAGTGATGACGAAATAGATGACGCAAGTAATAATCACACAAATACCGAAATCAGTAGCAAATCCAAGAAGCTTGTTATCAACAGTGATGAAGAAAATGAGGCGAATGAGCATCAAACCAATACAGACATTACAAAAAAATGCAATAAGCTGTTGATCAATAGTGATGGAAATGATCAAGACGACATAATTTCAAAAGCAGTGGAAAATATTGACATATCAAATGATAGTCATAAAAGCGATCATGATTATTGTAGCAACAATAATACCAATCAGAAAACTGACGATGATGTGGAAACCGATGATGATGACGGACCTGATGAAGACATGATGGTGATGTCGCGAGCGACACGGATGAGCATCATGGGTGTGATACCTAAAGACAATGACAGTGATGATTCAGACTTCATACAATCTGATTCTGTAAGTAACTATAAAACAAGTAATATTTTAAAAAGACAAACATAAAAGCCGACTGCAAAATTAAGCCTACAATAAAGAGGAATCCAAAGACACCACACTCATCAAAATCAGTCAAGCCGTTTAGGCTACAGGAGGTAATATATAATACACAGACATATATTACACCCCGAAAACATTACCCTCCTTCTTGGGCAGTCAGGTAATAATACCAAGCTCTCGTTACTTTCTGGTACTCAGGTGGCTAGCTACAGTTTTACACAACAAATAATTCCTCCCGATGTACCTGTGGCGTACTATCACACGCCACCTTTGCAAAACCAGATAGAATTAAATAAATATATTTTATTAAATTGCTACCGCTTATGGTACGCTCCGCGCCTTGTTCATCTGGTTTTGCACAGGCGCGTACATAGTTAGTACGCGCTGTGGCCGGCCGACTGCAGCGACTCGCCGCCCGCGCCTGAGGACACACAAGGACGGCTAGACTCGCTACGACCTTGTACTCGCTTGTCGCGCGCTCGTCTTTTGTTCTCCTAATCGTTTTGTTAATTCCTTGTTTACTTCCTATTTCGCATTGGTTTGGCTAAACCGTTTTAAATTCCAAATTATATTTTTTAGTGTTCGTTAATTCGGTTTTTATTATTGATCAGAGTTTACTGGGACAAATCGGCATTTGTATGTATGTTTGTATGTATATTTGTCCGATGATAACTAGCGAACCGTTGAGCCGATCTTCATGAAATTTTGTAGGCAAGTAGTTCATTTCAATACAATGTTTAAGTTCGAATATGAGCTGAATCGGCTTAGGGGTTGTGAAGATATAGGGGTCGCGAGGTCTCAGTTCGGCACGAACTACTAGTTTTAACAGTGCGAGTTCTACAAAACCCACGTACCTGAGCAGTAGACCAATTTGAGTAGCGCGGGAAACTTCGATCTACCAATGGGAACGTGTTCTACTACGCGCGCTAAAATCTTGCGCTGTTATTGGTCGATTGATTTCGCTGCAAAATCGCGGGCGCCGGTGCGCCATCTTGTAAACGGGACAGCTAAGAATGCATAGCAACCGATACTCTGCCATTTGTTCTGCAAATAAAGTTCAATATAGAATATAGATTATATACACGTTCGGCTACAGTCGGAAACCGGTCCGGGGCACCATTTTTGAATCGTTCGTATGATATTTCGCACGAAAATATCATGCGAAATGTCTGGCTTCGAAAGAACTCCCAAACAAAAGTCGCATTGTTGAAATAATCATATCACTCGCTAATGCAAAGTGTGGTTTGAACCATTCGTATTTGCTTCTATCAATAGAGAATCTCACTCCAATTGAAAACAATCGGCAGCCTCACTTGAGAGCCAGTTCCCATTTCAGACTAGGTGTGATTCTTCATAATCAGTCTGGTCGCGCTATTAAAGCGTCACTTCCGATGTCGCCTTACGCGGCTGTCTGTGGCAGGCTGAGATGGCGGTATGGGCAAAATTTTGTCAGGTCAACTTCAAAAGATATCAAGAGCCTTCATGATATTCCAGTCAGACAATCATTAGTTGAATCCACAGATTAACATATTTATAGATACCACAATATAAGGTCGTCGTTCTGAAATCAGCACTTAAAACTTAGGTAAGTTGGAGGAAAGCGCGGATTGCGTGGACTGCGACCAAGCGTTCTCATAGGCTGTCTGCCTTTCCGCGTCTGGCAATCAACCAATAATAGTCAATTTCATAGATGTATTTAGACCAATACGTGGTGCGCTTCGATCGTTTTGAGTTCGAAATGTAATGTGACCTTTGGTGCATTGGATCTGTGGCATCACTGACACGGGGCATCCTAGTGGAAAGCTAAAAGTCTAAACCTCTATTACGATCTTTGTAATAATAAATTAATGTGATTATGTTACTTTTAGAGTTCCAGAAAAACAGAAGAAAGCCGAGCAGCCAGTCTCGGAGACTTAGAACATTCCAAATCAGATTATGAACCAGAAAAACACAAAATCCCACAAAAATCGTTTGTCGAAGACTTTCCAGAAGTCACTATAAACCAAACACAACCGATATCTATAAAAACAAACGATAAACACAAGAATATGTGTGTTGATAGTGAAAACGAAATATCGATACATTCAAACGACTCCAGATTATCATGTTCTCCTTTCTCAAGCCCATTACAAGATATCACAAACAAATCTATAGAAAAAACGGAATCGAGAAGAAAATCGAAAGCTTTAAATAGTAAAAAGACGACAGCGTACATGGATTTAACAGTCCTGCCTGACATGAAACCTGATATCGACACTAGAGTGATAGATCTAAGCAATGAGCCTAACAGTGCAAGGAATAAGATTCTGGATAAGTCAGCAAGTTTGTTGACAAGGCAGACGATCCACAATGACGATGACGTGACGATCATTGATACGAAGCCAGAGATCATTGCGCTTAGCAGTGATGATGAGGATGAGGTAAGATTTTATTATTTATTTGCTTGTACCAATATTCCTTATTATTTACTTACTAGCTTGCCCGCACGGCGTCGCTCGCCTAGTCTACATGAAATGAAACACCTCTTTAGGCGTAGATTTTTGAAAAGTCCTGAGACATGCCTTTTTTATATTTTATGCATACACCACAGATCACACTAGATACCGCATTACGAGATTCGTTGTTCCTACAAAAAGTCACCAAAGTTTAAGGCGCGGGTCGCGGGGAGTGCGACCGAGCGTTCTCAAGGTTATGCCTACTCGCGTCTAACAATCAACCAATCAGATTAATTTCTTATAAGTGTATTTAGACTGACCTGTGGTGCGCTTCGAGCGTCCTGAATACAGAATCTAGGGTGTGATCTGTGGCATACACAAACCGAGTTTGGTTGGCATGGTATGTTTTATTTTTTACTTCCTTACAAACTTTGGGGGTCTATTTTACCCATTTAGAAGTGGAATTTCGCGAAATCCGTTGGTATTGTTCACCTAGAACCATTTGAAGAGTATTGGGTCGAAATTTCACGTCTCTATCGTGAGCAGTTTGGTCTGTGCGTTGATTCCTAGAAAATTATTTGTTCTTTTATAATATAGAAGAAGATAGATAGATGAGCATCATAGGCTGATGTGCCTATATCACAGTGTTGAAACTTAATAACTGTCTGTCAAGATTATCTTCTTAATTATCCAATTGTCTAGCTTGTTTTTAAATGTATTTATAAGTTTTGCTGAGATCACCTCCTCAGGCAACCTGTTTCAATTGCGAACAACTCTGTTGCCGAGGGTATTGTGGCGTGCAGTGTTGGTTTGAGGCGATGGAGGCTGTAGCAGTGTCTTATGGCGTCTGCTGTTTCGTTAGTCTAGCTATGTTTTGTTAGTCCTTTAGCGTATATTTATTTTACACGCGTTTTCTCTTATTTGTCTCTTCCCTTTGACGCACCATAAGAAAAATCAACGAAATCAACTTTCAATTACAAAATGAGGGTAGTTTAAAAAAAAGACTAACCTTTGAACACCATTCCGCGTCAGTTACATTGCAAGAAAAAATATGCGATGATGTTGGTTGTGATTTAGTTTTATTTAAATTGTTTATATAATATTATAGTTTAAAGTTAGATTAGTGTTTGTGTTATAATGTCGAAGAAAAGCCCCAGACCTGTAAGTAATTTAAGATAAAATAAATGATTGAAACATATTAAGATTTTGACCAAAATGGCTGCCGAATGCGAGGGTTTTTTGTAAGATTTTAGCAAAGTAGACAAAGTTTTAGCATCAGTATTACAGAATAATTATAATCAAAATTCAAATAGGTACTTAGATATTAAACTGTTCAGTGTTTTCTCGAAAACTTATTGAAATTATGCTAATGAAAAATCAATCTAAAATCACGCAGCGAGGAACAAGCGGAAAAAAACGTTTATGTTAGCAGAATACTACTTGACTGCTTACTGTTTGTTTGACTATGATTAATTTTATATTGTAATCTTAGGCCGGGTTGCACCATCTAGTTTAACTTTAAACTACAGTCATAACTGCAGTTAAAACTTCCGTTACGCAGAAAAATGTATTGCACCATTTTAACTATGGTCAAAATGACAGATAACACATGCTGGCTAAACTTTATAGTTAAGATTAAAGCACAGATCACACTAGATACCGCATTACGAGATTTGTTGTTCCTACAAAAGTCACCAAAGTTTGAGGAAGGCGCGGGTTGCGGGGTGTGCGACCAAGCGTTCTCATTGGCTATCTCAAGGTTACATCTACTCGCGCCTAACAATCAATTCGCGTAATTTCTTATAAGTGTATTTAGACTGATGCGTGGTGCGCTCGTGCGTTCTAAATGCAGAATCTAGGGTTCTGTATTTATCTGCATTTGTGATCTGTGGGTTACAGTTATAGTTAATTTAACTATAACAGTAACTTTAATTGGGATTATGGTCCAATCCAGGCTTAATTTTTCACGTATCTAGTCTATGAGCTAGTCGAGAAGGCTAGAATGGTTGAGAAAAACATAGCGCCATACACTTGATGAGAAAGAAATGTTTATTTAAAAAAGTACGTAATATTTAAAATATTGCATTTTTTATTACAATAATGCCTGTTTGTGTTTATTTCTTTACCGACTTCCAAAAGTTCCAAAAGTACAAAAAAGAAGGAGGTTCTCAAGTCGACTGAATTTTTATTTTGTAAGTTTCTATTTTTTTTTAGTTCGAATGTAGATACTTACAGATTGGTCCCATTTTTATGTTAAATTCCCACTCAGTGATTCTTCAAAAAAGCAGTCAAGGGGTCATATTATACTTTTTAGTAAAAAAAAATGTCCAACAGGTGAAGGCAGACAAGAGCTCTCAAAAAGCGAAGTCTCCACTCTTGAATGCAAACCAAATACCCAACAAGGAGTCGATGAAGCAGTACCTGGCCCCCAGCCGGGCCGGCCAGCTGGTCTACGTCAAGAAACATGTCAAGGAAAACGAACTCAACAAACTCATGAGACTGAAAGAAGACCTCACCAATGTCCGGGTAATATCTTCATCGCTAATTTTATATTATGACTAAAGATAATATTTTATTTATTTATTTCTTTTACTTCTTTAATTCTATTAATTCCATTTTGGTTAATTATATAACCAGTAGATTGCGCATAGGAGGAATTATAGCATATATTCCAGGATATAATGCATACTTTTTATCTATAAAAATAGATTCTTGTAAGATTGCGGGTGAGACCGTGGGGCGAAACTAGTAATATTATAATCAATCGTGCTTATGATTGCGCAGCTCAAAATTCACTAACGCGATTGCCATGCCCGAGAAGCTGGTCAATGATAGGCGATCTAATCGTCGAGAATATGCTATTTTGTGCTTATTATTTTGATGAGGGTATTAGGTAAGAGCTGTCATCCGTTCATATGGTTCGTGTTATGGTTACTAGTGAAGATGCCACTAGCGGTCACCCATCCAGAGATCGACCGTACCGAACTTTGCCGCACTAATTAGAGCTCTATTTACAGGTGCTCCTAGACGAAATGGACCTGGATTCCCTGCCGGACGGGGGCTCCAGGCTGCTGGCGCGGCACAGCGCGCTGGAGGGCGAGGTGCGCCGCCAGGGAGACAAGGTCGCCAACATGGTCGTCGAGCCAGGTCGGTATCCGTCGCCATCGCGAGCTTACTAGCTAGCGATGGCGCTAACTTAGTCCGCACCTGTGGTACTCCACAGGTGCGGACTAAGTTCGTGGCGGTCGGGGCCGGGGAGCGCGGGCGAGGCGATGCGAAGCGCGGCGGGCAAGGGGCCGGGGAAATATCAACTCTTCGCGGTTTACCGTAGGTTACAAATGCTTACAATATAAAATAAATAAATATTGGTGGACGTTTTCCATACAATATAACTTTATTATACACCAAAAAGACAATTAAACATAAAAATAAACAATAAAGAAAACCTGTGATATAATGGGCGGCCTTATCGCCGAAAGCGATTCCGGTTAATAATAGTGCTAATGTTTCCGTTTAATAAGAATAGCATTAATTATTTAATGTTTCACGCCACGCGGTTTCACCTGCTGTTCTAAAGCACCGGTTAAATTTTTCCAGATAAAAAGCCTATGTGTAATTCCAGCATATAAGCCAACCAACGTTACAGAGTTGAATGGAAACAAACACACTTACATACTTACACACAAACTTCCGCATTTATAATATTAGTGTCATAATATTTGAAGAGCTCCCTCAATTCCTCATGGATCCCATTATCAGAAATGGATTCTGATAAAATGGGACCCATCTAGAGGTTATCTCCTTTCAAATACAAAAAGATTTATAATTTTTTTTTCTGTGGTAATTTAATTCTAAGTAATCTATCGAATTGAGAATCTCTTTTTTTTTGTTGGAAGTCGGCTAAAAAGCTACACGATCACTGTGTGCTTATCGCGGATAAAACCTCGAGTACAGATAATAATTTGTCATGTTTGTTGTGACCAGATGCCCCGACAGCGGCTGACATCGCTAAAGACGGGTTCGACGCCGGCCTGTCCTGGGACGACATACAGAAGGCCAGTAACGCTGTGCAGCCCAGGATGTTCGGCAAACAAGGTGAGTTTCACCTTTCCTACCTGTCCCAAACACTCAGTCGCACAGCGGGCAATGGAGCTCGCTATGCTCGGAGTTTCTCTGCGCGATAAAATCCGGAACGAGGATATTCTTCGAAGAACCGAAGTCGCTGATAGCTTTCAGAGTTTGCAAGCTGAAGTGGCAATGGGCAGGCCACGTCACTCGAGGAACCGATAAACGGTGGGGAAGAAAGGTTATTGAGTGGCCCGGAAGACGCAGCGTAGGTAGGCCTCCCACTAGGTGGACCGACGACATTGTGAAAGTTGCGGGCAACCGGTGGATGCAAGTGGCACGTTGTCGGTCGGTGTGGTGCCCCAAGGGGGAGGCCTATGTTCAGCAGTGGACTTCTTATGGCTGATGACGTTATGGTTATGGACGTATTCCACTGTTTTTGGTGGAGGGTAGGAGTAACCCAGTAGCACCACCACCTAACCATTAATAACGTCCCACAACAATTCCAAAAAAAAAACATATTCCACAGAAATAATAATAGTCAAGAGATAAAAATTCGCCCATAGATACCGCATCACGAGATCTTTTGACAAATACGCACCAAAGTTGGAGGAGACGTAGACTATCTAAAGGATACGCCTACCCTAGCAATGAACCAGAGTAAATATATGTGTGTTTATGTGTGGTTATGTGTGTTTTGACCGATGTGTGGGCGTTTCGCTCGTGCGGATTCTAGTGCAGGATTGGTCCATACTCCATAGTATAAGTTCATAATGATAAGAAAAATACTTCCATTCGAATTTGTATCGCCGTACTGTGAAACTCTGTCTTTACTAATAGTTTGTCGATTCTGACGCTTATGCGTAGGTAAAATAGTAGATGCCGCCCCAAATTTGCACAAAATGTCGCCATAATAGATCGAACTATTAATACGGCATTTTGTGTAAAGAGGTTTTGACGCTTATTCTTAGCTTTTTTTTATACTTGTTGACCGAGTGAAGCGAACCTTCGCTTCGCTCGGTCAACAAGGTTATTGGGACAAATCGGCATTTGTATGTATGTTTGTATGTTTGTGTGTATATTTGTCCGATGATAACTTGCGAACCGTCGATCCGATCTTCAAGAAATTTTGTAGGCAAGTAGTTCATTTCAATACAAATTTTAAGTTCGAATATGAGCTGAATCAGTCCAGGGGTTGTGAAGATATAGGGGTCGCGAGGTCTCAGTTCGCCGCGAACTGCTAGTTTTATACTTGGTGTAAAATCTTTAAATGTTGATCACCAGCGATGGCGACCCACATGGCGGAGCGAAACTTCATCATAGAGCGTCTGCGAGACCTCCACGCATCTTTTGGATCCCGCCCCGATGAGACCACGCTGGCGGCGGCACCGCGCCTGCTACGCTCGGTGCTAATGCCGTACCAAAGACATGCCCTAGCATGGCTGCAGTGGCGCGAGACGCAGAAACCTGCCGCTGGGATACTCGGTATGTCTCTCTGTTGTATATTGCTCAAATGCCGTCTCTCAGAGCGAGATGCCACCCGGATGCCGTCTATTAAAACGAGATGTCGCTCCAGCTCTATCCCACAGAGCGAGATGTCACTCGAATGCCGCCCGTGTCTATGCTAGCGGTGGAATTCTCCGCTCAATGCTTATGCCGTACCATCGACGTGCTACAGCATGGCTGCAGCGGTACAAGGCGCAGAAACCTGCGGCTGGGATACTCTAGTGCTGTCACCTCTTCATGTCGCTCGAATGCCGTCCCACATGCTAATTCTAAATGGCTAATTAAATATGGATGAAGTGGTGCGACACGCAGAAACCTGCCACTGAGATAATCAGTACTGAATTCTTAGGTTTGGGTTCAATGCCGTCCCTTAGAGCGAGATACAACTTGAATGCCGTCCCTCAAAACGAGATATTTCTCTCAAAATGATTCCATTATGCAATACTTGCTCTCTTTGCCTTAGTTTTATGTAAAAGTTTTGAATTTTTCAACAAATAAAACAAGTATTTTTGTATGTGCAGCGGACGACATGGGTCTGGGTAAGACGATCACCATGATATCGCTGATCGCGAGCGATAAGCAGGACAAGATCGACCACGAGGACGACCCGGCCGAGGGCACCGCCCGGGACAAACGTGAGTTCATCTATCGTTACAACTCACAGATAACCTCCTAGATTCCGCACTCGGGACGATCATCTATAAAAATGTACTCTCATTCATTCATTGAGTATTTATAGTTCATTCGATTAGTAGTAATTTAATTTTGCATCATTCATTTTCATCAACTATACGCCCACTGCTGAACAAAGGCCTCCCCTTTTTACTGCCACACTGAACGAAAATCTGCCGTTTGAATCCACCGTTGCCCACGTCATTTATCCACCTAGTGGGAGGCCTACCTACGCCTTACGTATCATCAGCAAAATTAGAATTAATTAGGTAAAATGAGTTAAGAACGTCAATAATAGTATCAAAGGAACAATAAATACGTTTTTATGGAAAAATATATTTTTCCAGATAAGCTTTTATAAAATCCGTTATTGGTTCTGTAAGCTGATCAAAATGAGCCCCATCTCCTGTTAGTCACTGAGGAGTTCCGTTTTCAACCTTCCGTCTCCATCATCGGATCAGCTCGCTCTCATAATATTGTATTGGCATCGGAACTTGACAGGCATCCAAAATTTCAACTAAATTGAACAAACTGGTCTTCAATTCAGTTGTAAGATTTGACCTTAACATACATACTTACATACAAACATTGCAAATTAAATGAAAGCTTGAAAAACTCTGTAGAAAAAAGAGACCATTCAAAATAAATAATGTGAATATTTATTATTATAAATACTGCACCAGCCTTTATACATTCCACTGCTGGGATCTCAGCCTACCCTCGAAGGGTGATCGGGCCATGTCCACCACGCTGGGCCGGTGCGGGTTGACGGATTCACATGTCCAGATTAAGCACCATTGAAGTGTTAACGATGTGTGCTTGTCAGTGGTCCGCGGCGGCACGCTGGTGGTGTGCCCGGCGTCGCTCATCCAGCAGTGGGCGAGCGAGGTGACGAAGCACTGCGCGCCGCACGCGGTGTCCGTGTGCCTGCACCACGGCGCCGCGCGCGCCGCGCAGCCGCACCGCCTCGCCGCGCACGACATGGTCGCCACCACCTACAACATACTGCAGCGGGACAGCGACAAGGTACGATCACAACAAAAAAATTCACATTCCTAGATTACAATTTATTCTGCGGCCACATATTTGACTAGTGGCGAGGGAAGTAGGCAGGGAGTGTGGCCACGTTACTCGTCCTACTCCTCGCCCTAGTCGGCGCTCACAATTTTGTTTTTTGAGAGCGAGTCGAACCGGCGAGAAAGATAGAGATGGAGCGATGGCAAGGCCAAAGACGTAAAAGGGATGATGTGTGCGAGTAGGGCGTCTGTATGGTGGAGGCTTAGGTTACGTTTGTAATTATACAGAATTACAGATTATCATTACTTAAATTCAAAATTAATCTGCGCTTTCTTATTTATCGACTTTTTTTTTGTATTTAACAAAGATTTGAATCAATTTATAGGAATGGTTATAACGAGCTTTCAATGTCAGGGGAACGTTTCCATCCCGAGCGAGGTGGCAAAGCGGTGCACGAGGAAAAACCCCATAAATAGTATGACTTAATTTTCCTTACCTAGTAATTCTATTGATGGATTTTTTCTTAGCGTACCTCTTAGCTGGTGGAAACGCACCCTAAACGCTCGGTGTTCGAAGAGATAGATCGTGTCCCCATTCCCCAGAACGGCGTGCTGATGCGCATCCAGTGGCGGCGCATCATCCTGGACGAGGCGCACATCGTGCGCAACCACAAGTCGGCGACGTCGACGGCCGTGTCGAGCCTGCGCGGGCGGCGGCGCTGGTGCCTCACCGGCACGCCCGTGCAGAACAAGGACTTGGACCTGTTCGCGCTCCTGAAGTTCCTGAGGCTCTCGCCGTTCGATGACCTCCAGGTGAGGACCGGCACACCTCTAGCATTCGGTATTAACCAACCACGGATCGGATGCCGCTTTTTTTTGATACCGGGTTATAAGGAAAGGATATGCTAAGGCGACAAGGGCTCATAGTACTCATCATTATGAACCCTTTCCGATTCCCTTTCTTTATAACCCTGTATTGGACAGGGTAGGCATTTAATTTACCACTCAATACGAAATCAGACAAATTTGATATATTTGCCAAATTTCGACTCAATCAGTGTTATTGAAGCAGTTCATTGTGTTAATTATTAAGAACTATGAGACTACATTAAATCAGCTGTTCCATACATTCTGATGAATGACCCCATCTTTTTCTATGAGACAGCTCATTTAAATTAGCAATTTTTTACCCGACTGCCCAAGAAGGAGGGTAATGTTTTTGTGGTGTATGGCATGTAAGTATATTTCCTTTATGACTTCCTGTAGTCTAAACCGCTTGACTAATTTAAACAAGTGAGATGTCCTTGGATTTCTCTATACGTCAGGTGTGATACAGGCTCCTTTTTAAAGTCAAGTATTAAAAAAAAAAACCTTGTTCACTATTTATCACTATCACTATTTTTTTTTATTAATAGACCAACAGCACAAAATCATAATATAAAAATAATCTTAAACAAACATATAGTACAGCCAATAAAAGGTCTAAACATAAGGTTTAATTGCAGATGTGGAAGAAGTGGATCGACAACAAGTCTCAGGGCGGGCAGGAACGTCTGAACATCATAATGCAGTGCATCTTGCTCCGACGCACGAAAGTACAGCTGCAGGCGAACGGACAGCTCGCCTGCCTTCCCTCTCGCACCGCGCACACGCGCCTCGTCACGCTCTCCAGCGACGAGATGAACGTCTATCAGAAGGTCGGTACGAACTCGAGATAACGGTAATCCCTTGCCTTCGGCTCGGGCTTACGTCTTCTCGCTTAGTTTTTTATTTGTACCACGATTACAGATTATATTATACTAGCAGTGCTCCGCGGTTTCTAATGAAACTGAATATTTTTCCGGGATAAAAAGTAGCCTATGTGTTAATCCATAGGATATAAGCTATCTCCATACCAAATTTCATTCAAATCCGTTAAGCCGTTACAGTTGAACGGGAACAAACACAGTTACATACTATTACACACTTGAGCCAAAACTTTCTCATTTATAATATTAAAGTGTGATAGAGTGGTAGATACTGGTAGGTACTGGTAGCTCAGTGGGACCACGCTCGCCTTATAATCTTGGTGTCATGGCTTCGAACCCGGGCAGGCCCGTACCAATGAGTTATCTGGAACTTGCGTACGGATATTGACTGGCTTTTCGGTGAACAAAAAACATCACGAGAAAACCTGCATATTTCCGGAAAAGAAATTCGATGGCATATGTGAACCCGCCAACCTTCACAGGGTTGCCATCGCCCTTCTCCCCAGCGTGGCCCTATCACCCTTCGTGGGTAAGCCGATATCCCAGCAGTGGGATGTTAAAAGGCTGATGAAAGAACTGCATTACGAGATCGTTATTTCTACAAAATCTTATCAAGGTTATCAGGCTATCTCAAGGTTACGCCTACTTGCGCGTACCAATGAACATTTTATATGTGTACTAGCTGTTACAAGCGACTTCGTTCGAGTCGACTTAAAAAAAAAAACACTATTCTACATCCCTCTCCATTGTATATGTATCCTATGACTCTATTGCTACATCATTTTTTTTCTAACATCTATTCTGTTAATTCTTGATGTTTTTAATTTGATTGTAATGTCGTTAATGTACTTGGTTTAATATGATTTAATACGTACAAAAAAAAAAAAACTATGCAAAAATTGAGCTTGATCCGTTCAGCCACCCGCGATAACGCGACAAACACCCAGACAGAGAGACAGAGTTACATTCGAATTTATAATATTGAGATTCGACCGATGCGCGGTGCGCTTTGATCACGGATCACACTAGATACCGCACTCAGGACGATATTTTATTATTCCCAGGTGCTAGTGCTATCCAAGACGCTGTTCGCTCAGTTCCTGCACCAGCGCGCCGAGAAGAACTCTGGTGCGACCTTCACAGCGCCCGGGAAGGACTCCGAGTACGCCAAAATGCACAAGAGGATGATCGCATTACAAGGTAATACCTACTAATATTGTAAATGCATAATACAGGGTTATAAGGAAAGGGTGTGCTAAGCCGAAAAGGGCTCATAGTACTCATCGTTATGAACAACTTTTATTATGGGACCAACCCTAAAATCGATATAAAAATATCAGCTGTTCCATAGCTCCAACAGCTACCTGCAGATGTTCGCCTCAAGGATGGATCTGGACTGCCCAATAATGCAACACTGGACAAGAGTACATGTTGAGCATTCCGGATCCAGACCGAAATATAGATTAAGGTGATGTTTTTTTTGTTAATTTTATGTTTTGTAGTGTTGATTTGACAAATATTGGTTTATTATTTTATTTATTTTTGACATGTGAACTAATGTTAGAATGATTTAGCGGACATTTGTAATTTTTAAATGATATGTAATTAATGTAATTGTTCTAATTTATCAATCAACAAATATGGATATTTTTCTGAAATAAATTATATAATAATAATAATAATAGAAAAATGTCAATGGCACTCGACAAAATGTATGGAACAGCTGATTTATTTTTTCTCGATTTCAGGGTTGGTCCCATAGTAAAAAATGTTCACAACCATGTGTACTAACAGCCCCTTTCGGCTTAGCATACCCTTTCCTTATAACCCTGTATACAATGTCGCCCATCGGCAAGTGACCGCCCGAAAAGGCTTATAGTACTCATCATTATGAACAACTTTTACTGTGGAACCAACCCTGAAATCGAGAAAAAAAAACTGCTGAAAAATATCTGCCACTTTTCTAGTTTGTATCAGATCCCTAGCTATCACAATCAAAGGTCACAATCACATCACAATCACATCGTCTCATCCAGGTGTGAAGCCGGTCAAGTCACACGAGATCCTAGTACTACTGCTGAGGCTACGTCAAGTCTGCTGCCACTGTGGCCTCATCGGGAGCATGCTGGACGAGGGAGCCTCGGGGGCGGAGCCCGAGCAAGCCGGCTCCGACCTGCTGCGGGAGCTGGACAAGCTGTCGCTGGAGGACTCGCGGCGGAAGGTATTGTATTCGAGGTTCTCAGTATTTTTATGATGGGTGTCTTTTGATATCTTATGCTCCTGATTTGATTGTGATGACAGTAGGTTGGACGAACCTCCGGCATTATTTCATCGTTGCCGGATCCGGCAGCGGAGGCGCAGACTATAATCACACCTCGGACACTCCTAGCAACTATGAATGCTAGCACCACCTACAAACGCAGGCTTACCTTACCTCTTCCTTATAAATCCTCTCCATGCTAATGTTGCCTGGAAGAAATCGCTTTAAGCGATAAGGCCGCCTATTGTTACACTAGTTTTATTTTGTTCTACACTAGTTCAAATATCGAATGCGCCAAAACCTCGCGGAAGGACTAGCCTATTAATCCAAACGAATATTATAAATGCGAATGTAACTGTCTCTCTGTCTGGGTGTTTGTCGCGTTATCACGGCCGAACAAATCGAGCTGAATTTTTGCATATATATAGCTTAGGCTAAACGGCTGAACGGATCGAGCTGAATTTTTGCATAGATGTAGCTTGAGGGTAAGGACGGACATGGGCTACTTTTGTTATTGTAGGTCCACGCGAACAAAGTCGCAGATAACAGCTAGTTTTTTTATAAAAATGTTCTGCTTATCGACTTGACTCCTCAACTCCTATCGACTGGCGAGATTGACAATGATTTGAATCGTGCAAACATATCGAGGGCGCGCGCGGGGAGCGGGTGAGGTTTCCTGTAGCAGGGGGCGGGGAGTGACCGTTCTGTTTGTGCTTCTAATATGGTATACTGTGGTATAATGTTTTTTTTTTTTTCGTTTCTCCATAATTAAAAAAACATAGTACTTATTCTAATTCCGCCAAACTGCATAGCAGTTTGTAGACAAAGTGTAACTCTTATTGTGAACATTTTCTTATAGGTAGGTTCGTTCGTAGGTGAATTATGTAATTATAACTAAGTATGTAGTTGGTATATTATTATCTAGGTTTCCTAATATTTATGACATGATTATTATATTATATAAACTTAAATTATTTATTATAATATTGGAATATTTACGAAAATAGTAAGACAGCACTTGTTGTAATGAACAGTAGGTACTGTCTTGCCACTCTCGCAAATATTCTTAATTACTTTCCTCTGGTATTCTGACTAACATTAATTTCTTTAAAGCTTTCCTAAATGTAAATTTGCTTTCATTTTTTCCTCTTATTTTTTGGCTCCACACTTTGTGTATTTAGCTAGTGTCAAGTGTTGTAATATTTCAAAGAAATTCAAATATTTCTCAATTAAAATAAGTCATAGTCTAATTGAAGCAAAGTAAGTCGCTGTCATGCCCCAGTAAAGCGGTGGAGACTTTACTAGATGTTTCAATGGCGCTTTGGAAACAACACGAAGAGGCACGTTTCACAACATTACACTATTCGCCAACACTTGTGCACGTTCACGAACACTTAATGGATAAAAATCCACCATTTTTACAAATTAACACAAGAAAAAAACCTTGTGTTGTTTTGGTAAATAATTCAATGACGTGGCATGACTTTTTCACGTTCCCGCACAAATTTCCTTAAATTGTTATTGAATATTGTCCGGAAAATCATTACAAATTCCAGGAACTCTCCAGTTCCTGGTACTGTAATATATATGTCGGCATGGCCGTCATCATTGGTGCTTCAGAACGCAAGCGACACCTTCGTGACGCTTCGGCAGTCTCGACGCCGGCGCCGGATTGTGTGTTGAGAGAAAGCGCGCGGGCCGAGGAACTGTCTTACGTTTTGATAGTAGCCATTTAATATGAATAATTAGTCGGGGTTTAATTTAGTGACTAAGGAAATATATTATTAAATTATTATTACATATTATATAGATATTTTATTAAATTATTATTATAGTATAAATAAATTATATATATATATTTCAAGCATCAAGAGGGGTTATCAAGGGTAATGTCTGTGTCCAGAGCCGGAACGAAGTGGACGGCGCCGAGGACGTGGCGGTGGAGAGCGCGAAGGCGGACGAGGCTATTCGCTCGGTCCTCGCACCGAACCACCCCGTCTTCCAACTGGGGCGGCCCTCCTCCAAGATAGCGGCGGTCATGGACTGCCTTAATGAAAACGTCTTCACTACTAAAGGTCAGTATCGGTATAGGATACATGCCTTAATGATATGTACAGGGTTTTAAAGAAAGGGTATGCCAAGCCGAAAGGGGCTCATAGTACTCGCATAGTTACTAGCTAGAAAAAAAAAACAGCTGTCGACAAAATGTATGGAAGAGAAGATTTTTTTTCTCTATTTCAGGGTTGGTCCCATAGTAAAAGTTGTTCACAATCGTGACTACTATGACCCTTTCGGCTTAGCATAGCCTGTATATAAAGTTTTTTTTTTTTTTATGTCCTTTGTGTGGCTACATGACGCAGTCGGTTTTTTTTCTTTCTTTTTTAATACTTGTTTATCTTTCCCAGGCGACAAAGCAGTAGTTGTATCGCAATGGACATCAGTACTCAATCTAGTGGAACAAGAGTTAAGTAAGAAGAAGATACGCAGCGTGACGTTGAGCGGCGCCGTGCCGGTCCCCGCGCGGCCGCGGCTCATAGACCTCGTCAACGATCCCAAGAGCGACGTCAGGGTAAATACAACCTTCTATACACCGTCCTTAGAGCTCTACACCTTTTTTTTTCTCTTCAATTTTGGCTCCACACGTTGTGTATTTAGCTAGTGTCGAGTTTTGTAATATTGCAAGTGAACCACAACATTTCACAACAAAAGAGTCTAAGTTAAGGAAAATAAGTCATGGCCAAATCCAAGTCGAGCCCCTAGTAAAGTGGAGATTTTACTAGAGGTTTCTATGGAATTTTGGAAACAACACGAAGAGTCATATTTCACAACATTATACTATTCACCAGCACTCGTGCACGATCACGAACACTTTATGTATAGAAATCCACCATTTTTACACATTAACACGCGAAATAACACAAGTTTTGGAAAATAATATAATGACGCGACATAACTTCTTCACGTTCCCGCCAAAACCCCGCTCTATAGGTACCTTACGTACAATGGAACTGCTAAGACTTCTATATCCGTCTGTTTATTCGTTCGATTACCAAAGAAAAACACTAAGCAGCCGTTGAAGGTAAATATAAGTATAAAATTGACATTTCATGTTCCGACGTAATTATTATTATAATTGAATGTTATTAACATTGTATAACGCATTTAAATGATCATTGTATTCAATTAATAGCCTCTACTTAATTTGCATACTATTGTATACAAAAGGTTATTATTTTTGACTTGTAGATGAATATTTACCAATAAATAACTTTGACTTTAAAATAAATATAAGATAAAAAAAACTGACGAGGTTTTGGAACATTATGTTTTAATAAATAAAAAAATAAAAAAACTGTCGCCTCCTTTTTTTGGGAAGTCGGTTAAAAACGTGAATACTCACGTTAAATTGAGTCGGTTATTACGACTGTCGATCACATTCGGTGATTTTTATCAAGGAATGCTAAGTGCTCATTGGATTCCCGCCCTGAGAGTTTGGTGCCTGTCTCGGCAGATGACATCTCGCTGCAGGAACTCGATGTATATTCCCAGGTGATGCTGCTGTCGCTGTGCGCGGGCGGCGTGGGCATCAACCTGTGCGGGGCCAACCACCTGCTCCTCCTGGACCCGCACTGGAACCCGCAGCTCGAGGAACAGGCGCAGGACCGCATCTACCGCGTCGGGCAGAACAAGCCCGTGCACATATACAGGTGAGTATTCACAGCGCTGGCGGCCGCGCTGAGGCACGTCTACGACACTGGCAGAGGGACGGAACGTTATTGAAAAAATTAAATGTATTTATTGCAGCAAACATGGGGTGTTACAGAGAATAGCGCCCACGTTTGGACGTTTGAGTATGTTAACACTTTACCAGTCCCCATACAAACGCTAAAATTGTTCCGTGGAGTTTTTGTTTGGGTTATAAATGTCGTCGGTATATAATTTTAACAAAAAATAACCGACTTTAACAAAATACTTTATACAATTTCAAATAAAAATCAATTTTCCAAATCGGTTTATAACTGACTGAGTTCTGAGGCAACTAACATAAAAAATATTTTTAAAAAAACAGTCAACTTGAGAACTATCCCCCTTTATTTGAAAGTCGGCTAAAAGCTGTTACATTTATCTATGTGTTAGGCCCTACTTAACCGTATTCAAAAATATACAAATGTGTCCGATGTAATGCATTATTTTTTCCAACATGTGAGTGAGGTGTGGTACCCATAATTATGTGTTACCCGGACTCGTGCGGATCGTCTACCGGGACCCATATGTACCTGTCCCAGACCCACATGGGAATGTCAAAGTGTTAACATTAGAGTATACCGCCTACTTGTCCATACAACCTACTTGTTGTTCTGGTCGCAGTTTTACTGGTCACTCTGAAATATTAGATGTTAAATCTCTTATGCTCAATAATTAGGTTAACCAATTATTTTTAACTGGTATTGCTCGGCAATAAGTCTTGTTATCTCTCTCAAAATAGGGTTTCTCTTTCTTTTCTTTAGCGTTTTCAATACCTTAAACACAATCATAGTGTATCGTCATACATGTTTTAGCGGCTTTTCTACGCCAAAACCGCTGAAAACAGACGGAAATATATGTCAATCGAGCCATTTGTTTTGGCAAACTAGCCAATTCGTCAGGTGATATCCGTGGAAATGCCAATTTTAAAACATAAGACGCGGTGGCCATGAGATTGTTAGTTTTAGAACCAGAATTAAGTCGATACTGAAAGCTTGATAAGAAAAAAGCAAGACTACTTTACTAACTAGAACTGCATCGTTTCGAAGCACGATGGCCGCTTATCAACGAAGTCGTCGTACTGAGTTGGTACCGTTGGAAAAATTCCCTTGGCCCCGGGAAATACTAAGTAGTACCTTTGCCAGTTACTCAACAGCCAGGCAGTAGTGTACAAACATTACCGTGTTGCAGGTTGACGGGAAACGCTTCCAGCGAAATTACTGAGCATAAAGACATCCAACATGTAGTATCTCATGATGACAAGCGCAGTGCATTGCCGCGCATGGTTTTGAACTGTTGAAATCCAAAATTCCGAGTGGTAGTTACGTTGTTACGGTCAAGTTTTACGCATACCATCACGTGAGCAACTTGCTCACCGTCAGTGACAGTCACGTCATGCATAAAAAAGCAATTAGTGATTCTTATCTTCAGTGCATCTAGTTACATAAATATGGAACAGTTTATCCATTCAAATATATCTCGAGATTATTCCTTATAGTGTGGTATTTAGGGATACTTGCGTGCCAGAGCATTGTCAAGTGACGTTTGGTGAAAGTCATTGTGTAAAATAAACGTTTACGCCGCTGTTGCCAACTATTTTCATTAGTTACGCGGCATGCGAGGAATCTTGCCACTTCTATATAAAATTAAACACAGTTTTCATGCTTTACTGCAATTCTGAATTATCTAATAGCATTGCTATGTGGCGAGATCTTGAAAAAATATTGTTTGTATGTGTATATTTCTCGCGTAACGTTTTGTCCAGACGGCTGCCTACAAGTAGCACACAAGCTCTATAACAAGCCGTACAGCAGCCGTTTAAAAGTTCTAAATAACGGCATTACCCCCGAATACTGAAACGTTTGTTAACATTGACGACAGATTAAGTTTATTGCTGTCTTTGTCATTTGCTTAGCGCCAGACAAAGGCAGTATTAGAATTCATCTGTTGTCAAAGTTAACAAGCGTTTCAGTATTCGGGGGTTAGCTTTATAGTCTAGTGTTACGGTAGCTGTACAAGCTGCTATAGCACAGCTGTAACCCCAAAAAGGGGTTACATGTTTACGCAATCGCTCTACAAAGGTCGTAAATGTGTGTTAGTACGACGATACAAAGGTGTTGCGAGTCAAAGTATCCAAAATAAGTTCTATCTATACTAGTACACTAGATTTATACACTTGTTTTAATTCCTACAAAAAAAAAATTGACAAAAGGTTCACTAACGACTGGCGCTAAGTTCTTGAATCGGCAGTGGTTCTAGGTTTTAAAAAACGGAGTGGGGCTCTGGGCCGCCAGTGAACTCGCAGCATCGTTCATGGAGATGGTGATACCAGTTCTCACATTTTTCTCGTAGATTCGTGTGCGTGGACACGGTGGAGCAAACCATCCGGAAACTGCAAGAGGCTAAGCTCCAGCTGGCCGACAACGTGCTGACGGGCGCCGGCAACGCGGCCGGCTCGCCGCTCTCCGTCGAGGAACTCAAGATGATGTTCAATATGGGATCCTAGTGTCAATAGTTACAAAATCTTTTTTTAATGCTTATCATCGGCCAGTACTTCCACTGCTGAACGATGGGCTGTCCCTTAAAGGGAAGGGGGCTGCCACAGTTCCCACGAAGGGTAGGCTACTTGGGCATCGCCGAACGCTCACCGTTTACTAAGAGGACGCTGCTACCCGTCCTACGGTGGTCCTGGTCGCAATTTTAGGATAGACTCGGTTCCTTTTTAAAACTAGACGGAAAATGATGCACTAGAGAGAGAGAAGATATTTTTTTTAAACTATACTATACATCTTTAAAGCTGTAGCGACGGATGCACTAGATGTTTAATATGGGATCATAGTATATGCAGTCAATCTGAACAATAGTTTTAAGGTATTGTGCCATATCTCATAATGTATACGTGAATTTTATATGGACCAAGAAAAATGCTCAAATATTTTTCCAATAGTCATCGGTCAAAGATCCAACCAAAAAACAACCAATATTCCTATAACGACTCATTTTTCATATCGAGTAATAACGCGCACCTGTAAGTAATGGCGTGCTCCTCGCCTGTGTAAGCACACCATTTTGGTTTCGCTTTTAGCGCGTTAAATTTGAATCTATAGTTTTAAAGATATTTGCATCCACTCGATATTCTTATTAAAGTACTTGCTTCAAATTGATAATTTTGATTAATGGTTTTAGATTTTTAAATAATGATGTGATCTATAATTATGATATTAATTATACAAATAATTATAATGGTTTTAATGATATGAATGTGTATAGTTTCTTAAATAAATAATTACTTGTTATTATATAAATTCGTTTTTATTTACATTTGTTTAAACTTTTCGCTATCATTGTTGATGAACATACTTGCATAAATTCTTTAATGGATAAATTATATTGCCATTGGTATGGCTCTTACGTCAACTGGTGCGTAACTACACATACCACGGTGCGGGCAACACGTGGGTTTTTACTGAATTTCGGCCACCTCACAGCAGCATGTAGTGTGTACCAAAGTATATATACAGGGTTATAAGGAAAGGGCTCATAGTACTCATCATTCTGAACATCATTTACAATGGGACCAACCCTGAAATCGAGAAAAACAGCTGTTCCATAGAAAAATGTCAATGACACTCGACAAAATGAATGGAACAGCTGAATTATTTTTTTTTGGTCACAGCGTTTTTCTCATAATAAGTTGTTCAAAATTATGAGTACTATGAGCCTCTTTCGCCTTACCATACCCTTTCTTTATAACGCTGTATATTTAAATATGAACACACTCTTGTGTTGTAGGGTGGCCGCATTTCAATAAAAACCCATGTGTCGCGCGCACCATGCTTTGTGGAATAGAGTATAGTGCAAGTACCTATAATTTCTGTGGATCTGTAGTCTTGGCTATATTTCTAGATACAAACTATCTATTTTTGTTTAATGTTCATTTTTTAAGTTTAATTGTCTTTTTGGTGTATAATACAGTTATATTGTATTGTATCTATTTATATTTTCAAGTCACCGAAAATTACCGCTCCAACCTTTCCGAAATATCAAACTACTGACTAATATTTCCACAACTACTTTCCAACATCATCGGAAAAGGAATACGTTACTCACTTTTTTGTGGGAATCCGTGACGGGCAGTCATTCACCGACAGACACAAGACACAACACGAAACTCGGCTAAAAATAAGATAGTGTTCACGGCCATTCGGGACGCGGCCACCTCAACTACTGCATGCTAGTGCTAACAACTCCGCTTGCATTTATTTCTTTGATTCTCTAAGATGAGCATTGAAAGGAGGAACTGTACTGGCTCGGACCCTCAAGTCACGAAGCGTCTCTTCACGATTCTGGTGCTGATGATTGGATTGATATGCATTTTCGGAGGTGAGGACTTTTTCTTGTATTTACTAACAAAACAAATCTACCTAACAGGTACTCTATTGGACGTGTCGACCTAGGCATGTGCGAGACAATTTCCTTCTAGAGCGACGTGCTCTTTCCTTTGTCGCTTACCATCAAGCGGGTTCGTGGGCAAACGTTGATTTATTTCCAAAAAGTGAATACAGCTTCCTAAAATCCTAAATCTAATCAATTAATAGTTTTATGATTTAGATAAACAGGATTTATGCCGCGGTGTTGAATGATAAGGAACTGGGTACATTTACACCAAACAAAAAAATTATTTTTTCTTAAATATTTATTTTTGTTGTTTTTATGGTTCCGTACGAGTGAAGGAATGCGTCTTGTTTAAATTATTATCAAAATTCCTACGTAAGTCGACGGTTTCGTTTGTTGTCCGTGGTACAACCAGTAGTACCACTCCTTGCAGGTGTACAACCAAGCTCCTACGACAACGCAATAAAAAAATAAGGCTTTTATGCCGCGTATTTTGACGCTCGCCATTACATCTAACCTAAAGGGTCCGGACGTCCAGACTATTGAGAAAAAAGTTTCATTAGTTCCGTTACGGAACTACTTTAACGGAACTTCTGGGTACAAACCTCCTTAGCCACATTTTATCTTTGTACCTATTCTTAGATTATTTTGTGGTATGATTCGAACTGTCTAGTGTCGAGGTACACAAGTAGGTATGTATATCTAATTATATTGACTTGGCATCTTTAGGTAACTATAATCTTCTCGACCCAGATAGGCAGACTAGGTACAAAATACGTAACTACCTTGGTTGTGTGTTATCTAGCTATAGGTAGATCAGTCTGATCGGGCGCGAAGTCGCCTCAAAGCTTCGGCATGCTTTCGCTTTGTCTCCAAACTGCTCCTAATGTGTACTGTACAGTCAAGGAACTTATACCCACACATTATGTTTGGGTATAAGTTCCTTGGGCACAGTAAAGGCTAATTGACACAGACAGTCGCTGACATATACCTAATTTGGATACACAACTATTAAGTTTCCTGTTGCCAAATCTGTAGTAGCGCGTAATCAATTTTTAGCGGCAGCTACTGGCAGCAAAAGCTGTTTAGGCGGGCCACCACCATGGTAGCGGTGTAGTAACAGCGGATTTGGCGACAACGGCCTCTGGTTTATTTCCTGAGATGGCGGCTGTCTTCGTATAACTCCCGGTCAGCTATCCTTTCACACATTAAAAAAATAAAAACAAGATTAAAAATAACGGATCGAAAATATAAAATAAATAAACAGTAAGTTATCTTATAATACGATACATAGCCCATGTTTTATAGAAATGGTTAAGTTATTACTTTTTCGGCGACAGAGAAGGAAAATACTTGAAAAAAAACTGATATTGTTATTCTAAAGATAACTAACTGTTCGTTTTTAAAATTGTCACTCAGTAATTTTTAAATTTAAACATTTTGAAAAGGTGCGAACGAGATAGCGGTTTAGTCAGACGGTCGCTGTCGCCAAATCCACTGTCACGATAGCGCTGGGCCCGATTTATCCGTGGAACGGTGAACCTTATTGCGATGATTGTTAGGTTAGGCCGCCGTCTCGCTTCGCGACCACGTCACGGTACGGACCCTGTCTTGGTAGTGGCCCGTGTGGCTATTGCCGGTTGACAAGCAAAAAACTTTTCAGACAGACCCAATACCACGACAGAATGCGCTGTCGCGACAGCGACTGTCTTTATCCAAATAGAAAGGCTTAGTTGGGTGGTCCATGACGCCACCAACCAAGTGATTCAAGTGTCATACTCGCAGTGAGATAGTACTGAAAGTAATAGAAAGATATATTTTGAATTCCAGGTTATATGCTCGGAAGAATGGCGCGAAACGAAGTGAAACGAACAAACGATTTACTGACATTCAATCTCACAGTAGTCGCCGACAACATATACAAGAAAGCGAAGAGAATATCCCCCAAGGCTGTTCACAGCCACGACACCGACAGGATACGAACCAAGCTTTTGGATATCTTCGACTGCGCTCAATGTACCTGCCCCCCGACTTTAGATAAATACAACTTGGCCGATTTTATAAAGAATTCTATAAACTTGCACATCGCTAAGTTGATGAAATCAGTCTACAATGCGTCTTTGTATTTGGATACATTGAGGTGACATTCGTTATACTTTCTGTTGGTTCTATGTTGTGATGTTGATGGGGCTTATACTTTATAGTGATAACGCACGGACCGCAGACTATCGAGAGAAAATAAGAGTAAAATATATTTCTTTCTCTCTTTCATTTCTTAGATGGCGTTCCGCGCGGACTGAGTTAACATAGTTTTAATGGTCTACTATCATTATTAGTGAACCTATAAATTGAGGTCCGTTTGCGTACCTTGTGAAGGTGTCATCGCGCATCGTAGAGTGAACAAAGTTATCTTTCGGCTTTCGTTCAGAAACATTTATCTCGCTTTTTTGTTGTCTGTTTTTTTTTGACAGGCTTTTGATCGCATGATACCTCTAATTTATTTGACTCAATCATACTGAAAATCGGTTGTCTGCGCAAGGATATAGGGTTTTGTACCTCTCACAGACTGATATATGTCTGTGATAGCTCTATAGTTTTAATATCTGTGTATGTGTTTGTAAATGTTATACAAACATATATTTATATATGACTCTTACTATTTGTATTAACAATGTTTTTAATATCATTAAAGTATTTTGTTTTATCATGCAGTCAACTGAGCAAGTAATCAGAATTACTACGTTTTTAATGCAGTTATTTTTTAATATAATTATATACTTATATACAATATAGTTTTGAATGATTTATGCCTTTGTTATGGCATACGCTAGGGTCTATTAGGTGTGGTGCCACTGGGGAAATATTCCTGTAATGCCAAAAATGTATTTTAAAAAGTGTTTGTACGTTTTGTGATAAATACTTAGGTATATATAACTATACTATAGTTTATGTATTAAGTTTTTAGGCTACAATGACAATATCAAAAGACTAATCTAAATCTAAATTAATCTAAACCTAAAATAATCTAAATAATAATTCAGAGACAAATAAATATTTGTATTTTGTACTTAATCGCTTGGCTGTACATGACCTGACCTGACATCGTGTGAAAGAGATGGCTATATATGAGTTTCTGGGGAGCGAAAGGGAGAAGCTACAATAGTTTGTTTCTTTTGCTCCCCTGAAATTCAAGTCTAGCTGTACCTTTCGCATGATGTCGGGAATTGTAGCGAGGCCTTTAAATTTATGATTGACAAGCGTTGTATTTATATATGCAAATCTATGTATTTTCTTTTAGTATAATATTTTTTTGATAAGCCTTATTTTACAAAATATTTTTAGTAGGTACCTACCATTATATTCACACCGAAATGTGCAATTTATTTACCCTAAATAAATAAATAGCAAATACGATGTTCATCGTGTTTTAATTCGTACAAAAAAAAACTTCAATATGATTTCAATAATATATCAGTTTTTATAAAGTAGATTTCACTATAGGTACATTACATTCTAACTTCTCGAAGATTATATACACGTTACACGAATATGGACCCGTCTTTAAATGGCGGTCCACCAAACAACAAAATTATGTAGGCACCTTGCATCTTGGACGAAACATCATACTGCTAAATCCATGCCTTGCATAGTGAGAGTGGCTATACATGGCCTGACCTAACATCGTGTGAAAGGGACAGCTAGACTTAAATTTCACGGGAGCAAAAGAAACAAACTATTAAGGTTATAGCTTCTCCCTTTTGCTCCTCCAGATTATTATATATAGCCATCTCTTTCACACGATGTCAGGTCAGGCCATGTATAGCCACTTTCAAGAATATAGGTGACTATGATATCTTGGCACCAAACTGTATGTTTGTAGTGTATGTCTGTTTGTAGTAGAAGGTACCCACCATGGATCTTTCGTCTAAGGTACCCACTCTATCACCTCTTAGCTTAATTAATAAAAAAAAAATTACACACTGTCACTCGAAATAGGTAACGTAGGTTTAGAAAAATAATACAATGACGCGTAATGACTTTTTCACGTTCCCGCCAAAACTATTTAAGCGGTGTTTACCTGCGTCACTTTTGAAGTTTCCGGTTTTTTGTTAGTTTTTCTTATTTCTTGGCTCTACACGTAAATACACAACGTGTAGAGCCAAGAAATAGCTATTGTCTAGTATTGTAATACTCTATCAGCCTATAAGCATCCCACTGCTGGGATATCAGCCTACCCTCGAAGGGTGATTAGACCATATCCACCACGCTGGCCAAGTGCGGGTTGGCGGATTCACATACGCCATCGAATTTCCTCTCCGGAGATACGCAGGTTTCCTCACGATGTTTTCCTTCACCGTAAAGCCAGAGGTACGAGGTCGTACTAGGTCCGTACGTAAGTTCCAAAGAACTCATTCGTACGGGCCCGCCCGGGTTCGAACCCGCTACGTCAGGAATGTGAGGCTAGCGTTCTCCCACTGAGCTACGACGACTTTTTAGTTTTGTATTGTAATATTGCATGTGAAGTCAAATATTTCAAGATTAAAATAAAGGCCTCGCTACATGGCCTGACCTGACACCGTTTGAAAGAGATGGCTATATATAAGTTTCTGGGGGAGCGAAAGGGAGAAGCTATTACCTTAATAGTTTGTTTCTTTTGCTCCCGTGAAATTCAAATCTAGCTGTCCCTTTCACACGGTGTCAGGTCAGGCCATGTGTAGACACCCTAAGTCTCAGTCGTAGTCCAAGTCAGGCAAAATAAGTCATCGTCAAGTCCACGTCATGCCCCAATAAAGTGGTGGCGATATTACTTGATGTTTCTTTGGAGTTTTGGAAAACAACACGAAGAGTCACGTTTCACAACTTTATACTATTCACCAATACTCGTGTACGTTCACGAACATTTTAATGGATGAAGATCCATTACATTTTATTACGATTTTTACACAATAACACTCGAAATAAAACAAGTTTTGGGTTTTTAATACAATGACGCGACATGACTTGTATGTTCGTGTGGCACAGAACTGTTGTTCCTTTATGTACCTTTACATGATGTTTCGTCCAAGACCTTTACCATCTTTGTACACACTTTATAAAAAAAAGTTTTTCTGTTCCCGTTCTTCACTTCACGTTCCCGCCTAAACGCCAGTGTCAAGTTTTGTATTATTTGAAGTGAAGTAAAATATTTCACAATTAAAACAAGTCTCAATCATAGTCTAAGTCAAATAAAATAAGTCACGGTCATGTCCAAGTCATACCCCAGTACAGTGGTGGAGACTTTACTAAAGGTTTCTGTGGAGTTTTGGTAATAACACGAAAAGTCACGTTTCACGACAATATACTATTCACCAACACTCATGCACGCTCACGAACACTTAATGAATAAAAATCCACCAATTTTACACATTAACACTCAAAATAACACACGTTTTAGAAAATAATATAATGACGCGACATGACTTCTTCACGTTCCCGCCAAAACTCCTCGTTTCCGGTTTGTTTGCTTCAAACAATCAAAGTCAATCAAACCGACAGCGGCGCGCAGGGACCACTAGGGATGTGAGGCTGCAAAAACTTATAATCGATATATCAACATTGATTTTTTTTTAAACATATTTATTTATAGGAATACAAATCAAATACAATAATTTTGTATGGAATTTCTTATTAATTTAAGAAAAGATTATTATACATTTTAATGTAATAAGTTTTTGTGGCAAGACAATACATCATCATACATCGGTATTTTACTAGGTGATCGGTGAGTTCAGTATTTTACTTATTTTAGAATAGATGATAGATTTAGTTGATATCGGTGTCGTAAATTCGCAAGTTTCCCTTACCCCTAACGCACCTAACAATGGACTACACACCAATGAGAGGAAATAAGAGGAAAACACATCTATTTATTACACTATCTCTCTCGTTTGTTAGACAGCAGCTGGTGCTAACCAAGTTGTTACATGTGTTAAGTTAACGCTATAACATTGATATTCCGATGGGAAATCGACACATAGGTAGGTACAGTGAGCGACAAACAACTCGAGTAATGACGTCATCTGTGTAGTAGTTGATTTTTAGGTCTCTTTCTTTGGCGGAACGAAGGATAGAGATGCAGGGAAAATTCCACTAACGTGTACATGTGTCAACTTCCGCCACTATGCCGCTTTTTGCTCAAGATGTCTGTCGGTCACTGTATATTGTTACAGCTACAGCAATTGGCAACTTCCAAATGTTAAATCATCGATTATCAATGTAACATCTCTTTTCTTCCCTAACTTACGCTACTCTACGACCACCATTTTGTTGCATGGAATCGAGGTTGTTCGTTTTTGGATGCGTGCAAAAATAGTGGTGATTTTAGTGGGAAACAGTGAAAATACATAGAAATATAATAACATGGTGCCGGTAAGTCATATTCATTTTCCATGTGAAGTGTTCAATGAAACCGATCCGTGTTCACGTAATTTTAAATCTCCGCAGCAAACTAAAGTTTTCGTCGGCAGCCTGCCGCAAGGCTCCAAGCCCGAGGATCTTCGGAAACTATTCGAACGGTTCGGCGGAGTGACGGAATGCGATATCATGAACCGGTGTGGGTTCGTGCACATGCAGAGTGAAGAGCAGGCGTCTGCAGCCATACGCGGGCTGCATAATACAACATTCAACGGAGCCGTGATATCCGTGGAACGCGGGCGGATCAAGGAGCGCGGGCAGCGCGGCGGCGCCGGCGGCGGGCGCGGCATGCGCGGCGGCCGCGGCGGCGAGCGGCGCGGCGGCGGGCCCATGCGGGGGCATCCTGGCGGCCGCGACGCGCCCTACATGCGTGAGGCGCGCCCCATGAGCCACCTGCGCCAGATCCCCGGCGCCGGCGGCGGCATGCACTCGCAGGTACAGCCACGGTGACTCTAATGGTCGCACTCCACATCATTACTTGTGTTCGTACAGCACATTCTCTGTCTTTGATCTAACGTTCGTGTGTCGCCCTAATATCATAACATGCCGTCCAAACGGACGCGAATTGCATTAAATATGACATGTACATTTTTATTTTATTTTGAGTGCACAGACGAAACATTCACACAATACATTCTGCACACATTCATACTGTGCACATTCTGGATATATTTGCTTGTATAATATGTTGTGTGTTTGTGTGTACGTTAAACAGACCTATTTTGCATATTAGGCCTTTGATGTGTGACGAAAAACTTACAAGTGGGCAGGTCCGTGTGTTCGTGTATTTGCCTATTCGTCTTGTTCGTGCAAATAAGGAGAATTCAGATAAGGCCTCCTCATATCTTTGTTTTTGGGCGAACAAGGGAAATACGTGAACACAAACAGCAATGTGGAGACCCACCATAAATGATTGAGATGGCATTTTGTTTGCAAAACATGAGTGGCAGAGGTGTGTGTGTAAGTAAGGCGAAGAAAAAAAGTTGATCCTACTCCTTTGCAAAAGAAAAAAAACAAGATATTGTTCTAATTTCACATATATTTAGAAAAGCACTGCTTAGAATAAACAACACATGTCATATAGACTATTATGTGTATTGTCTATCACGATTTGGGTTAACCTCATCTGGACTTATTGGTATGCTGAAATGGTTAATAAATTACATATTACCTTGTCCAGTATTTTACCTTTTCTCTGATAAGTCAGGCATTTGAAGACCGGTATGGCTGTGTTAATGCTTATGTGTTGTGGTTCTGTGTTAGGTTCGATTCCTAGCTGGACAGATTTTTGAATGATGAATTTAAAACGTCTAGTTGGTGCCACAAACAAGCATTTATTATGTTGGTATTGACAGGGCATGGGCATGCGTAACGGTGGCATGGGCGGGTACGACCGCGGCGGCATGGAGCGCGCGCCGCCCGCCGCGCCCTACGACGACCGGTACGGCGGGTACGGCGAGGACAGGCGGGGGTTCGCGCTGATGGACTCGCGCGACCCTTACGCCGCCCCTGCGCCGATGTATGACGAGCGACGCGGAGGATACGCCGGTGAGAATAAGACACGACTGTTATTAGTACCCCTCACAAAATTACTATTGAAAAAACTTTCATTACATCATCATCAGCCAGAAGATGTCCACTGCTGAACATATTCCTCCCCTTAAGAGGGGGTTTGCCATAATCTTCAGGTTTTGCAGGCGGCTTGGGGGTCGCAGAACGTTCATTGTTAAGAAGACGCTCCTTCAGTGGAGATATTAGATTTAGACATTGCCCTTCAATCTGGAACACAGTAATATTTACATACTACTGTTTGGCGGCTGAATAACTGGCACAAGCAAATTTGTTACATATTTGTCAGAAAATGTATGTAAATATGGATGCTGTAGAATTTTTACTATTGATACATATAGTTTGGTTGAGGTACAGTAATTAAACATGCAGTTTACATAATACGAATTTCCGTTTCCACAGACATGAGGTACTTTTGAAAGTATTGTACTTCGCTAGCTAAAATCTTGCGCTGTTATTGATCGGGCGATTTTGCCGAATCGCGCCGCCCTTGCGACATCTTCGTCCGACGGTGTACGAATCGTGTAAGCGGGACAGAGCATAGCGAGCAATACTCTGCCATTTGCGTTTGCAAATAAAGTTCAATATGCGTAAATAATCATTTACACGTTCGTCTACTGTCGGAAATCGGTCTACTCGAAAACTGCCGATCGGAATTATTTGTTGCGTTGTAAATAGGCTTGTAGCTAAGAGTGTTACCTTCCAGGCGGCATGGAGGACATGGGCGGCATGTACCCGGACGAGCGCCGCGCGCCGCTGTACCCGGACGAGATGGACATGATGGAGCGCCGCCCCATGGGCCGGGCCTCCATGCCCATGGCGGGGGGCTACGACCGCGGCGCGGCGCCCCGGCCTGCGCCCATGGGGAACGGGGACATGTTCAGCAGACGATCGCCAATGTAAGTTGACACGCTTCGTACTTCTCCATCCTTTTTAAAATCCCACTGCTGGTGAGGGTTCGTTGTTCCTACAAAAAGTGACGTGAGTGTGAGGCGCGGGGAGGGCGGCCGAGCGCTCGCATTGAATATCCAGACAGAGACAGAGTAACATTCGAATTTATAGTATAAGTTGGGATATATAGATACATAGAACAAGCCCTTTTATAGGAGTCAACGCACAGACCAAACCGCTCACGATAGTCGTGAAATTTGGACCAAATACTCTGCAAATGGTCGAGGTGGACAATACGAACGGATTTCGTGAAATTCCACCTCTGAAGGGGTAAAATGGACCCCCAAAGTTTGTATGGTACTAAAATCTTTTGTCATGTCATGTCATTTACTGAAAATCAACACCTAAGAGGTGAAATGGAAAGTTTAATATACTTTATATATGTACTATAATTTTACATTCGTATAATTTAAATCCATTATTGGCTGTCAGTCTCGCTTTAAGTCTAATGTATTTGTTTTGAGAGCTGTGGATTTTGTAAAATAAATAAAATAAAATACTGTACTTAAAAAAAACAGTCGACTTGAGAACCTCCTCCTTTTTTTGGGAAGTGGGTTAAAAATAAAGAAAGGCATGTCTCAGGGTTCATCGAAAATCAACCCCTAAGAGGTGTAACGGGGTGTTTAATTTATTGTAGCCCATGCGAGAGAAGCCGTGCGGGCAAGCTAGTATACATATTATTATTATTATATTTATTATTATTATTTATTTATTAACTAAAATAGCACCATACGCCAATTACATTAGTCAACCGTACACACAAATCATAATAATAATATAATGTCGTACAAAATTACTGTAAATTATTACAGTTATTACATATGAATACTGTTTGTGTTTCTTTAAATGAAAATATTTAAGAGTGACGTCCCCGCAGGCGCGGCGGCGCGGCCCCCACCGGCGGGTACGACAGGGACCCGTACGCCCAGCAGTACCCACCCATGGGACGGTAAGATCTCATTTACATACTTTCCTAAACTTTTCCCAGCTGACGGAGACTAAGCAGGAACAATAAAAAAATAATATTCAAAGAATTCTTTCCGTGAATTGAACCCGTTTAGAATACGAATAGTAATATAACTGTTTGTGGCTAAATATATTTTTCCAGACAAGCTTTTATAAAATCCGTTATTGGTACTGTAAGCCCATCAAAATGAGTCCAAACTCCATCAATCTACCGTTAGTTACTGAGGAGTTCCGTTATGCACCTTCCGTCTCCTTCATCAGGTCAGCTCGCTGACAATATTATACTGTTAACGGAACTTGACAGGCATGCAAAATTTCAACTCAATTGAACACGGGGAACTGGGGCCTTATCCCGTAACTCTGGTGGCAATGGTCGTCGCGTGCCGTCCCACTCGCGCCAACTTACTCGCACCGTGCGAGCGAGCAGGATAGCAAACGAAGACCATCGCCACCAGAGTTACGGGATAAGGCCCCAGGTCTAAAATTCAGTTGCAAGATTTGACCCGAACATACATACTTACGTACAAACATTGCCAGTTAAATAAAAGAATAAAAAAATAATACCAACTGCAAAATGTAGCCTATGTCATTCCGGATGTAAAGAGGAATCCAACGAAACCTCAATCGTCAAAATTGGTCAAGCCGGTTAGGCTACAGGAGGAACTATAGGAACACATGAACATGAATACTGCGTTCTTTATACAGCCCAAGAACATACGAACATTACCGTCCTTCTTGGGCAGTTGGGTTAAAATTTATAAGAATCCTTACAATAAAGTTTTTCTCAAAGATATCTTTATAGAAAGAGTTTATTGAGACGGGAAAGATACATTTTTATTTCTTATTAGTTATACGTGTCAAAATACTCAAATCGAATTTGCGAAACGCACAACTTTGCGAATGCGCCTTTTTTTTTCCGCCTAAATGCGTCTCTATATGATACATTATAAGCCTAAATAAAGATCCACTGCGGTAATAAAAGTTCCTTGAAAGTGCGAATGAACCGCCATTACTGACGCTTGCATACTACTATCATTTGTTTAGGCCACAGATTATCCCCTATAGATTCCGCACTCAAATTATCGGAGCGCACGTTTGGGTAAAATACACCTATAAAATATTCACCCTCCTTGGTTCATAGCAAGGCGAATAGCCAATGGGAACGCTCGGTCTCAGTCCCTGCAACCCGCGCTTTCTTCCAATGGCGAATTAGCGAATAAAAGTTCTCTACAAAGGAAATCAGACACGAGGAAATCTGTGGTTTAGGCACAGAACGCTTGATTCTCAAAAATGGCTTATTCTACAAATGCCAAACCCCCGAATACTGAAACGGTTGTTAAATTTGACGACAGATTAAATCTATTGCTGTCTTTGTCATTCGCTTAGTGCCAGACAAAGGCAGTATTAGAATTAATCTGTTGTCAAAGTTTACAAACGTTTCAGTATTCGGTGTACAATGAACAGTAATAATGAAGTTAGCTCTAATGAATTTCCTGTAAAAAGATGCTAACTAATCCAGTTTCTAATTCCGATACATGATCACATACAACCACAGATCACACTAGATACCGCATGACGAGATTCGTTGTTCCTACAAAAAGTCACCACAGTGTGAGGCGCGGCGCGGGGCGCGGGGAGTGCGACCGAGCGCTCTCATTGGCTATTTTAAGGTTACCTTCACTCGCGCATACAGTCAACCAATCAGAGTAATTTTTTATAAGTGTATATAGACTGATTGAAGGTGCGCTTCGAGCGTTCTGAATGCAGAATCTAGGGCGTGATCTGTGCATACAACCGAAAGGCTTGTTTACTCTCCGTCAGCCATTTCCATAGAACTCGATGACTCATACGTTTACACACGATGACTAAACTTTTAAACCTGCTTGAAAAATATGCAAAACAAAGAATAAACCGATCAACTTCTGTAAATGCAGCTAATGCGTTATTGGAATCAAAGAAAAGGTGATGCTTTTTCCTATTGTATTACATTTGGACTGTCGCGTAGTCAACTGTGGGATGCCTCTTAGGTTATAGTGGCAACGGTTCGCACAACGGAAGCGGATAACGTTAAAGAGATCGCGTAAATATGCGTTACTGAGCTGCACTGAGCTGCAAACCAACATCCTCGGTTAAGGCTGCCATACACGGAGAAGTCAAACTGAAGTGCAAGCCCGCACCAGTTTGTCTCGACACGGGGCGTGGACAAATGTCCAAACACGACCGGTTTATTTCGATCTGCGTTTAATTTCACATCGCTTCACGTTGCACCTAAAACCGTAATTTCTACACGGCACGATTTCATATCGGACGATAGCGACAGTTCTTTCTTCAACTTGGAGTAGAAGAAGCGGCAAACGGCAAGAAACGGTCAATAAATTTTGAGATAATAATATCCCAGGGTGTAATATTACTGTCAGAACTGTTCTTCGATTATCTACCCTGCAGTGGAGTAGCTCGCCTTAGACGGGACCTGTATCAACATTTGTTGGGGGGTCCAAATGGGCACAACGTCTGGGGCCGGGTGCGGCGGTAGCTACGCCCCTGCTGTCCTGTCAGGCAGAAAAGTAGAACTGATCATGTATGGTGGCCTTTAACGTCAATTCGTCCAATCGTTAAAATATTCCGTGTACAAGGTGTTTCGATCCGTGATACGCGACCGGCCCTATGAGCTAAGCGGCGTCTGGCGGCGGAGTACGCGCAGTGCTGCGTGTCTGAGCGTGTGTTTTGTACGTAGCGGGGGCGGAGCGCCGGCGCGGTCGGGCGGCCTGGGCCCGCGCCGCTACTAGCCGCCGCCGCCACTAGATAAGCACCTAGCGTAATCCACGACTCGAACAAATACCCGTTGCGTCCTCCTCGGACACTCGGACAGAGCGCGTCGACACGCGCCCGACGCACGCGCACGGACTCTGAGGCGGCCTAGTTGTAAGACTATTCGAGTGACTAGAATTATGTGAATCAATTTATAATAACAATAAACGTAAATAATTCCGACGGACACGTTTTCATTTCACCCAGGATGTCGCTTCTCCACCGGGATCGATAATGTAATTAATTCTCAGCGATGTCCGAACGATGATTGTAATCTAAGTTTATTATTGTGGTAGCTATATTTCTTTAAGATTAAACCTTTATATCATTTGTAGATTATTTTTAATTTGATCCTTTTCGGCACTAAACATTTCTGCATGGATCCTTGATCGGCCTTATTTATGCTTCTGTGGTTGAGGTTCTATTCTGTAACCGACAGTTTGATCGATGCGGTCGTCGATAGCCGCCCGAGACGTCAGTACTTGCGTTTTAAAACGTAAACATGCATGTAGACGGCAGTCGGACCGAGTGTTCAAATCTTAATCGCTAGTAATCTCCTAATCCTAACACGAATAATCATGCATATCGCCCCGAGTAAAAACTACAATTCAAAGTAGAAATCCGTTCCGAAAGCTTCTATTAGCGTAAAACGCACTCCGGACCGAGGCGGCCGAAGCTGCGTTACTGCGTAGTGCACACGAGCGGCCGCCGCGACGTTGCGCGCGAACAGCGTGTCCGGTACGGTAGCACGAGCCCGGCGCTGCGTCCCGGCCGCCGGCACTCATACAGACGTGCGTGCGAGTATTTCAGATAGTTAGGAGCGGCACGAGGACGGCGACGATGCGTATTCGCTGCTAACGTACGCTGTAACGATAGGCGGCCGCTGCATCGACACGAAGGATACGAAAGACGTAAACGTAAGTACGGAGATAGGCAGCTAGTGGCGTGCGATCGCCTTGTTCTGACGAAAAACGTTCTCATTCCCCACGATTTTTATCTTGAAACGTATGTGGAGATTGCCGCAAAACTTAGGCTGCGCTGGCGCAAGTGACGCTATTGGAGACTACACGGACATATCGTCATTACCACCTTGTAATCGGCATATTAAAAAATACTCCACAAGGATAAATTCTGCATTCAATGACGGTTTCTTTCATATTCACAATCCTAATCAAAAATTCAAATAGCAAATGTCGTATCGTCAATTTCAACAGTTTCGATAAAATTCGTTTCAAATCTGCGTCCTAGACGGTCGATTCTCGAGACTACGGTTTGCTTTGGCTTGTTGTGTATTTCCTAAAACGCTATTGTTTTGCAGGATTTTGGCGCCCGGATGAAGAAACTTGAAGTCAAATCAGAGATATTGAAATTGTACCAAGCTAATAGTGCCTGGGGTTCGCTCGGTATTTCGTGGGAAGGTATCGGTGAAAGTTGACGAAATAAACATGTTAAAGTATGTGTAAAGGTTATTATTTATATCTACACTATCTAGATACCGCCCCTAGACAACCATTTCTTTGTAATTTCTCTATTATCTTATCGCATTAGCTAAGCTTAGCTGTTGTAGTTAAATTAACTATAACTTTAACGGTCATTTAGACCATAGTTAAAATTGTGCAACACGTTATTCTGCTTAACGGGAGTTTTAACCGCAGGTATATTTTTTGTTTTAATAAAACGCATATATGTTAACTAAGGCGGCACGCCTAAGTTAATCTACCAAGCACCATCTAGGTTCACATTAAACAACAATAATAATACAATAGAATAAAAACAAAAAAATAACTTTTTTTTTTTTCTCTTTCCTCCTAAGAGGATTTTGGCGTCGCACGTCTTATGCATTTTCCAGTGTCAAGTATACTATTTTCAAGTTTTGTTAAATATTATCAAACAAGTCATAGTCACGGTCAAAGTCAAGCAAAGAAAGTCACGGTCAAGTCCAAGTCATGCCCCAGTAAAGTGGTGAAAACTTTACTAGAGCCTTCTATGGAGTTTTGGAAACAACACGAAAATTCACGTTTCACGACATTATACCATTCACCAACACTCGTGCATGTTCACGAACACTTAACGGGTAAAAATTCACCGTTTTTACACATTAACACTTGAAAAACAAGTTTTGGAAAATAATAAAATGACGCGACATGAATTCTTCACGTTCCCGCCAAAACTTAAAATATAACTATGAAAACTAACGTGGTTTTGACACAGTTTGTTTTAAATAAATGGCATGGCAATGCAAGACGAGGTCGCGCGCACGTCACGCCTATCATCCCTTGATACAGGTCACCGAATGTGATCGAAACTAGTCGGAATAACCGACTCAATTTATGGCTGATGATGATGATGAAAAGAAACAAACTAGCTAGGTCATGTCCCTTTTGTTCCCATGAAAGTCATATATATCTAGCTATGTCTTTCGCATGATATCATATCAGGTAATGTATAGAGGCATTGTCTGGGCTGAAATACCAAAGAGTGAAAAAACTAAGTACTTTTAAATTATTTTTTTATTAAAAAAATAAACTGGCAATTTATTTACAAGATACAGTTCATTCAAAAACATATTATAAGCCGCTAAAGACGTTGACCTTCTGTTGTACCGTCATCTAAACTAAATTTGACAGTTTTAAAATTATTGCCATCGTTTTCTAACATATTGAAATGAAAAGAGATGCAGATAATATTTAGTCCGTTCATTTTCAGTCTGAGTGGTACAACAGAATCAACGCCATGTAGCTAAAGCTAATACAATGTCGCTCATCGGCAAGTGACTGCCCGAAAAAGGCTTATAGTACTCATCATTATGAACGACTCATCGTTACTATGGGACCAACCCTGAAATCGAGAAAAAAAACTGCTATTCCTTAGAAAAATGTCAATGACACTCGACAAAATGTATGGAACAGCTGATTTTATTTTTATCGATTTCAGGGTTGGTGTCATAGTAAAAGTTGCCCTTTTCGGGCGGTCACTTGCCGACATTGGGGACATAGGATAGTGGTTACAAAGTAAATAAAACTTAGATCAATTATAAATATTCGATTTTAGTATGTTGATAGTGACTGTTGAAACTATTCAATAAACATTACATCAATAATTTTAATAGTTAGTATAAATTGATAACTAACTATTAGGCAAAAAATCTAACCATAATCTTCAAGAAATAACTGAAAGAAACAATCTTAATGCGAAGCATAATTGAAGGCAAATATTTTGCCAATTTCATTATCACAAGGAGCTTCAAGTTTCTGAATTTCATTTTAGACTATCATAACATATCATAACGTTTTTTAGTAACAACGAATCAATACCTGAAAAATAATCTCGGTTCTAGCTTTGTCCCCTAGAAGTTCTAAAAATTATGCATGTAGTATGCCTGCACTAAACTGACAGCTCCAACTCTAGGACGTACCTTACGATGAATAATGCGTTGCACCAAACTTTGGAGATTGCCTAAATGCGTAAGACGTGTCCTTTCCTTCGACATGCCTAAGTCCGACTTAGTTTATGTGAAGTGATGTGAAGCTTACCTCGGGATTCTGAAACGTTTGTTAACTTTGACAACAGATTAAGTCTATTGCTGTCTTTGTCATTTGCTTATTATTATGCCAGACAAAGGCAGCGTTAGAATTAATGTTGTCAAAGTTACCAAACGTTTTAGAATCCAAAGGTTACCTAAGTTTAATCTTTGTTGACTTTAGTGCAAACGGGCATTTGTGTCTCATCCATTGAACTTTATGAGATACCGTCGAATCTAGATTTCCGCGTCATAAGGACCGTAAAAATTTAAGCCTTTAGCGATGTAGTCCTATTTTTATTTTAGTTGGCCGAGTGAGCGAAGCGTACGAAGTCTCTACTTCACCTGGCAAAAATTGCTTTCATCTGTCCGAATATTGGTACTCGCTTACAGGGCGCATTTTTCAACTAATCTTGATTAACTTGGTACGTCGGCGATTATTTTTTGGAGTATTTCCCGCAAGAAGAGGGATGTTTGCTACGTCGCCATTCGATAGTCCTCAACTGAGGCCTCACGACCTTATATCTTGAAAACCTCATATCCAAAACTCTTGTTTAGAATTGAGTACCGAATGTTTCTGCCAAACATTATCTAAATGGGCCGGTAAATGGCGTCGCAGCAAACACCTCTTTTTTGGGGGAAATACCTCTCCCATCAAAAATCGCCGACGACAAAAAAATAACTATGAAATTGTAGAATTACGATTGTGAAAAAAAAATTGTTCGCGATGTCTACTGTTCGCACAACTACTAGTTTAATATAAATTGGCGTATTATGAAACAACAAAACAGTAGTAGAAATCTGCGAGCGAAGCGATCGCGAAATTTTTCAGCTATTGCCAAAGAATACGAATAGTTTTATCTTGTTTGATATAGAGGCCGATTCCATTGACGTTCCTGGGCCTCGCCGCGGGCAACGGATCCTACTATGTTCTGCCGTACGATTTATAATTATAAAGATAATTTGGGGTTTAACCAGAAAGACTTCAACGTTATTCAAACCGACAACTTGAGGCCCTGGGTTGTAAGTGCAGGCCCGAGTGCCGAGCCATGGTTATTATTAATTCAGCTGTCTATCCTGCGAGGGATTCCCCGCGGTGTGGTCTCCGTCGGAGGCCTGCAGGTGCTTCTTGGCGAAGTGCACGGCCGCACGCATGGCGTCCTGCACCAGCTCCTCGCAGTTGATCAGGCTCACCTGCCGTATGCAACACATGAACATCAGCCGAGACAAGAATCCTTTCTGCATCAACCTTTACACATCCCACTGCTGGGATATCGGCCTACCCTCGAAGGGTGATCGGGCCATATCTTGCTGAGTTGGGGCTGGTTTGTGGCAAAAAACTCTGTATACGTTTTGTTTATTTTTCACTTTTTAATTTATTTTTCTATAAGTTTTTGCTACAAAATAAACTATTGTCTATATCCACCGCGCTGGCCAGTGCGGGTTGGCGGATTCACAAACGTCATCGAATCTCTTCTCCACCAGTATGCAGGTTTCCTTACGATATTTTCCTTCACCTAAAAGCCAGCGGTATATCCGTCTCCGGCGCTTATCTATGCAAAAATTCAGGTCGATCCGTTTGTGCACTTTGTGATAAACACCCTCTTTATATTGTTACTTTACTCTCGTAGATTTTCTTTGCTTTGAGCATTAATAACGAACTCTTGGAACTTATTTTCTATAAATAAAGTGTAATTATAGCTATTGCGTTTTGCACGTACAGCAGGACAAGTGTATAGATGGCGATGGCGACGTACCTTGGTAGGCGTCATCTCGCAGTAGACGAGCGGCGAGCGGCCGGGCTCGGAGCCCACGCCGGCGCCCAGCACGGCGGACGCGCAGCTCAGCCACGACTCCGCGCTGAACGGACCGTGCACGTAGTTCTAAGGAACAGGTTTCTCATTAACACCGGAATACTGTTTTTTTTTTTTAATGTTGTTTGTTAACTATGACAACAGATTAATTCTAATATTGCCTTTGTCTGGCACTAAGCAAATGACAAAGACAGCAATAGACTTAATCTGTCCTCAAAGTTAACAAACGTAGAAGGCTCTAGTAAAGTTTTCACCGCTTTACTGGGGAATGACTTGTACTTGACCGTGGCTTGCTTTGCTCGCTTTTGACTGTGACTATGACTTGATTATAAAACTTGAATATATATAAGTATACTTGACACTGGCAAATACATAAGACGTGCGACGCCAAAATCCTCTCAGGAGGATAGAGAAAAAAAAACTTTTTAAGTAAAAAAAAATATTGTCGGAAAGTGGCAGTGGACCGGTCACGTCTGTCACAAAACCGCCAACCGTCGGGGCAGATAGACGTGCCAAGAGGCGACACAATAGAGTTGGCAAAATAGTGTATTCGAAAGCAAAAAGTCGTAGAACAAGCCGAGTGGCGTGCTTAGAGAGGCCTATATCCGGCGGGAGTGTGGCACGTACACAGATCACACACTAGATTCTGCATTCAGGACGCTCGAAGCGCACCCCACGTCAGTCTAAATACACTTATAAAAAGTTACTCTGATTGGTTGATTGTTAGGCGCGAGTAGCCGTAACCTTGAGCTAGCCAATGAGCACGCTCGGCCGCCCTCCCCGCGCCTCAAACCGACGTGACTTTTTGTAGGAGCAACGAGTCTCGTAGTGCGACCTGTGCGGCCGCGGCACGCACCAGCGGCACGCGGCAGGCGGCGCGCAGCACGCCGCCCGCGCAGCCCAGCACGAGCGCGGGCGCGCGCGGGCGGGCGGCGGCCAGCGCGCGCGCCACGCCCGCCTCCTGCATCAGGTACGAGCAGCGCAGGAAGTGCACCACGAAGGCGCGCCCCTCGCTGCCGGCCGCGAGGACCGCTTCCTCCACTTCCGCGTTCGCTACTGACCTGCGATTCGATAAATAAGGTTTAATAATTACATAAAAACCGTAAAACATATCCTCCATCCTAATCTTAAGCGGGTTTGTCCGGACACGACTGCCGTGCTGTGTCCGACTAGTCCATCCCACTGACAGTAATATTACTATATAGTAATATTACTATATAGTATAGTAATATTACTAGTAGTTCGCGGCGAACTGAGACCTCGCGACTCCTATATCTTCACAACCCCTGGACCGATTAAGCTCATATTCGAACTTAAAAATTGTATTGAAATGAACTACTTGCCTACAAAATTTCATGAAGATCGAATCGACGGTTCGCAAGTTATCATCGGACACATATACACACAAACATACATACAAAATGCCGATTTGTCCCAGTAAACTCTGAGACCTACGCTTCGCTCGGTTAATAATGTTTGCAATAAATGTATTGAGTATTTTATTTATTTATGGTGCACAAAACAGATATCAATCATTTTCTTAATAAGTATACAAAAGCCATGGAAAACCATGGAAACCCAATTACAAGCTGAATGCGAAGTTAATGCTGGTGATCTATGATGGTGCACTCTTGCGTAGATGAACCAGTTCAGTCGAAACTCGAGGATATCCATGTTATATCAGGGTGAGATTTTCGGTGCTTCAGAGCTGACAATGTCCTTGAATAACGAGAAATGTAGTAAGACAAACCGAAACAAAGCGAAAGTTTTCTCAGAGGTCATAGAACAACAGAATTGCGGGAGCGAAGTAAGCGCGAAATCTTTTATTTTAAAATTCAAATAAAGTAAGACGAAAACGCAACGAAGATAACTTTGAGGTGTTCATATCTGACCCATAGAAATTCTCCGACATAACATAACTAGTAATGCGGGAGCGAAGCGAGCGCGAAAATTTAGAGATGACTAAATGACTCACTGTAATATGGCGACGTCGTGCGTGGCTGCGCTGGATTTGACCAGCGTATCCAATAGTTCCAAACATTTTGCGTATTCTCCATAGGGGGCGCCACTGGAGCCGCAGATCTCGGCCAACGCTTGCTTTATGGACGACACTTCATCTTTGCAGCGGGAAGGCTCGACTAGATGGATCACTTGTTGGAGTTTTTCCGCTCGGCAGAATAGTTCACGTGCCTGGAAGGCAAGGAAAATCAATATGTAGGTACAGTACGCGGCTTTTTAGTTGATAATTAAAGGCAACAATACTTTTGTGGCGGTATCAGCAATGTGTGACGTCATCTCTCATGATTTATCGTCAACCGCCAATCTGTCTGCGCGTTCTCCTGACTACCGGGATTATATGTAATGAAAGTCTGGGCACCGGTGATCACCATATTATCTCACTTATACAATACATATTTAATATATAAAAATCTAAAATTACTATAAAGACTACATCTTGAGAGCGTGCACACTAGCGCGGCTGTGGGACGACTGCCGCCTCTAAAGTCGCCAGTCATAAGTGCGCCATCAGCTAAACTCATTCGATGACCTATGTCCCTACACTTTTCCCCCGAAAAAAAAATCGAGAAAATTTGAAAAAAAGTTTAAATATAATTTGCTAGAATTCGCTTTTTTTAAAGTGCAAAAAAAAAAACCGTCGCTTAAGGACGGTGGATGAAGGGGTCTGGCTTGGTTGGTGAACTTGGATAATATATAGTTAATACTTGCTGGTTAGTTACATACTCGTAAAACTGTAACTAAATTCAATATTATGAAAAACTAACCAACTTAATTTGACATACTTATCTTTTGCAATATCTCTATACACGCAGGAGCACAGAAACATTGTAAAGGTAAGGTCCAATACTATTTCCCTGCGGCACGCCGCGCTCCGATAGACAAATCTCTATGACGTTTTCCGAGAGAGCCCGCTAGTCCGGGAATATTCCCAAGCAATTCCCAAAGGTAATATAATTTATGTTGTTATATTATACAGGGTTACACGGAAAGGGAATGCTAAGCCGAATAGGGCTCATAGTACTCATCATTATGAACAACATTCAGTATGGGACCGACGGAGTACATGTTGTCGATGTCATTGACAATTTTTCTTTGGAACAGCATTTCTTTTCTCGATTTCATTCGGTCCCATACTGAACATTTACAGTTATGGTTCTGACCTCTACGGCGGCCTGTCCCGTGAGCGCGTGAATAGTCGGCGTATGTTGGCCTGCGGCGCGCACGCGCGTGACGCAGAGCTCCTCCAGGCGCGCCGTGGCGGGCGCGTGGCTCCCGCAGCACAGCTCCCTGCGGGGACACTGATAATGCGTTATGCTCTATGGCACTTTTATACAATCACAGAGCAAACTGATCAAAAATTCACATCTATAGTGCTTGAAACGCCTTTCGTTTTTTATGTCAAGCGCTAGTTGAGAAAAATTGGACCCCGAAAACGGTGGAAAAAATTATAATTGAAAACCCCTTTTCTGAAACAGGAGTTTCAGTTTTAATGGACTAATTTAGACCAAATACAAACAAGAAAACTGCTCATAGTCTGAAGACTGATCGCAGTTGAACTCAAAACAAAAAAAAAAAAAAACATCAGGTGAGCGACTTGCTCGTCTCCTCACCAAGACCCATAAAAAAAACAAATCTAGAGAAAACAGGTATCTTCTACGTAAGCGTGCTCCATCCTAGATGTAATTTAATTTATTTTATAAAAAAAAAAAAACTATTTTTTTTTATTCGTTTGGGGTTTTTTTTTATCTATGCGTAGTAGACGCGGGAGGCATCCATAAATGCATGGAGGCATTCACGTGTTTGCGTTATTTACAGGCGTAAGCTTGGGTATGTAGGTGTTGCCAGCATATTGTTAGGGGTGTAGTAATGGCTACTCACTTGGAGGGCAGCGGTGGCGGTATGTCGATCACCCTCAGCCCAGATTCAGGGTACGTCTCCCCCGGCACTGTCAGGATGGAGTCTTCGCGCGATAGCTGCAGACTGTCTATTATGCGAGTCGAGATCGGGACGTTAGCTTTTATGGAATCTCTGTAGAAGAACAAGATATTTTATCAATCAATCTTAAATTTCAAAGAGGGAGGGTTCAACCCCTCTTTAAAAATGCTGCTTTGGTTACGCTGTAGAGGCCTAAGAGGTCAAAAGCTTCCGAGAAGCGACTAATCTCTATGTATATGAGGTGTTACAGAAAGGTGTGCCAATATTGAAAGGGTATGTACATTATGAACAACTTTTACTATGGGACCAAAACTGAAATGGCGGGAAAAAAAAACCGCTGTTCCATAGAAAAATGTAATAAAAACTCGCGAAAAAATATCAGCTGTTCTATTTCATTGTAATACTCACGCAATGAAATGGAACAGGTGATATTTTTTCGCGATTTTAGTTTTCATCTCATACTAAAAGTTGTTTACGATATTGAATACAACAACCTCCTATTGGCTTAATACCGCTGTTCTGTGTAACCCAACAGCAGAACTTACCTAATCAGTTCTTGAGCTTCCAGCATCTTCTGCTGCGACAATTTCTCTCCGTACACACACAAACTTAAACTCAGTCCTTTATCCGTGACACTGGACCCAATCTGCCCCACCACACTATTCGGCAACACCTCCCTCACCGCTGCATTCAATAAATGAACCCCCGTGTGATTCTGCATTACCTTCAGTCTTTTATCACTATCTATGTTCAATATAACATCACTATTACACTTCAAGTAATTATCGGTGACACTGTTCAGAGAAAAAGTCCCTTTGTGGAAGACAAAGTCACGAATTTTGAAAACACTATCAACTTTTAGAATAACACCGTCCTTGATTTTTATAACCCCCGTGTCTGCGATTTGTCCGCCTTCTTCGCAGTAGAAATTCGTGTCTTTTGTTACTAAGTAATACGTTTCATTTTCGCTTGGATCGGAGAAGTCAATCCATTCGCAGTCTTCATTCAAAATGGCGACTAGTTTCGTTTTTAGCGGCTCAAAAGTTATTTTATTGTCTATGGTTTTGTAAAAGTATTTGTGCCGATCGTTGGTCGGTTTGACGCCGTTTTTTATGAGAGTTTCAATAGCTTTGTTGAATAGTATTCCTCTGTTTGAAGTTTGTTCTTTCAAAGCGGTTTTGTGCCTAGATTTGTGCTGCGTCAGGAGCTTCCAGAAGCCTTCCTTGTCTATGGTCATGTTGTTGAGTTGGGCGACTCGTAGGATGACGTCCTCTTGGAAGCCGTGAGTGTCGTAGAGTTTGAAGACCACTTCGCCTGGGATGACCAATGAGTCGAGCTTCGCCATAGTCTGTGAAAAATAAACGGTCTTATTAAGGATCTAGTTTAAGTCTATCCTAATATCGAACATAATATTCTAAAGAAATTTTTGTTTTGTAATCGCAAACTGATATTATAAATTCGGAAGTAACTCTGTCTGTCGCTTTATCACGGATAAACGGCTGAACGGATCGACCTGAATTTTGTATCAATGTAGCTTAAGGGTCAGAGACGGACTACTACTATTTTTGTAGGTCCACGCGAACGAAGTTGCGGGTAACAACTAGTATGTAATAAACAGTTTTAATATTTATTTGAACTAGTTGTTACCCGCGACTTTGTTCGCGTGGATGAAGAGATAAAGTGGCAGACGTGACGTGACGTGGTAGACAAAGTTACTTTTTAGAGTTCGCTAGATGGCGTTGATCCATTTTTGTGCATTTTTTTGACGTTTTTAATGGACTGACAGTTGTAATGTCAGTCCATTAAAAACGTTCTGAATCGCGCAAGTTTAGTTTTTTCCTAGAGACGAACGTGTTTATTTTTCTATCTCGAAGCTTTATTGGTGTATTTGTATTCTCTTTGCTTGTTCCTTTGAATTATAATATTAGTAAGGATGTTTAAAATTTGATTTTAAATGGGAGACAAATGAGGACGACATTAGGCAGTTAGGTGTGTGATTCACTCCCAATCATAAATCACTCACCCACACAAGAAGTATTCAAAAAAAAAATTTATACTCATTTTATTTCTGGTCATCATAACAGGGAGCATATTAAGGGGGAGGCCTATGTTCAGCAGTGGACGTCTTCTGGCTGATAATGTAATGTAATGTAATAACAGGGAGCACGAATCTATGAAATACAAGCATTATCTTAGTACAGAGATCCGAAGCCCACAGATATTTTTGAGGTCGATGTTGGAAATGAAGACATTTTGTATTTTATTTGTTAGGCCCGAACCATGAAGTCCTTATAGCGACCGCGCAACATATCACCGTGCGTGTATCGTGCAGCCTCGGCGGCTGAACCCAACTATCATATTTTATTTTGCATGGAAAAAGCAGCAAATAATAAAGTAGAAATACAATTAATGGGTACCGAAAGCCTAAACAAGTTCTCACTTATAGACAAGATTAAAATGCCCCGTTACAACACCAACGTGGGCATGAATTAATTAATTTATGGGTATAAAGTATAGGTATATATAAATTATAAAAATAACATCTCAAAATAGAACCAGTTAATAGCTGCCAGTAGTAACCAAACCCAATGGCTGCTAAAATATATAACAAACTACCAGTACAGATAAAAGAGATAGAAGAAGAGTTCAAATTTGCTAAAGCCCTAAAAAGTGTATTACTCGCGAAATCCTACTATACCCTAGACGAATTTTTGAGAGATAAGATAATTATGGAATAGATTGACCCGCTCCGCACGATATTGCCATACCCAATCAGGGTCATTATGATTTACCTATTTAAAATATGCTAGTTAAGATCTGCATGTAATCCACATAATGTTTGCAATAAATGAATTGGGTATTGAATTGAGTAAAAAAAAAATACCCCTTGCTTGGTAAGCATCATAGCAATAAGCCGGACACGGTACGGGGCAAGGTTCTCTCCCCCACCTGTTTGAAGTCCGTGTACCCCTGCGCGAGCCCCGCCAGCTCCACGTCGGCCAGGGCTGCCACCTCGGGGTGCGCGGAGACCAGCTCGCGCCACTTCTTGGCCATCTGCGACCGCAGCCTGGCGTACGAGTGCTCCTCGTGCTCCATCACCGTACGAGCGTGGTATTCCTGTAAATTTAAAAACTATTTTTTATACTATTTTATTCCCCTCAAAATGGCCCTGCAAAATCTTGCAATGATACTCGACAAAATGTATGGAACAGCTGATATGTTTTTCTCGATTTCAGGGTTGGTCCCATAGTAAATGTTGTTCATAATGATGAGTACTATGAGCACTTTTCGGATTAGCATACACTTTCCTTATAACCCTGTATAAATACGAAATTTTGTGTGTTTGTGTTAATTTCAATTTAGTTTTCTTTAGGTTTTTTAATAAGTTTCAATTTGTATTTTCAATGTTTTTAGTTAGAACTATTCATAAATAAATATAAAAAAGATTACTGTATGTATTTTTTAATGTTTGTTATTAGAACAAGATTTATGCTGTGAGAATCGTTATCAACAAAATTGGATTCCATAATGTCACGTCCCAGGGAAGTCTTACCCAGACATGTGATACTGACAGCTGTCACCTGTCAGCAAATAGTGTACATGCAGTTGATTGGTGTCCCACACAGATTACACCCTAGATTTTGCATTCAAGACGTTCGAAACGCACCACACCATCAGTTAATATACACTTATAAAAAAATACTCTGATTGGTTGTTTGTTAGGCGCGAGTAGCCGTAACCTTGAGATAGCCAATGAGAGCGCTCGGCCGCCCTCCCCGCGCCTCACACTGACGTCACTTTTTGTAGGAACAACGAATCTCGTAATGCGGTATCTAGTGTGATCTGTGGTGTTCCATCACCTTCGCGAGGAGTTCGGGGTAGGCGTGGCCGAGCGTGGCGGCCACCTCGGGGTACAGCCGCGCCACCAGGTGCGGGTCCCCGAACACCTCCGACGACAGCTTGAACGACTGGCGCATTATCTGCTTCAGGTTCAGGCTGTAACAAGATAGAACAACTAAACTAGAACAAATAAATAAATATCGGTGGACGTTTCACACACAGCGCCATCTAGCCCCAAACTAAGCAAGCTTGTACTATGGGAACCAGATAATTGTTAAAATACATAAATACTTTTTTTATTTTGTAAATATATTTATAACGGAGCGTGATCTTTTTAGGGAAACCATTTGATGTCGTAATTTAGTATTGTCGATTTATTAATGAGGCGTTTTCCAAAAAAAAAAGAAATCCTTGTTATAAAAGTACCCAATAGATGGCGTTAGATGTACCTTGAGATTTTTCTGTCACTGTCAAGACATGAAAGACAAAAAAATGTACGTGTGCCTTTTTTTTTCTCGTGTTTTTGGCTCGACATGTGTATTTAGACAATTTCAAGTAACGTAACTATGTATTTGACTTCATTTGAAATATTACAGTAGTTGACACTGGCTAAATACACAACGTGTGGAGCCAAAATTTACGATTTAAGAAATAAACATAAAATATTTCGACAGAAATGACAATGACAGGTAAAACGATAGGTCTGTTACGCCATCTAGTAAGTATTTTAGAACTACTTTTTTTTTTTGGAAAACGCCTCATTATTATCATTCAGACGATTTTTGGATGTTTAAAAAAATTTTTACTGGCTGTGGTCGGTTTGCAATATTTAGAGCGGGTAACACCGAATGAGGTTGTCAGTGACACACGTCGCGACGGCGGAAGGCTGGTTTTGTACCAACTCAAGCCGTTATAATAAGTGTTAAATAGAGTAGTTTTTCAAAGCATTTTACCTTTCGGAATGCTTGTTTTTTTTTAGATCATTGTAAAAGTTGAACTATAAGGAATCTAAAAAAAAAAAACACCCGATATTAACGGCCTACTTTGATAAACTTTGTTTTTTTTTTATTTAGTGCCCCTTATTAGTTATGTAGATTAAAAATCTTATTACACACAGTTTTCGCTGACGCTAGGAGCCTAGCGTCACATATAGTGTATATTCAAGTGATTATTATTATTAAAAAGAAAAACAAAATACCCGACTGCAAAATGTAGTCATCCAACGACACCTCACTCGTCATAATCGGTCAAGCCGTTCAGGTAGGAGGCAATATAGGAACATACTTTCATACAACGTGCAACCCAAAAACATAACTTTCTTGGGCAGTCAGGTAAAAACGTGAAACGAAACTGCATCTCCGGAACGGTTACCATTTTAAAATGAAGATATGCCTACAATAGAGAGCCTTTAAATATAAGATTATTCAAAAAAGGCATGCCTTAGGTAGCCCTTGAAATGCACTAATAAAACCCTATTTAATACTTAAACCAATACACGGCCAAACATACTTTAAAAAATCAAATTCAAGTGTATCGCCAGGCGTAACCTTGAGATTTCAAATATGAACGCTTTGACTCAGTCCTCGTAACCCGCGCTTTGGATCGGAAAAAAGATGTATGGGGCGGCACCTGTATCTGGGCCTCACCTAGCGGCCGGGAAGACGCCGTCGGCCAGACAGACGCTGACCATCCTGGCGTGGTCGGCCAGCCTCCTGTACGCACAGTCCAGTCGTGCGTCCTGCGCGTAGCTGCCTCCGTACGGATTTACTCCTTTACTGTACTGAAACATATCAAATACACGTACTAAGAAACTGAATTTACTTACTTACAATTTTGTAGTAGACCAAATATCTTTTAAACGATTGATTCACAATGCCTCCAGTTTGCCACAATGGCTACATTTTCCCACGATGTCTATACTTTGCCACAATGTCTACACTTTGCAACAATGTGTCCTCTATGACAAAGTCTCCAGTTTGCTATAATATCTCACATAGCAACAATGCTACACTTTGCCACAATGTCTACAATTTGAAACAATGTCTCCACTTTGCCAAAATATCTCCACTTTGCCACAACATCTCCACTTTGCCACAACATCTCCACTTTGCCACAACATCTCCACTTTGCCACTATGTCTTCACTTTGCTTCAAGACCATACTATTATTACCTTCTCAATGGCCTTTATGATTGGCAGGAACAAGTCCGTATCATAATTAGAGCGCTTGTTCTGGAGCACAGCTGCCATTCTCTCCAGCCCCAAGCCGGTGTCCACGTGGAGCTTGTGTAGGGGATACACTTTGCCATCTATGTCTCTGTAAAGAGATGCATATACGAGTAGTGGTAGAGTCTTCTGCACAGTCCACCTGAGGAAGTACCACGCCTTTGCCAGTTATTCGACCGCCAAGCAGTAGTGTGAAAACATGTGGAACTGTGTTCCGGATTGAAGGGCAATGTTCCCAGCGTAATTACTGGGCATAAAGAGATTTAACATCTAATATCTCAGGGTGATGAGCGCAGTGCAGTGCCGCTCATGGTTTGAACTGTTGAAGTTCAAAATTCTCGGTGGCACTGAATTGTTAAGGGCAAGCGTGATGCTTAACATCAGGTGAGCGGCTTGCTCGTACCGACATAAAAAACAAAAAAAATTACTAGCAGCACCGCTTTTGCAAAAAACTAGTTTTTATTTTATTTTATAGTATCCCCTGTAGCCTAAACGGTTTGACCGATTTTGATGAGCGGAAGGCGCAGCTTAAGTAGGACTCCCACGATATTGTGCAAGCGCCGGCAACCGGATGCAAATAGTATATTGTCGTTCACTGTGGCGCTTTAAGGGTTAGGCCTTTGTTTAAGTGGAGGTCATCTGGCTGATGATGATGATGAGATCTATTCTGTTAATAAGTATTTTTAATCTTGAATGATACCTGTTGCAGTTTATAAACACGATGTTCCATATCTCGGTCAGGGATCCATCGGGATTCACGTAGTGTATTTCAGTGCAGGGGCCGCACGGGCCAGTCGCCCCCATCTCCCAAAAGTTCTCCTTAGCGCCGAACGATTTCAGCCGGCTTGCTGGGACCCTACAAACATGATAACTAGTAATTCGTGCCAAACTGATTGCCTTCTGGCGTAGTGGATATGGCCCAATCACCTTTCGAGGGTAGGCCGATATCCCAGTAGTGGGATGTTTAAAAAAAAAGGCTGTAGCAGTCAGAGATTTCACATCTATGAGCGCAGTACGTTGCCCAGGATGCATTTGAGCTGTTGAAGTTCAAAATTCTTTGTGAGAGTGAACTTTTATGGTCTGTGACACTTACCACCAGGCGAGCAAAATGCTCGTCTTGTCACTTGTCAAAAAAATATGTAGTTGCCAATGTTTTTTTTCTGCAGATTACGAAAATATTTTAACACTAGCTGCGCCCCGCGGTTTAACCCGCTATTCTACAGAAACCAAATATTTATCCGGAATAAAAAGTATCCTCTATGTTAATCCAGGGCTTAAGTTATCTCCATACCACATTTCGTTCAAATCCGTTCAGCTTTTACAGAGTTGGACGGGAACCGACACACATACTTACACACAAACTTTCGCATTTATAATATTAAGTGCGATTTTAATAGCTGTAGGTTCCCTTACCCAATATCTTTCCAAATGTCCCGTGACTCCCTATCCTCCTGGAGCCCCATCACGGCGTCTCCAGCGAAGTAAGTCACAACCAGGTTGTCAGGCTTCAGTCGATACGGACCTAGGAGCAGGTCCCACGCCATTTGGCATGCTTCTTTCTGGAATACGAAAGATTTAAGCGTACCAATATATCTATAACTAGCTGCGCCCTGCGGTCTCACCCGCTATACAAAAGGAACAGTTTACTTTTTCGGGATAAAAAGTAAGTAGACCAAATTTCATCCAAATCCGTTCAGCCGTTACAGAGTTGAACGGGAACAAACACACTTACATACAAACATTCGCATTTATAATGTTAGTGTGATTTGCAAAACTTGTTAGGTTCTCAATAGATGGCGTTGAAAACATTTTGGAAACATATTTTTTAGATGACATACTGCAATCAAATTTGAACTAAATCTTAAATAGCGGACATTATCAAAGGCTTTTATAGCCGTTTGGACATTTGCTGACTAAATACGTAAGCGCCATCTATTTTTAAGCAGAATTTTCGGGATACGCTTTTTTGTATGAGATGGTTATTCTTCTCGTGTAGATTTTCTTTGCTCGAAACTAATATACATTTGTGTATTTCATTATTAAATAAATATGAGCTGTCCATTTCTCTGGCTCGCCAAAGGCCACTTCTTGAAACTTCCATAATAATGTAATAGGTAAATGCAAATGCAAATATATTATTTTTTTCACTCAGCGCCATCTAGCCCCAAACTAAGCAAGCTTGTACTATGGAAACCAGACAGGGGCGTAGCTACCGCCGTATCAGCCGTAACAATTATACGGGACCCCCGGGCTATAGGGGCCCCGAACGTTGTTTCTTTGAAAACAGTGACCCTTCATTTGGGCCCCCCAACAAATTTTGATACGGGGCCCTTCTATGGCAAGCTACGCCACTGGAACCAGATAACTTATATAAAACATAAATACTTTTTTGTTTTGTAAGTACATACATAGAATACATAGAAACAGCCAGACAAAGAACAAACATCCATGTTCATCACACAAATGTCTATCCTGGGTGGGAATCGAGCCCACAACTCAGAAGGTGGAAATGCTCTCACTGAGCAACAAGGCTAGTCATTTAATAGGTACCTTATAATAATCTCCAAAGGACCAATTGCCCAGCATCTCGAAGAATGTGTGATGAGTGCCGTCGGTCCCGACCACGTCCAGGTCGTTGTGCTTGCCGCCCACTCGGATGCACTTCTGCGAGTTGACAGCTCGGGGACACGGGGGCTCCACAGTACCCAGAAATACGCCTTTGAACTGCAAGAGAGTATTACAATGTTGAAAGCATACATCAGTGGTTGTTTCTTTACATATTACTTTCTCTTTTTACCCGACTGCTCAAGAAGGAGGATAATGTTTTTGAGGTTATGTAAGTATTTAAGTGTTAGTTTCTATTCAACTCTGTAACGGCTGAACAGATTTGGATGAAATTTGTTATGGATCTAGAGCTTGTTGTTGTTGTCAGGCGAGTTGATGGTCAAATGCAGACATACAAGTGTTAAAAAAAAAAACTATTTATCCTGTAAAAATATAAATTTTCTGTAGAAAAGCGGGTGGCACCGCGGGGCGCAACAAGTATAAGTATATTTCTATATTATCTCCTGTAGCAAATGGCTTGACCGATTTGGACGAGTGAGGTGTTGTTATATTCCTGTTTATGTTCGGACTCCAGAGTGATAAAGGCTAACATTTTGATGCCGAAAATTTGGTTTTTCTTTTAATAATTTTACTCTTTAAAACTACAGATGCAACACTACCACAGAATAAGTAATAGAAGAAGAACAGCAGACTCACTCCGAGAGGAGAAAGTAAGCACAGCCACGATAAATGCCGACAGGTGCTAGAAGGTGGGAGTAATCAACCTGTCACTGTCACACACTCTAGGTTAGAAGTAAAAGCAGCCCGGATTCAAAGCTCTAACTAACATATTATGAATTAAAATATGTAGAATGATATTTAAATAAAAAAACATTCATAAATATCAACTTTATTAGTAGCATTATGTCTCTGGTTTCTGTTAATGGTGTACACTTATTTCGACAAGTTCATGTTAATTTTATAGTTTTAAGCACTAAATAAATCATTTTATTACAACAAATTTAAATCATTTACATACAATGAATTTCTGAGGATGAATGAGGACAAATAACAGTCTCAGTTTCACAATAAACAGAGGTAATTGTGTCAAAGACCTTGACAATTGTGAGCTTAAAGTGAAGACAATTGCCATATTATGAGACAATTAGCATATTAAGCAGTTTTAAATATATTTAAAAAACAGTGAACACAAAGCGTATATGCATATGCATTTTGTTTTAATAAAACGGGAATACTCACTTAAATTGAGTCGGTTATTCCGACTACAGTTTCGATCACATTCGGTGACCTTTATCAAGGAATGCTAGGCGTGACACGCGCGCACAAGGCAAGACGAGGTAAATAAATAAAATCGAAAATAAAATAATACCCCAAAAAAAATGCCTATATAAATAATACCTATTGTATGTAACCATGTAATTTTTATTTATTAAAATTAGATTATGACACTAATTTAAGCTAATAACTTTGCCCTTCAATATTTAACAGATAGATACAAAGTTATAGTTGCATGGACAAAGAGCCAAAGCTGATGCAATGCAAACTCACTAGCTAAGGCAAGAAAAAAATAGAAACAGAATTTACTAAGTATCCAAACAGAAAAAGAACAGCAAAATTGATGGAATAAAAGGATAGTTTGCAAAGACACAAAAGGATTCTCGTCATCATCATCAGCCTGAAAACATCCACTGCTGAACATAGGCTTGACAACGATCCACTTGCATCCACCAGTTGCCAGCGACTTTCACAATGGTGTAGGTCCACCTAGTGCGAGGCCTGATAACGCAGCGTCTTCTGGTTTGTGTTCGCCACTCAAGAACCTTTCTTTCCCAATGGTTATTGGACCTTCGAGTGATCTGGCCTGACCATTGCCACTTCAGCTTGCAAACTGTGAAAGCTATATTGGTGACTTTCGTTTTTCATTCACATAGGCATTGTATCCATAAAAAATAATTAGCGACAGAAGGGGAAATGCACAAAACAGCTCAAGCGGGTCACCAATGCAAGTATTATCACCCCAAATTTGAATAAACTGTTCAGAAAGATACTAAGTTTCTTAAACACTAATACATAACCATGGCTGCCTTTTGGTATCAAATACATCTTGACCTGGATCTTACCTTGAGTTTAGGTAAGCAACTACATAAAAAACACAAAATTTATCAAAAAATGTATCTCTCAGTATGTTAATTGATGGAATTTGGCAAACTTCTTGCTAAATTTCCTGTTCCGCTCCATCTCAACATCTGTATTTCAATATTTTTATAAAGTACTTAATTAAGACTACCCCGTGTTTTCTCGTTTTAAGTGAATATATTGTTTGAAAATAATTTCATCAATTAGGCAAGAAATATATGAAGGTGAATTATTATTGATGATACTTTTTTTAAGTACAGGGATAGTGGAAACTTGTCTTAAGCTGTGAGACACTGTAGTAAAAAACTTACCTGGTTCATTCCTGCATTCACAAATGGCACCGACGGGTCGCACAGTGGGATGACAGAGCTGGATTTGACATGTTTGTGGCCATGGCTTTCCTTGAAATACTCTATAAACGTACTCCTGATGGAGCTACTTGAGGACTTTAGGCGTATCCAGGGGTTTTTGTAAAGTACTCCGGTCCGAACCGGTATTCGCAACATCTTGACTTCGCTTGGCAGGCTACCCGCTCAAGATATATTCAGAACCGTATTGTGATTACTATTGTTGTAAAAGTTAACGAAGAAAGTAACCGTATTGCGTTAATTTTAGTAAATAATTTAAAACACTTCAGCGAGGAAAATAATAAGAAAGCCGCAACAATCATTCACTTCACCTCAAACCTCAAATCAAATAATAATAATAATTTCTAAAAATAAAATAAAACAAACTGACGTCTCTAATTATTTTTTTTTGTTTATTCGCCCATTTTGGGCAGGCTAAAGCCTTTAAGGCCATGCCGCCTCTTCTTACGTATTTAACAGACAAAGAGTGTCTACACATGGCCTGACCTGACATCGTGCGATAGAGATGGCTATATATTAGTTTAGTTTAGAAAGGTAAAAGGTATAACTTTAATAGTTTGTTTCTTTTGCTCCCGTTAAATTCAAGTCTAGCTGTCCCTTTCCCTCGGTGTCAGGTCAGGCCATGTAGCGAGGCTTAGGGTGACTACACATGGCCTGACCTGACATCGTGTGGAAGGGACAACTAGATTTGATTTTCACGGTAGAAAAAGAAACAAACTATTTAGGTTATAACTTCTCCCTGTCGCTCCCCAGAAACTCATTCATAGGTAAATTATCTCGAAAGGGTTTTTCTTTCCATTCCTTTTCCGTTCCGTCCATTCCGTTTCATTCAGCTTTTGAAAATGTAACTTCATTAGTTTGTTTTTGTGCTCCTGTGAAATTCAAGTCTAGCTGACCCTTTCGCACGATGTCTGGTCGAGTCTTCACTGGCTTGACACTACACAAGACACCACAATGACATGTAGTTAAATAGAAATCAGTGGTGATAATACAATGCCAAAAAAAGCTAGAAACAAAAACTTTCAAAAAGATGTGTAATTGACATTGACTACTTTATGTTATTTGGCATTGACTTTGACGTTAGTTTTGTGCGATTGCGACTGGCTTTGCTCAACTCAAGTTGCTTTTACTTCGAAAAATAAATATTCGAAAAAATACGGAATATAATAAGTAGGTCGCTAATTAATAGTAATTCATAAAAACACGTGTTCTTACGGTACAGGTCCTGTAATGTAATACCGGCGAAATTCAAAGCTTTTTGCGTGTTTGACCGACAGGAGTCTAGGGACACGTAAGTGTTTATAAGTTTTTATTCGATGAGCGAGTTGTGACCGAAGATGCGACGGTTTGAAGTGTTTATATTATGCCTATGCGTGGTCCTTTCCACCTCCGAGCTGGTCGGACCAGATCCTCGTAAAGAAAAGGAAAAAAATAACGAAGAAGAAGATACACAAGAAGTTGAGCACAGGAACAAAGTGGACCCTAAATACTTGAAGGAGCTAGAAGAAGCTGTAAACCAAGAGCTTAGTGAAGCTATGAATGAAGAACTGTTGACTTTCAAAGACTATGCAGATGCTGTGAGGAGTACTAAAGATATGAAAGGTGGGTTTTCCTTTGCTCTTTCTGCATACTTAACACAACATTTACGGCTTCACTGGCATAGTTAAATAAAACAACCTATTCCACCACTTTAAGGGCTGATTTTCGAAATATCCTGTGACATGCCTTTTGTTATTTTTTATGCTTAGTACACAAACCGAGTTTAATTGGCTTATCATGATAGTTTTTGTTTTTCAAACTTTGGGTCCAGTTTACCCCTTTAAGTTTGGAATTTTGCAAAATCTGTTCTTATTGTTCACCTATACCATAGGTTCTCAACCTTATTTTGAGCAGCTTATTTTGTCTCTTTTATATTATTTTTTTCTAGAGCCCCCAATTTTTTTACCATCTGTCACAAATCTGAAACAGCTATTGCCATGATTATATTTAAACATATAGTTGACTGAGTGAGCAAAGGGAACTAAGTCAACTATACTTTGGCAAAAGTAGCAAAAATTGCTTTTGTTTTATTTCACTTGCAATTTATATGCATGCATGCATGTATGTATGTATGTTCAGGTCAAATTTTGCACTTGTTCAATTGAGTTGAAATTTTGTATGCCTGTCTAGTTCCGATGACAATACAATATTATGAGAGCGAGCTGATCTGATGATGGAGATGGAAGGTGGAATACGGAGCTCCTCAGTAACTAGCAGTAGATTTATGGAGTTTGGACTCATTTTGATCAGCTTACAGTACCAATGACAGATTTTATAAAAGCTTGTCTGGGAAAAAAAAACACAAAAACTTATACTTAAACTAACTTTATTGAGAAAATGTTATGGAAGCATGTTTCTCCTCTTAGCTATACTAGACAATACCCAAAAAACATATAGCTAAATATAAGATCTCTACATAACATAATATGGGGTTCATGGAATCGAAAAACCACATATTTTTCAGTATAGCTTCTTAACTATATTGGTAAATCTGGCAATCAACCTCTCATTTTGCAGAAAATCAATTAAAGCAAATGGAGTTTACACTAAAGCTGCTGAAGTCAAATCTAATGAAGAGCTCAAAGCTGAGCTATCAAGACCTCAAGATGACAGAAGAGGCTGCAAACCATGAGGTATCTAGTTTCAATTAAGTAACAACTTATTTTAAGAGTTGACCGTGTTGCGGCCCACTTGCTGATTTCAAGCACACGTTGTTCGAAGTGGTGAGGTCACTGATCATACCTTAGATTCTGCATTCAGGACGCTCGAAGCGCACCGTGCATTGGTCTAAATACATTTATAAGAAATTAATCCTATTGGCTGATTGTTTGGCGCGAGTAGGCGTAACCTTGAGATTGCCAATGAGAACGCTTGGTCGCACTCCCCGCGACCCGCGCCGCGCCTCAAACTTTGGTGACTTTTTGTAGGAACAACGAAACTCGTAATGTGTTATCTAGTGTGAGCCGTGGGTGAGGTTAACCGCTCGAAGCGCGCGTTATTTGAAGTGGTAAGGTTAAACGCTCGAAGCGCGCTAACGGAATCGCGCGAAATTCTTGAATGGGCAGTGTAATGGTCTGTCGCTAAAGTGTGGCTCACCTAAATAGAGAGAAGATTCACAAATAATTTACATGATAATTCAGTGCGCAGTTTCTTTTAGGTCTATTTAAAAATTCAAAACATAATTCGGCCCCACAATTAAAAAAAATAATTGTTGCCGTACTTCCAACGCGCGACACTACTTTCAAATTGTTAATACATTTTATTTCGTTTTCAGAAACTAGAGGAGGAAAACCCGCAAGACCTGCTGGACACTCTGCCTCCTCTGCCTGAGGATAAGGAGGAAGAACTTACTCCTGAACTTAAAGAAGGTAAGATAAAAGACCCGTTTTGTTTTTAAATTAATAATTTTTTTTGGATCATCATCGTCATCATCAACCATAAGACGTCCGATGCTGAACACAGAATGATGTGAGCGGATGTGAGTGGCACGTTGTCGGTCGGTGTGGCGCTCTAAGGGGGAGGCCTATGTTTAGCAGTGGACGTCTTATGGCTGATGATGATTCCTGTTTTATTAAAACATAATGAGTTGGGCCTGGTTTGTGGCACAAAACTCTATGTATTTTTTGTTTATTTTTCACTTTATAATTAATTTTTCCATGTTTTTTGCTACAAATAAACTATTGTCTATTGTCTAATATATAATATATAAACTCTTTCAGCCAAAGAATTATACGACGAAGCTATAAAGAAGCTACACAGACGGACCCCTGATCTGCAGAACACGATCCTGCAAGTGAAGGCGGCGGCCGACGCGGGCTACATCCCGGCGAAGATCAAGCTAGCCTGGTCGCATATCTTCGGGGAAGGAGTGGAGCTGGACGTCGACAAAGCTAAGGACATATTCGAAAAACTAGCCGAGGATGGAAATGCAGATGCTCACGCTGTAAGATTGAACTCTATTTACTTGACAATAACGTTGAACTGCTGGCCTAGCACGGCCTATGTTGTCCACCATATTTATCCCGCGAGAAGTATCCATATTCTAGCTTTGTCACGTTGACGCGAAGACTAAACGGGTGGACATAACTTTATCCCTGCAGGTAAAATATATACCTTGATATTTAAGGAATATTTCTGGCGATTTTCTACGTTGAGGTGCAACGTTTCACTCAGGGCGGCAAATTTAAATTCTCTTGGGTTTTTTGTCGATTACAGCTTAATTACTCATCGTAGGTTAATGAAAACGAATTTTGCGACAATAAATAGGTCGTATCAGGAAATTACGGCTAAAATGATCACCTAGATAATATTGGTTTAGCTACAAACCTCAATAAGCTGATTTTTATCTTGGTTATTGGTTTAGTGAGAAGTGTACTTGTACTAGCTTTCACCTTGATTTTTTGCTTGGTGTAATTTCTTGATACAACCTATGCATTAGCGCAAAATTCATTTTCATGAACCCACGATGAGTAATTAAGTAGTAATTGACAAAAAACGCAAGAAAATGTGAATATGCCGCGCTGAGCGAAACGTTGCACCTTAAATTGAATCGATACTTAAATCTTTTCTCTAGTTCCTTTATAATTCTAGCTCCTACTTAGCTACTTTTAGTACTAGGCTACTTTTTTTGTTATTGGTCCACGCGAACGAAGTCGCGGGTATACAGTATTTGTCTAGCTTATAAGGATACGATACGAGGGGGCTGACATAATCGTGCAAATCTAAAAGTCCCTAAAAAATAAAAATCCGATCCGTTCCGCTTCAATGGAAACGCACCCTTAAGTCCATCTCGAAAATCCATCCTCCATCCATCAAGTACCCGAAATCCATCTAAGTGCCGTGCCTAACGAGTGGCAAGTGGCACGTCACGTAGATGGGTGTCGGGCTTCAGAGATGACTCGTCCGTGTCAGGGCATGGGGTTCCTGCACGCGTCCGGCATCGCGGTCCCCGTGTCGCAGGCCAGGGCGCTGGTGCACTACACGCTGGGCGCGCTCGGCGACAGCTCCTACGCGCAGATGGCGCTCGGGTACAGGCACTGGGCCGGCGTCACCGTGCCCAGCTCCTGTCCCAAGGCGCTCGACCTGTACATGAAGGTGGCCGCTAAAGGTGAGGAATGATGTAACATGGCTGCCTACTTTTTATTGCCTCTTAAAAAAGCTGGCTTTAAGGTGATGGTAAAAGCAAAAACACGAAAACAAGGTGTTTTTAGAAACATTTCTGGCGAAAAATATAGCATGTGGAGCGTCGATATTTATACATCCTATTACACATATCTTGTAGTTATTATTGCGGGCTCCAAGTACTTGCTGTCGGTTATAGCTAGCACCAGTGAACACCCACAACTATTTCAACTACTTTGATGTACCAAGATCTAGCAAAGCGTTTTTTATGGGTGTTTCACATTCGCTTAGTAGCAAACTCGGACTAGTTGTTCTTATAGTGCGTACCTTTTCTGTACAGGTCTATTTGTTTCGAACAGTGATCAACATAACGATTTTTTAAACAAAAACTATTTGCGCCTACAAAAACGTCGCTCTTCACGAACGTATTGTGCTCGCAAAATACGATCAGGCAATAGGTGTATTGTATTTGTATGCCTGTGAGAGCGACGTTGCCATTCCGTCCCGTCCGCGGGTCGCGCTTTGCGGCGTTGCGTTCGTGGATGAGCATGCCTGCACTTTTCAGCGCCCGTGCGGTATAGTCACAGATGATCTGTGGGTATAGTATAGGCATGGATTTGGATTTTAATGAAAAAATATATCACTTTATAAAGGCACATCAGCTAATGTTATAATATTCAAAAATCAATCATAGTTTATAATAAATCAAAAATAAACAAATTTTTCACATTTATAATATTAGTTGAAGTGTGATCAAAATTAACTTGTATGTTTTTTCTTCATTAACATTAAGCTCGCGTACTAAATTTTGGTTCAATAAAAAAAAATTGTTCTCTTCTGAAGAGATGAGTCTCTGGTCATAAAATATTCTGTAATGAAAACATTGAAACAACTCACTGCAGTGTTGTTCCAAGTCGATTTTGGGGCTGCCGTATCTACACTTCAAAATTGCCGTATTTGGGACAAAATCAAAAAAAATTGCCGTATGTTCTAATTTTTCATTAATTTGTATTCAAGATTATGATTCTTAGCTTTTATTTACTGGTCTCCATGTATATTTTGAATTGTGGTTAGAAGTTATGTCTCACTTTCACTTGGAAATGGTATCTCTTCTTCTCTTATCTTCCGCAGTGTCGACATTTTCACCCTTGAATTTTCTATTTTTTCTGATCAATGTATCACTAATCGTAACACCTTCTCTAAGCTCAGTGAAGCGATGTAAATACAAATCACTTAATAGTCCAACATCTCAATATTGTCGTATTCATAGAGGGCGTTTTTCAACGGGGAATTCCGGGTGCTCGGTGCGTTACGTTACACGAAAAATTAGTAATGGCAGTTTTTTTAACTCTTTCGTGGATTGCCGTATATTTCATACAAATATTATACGGCTTTGGAAGTGCTGCCGTATGCCGTGTATTTGAAGCGTAGCGTGCCTAAAAACCGTATAATATGGCAATTGCTGTATGGAGAACAACACTGCAACTCAGTAGGTATCTTCTGAGACGCCGGACCGGCCGCGCGCCATCTAGCCGCATAGAAGCGCTAGTTCGATAGTAGGGCAGCGCGCCGCCCGTAGATGGCGCTCGTGCGGCTCCTAAATGCCCAATTTAATTTTGAACTACCCTGCGCCTTAAATAGAGCCGACAAGAAAAAATACATTTAAAATGAGAACAAAAAATAGAAGTTACCTGTGCCAAATTTCAACTACATGTTTTCCCGACTGCCCAAAAAGGAGGGTAATGTTTTTGGGGCGTATGTAAGTATGTTTGTGTGTTTTTATATGTCGTCCTGTAGCAGAAACGGTTTGGCCGATTTTGACGAGTTAGGTGTCGTTGGATTTCAATAGAGAACATTCGAACTCAAGAGTGTCCTATTCCAGTGGCCTCGGAAGTGACGTTTAGCGGCGGGCCGGCGGTAGTGCGCACGCGGCTCGCGGACGAGGCGGAGGGCGGCGCGGGAGGAACCCTGGACACCGACCTCATCGAATACTACCAGCTGCTGGCGGAGAAGGGTGATGTGCAGGCCCAGGTACGCTACCCTGAGATACTCCCTCTCTAGTAAGAAACGTTGGACGTAAGCACTTATTACACTAGATTCCTCACTCAGAACCATAGCACACCAACGCATCGGTCTAAATAAACCTATGAAAATAACTCTCATTGGTCGATTTCTAGGTGCGAGTAGGTGTAACATTGAGATGGTAATCGAGAACGCTTGGTCACAGTGCCGCAGTGTCAGGTTTTATTTTCTAAAAAAGAGAGAAAAAAAATATTTTACAACATTAGAGTTGAATTAGAATTAGATTATGACTGAGACTTGTTTTAATCGTGAAATATTATAATTCTTGACACTAGCTAAATACACTTGTGTGGCCAAATATAACAGAGAAATAAAGTAATGTATGTCGTCAGGTGGGCCTCGGGCAGCTGCACTTCCAGGGCGGGCGCGGCGTCACGCTGGACATGAACAAGGCGCTGCATTACTTTTCGCAAGCCGCCAAGACGGGAAACGCTGTCGCTAACGCTTTCTTGGGAAAGGTATGTACTACACTATCTGACCAATAACTTATTTCGTGAAAAAACGTTTTGTTTTAGCTGGACAGCTAAAACAAAACGTTTTTTCCTCTTTTCTAGTGTTGCTGTGCCCGACTGGGTCCGTATCAAACTTTGTACTAAAATGTTAATTTTTGACCACCTTGTATGAAGCAATAAACTATCTGAATCTGAATCGAACAATAAATTAAAATAATAAATACATAGCAGTTGCGTAATTATTTGAATAAAAATGATCATTATCAGTCTTACTAATAAAGTTTTAATCACTGTGTACAGTGTACACACATTGCATAACACGAAAGCTGACCAATTGAAATATTTATTATTAATAAATTACATAAATATTGTATATAGTTGGTATAAAAAATAGCCTATGTCCGTCCCCTACCCTGAATGCAAAAATTCAGGTCGATCCGTTCAGCCGTTTAGCTGTGAAACGCCACAAACTCCCAGACAGACAGAGAGACAGTTACTTTCGCATGTATAATATTTATTTTATTTTAGTTGGATAACCACTAGCCTTCATACAAATAGATTTAAATACTAGGATAATAAAAAAAAAATGCTTTTACACGTGTTGTTGTAAAAATATTTTTATAAAAATGAAATTTAGTATTATGTAATTAACATTTAACCGGAAACCGGATTAACCGGAAGACGCAGCGTAGGTAGGCCTCCCACTAGGTGGACCGACGACATTGTGAAAGTCGCGGGCAACCGGTGGATGCAAGTGGCCCGTTGTCGGTCGGTGTGGCGCTCTAAGGGGGAGGCCTATGTTCAGCAGTGGACGTCTTATGGCTGATGATGATGATGATGATGATGAATTAACATTTATTGTAAATGAATAATTTTTATTATAATTTTATTTTTTTATTGTAATCTAAGTTTTTAAGTTGACATGTAAATAGTACTTACGCAATAAAAAATAAAAAAAAAGAACACCTAGGCCAACGGAGGCTATCGCTTGTAAAACAAACATGGTGGTAGTGCGCAAAAATACCAAATTAAAATCTACAAAAAAAAAAAAACAATATGAAGGCGAGTGCCTAATTAAACAGAAATAAAGATAAATTTTAAAGGAAATACAGTGGCTATTATTGATTGAGTCCATGGTAATTATGAAAGATGATGATAAAGCCATACGATATCATAAGAAAACAAATAACGATAAATGAAACAATTTATCGCAATATCATTAATAATATTAGTGTGATGTCTTTTGTATTCGTCCCAGATATATTTGGAAGGCGGTGACGGCATCAAGGCCGACAACGAGACGGCGCTGCGTTACTTCAGGAAGGCCACCGAGCTCAACAACCCCGTCGGCCAGAGCGGCCTCGGCCTCATGTACTTGCAGGTGACACTCACGGGGCTTCGTTTACAGAGGTGCATTAGCACCTGGCCCCGGGTTCGATTCCCGGCCGGGCAGATGTTAAAATGATGAATTTAAATATTTACATTAGCTGTTCGTTTTTCGTGTCTTTCCCCACTAGGATTCCCTGTGTCACTCGTAGCTACTATGAGTGTACTTGGTTACAAAATTGTATAAACATCGGATCAACGGTGCTCAAACCTGCCTAAGGACTCTGGGACCTGCGCTTCGCTCGGGCAACAAAATAAATAATCTAGTGTCCTTTCAGGGGCGCGGAGTCCCTAAAGACACGACCGCGGCGTTCAAGCACTTCACAATGGCGGCCAACCAGGGCTGGGTCGACGGACAACTGCACCTCGGGTTCATGTACTTTGGTCAGTACGGTTCACTTTTTTTTTACCCGTTTGCTCAAGAAGGGTTGTAGGGATGTAAATATGTTTGTGTGTACTTCCTGCAAGCGTGCTACATCTTCGGTCACATCGTCGCTTTCCAAGCAAGCTGAAGTGGCAATGGGCAGGCCATATCTCTCGAGGAACTGATAACCGGTGGGGGAGAAAGGTTCTTGGGTGGCGAACACGAACCGGAAGATGCAGCGTAGGTAGGCCTTCCACTAGGTGGACGCAAGTGTGGGTGGATGCAAGTGGCCCGTTGTCGGACGGTGTGGCGCTCTAAGGGGGAGGTTTATTTTCAGCAGTAGACGTCTTATGGTTGATGATGATGATGAAGACTTATTTTGTCGTTGTGAAATTGAGCATTAGTACAATTTACCTATGGTAAAAGTATTTGTCTGCAGGCGGCATAGGGGTCCGGCGGGACTTCAAGCAAGCCAACAAGTACTTCTCGCTGGCGTCGCAGACGGGGCACGTGCTGGCGCTGTACCACCTGGCGCACATGCACGCGCAGGGGCTCGGGGTGCTGCGCTCCTGCACCACCGCCGTGGAGGTACACGCCACTACCGACCTAAACACACACGAGATGAATAACCATCTCATACAAAAAAGTGTACCCCGAAAAATCTGCGCTTACGTATTTACCCCCGAATACTGAAACGTTCGTTAACTTTGGCAACAGATTAATTCTAATGCCTTTGTCTAGCACTAAGCAAATGACAAAGGCAGCAATAGACTTAAGGTGATGGGAAAGGCAAAAACACGAAAACAAGGTGTTTTTAGAAACATTTCTGGCGAAAAATATAGCATGTGGAGCGTCGATATTTATACATCCTATTACACATATCTTGTAGTTATTATTGCCGACTCCAAGTACTTGCTGTCGGTTATAGCTAGCACCAGTGAACACCCACAACTATTTCAACTACTTTGATGTACCAAGATCTAGCAAAGCGTTTTTTATGGGTGTTTCACATTCGCTTAGTAGCAAACTCGGACTAGTTGTTCTTATAGTGCGTACCTTTTCTGTACAGGTCTATTTGTATTGAACAGTGATCAACATAACGATTTTTTAAACAAAAACTATTTGCGCCTACAAAAACGTCGCTCTTCACGAACGTATTGTGCTCGCAAAATACGATCAGGCAATAGGTATTGTATTTGTATGCCTGTGAGAGCGAGGTTGCCATTCCGCCCCGCCCGCGGCACGCGCTTTGCGGCGTTGCCAGATCTCACACGTTCGTGGATGAGCATGCCTGAGCACTTTTCAGCGCCCGTGCGGTATAGTCACAGATGATCTGTGGGTATAGTATAGGCAGATACCTAAGCTCAAGCCGTTTGGTTTGATTATCGAGTGTATTCTAGTGGTTTAGTATCGAGTATTAGTATCATAAAATAAATATGGGAAATAAGAGTGGGCGGAAACCAATACCATCAAAGTTGTTTCTAAAACGTCAATCACGCATTGCAAATGCTAAATTAATGTTTTTTTGTTCGTCATCGTTGCATGCCTTAACCGTTCATAAACAGTTCTTTATTTTTTTAGTAAACAAACCGAGTTTCTTTGGATTTTAATGAAACAATATATCACTTTATAAAGGCACATCAGCTAATGTTATAATATTCAAAAATCAATCATAGTTTATAATAAATCAAAAATAAACAAATTTTTCACATTTATAATATTAGTTGAAGTGTGATCAAAATTAACTTGTATGTTTTTTCTTCATTAACATTAAGCTCGCGTACTAAATTTTGGTTCAATAAAAAAAATGTTGTTCTCTTCTGAAGAGATGAGTCTCTGGTCATAAAATATTCTGTAATGAAAACATTGAAACAACTCACTGCAGTGTTGTTCCAAGTCGATTTTGGGGCTGCCGTATCTACACTCCAAAATTGCCGTATTTGGGACAAAATCAAAAAAAAATTGCCGTATGTTCTAATTTTTCATTAATTTGTATTCAAGATTATGATTCTTAGCTTTTATTTACTGGTCTCCATGTATATTTTGAATTGTGGTTAGAAGTTATGTCTCACTTTCACTTGGAAATGGTATCTCTTCTTCTCTTATCTTCCGCAGTGTCGACATTTTCACCCTTGAATTTTCTATTTTTTCTGATCAATGTATCACTAATCGTAACACCTTCTCTAAGCTCAGTGAAGCGATGTAAATACAAATCACTTAATAGTCCAACATCTCAATATTGTCGTATTCATAGAGGGCGTTTTTCAACGGGGAATTCCGGGTGCTCGGTGCGTTACGTTACACGAAAAATTAGTAATGGCAGTTTTTTTAACTCTTTCGTGGATTGCCGTATATTTCATACTAATATTATACGGCTTTGGAAGTGCTGCCGTATGCCGTGTATTTGAAGCGTAGCGTGCCTAAAAACCGTATAATATGGCAATTGCTGTATGGAGAACAACACTGCAACTCAGTAGGTATCTTCTGAGACGCCGGACCGGCCGCGCGCCATCTAGCCGCATAGAAGCGCTAGTTCGATAGTAGGGCAGCGCGCCGCCCGTAGATGGCGCTCGTGCGGCGCCTAAATGCCCAATTTAATTTTGCACTACCCTGCGCCTTAATCTGTCGTCAAAGTTAACAAACGTTTCAGTATTCGGGGGTAAGTCTACTGCAGTCTTTGTCATTTGCTTAGTGCCAGACGAAGGCAGCATTAGAATTAATCTGTCGTCAAAGTTAACAAACGTTTCAGTATCCCGAGGCGAGTATGTTTGTTCCCGTTCAACTCTGTAACGGCTTAACCGTTTTAAATGAAATTTGGTATAGAGGTGGCTTACCTCCTGGATTAACACATTCTTTCCCCGGAAAATATTCGGTTTCTATAGAATAGTGGGTGTGTGTACGGTGAGTGCGGTTTAAAATGCGCTCACAGAGCAAACACCACAAACACTACTAACGATCGGTTTAAATTGTTAGTACGCTCACAGTGCGCCAACAAATTAAACCGATCATGAGCGTGCTCATGTCAGATAGTATCATTTTTCAGGTTATCGGCCTGTGTCTCATAATTTGATGGCCACAGTTTCATCTCTGTCTTCACAGAAGACTGTGGCCTGCATTAAATCCATTTTTTTCTATAAAAAACAGAGAACAATTTGAATTTGACATTAGCGCACACCGTGCACTACCTCATTCTTGTGAGCACCGTGAGCACGCTATAATGTCGTCACGTGGCTGACAGGAGCCTGTAAACAATGATTTGCACGCTGACAGTGCACATGGTAACTATGTGCGCATGTTAACCCGCACTCGGTATCGTGACCCGTGGCCCGTGACCCGTGACCCGCGCCCCCAGCTGTTCAAGAGCGTGTGCGAGCGCGGCGCGTGGGCGGCGCGGCTGATGGCGGCGCACGCGGCGTGGCGCGCGCGCGACTCGGACTCCGCGTGGCTGCAGTACCGCGCGCTGGCCGAGCGCGGGTACGAGGTCGCGCAGACCAACGCCGCCTACCTGCTCGACATCGGTGAGTCACGGTGACGCCCCCAGTCTATACTCAGGGGGTCGAAGAAAAGTCGTCGAAAGAACTTGTGAACAAGAAGTACTTGTTTTTTTTTTTTTTTTTTTTTTAATAACTCCACGGACTCCGAGGTCCATGCCCTTTGTCTACTTTTACATTTTTTGTTAACTATTACTGATAATATAAGACTAACACTTGTGTTATTTCGACTGTTAATGTATAAATTTTAATTCATTAAGTGTTCGTGATGTTCATTAAGTCGTGGTAGCTCAGTGGGAGAACGCTCGCGTCACATTCGTGAGGTAGCGGGTTCGAACCCGGGTGGGCCCGTGCCAATGGGTTCTTTGGAACTTAAGTACGGATATACCACTGGCTTTACGGTGAAGGAAAACATCGTGAGGAAACCTGCATATTTCCGGAGAAGAAATTCGATGGCGTATGTGAATCCGCCAACCCGCACTGGGCCAGCGTGGTGGATATGGCCTAATCACCCCTTCGAGGGTAGGCTGATATCCCAACAGTGGGATGTTTAAAGGCTGATATAGAGAGAGATAGAAGTGTTCGTGAACGTGCACGAGTGTTGGTGAATAGTATAATGTTGTCAATTGTGACTCTTCGTGTTGTTTCCAAAACTCCATAGAAACCTCTATGTATAATAAAATATGTATTAAGACATAATAACCATACACAGCATAGAGAAAAAAACAATATATAAAATACACGAGCGAAATAGCTGCGCCCAGTAATGTGGACCTTCAACTTAAAGTCCGAAGTGAAAAATGGTTTTATAAAGGAAAACAAGGCAGATACTAATTTAAGGTGCAACGTTTCGCTCAGGGCGCGTAATTCAAATTTTCTTGCGTTTTATGTCAATTACAGCTTAATTACTCATCGTAGGTTCATGAAAACTAATTTTGCGATAATAAATAGACTGTTTCAAGAAATTACACCAACCGAAAATTCAAGTTGAAAGGTAGTATAAGTGCATTTCCCACTAAACCAAAAACCAAGATCAAAATCAGCTTATTGAAATTTGTAGCTAAACCAATGCTATCTAGGTAATCATTTTACCCGTAATTTCTTAAAACAACTTATTAATTGGCGCAAAATAGGTTTCGATAAATCCACTATGAGTAATTAAGCTGTAATTGACAAAAAAACGCAAGAAAATTTGAATTTCGCGCGATGAGTGAAACGATGCACCTTAACACAAAAAAAAACACCGGTTTTGTAGTATATTACAGTATTTTGTGTATTTATTTTTAATCTATTATCATCCTTGAAACCGTAGTATTACGTAGTGAGGGTAGGCCGACTACCCTCATTAATATACTACAGGTTTCAAAGAGGATAATACATTAATCAAGTACCGTATTACCAGGTGAAGTCCGCATATTCCCCGAGAGCGAGCGCTACCGGCGGGCGCTCCAGCTGTGGTCCCGCGCGGCCGCGCAGGGGTGCTCCGCGGCGCGAGTCAAGCTCGGGGACTACCACTACTACGGGCACGGGACGCCGGTCGACCTGGAGGCCGCCGCGCATCACTACAGGTCAGTGACCCGCACTACTAGGTCAGTGACCCCGCGGCGCGAGTCAAGCTCGGGGATTACCCCTTACTAGACCTTGTTATTCATAATATTACTCGTAACTTTTGTGACTTTAAAGCTTAAGGTATTTTTTTTTTTCTTTTACATTTTTGGTAATAGTCGATTCATCATCATCATTATCAGCCAGGAGACATTTACTGTCAAACAAAGGTCTCCCCTTAAAGGGAAAGAGAGATAAGATAAACTTTTATTGTAAATAACTGTGGTCAAAGGTTTTTAAATAATAAAATAAGTATTAACGGGAATAATATTTAAAAAAATTACCTACATAACTAGCTAGGCACTAAGATTAGAGATAAGAATAACACGTTTATGAACTTTGTGTCTATTGTCCGCATAGATCACACCCTAGATTCTGCGTTCAGGACGCTCGAAGCGCACCACGCATCAGTCTAAATACACTGATAAGAAATGACTCTGATTGGTTGATTGTTAGCGTGTAGGCGTAACCTTGAGATAACCAATGAGAACGCTCGGTCGCACTCCCCGCGACCCGCGCCGCGCCTCACAGTGACGTGACTTTTTGTAGGAACGAGTCTCGTAATGCGGTATCTAGTGGGATCTGTTATTGTCCGTAAAAAAGTTCAAGATAGTAACAAAGTGTATGAGTTTTTTGGCGGGAACGTGAAGAAATCATGTCGCGTCATTATATTATTTTCCATTACTTGTGTTATTTCGAGTGTTAATGTGTAAAAACTAAGAATTTTTACCCGTTAAGTGTTCGTGAACGTGCACGAGTGTTGATGAATGGTATAATGTCGTGAAACGTGAATTTTCGTGTTGTTTCCAAAACTCCATAGAAGGCTCTAGTAAAGTTTTCACCACTTTACTGGGGCATGACTAGGACTTGACCGTGACTTGCTTTGCTCGACTTTGACAGTGACTATGACTTGTTTGATTATATCTAACTAAACTTGAGAATAAATATGTATACTTGACACTGGCAAATGCATAAAACGTGCGACGCCAAAATCCTCATAGGAGGAAAAAAAAAAAAAAAAACAAAGTGTATTGCCGTGTGCAGGATAGCGTCCGAGGTCCTGCACAACGCTCAGGCGACGTTCAACCTCGGGTACATGCACGAGCGCGGGCTCGGGCTCGCGCGCGACCTGCACCTCGCCAAGCGGTGCTACGACCTGGCCGCGGACACGTCGCCGGACGCGCGCCTGCCGGCCGCGCTCGCGCTGGCCCGGCTCAACGCCAACACCGCGCTGGAGTCCGTCGCGCTCGTGAGTACACAACACAACCTCGGAACCATCCTCTCGTGCTTCCACTAACACAACCTCGGAACCATCCTCTCGTGCTTACACTAACACAACCTCGGAACCATCCTCTCGTGCTTACACTAACACAGCCTCGGAACCATCCTCTCGTGCTTCCACTAACACAACCTCGGAACCATCCTCTCGTGCTTACACTAACACAGCCTCGGAACCATCCTCTCGTGCTTACACTAACACAACCTCGGAACCATCCTCTCATGCTTACACTAACACAACCTCGGAACCATCCTCTCGTGCTTACACTAACACAACCTCGGAACCATCCTCTCGTGCTTACACTAACACAACCTCGGAACCATCCTCTCGTGCTTACACTAACACAACCTCGGAACCATCCTCTCGTGCTTACACTAACACAACCTCGGAACCATCCTCTCGTGCTTCCACTAACACAACCTCGGAACCATCCTCTCGTGCTTACACTAACACAACCTCGGAACCATCCTCTCGTGCTTACACTAACACAACCTCGGAACCATCCTCTCGTGCTTACACTAACACAACCTCGGAACCATCCTCTCGTGCTTACACTAACACAACCTCGGAACCATCCTCTCGTGCTTACACTAACACAGCCTCGGAACCATCCTCTCGTGCTTACACTAACACAACCTCGGAACCATCCTCTCGTGCTTACACTAACACAGCCTCGGAACCATCCTCTCGTGCTTACACTAACACAACCTCGGAACCATCCTCTCGTGCTTACACTAACACAGCCTCGGAACCATCCTCTCGTGCTTCCACTAACACAACCTCGGAACCATCCTCTCGTGCTTACACTAACACAGCCTCGGAACCATCCTCTCGTGCTTCCACTAACACAACCTCGGAACCATCCTCTCGTGCTTACACTAACACAACCTCGGAACCATCCTCTCGTGAGTCTTACACCAACCTCTTCTTACTAAACTAAACCAATCTGACAGGATCAAAATTATCAGCGTCTCTTTTCTTTTTAATATGAGTGAAAGAGATGACAATAATTTTTGAGCTGCCACATTTGGTTTAGTTTAGAAATTGGTACAGACTCGACGTCACTGTGTTTAAAATCGATCGAGCGAAGCAAAACCAAAAAATGCAAAATGCTATGCAAAAATTCATGTCGATCCGTTCAGCGGTTTAGCCGTGATAACGCGACAAATACAGTGCAGATATTTAAATGTATCGTTCAACCATCTTTCCGGTCAGGAATTGAACCTTGGACCTTTTGCTTATAAAGCAGATGCACTACCAACTAAGCTAGTAGTTTCATATTTTAAGTTCGATTAAAAAGATTGTTAGGATACGAAAGATGTACACAGTTCGGGGCGAACTACTAGTATTGTTTATCGTTTTAAATCTACCGAACCTCACTCGTCGTATAATTCAGTCCATCTTCCAGAGTCCGCTCGCGCTGATATTCCTCACCGGGGACTCGAACCTGCTCTCCAACTGGGACCTCTACCTGATCACTGCGCTGCTCGCGGCTCTGGGGCTGGTGCTGTTCATGAGGCGCCCACAGCACTGATGGAACGAGATACGGATATGTGTGATACGAATCAACCTACAGACAAATTTTTTTTAATCCGATTGAGTAAACTGACAGATCGAATTGTCACTTTTTTTTGACCGGCCTGGATACCGTGTCCTTTTGGCCGTCACTTGAATGTCAGAATCCTAGATTAGCACAACACTAAATTCTATCTCTCTGGCTTCATTTTATATTATCTTTGGTTAAATGTTACTTGACGAAACAATGTTACCAACCTTCAACACGTACTGATGATCTAGTTCAGGTTTTATCGTTGACATGTACAGTTTAAAAAAAAAACCGACTGCTGTATGTAGCCTATGACTATGACAATCCGGACGTAAATAGGAATGTAACGGCACCTTGACCGTGAATTTAAATAATTTATATATAATATGGATTAATGAAATAGTTCACTGAACATATATGAACTAAATATAATTAACACATCGCTATTTTTATTTCACGATAAATGATTGATTTCACGCAGCCCGCGTAATGTCATTTTACTCTGTTTAATTATTATTTTTAGATTTATGAGGTTCAAGCCACATTCACAAATTTCTATGTATTTACCAAAGACATAAAGGGGTAGACACCTAATCAGCAAATCAAACTATCTTGAAATAAAGTACACCAGATTGACGTACCTGTCAAATCAAATTAAGAGCTCCATACAGTTGTCATTCTCATCTCATACTGATAAAATCTCATAATAATGAGACAAAAAATGGTAAACTATACAAAAATATCATGCCAAAATTACAAGGATTCACAGGAGTCAAAGAACACCACTGCCACATCCATCTTTAAGTCCTGAAATATACTTTAATAGGATATAAAATTATTGAATAATGTAAACAGAATAGTCGCTATGACAACGTTTAGGGATGTCAATCGAATTTCGGTTAGTCCAAAAATCGATTATTAAATGAAAAATATTTTTTTGATATATCATGATTGAGGATTGTTTCTTGTACTGTATAGAAGACCGGCGACGGTCATTGACGCAGCCCTTTGATAATTTTATTCGTCGATTAGCAACTGACAATCACTTCAATCGGATTAAAACACGATTATTTGGCTGCATCATCATTATCAGCAAAATAAGACATCCACTGCTGGACAAAGGCATCCCCTTAGAAAGGTACGATCAAACACGTAAATATTGAGAAAGCTCCATCGCCTCTAGTTTTTTTTTAAGAGTCTGAACGATAAGGGATTCACGTGGAATTTATTTGACTATATACTTGATCCAAAAATAATCAACGGTTTAATCGAAGTTTGTTTTTTTTTGTCCGATTGAAGAATCTAATACGAGATCGGTTCGAATCGGTTCGTATACGATTTTTTTCTGCAAGAATTGACATCCCTAAGACAAAATGAACTGTAGTATTGCCAGATATTTTTGTAATTTCCCAACTTTGTTTAGGTTTCCTAGAGACTCAGATATATGTAGCTAAACTTTTGATAAAAATAGTTCGGCAAAGTAGAGATGAATATTGGCGGGAACCTATTAAGGTTTCCACCAATATTAATTTGCTTATAATACATAATTTTCATAATTTTGCCTAAAAAACGTGTCGGCGCATAATTATCAACAACAAATAGAAATGTTTCACCAATCCCTATCCAACAACTTAACTTAAAACCCTACGGAAGCCTACAATGAGCGTGTCACGATATGAAACAATTGTATTGCAATTTTATTAGAAATAAAATTTTATACCTTCCTAAGAATGTAATAATGTAAATTTGTCTAGTGTGGTTGTGGGTTTTTGGGTCTGCAAGTAATATGCACATTCTCTTAGGTTTTCACCGTCACATGCGTGTTACTTGAGGTTGCAGAATAGTCAGGCAGTTTCAAAAAAGATAAATCCGCTAATAAGCGAAAGTTGCGTATGCGTTTATTTGCAAATTTAGAGGATTCCATTTCCATCGTAATAAATTGAAAATAAAAACTTAACATTATTTAACTTAACAATAATGTGGATGATAAAAAAAAAGTATTAGAGCCTATTTAAGAACCACTGTGATACAACCTAAATCACTCCAATCAAAATTTATTTACCCGACCAAATAGGGTAATCACTTTTTAATGGAAAGCCTCAAATGTCATGACAAAAAAGACTGTCAAAAATTATAAGCCATTTCAAAATCGTATTTGTATGGAGACTATCCTTCTGGACCTTATTTATAAGGAGAATTCTGTGGTATTTACGATAAATAAGTATTTATGTATTCTATCAGTTATCTGCTGTTATTTTCCCATAGTACAAGCTTGCTTAGTTTAGGCCTAGATGGGTAACTGTGTGAGTAACGTCGACCGATATCAGACGGGGAGCGGACGCAACCGTTATCCACCAAAGCAATTTCAACCTTAGCGTCCTTATAATACGATGCAAACATCGAGAAGTTACGCCTGACGTCATAAGACGTGAGACACGGACGCGACTTTTTATTCTTTGTATCGTATTATAAAGACGTTAAGGTTGAAATTGCTTCGTTGGATGACGGTTGCGTCTACGCCGCGTCAGATGAGTGTGGCTTTCGCCTAAATCGAAGAAAGTCTAATATGAATAGAAAGTTTAAGTCCGTTCCAAATTTTTATTTTCAATACTCGCTTCCTCGCTCGCACAATCAAAAATTTAATAACATAAACTGTGTAACTAAAACCCTGTGATATAACGTAGGGGTCATTATAATCATCATTAAGATTTCTTTTTATTAAAGGACCGAATCCTGAAAACACGAAAAAAAAACAAGTTGTTCCGTGGAAAAAGTTCATTAACTCTCGACAAAATGTATGGAAGAGCATTTTTTTTTGCGATTTCATGTCCTTTGCTTTAGTAAAAGTTATACTTATATATCACGGTTTTGACAATATACCTGTGACATTTACATCCCTGAGACATTTATCAGGGTTTTTAAAACTCCCTCGGTTTTTAAAGCTTGTTTTTGTAGTTTAGTTATTCTTCACAATTTTTTTATGGTTTACAATATAGGCGTTTGACCACAACTTACATGCTGTTACGTGAAGTTGTGGTCGAAGATGGTTAAACACACTAAAATGGCTGTGTTTGTGTTCAGGTCGATTCTCTCAAGCTCGCTTTATCAAACCAGCTTGAGCGAGTCGACGTGAACACAAATTGACTTTGTTAGTAGGATTTTTGGGGTTGGCAACATTTATAGATTTTTTCTTTCTTCTGATTTTACATCACGGAGCGGTGGCTGCCATTTCTGCACCTTGTTATTAGTAAAAATAACAAATAAAGTTAACATTTTTGCCATCAAAAGTGTGTTTTCATGTAGCTATGATCGTTCGATCCGGATCTAAAATTAACTTTATTGCAACGTTGCAAGAGGATTTATTTAATTGACATTTCGGAGTCTTGTGTGATTGTATTCTGTAATTAAATCCAAAATCAGTATGGATTGTCTAAAGCAGTCCGAGGATTACCCTCTAGATTCCCCACTCAGGACGATGGAAGCGCACCAAGCGTCGGTCGAAATACTAGTACAAAAATTCACTCTCATTGGTTCTTCACACTCTTTGTCTCTACCATCCCGACTGTAAACAGAGACGGAAGTGTGTAGATCACGAATCGAAACCTTTCCGACTGGGTTATTTACACTCTCCGACCTCTGCTTCATCGTCAAATGACTTCCGACTGGGTTCAGAATACAAGGCCTAGTATTATTAATGGTTTTTAACGTGAAAACGTTTTTAAAAAGGCTCCCATACGTGTCCCGCCAGAGTTAGGGGTGAAACGCTTTTGCGATTCAAAAGCGATCCATCGCTAACTCTGGCAACACCTTTTGAAAACGTTTTCACGTTAAAACGCACGGTAGTGTAGCGATACTACCCACACCGCTTTTTTTGCTAGGTAGCAGCTTCGTGTACAAATGTTCTGAAATAAATTTCCTCAAAGTTCTTGTAGTGTCAATATCCATTATTTATTACACAGTGCGCCTGGATAAGAATTTTGGCATGTCATGTGTTATTTCGTGTCTATCTCAGACGTGCCGTATTTTTGGCTGACACTGTGTGCGTTGTTAGTGATAATAATAACTCATGTCTTGTGTAAATATTTCATAAATAGATTTTATAGTGTTGAAATTGTTGTTTTATTTTAACACTTTGACCGCCACGGCATAAATGCATTGCCGTACCTTTTTCAGTTTATAAAATAGATGGCAAAGAAGCTTCTGGCGTCTTAATGGAGGGTGGTCATCGCCGCCGAAAAAAAATGTTTTATGGATACAGCAGACAAGCTCGGTGGTCTCAACTCGAGCCATTTGTCAGCATTTCTAACTATGAAATTCAATTTTTCAACGTATTATATTCAGAGTCATTACGGCATCGCCTCGGATCGGGACGGGACAAGCAGTTGCAGTGTGAAGTTTCATAAAAAGAATAGGTACTGAACGGCTCGAGTTGGGATGTGTGCACCCTTAGGCTGCATTTCCACTGAAGCGGAGCCGACCTGTGAAAAATGTAGGTATCCACTGGAGCAGAGACGAGCGGGGTTGTACAGCGGAGACGCTGGTGTCCGCTTTACAACCCCGCTTGCGATTTGGGCGGAGCATGACCCGATACATGATGTATCGTCATAGTGAAACCTGCTCCGCTCCGCTATACTGAGCTACTCCGCTCGCCATATATATATATTTTTTATTCTCGTTTTAGCCCATTGTTTGGAGCGGAGACGAGACGTGCATTTCAACCAATGTGATTTTTGATTCCTGCACGACTCCGCTCATCTCAGCGTCAGTGGAAACGCACCCTTAGAACAACGTATTCTAATCCACTGACCGAGTAATCTAATGAAACTCAATTAAGTACAAACAAATTTATTATGGAAAAACCCATGTTATAAAACTAACACGATTGTTCATTGAAAGCTCTTCCGTTCACTTACTATCACATGTTCATCTTTTCAAGTTGCTCAATTTTCTTGGAGATGTCGTCTGCTGAGAACGCATAATCCACCAATTTCTCTTGCTTTATGTCCTCGGAGTCACAGTTGGTTCTCTGCAACAAAAGTAGCTTTTTTAAATGGGTTTTTGTTTTTATAATATTTTTGTCATGTTATTTTCCAAAATTATAGACAAACTAACTGCGCCCCGCGGTATCACGCGAGTGAAAAATCCCGTAGGAACCGTACATTTTCTCCGGATAAAAAGTAGCCCTCCGGCTCTTAAACTATAGCCATCTCTGTTGTGCGTGAAAAAAGGAACAAACACTTTCGCATTTATAATACTAGTAGGGATAACAATAAAAGGATACTTTTCGCACTCTTTGGCGAAACGTGGTTGCTAGGTTACAATGAGCTGTAAACAGAATGCAGCGGAGCCGAACAGTGGCGGATTTACACATTTTCCTACTATAGGCTGTTCAATTTTTGCCGCCCTTAGCTCAACAATTGGCGTTGCCTTTATTATTGTTTATTTTATTTTTAAGTTCGAATATGATGATGATTCGGTCCAGGGGTTTTGAAGATATAGGGGTCGCCAGGTCTGAGTTCGCCGCGAACTATTAGTGTTAGGTTTATTTGAGTTGCTACAAAGGTAATAAAAAAACGGTCTTCGAAATTTGCCGCCCCTAAATTCTGCCGCCCTAGGCTCAAGCCTACTCAGCCTGCTGGTGAATCCGCCACTGGAGCCGAATTCAAAGCCCCATTTTGAAGGTAAAAAATATTGCCTGTAATTTTGTACTTTTTTAATAGATTTTTTATCTGCTTTTTTTTAAAATTTCCTGTTGTTTGATGTGTCTCACCCAAAACATGGCGTATTCCGGCGACACGGCCTGCAGGTACGCGATCTTGTCCTCCATCTCCTTCAGCCTCCTGTAGATGTCCTTCGGGACGGGGCCTATGTTGAGGAACTTCTCGATGTTGAGGACTCGTTCGGCGATCGAAGACGGTAGCCCGGAGGTGTCCGCCTGGTTGATGGACGGGAAGCTCTGCACGGTCTGCGGGCCCCACTCGTTGTCGACTTTATGGACTGGGAATAAGACGGTAATCCTAACTATTCAGAGGAATATAGCCGCAGTCGTATCACGACCAATACTGCCGTGCTAAGAAGAAAAGGCACATCTAATTTTTTTTTCAAAATTGAAATTTATATTCTAATGATTAGAATATGTATTTAACTCAATTTTGAAAAATTAGATGTGCCTTTCTTATTAGCACGGCAGAATAAAGCTTCGAGGTATAAAAATGAATACGATCGTCTCGAGGAAAAAGCTTCACTTGGCCGATTCAGGATCATCAGTCTAATCAGACCATTCAAAAAATCAAAAAATGGATCAACGCCATCTAGCGAACTATAGGAAGTAACTTTGTCTCTCTGCCTGGATGTTTGTCGCATTATCGCAGCTAAACGACTGAACGAATCTTGATAAAATTTGATGAGTTACTGTATATCACAAAGACGAAAATTAGGATACTTTTCTATATCCACGCAAACGAAGTCACGGGTAACAACTAGTTACTTATAATACACTTAGCAGTAGTGTGTGGATAAGTGGTGTACAAGAAGAGATGCCTATGCCCAGGACAGGGCGATTACGGGACTAAAATGATGATGTATAACCATTACACAAAAAGATTTAACATTTAATGTCTGTGTGATGAGCGCAATGCGTTGCCGCGCATGCTTATGAACTATTCAACTTCAAAAATCTTCATTCTTTCAATTTACCTTTCAAATGACCCTTCGAGCCGCTCCTTCTTACGAACTCTGTTCTCACTCTCGCGCAAGTCTCAGCATCTTCCGTCTCGTTCTCACCCCTGCTGGGTATGAAGTCGTGAATGTTGCTCATGTTCACTTGTTCTCTTTTCTTTTCTATGAAGTTCTGTATCCTCTTTTTTAGTTCTTCGCTGGACACGTTGATTTGGATCAGGCTTCTGTCGATCGGTATTTCCGGTTCCGTTTTCGTGATTTCGCCTGTGAAATGACGGTAGATTTTTTTTATAATTAGTAGTTAGGAATTATTACGTACTAGCTGCGCCCCGCGGTTTCACCAACTATTCTACAGGAATGGTTAAAATTTTCGGGATAAAAAGTAGCGTTTGTTAATCCAGGGGATAAGCTACCTCCACACCAAATTTCATCCAAATCCGTTCAGCCGTTACAGAGAACACACTTACACACAAACTTTCGCATTTATAATATTAGAGTGATATTAGAGAATTATGTATAGTGATAAGGATCTTTTGCAGTCGGCCTGAAGTACATCAATTTTGCTAGTTATTTGACAGACAAGCAGTATTGTGCAAATATTACTGTGTTCCGGATTGAATGGCAATGTTTTCATCTACATTACTGGACATAAAAAGATTTAGGGGTGAGCAGACGAAGGACTTTTTCTCCACCGGACAGAAATGACCGTTTCGTAATGTTTGAAATGTCCGACAATCTGTTGGATTACTATAATTTCTATCGGCCACTGTTCTTCGTCTGCCCAGCGCCTTTAGCATCTAATATCTACGAGCGCGCAGTGCATTGCCGCGCATGGTTTAGAACTTCAAAATCGCTTTGCCTTTTTAGGGTTCCCTAGTACTACAAACTAAAAGGAACCTTATAAGTTCGTCATGTCCGTCTTTCTGTCTGAATCCTTTACTGCCTTATAACTTCAAAAGTTATAAACTTACATGCATGAAATTTTGCATAACAAGACCTACAGTTTAGAAAAAAAAAATAGTTTAAAAATACTTAATCTATTCTCTAATACATGTAAAGAGGTGGTAAAAAAAAATCGTTGAATAGGTCTCATAAAGATAACAATTTGCAAAGAATAAAAATATCGTAATTTCATTTTTATGGGGTGGCACTCGTAAACTGGAGATTTTAAAAAAAATTGCCTGTCCCCCACATGTGGGGTATCATTGATTGTGTGATGATCAGTGATGTTATGTAACATCTCCAAAGAAAGCTTGTTCAGAGAAGACACTCAGGTTGTGTTCATGTTTTGTTAGTGACCTCTACATAAGACTTTGATATCTCAAGATAATTTAACATCTTTGTGGTTCAATTCAAATGTAGAAAAAAATATAAACAGCCCAAACTTCTATCAAAACTTCTATCAGGAAATTGATACGATTTAAGTATAATACTTAAAGCTAGTACAAAATATGACTTTTCTATGATACAACAAACACTTTTTGGATATTCACACACTTAAAAATGTGTAAAGTGCGAGCGACTTAGCTAGCTGTCGCGTGGCTACGTTTGTCCCGTTACATCAGCCATGGCGGTCAAAAGCAGAATTATTGGCATACAAATCTTTGTTCTGGTGCAACAAAATAATCATCTTAATTATATTAGTACACTAGCTGATGCCCGCGACTTCGTACGCGATGCAAACTCGGCCTTCAGCTTCGCTACTCTTGTTTTAATAGTTATTCTACTATTCGGGACGGAGACAAATGCAACTAATCAAAACCCATGACAATCGGTCAAGCCGTTCTCGAGTTATAATAATATAATTAATATAAGCACGAACACACCCGACTTTGTTATATATATTAAGATATATTTCATATATTTGCAGTTTGCAGATCTTTTTCGATCAGGGACCCTATTCCTGTGCGCTCGAGATTATCTCGGTCACTGTCTCTCTAATTTAGAATTTAATGGGAGTGAGAGTGACCGAGATAATCTCGAGCGCACAGGAATAGGGTCCCAGGCCTTTTCTTCATTATTACAATATTTTCCCTATCAGAGGGCAAATAACAGACTTGTTAATAGCAACATATTTAATAAAACAATTAAAACAAATACATAAAAAAAATACAACCACCTTGATATGACACGCTAGGTACGTACATACGTTTACATTAATATGGGTTATTAAAAAAAAATTAAACACTAGTTAAATGTATGTGTAAATATAATTTCGGGCGAAGCCTCGAGTAAAACTTAACGTATATATATAAATGTAATTCACATTTAACTACTTAATATTATATAAAACAATATTTTATTTATTTTCATTTTATGTATAAAAAATTGTCTTTCAATATTGCACCATACCTTGGGTTATATATCACATCTCTTTATCGTTCACAACTTTCCTTTTATTAGAAACTACCTGCGCCCCGCAGTTTCACCCGCTTTTCTACAGAAGCAGAATATTTTTCCGCCATAAAAAGTAACATGTGTTAATCCAGGGTGTAAGCTACATCCGTAACAAAAATTTGATTCGTATCGGTTCAGCAGAACGGGAACAAACACACTTGCATACTTACACACAAACTTGCGCATATATAATATTAGTGCTACTACATAACACAGTTATAATTATAATGTATATAGTTTTTGCTTATTAAGATTAAGTTTTTTTTTGAGTTGTACTTAGGTAGAGATAAGTTTGATCTAAGTACAGACTGTGCTTAGAAAACAACAGTACGTATATAACACGTCAATTTTCATAAAATCACGTAAGTGCGGCGAGAATAATAAAAACTAAATAATTATTGACTGGAAGACCAGTGGGCTTATCCCGTAACTCTGAAAGCGATAGCGATAACGCGCGAGCGGGACCGCGCATAGTGCGACTAAGTTGTTCTAAGGCTGCCCCGTTGGCTCAGTTGGTAGTGAACCTACGTCCTGTGCTTGGGGGCGTGGGTTCGATTCCCATCTAGGACAAACATTTATGTGATGAATATTTGTGTTTGTTCTAAGTCTGGGTGTTAATATCTATATAAGTATGTATTTAAAAAATATCTATGTACGTATATCAGTCTCTGGCAGCCATATTACAAGGTTGGCTTAGTTTGGGGTCAGATGACCGTGTGTGCAATAATGTCCCAGATATTTATTTATTTATTTAAGTTGATGCGAGCGGGATGGCATGCTCTCGCAATCAGAATCACGAACGTTTCAAAGTTAGAGGATAAGCCCGCAATTAAATACAATCTATGCGCTATGCATTTATAATACAGCACTATTCAAAATAAAGGAACTATCACAAGATTCTGAAGAAATAAAAAACTAAGTAGTAATTTCATAAACTGTACCATTTTTTACAACGAAAACATTAAATTCGTTTCACAATTACAGAAACCGACTAACAAAACATGAACATGCTGGGATTAAAAAAAGGTTTTAAAAAAAAACAGAATGCTACAAACAAAGAGACGCTTTGTATGGCGCCCCTTACACAGTCAATCCTGCTAGTTATCCCAGATCTCGATCAAACCATCAAGCCAGATTGATTGACTTTGTACCGGGCACAGAATAAATAGGGTTGTAATATTTTCTTTGATAACACGGAAAAAAACACTTTTTTTTTCTCTATTTCAGGGTTGGTCCCATAGCAAAAGTTGTTCATAATGATGAGTACTATAAGCCCTTTTCCGACGGTTGTCGATGGGCGACATTACAGACTACCTTGTTCGTAAATATGCAATAAATTTTAATTTTACCATCTTCAATGTTTTACAAAGGGATTTTAACGTTGATTTTTATTTTGAAAAAGGAAAAAGAAAAAATAAAGTTTTTACCCGACTGCCCCAGAAGAAGGGTAATGTTTTTGGGTATGTAAGTATGATTGTGTGCCTACAGTACCTCCTGCAGCCTAAACGGCTTGACCGATTTCGACGATAGAAGTGTCGTTGGGTTTCTCTGTAAATCCGGAGTGACATAGATCACATTTTGCAGTGAAGTTTATTTTTTTCTCTTAATAATTGCACTTGTTCCGAGTTCCTTCTCCATTGCCAAAATAGAAAATAAGAAAATTGCTTTAAAAAATTCGCAACGTTATTCCAAAAAGATAAGCCTGTTTTTTTTTAAATACCACAAAATGTGTGAAAGAGATAGTTTTGACAGAAACCGGGACCTTAAACGGCCCATCCTAACTCTGTCTATCTGTCTCTCTGTCTGGGAGTTTGTGGCGTTATCACAGCTAAACGGCTGAACGGATCGAGCTAATTTTTGCATAGAGGGTAGGAGATGGATCTAGGCTACTTTTTTTTTATTTGTCTATGCGAACGAGGTCGCGGTTAACAGCTAGTAGCCTATAATACCTTTTGCCCGCCAACCCTATGCTTACTACTCCACGCACATTCGACATTCTCCTTCCAAATAGCCGCGTCCGTTTCGTAGACTTCCTTCTTCCATATCGGCACGCTGGCCTTCAGCTTGTCGATGCAGTGGGAGACGGAGGCGAGGGAGTCCCCGCGGTGGGGGCTGCTCACCGCGATCACCACCGACGCCTCGCGGCACGGCACGTTGCCCAGCCTGGTACGAATTATACTGGATTGTAGTACAGAGCTAAAGAGATACGTGACGCACTGTGCGTTTTTCCCAGTTTAACAGGAAATAGGTTTCTTAGGGTGTCTACACATGGCCTGACCTGACATCGTGTGAAAGAGATGGCTATATATAAGTTTCTGGGGGAGTGAAAGGGAGAAGCTATAACCTTAATAGTTTGTTTCTTTTGCTCCCGTGAAATTCAAATCTAGCTGTCCCATTCACACGGTGTCAGGTCAGGCCACGTAGCGAGGCCTTTAGAATGTGTGAGAGATAGATAGTGTTTTCGCTTTTTTGTTTTATAATTTGGCTCCACACATTGTGTGATTAGCCAGTGTCAACTTTTGTAATATTTTATGTACTGTAGTGGAAATTTTACTGGATGCTTATACGGAGTTTTTTTTACAAGGCAAAAAAGCACGATTCACCATTTTATACGATTTCCCTAAACTGCGCATGTTACGGAACAGTGTCAAATATTTCACAATTAAAATAAGTCTCAATCATAGTTTGAATCAAGCAAAGTAAGTCACGGTCAAGTCCAAGTCATGCCCCAGTAAAGTTGTGGAGACTTTACTAGAGGTCTCTATGGAGTTTTGGAAACAACACGAAGAGTCACGTTTCACAACATTATACTATTCACCAACACTCGTGCACATTCACATGAACACTAAATGGCCAAAAATCCACCATTTTTACACAATAACACTCGAAATAACAAAATAATTTTGGAAAATAATGCAATGACGCGACATGACTTCTTCACGTTCCCGTAAAAACTCCCAAGCCTTTACATGTTATTGACCGAGCGAAGCGAAGGTCTCAGAGTTTACTGGGACAAATCGGCGTTTGTGTGTATATTTGTCCGATGATAACTTGCGAACCGTTGATCCGATCTTCATGAAATTTTGTAGGCAAGTAGTTCCCTTCAATACAATTTTTAAGTTCGAATATGAGCTGAATCAGTCCAGGGGTTGTGAAGATATAGGGGTCGCGAGGTCTCAGTTCGCCGCAAACTACTAGTAATACTTATGATATACAGATACAATATTATAAAGTTTTTTTGAAATACACACTCTACCTACATAAACACGCAAACAAGCGATTGAGATACCCGTGGCACGACTATATAGCCCTTAAATGTAGGACTGGCAAATATAACAATTGTTTAATGTGTATCTGTTCTATTTCAGAATTTCAAAAAGAGGTATTTAGTGTTTGTGTTTAGGTTTTTTATAGCATTTATGTTTTTATATTAATATATTATTATTATTATATTATCATTGTCAAATACCTAAATTTAAGAAACAAAATAAATGCGTGAAATTTTGGTAACTAGTAGTTCGCGGCGAAATGAGACCTCGCGACCCCTGTATTTTCACAACCCCTGGACCGATTCAGCTCATATTCGAACTTAAAAATTATATTGAAATGTACAACTTGCTTACAAAATTTCATGAAGTTCGGATCAACGGTTCGCAAGTTATCATCGGACAAATATACACACAAACATACATACAAATGCCGATTTGTCCCAGTAAACTCTGAGACCTTCGCTTCGCTCGGTCAATAACCGTATAATTTAGTTGACATTGCATGTATTTTATATTCTGGACTAATTTCTTTGATATTTAAAATTGTTGACATAACTACATTATTGTATTATTGTATTGTACATTAATTCCTGTAAAAATTGATGAAATTTAATAAATAAATATTATTTCTGCCGTGTTGGTTCTCATTAGCGTAGATGGTGCTTTTGGCGTATTCCGGACCGCGCTCAAAGTTATTTCGTCATTCAAACTGATAAATGGCTACTTGAGCTTATTGACTCCGAGATATTGCGTCAGACGTTGTTGTCATGTCTTTTTATCAACGTGTGACCCTGATTTGTTTTTTATTGCTGTATGCATCTCCTCATATATCAAATAAAATGCACCGTCGCCGCCATTTTGACACAATACACGCTTCTCGCATCCGCAATCAACATTTTAAATTACTGCGATACTTATTATTTTATCTTTCATGTTTTAAATAAATAAAAACTTGTTTATATCAACATGATAATTGGTTTAAGTTAAATTAAATGTTATTAAATTATTATTATTTCAAAAAATGTTATGCAATATCACTCTTAGTTAATTAATACCATCCCATTTTTCCAAAGCGTTTGTTTTTCTTAAGGAATTTTCGATCATGGACTTAAGCCATATCAGAGACCTTCAGACGGTCTAAAAACTTTAACATTAGGGCCTCCCACTCGGCCTACACCATATTTTTTTTGTCTTTTCAGGTTTTTGGCGTCGCACGGCTTGTGCATTTGCCAGTGTCATGTTTTTCTATACCAACTTAGTTTAGATAATCAACACAATCGACGTCATTGTGACATAATTGCGAGAAGACCCACTGAACAGACAAACAGCTATTATCTTAACATCATGATATTCATAACAACAACCATATACTCAGAACACAGATTTAAGGCAACAACACTGATAACACTACAGTTATCTATTTTGGTACAGTTTGTTTAAGTTTAAAATGTTTGTTACAAAGGTAAACAATGTAAGAGTATATACGCAAATCTATAATAGCACTTAGCTCTTTATTAGCATATTCGTTGGTATATTCCTTTTGTAAAGTCTTTAGTTTTTATATTCCGTTTTAGTTGATAAAATATTTGTAAAACTTGATAAATGGCACGGACCCTGGAGTCCGTGGAGCATAATTGTAAAAAAAAAAAAAAAAGGTAAACAATGAATGCAAAAAAATATATGAAAGAATCAACAAAGAGATTTAACATCTATTATCTCCAGGTGAAAAGCGCAGTGCATTGCCGCGCATGGATTTGAACTGTTGAAGTTCAAAATTTTGGGTGGCACTGAACTGTTAATGTGAAGGGGGAGGCCTATGTTCACCAGTGGACGTCTTATGGCTGATGATGATGACTGAACTATTATGGGCAAGCGTCTTAAACAAATTACTCGTCTCGTTTCTAAGGCTACATTTTGCAGTCGGGTATTTTGTTTTTCATTTAATTATATTATTTGTATCGATCGTCGTCGTGGTAGTTCAGTGGGAGCAAGCTCGCTTCACATTCGTGGGGTAGAGGGTTCAAAACCGGGCGGGCCCGCACCAATGAGTTCTTTGGAACTTACGTAAGGATATACAAAATACAGCGTAAAACATTATTATTATACATAAAACGTCGTGAGGAAACCTGCATATTTCCGGAGAAGAAATTCGATGAAGTATGTGAATCCGCCAACCCGCACTTGGCCAGCGTGGTGGATATGGCATAATCACCCTTCGAGGGTAGGCTGATATCCCAGTAGCGGGATGTATAAAGGCTGATATAGACTTGTATAGATAATTTTTCTGCATACGCGATCAACTGGTTTTGTTATCATTGCGCAACACCTATTATGTTTGCAACACGAACAGGATGTGGTCAATTGACCAACATCTGAATTACACACAGGTGTAATTATAGTGGTAAGGCAACTATATAACTGAATGATTTCCCTTTTGAAACGATTTGTTAATGTGCCTGAAACTGAAAAAAAAACTCGGTAAAAAGCTAACAGGACTATTTAAATTAAAATGAAATCAAAACATTAGACATGAGATCATGTGAAAAGGCTTTTAGCGATAAGGCCGCCCTAGTTGTATTATTTCTGGTGTGAACAAGAAGATAGTAAAGGACCAGGTTAACAGAAGAGAAATCTGAATATTCTGAATAAGGAACCACCAGACGACGGGCGGCAACGTCTTCTTAGTAAACGGAGAGCGTTCTGTGATTTCCAAGCCGCCTGCCAAGCGTGGGGATTATGGCAACCCACCCCTTTCTTAAGGGTTAGTAGGCATAGAGTTGCAAAAACGGTTCTTTTTTGAAAAAAAACAATTTTTTTTTGTTAACGTATTCGATAATATGAATGATTTAGAGTATACTGAAATCATTAAAAACATTTTTTTTTTTTTCAATAATTTGCAACTCTAGCGCAGGCCTTTGTCCAGCAGTGGACGTCATGTGGCAAAGATGCACGACAAAATGGCGGATACTGACTGCTGGTGTCACCGTCCAGAGTGCCGGAACTTGATTTTGGATCATGGTGAAAGATTAAGATAGGTTGTTCGTTTTTTTTTCGCGCGTTTGACCATCAACTCACCTGTTGGTAAGCGACGATGTGGTCGAAGATGAAGCACGCAGACTTAGAAGATACCTATTCACTGTTCTTGAAAAGCCCTAGATTGAATCCCGCACCAGCCCGTATCGTACGTGACGTCACCTGCCGGTACCAACAGAACACCAGCGCTGATTGTTCACAATCACCATTATGCTGAGTTGGGATCGGGTTTGTGACAAAAATAGCGTAAATTCTTTATACTGTGTGTTTTAATATATATATTTTTTTTAATTTGTATTTTTGTCATGAATAAAATTTTCTGTATTTCTGTAATCTTTAAGGAATTAAGGAAGCTGGCAGTTTGTTCCACTCCTTGGCTCCTCATTTTAGTAGTTTCATTACCTGTGGTACATGGCAATACTGTGTACTGCGGGCCACTTGTCTCGCACCTCCTCGCATATCGCTTTCATTGCTTTGATCGCCATCGGCTCATAAGCTTCATATTCAAGCCGGAGCACCTGTAAATTACATATATACACATGAAGCCTGTTACCCAAATACACATTCAAGGTTTCTTTTAATCCACTTCTAAAATTAGTGAGTGAGTGAGTGAGTGGCATAATCAAAGGAAGCTTGTGCCCGGCAGGGTGTTATCAAATTTATCTCAGTAGCCCAGTCAGGTTACGGGACTTACCTCCGAATACTGAAACGCTTGACACTTTGACAACAGATTAATTCTTATGCCACCTTTGTCTGGCACTAAGCAAATGACAAAGGCAGCAACAGACTTAATCTGTCGTCAAAGTTAACAAACGTTTCAGTATTCGGGGGTTACAATGGAGGACCAGTGGGCTTATCCCGTAACTCTGAAAGCGATAGCGAGAGTGCGCGTGCGGGACCGCGCATAAGTTGGTACAACCGGGATGGCATGCTCTCGCAATCAGAATCACGAACGTTTCAAAGTTAGAGGATAAGCCCGCCGGAGATAATTCATAACATAAATATAATATTGTGTTTGGTATAATTTGCTGACGAAGAATCAGTATTAAATTAAACACTGGAGGTACGGAACATAGAAAAACCATTTATGCTTGAGCCATAGGTAAATACATTGTCGTCGCCGAGGACTGACTGCCATGCTTACGATCGTCTTGTGAAATAGATTCTATCTAACTTAGCGCAAATTGTAACTTGTATAATTTAGTTGACATTGCATGTATTTAAGTAATATTCTGGACTAATTTCTTATATATTTAAAATGTTGACATAACTACACTATTGTATTAGGTGCTATCCTGTAAAAATAGTTGTAATGAAATAAATAAATAAAAATAAATAAATAGAGAGGATATTGCAAAATGTACAATTTGAGTCTGTTCCGGATACGCATTTTGTTTAATTATTGTGTACTAGCTGATGCCCGCGACGCTCGGCCTTCGACCTCGCTAATCTCTTCATACAAGCCTTGTCCTCACAATTACGAACATAACAAAAAATAAATAATCAAAATCAGTCCAGCCTCAAGTTACAGCGTGACTAGGAAAAATAAAGGTTTATTTTTATATATGTACAGAAAAAAATCTGTTATGAGATACCTCCGGGTCAAACGCTAAATTGACTGGGCTACAGGATGACTAGCGCAGTGCATTGCCGCGTATGGTTTTCAGCGGGAGAATTCAAAATTCACTGAACCATTTATGGGAAGCATGATGATTACCATCAGTCAAGTGACTTGTTCCCTTAACTCAATATCATAAACTACTGATTACAATGATGAATTTAAGCATCTGCTCTGGGTCTGGGAGTTAGTTATCACTTATCAATGTCTCCGAGTGTGTTTATGACAAAGTTTAATCTAGTAGATAGATAGACATATTAACTATTGTTCACACAAAATTTTACATAATTTAAAAACAGGCTTAAAAACTAGTGTAACAACTGGCGGCCTTATCGCTGAAAGCGATCTCTTCCTGGCAGTACCAGGCAGACTATAGTAGGGAGCTTGTTGAGCTTTGGATCGTTACATATTTGAACGACTACAAACCCTTGCTAGTGTGTCTGCCTCCTGTCCTCGATCACTTGTTCTATTCCCGATAGGACTACCTAAATTCAGAAGATTGGATATATTTTCTGAATGTTTTTTTTTTCACAATGTGACCTACAATAATAGTAATAAGACTTAAAGCATACCTTCTTTCCTTCAAAATTGTCCCGAGTAGTGCCAATGAACAGTGATACAGCTCCGCAGCTGTCGTCAGTCACAAGATCAGTTATACTGTCCACTGACAACTTGTCTACTGTTAACTTGAGATGATCCATATTTGCTTGATAAATCTATGCCGTTTTGTTCTATATTCAAATGAACTTTGGCCAATTAAACAAAATCAAATATATATTTTTTTTGTATAATCAAAATTTCTTTGGCCTAAAATTAAATTCACTTTCACACGTTGTTCTTGACTTTGCTCTGGAGAGTTTTGATCGATTAAACAATTAAACAACCATTAAAACTTATATTGTTTTGAGATTTGTTCTAACCCCCGCTTAAAGGAGGAATTACAGCTATACTATCTCTTTCCTTAACTTCTATATCTTGTGTCTCTTCGCACACTTCCTCGTTTTTCGCCAGCAAAATATTATGCTTTATTTCTTCAAGGTTGTAATTTTTACTGATAGTGTTAAGCAAATGGTTGTAGCTGATCTTCCTCGGCAGCTGTATGGTTGTCTCTTTCACGCCCGCCAGCTCTTTCGACTGTGCAAAGAATAATAGCTTTACTGTTACTCCATCAATTTCCATATTTCATACTGAAAAGGAACGTTGGATTTTATCATTGAGCTATTATGTTACTACGTACTAGAGATGCTTCACGCTACAACGACTCATTCAGAATGCAAGAAAACTGATTATTATTTTATTGCTTCGTAAAAGAGATGTCCATAAAAATGAAAATAAACAACGGTAAAGAAACGAAAAGATATTGTAAGCATTTAAATGTCATGCTAGACAGAGAGAACACTATATTGAACTATTATGTTACGGTTCTTGTGCGTCCAACTAATTCTATACTACTAACACATTGCTTTTTGCAGGAAAGAGACAGGCCATCCCCTCTCCAGCTTCACGAAAAACTTTAATTACTTATATCTATACCCTCAGATCACACCCTAGATTCTGCATTCAGGACGCTCGAAACGCACCACGCATCAGTCTAAATACACTTATAATAAATTACTGATTGGTTGATTGTTAGGCCCGAGTAGGCGTAACCTTAAAATAGCCAATGAGAACGCTTGGTCGCACTTCCCGCGCCCCGCGCCCTCCTCCACTTTGGGGACTTTTTGTAGGAACAACAACGAATCACGTAATGCGGTATCTAGTGTTATCTGTGTCTATACCTAAATAAATAAATACACTAAAAATTAAATCACACTATTATTATAAATGCGAAAGTGTGTTTGTTCCTGTTCAACTTCTTAACCCGGAAAAATATTCAGTTTCTGTAGAATCAGGTGAAACCGTAGCGGTATCTAGTGTTATCTGTGTCTATACCTAAATAAATAAATACACTAAAAATTAAATCACACTATTATTATAAATGCGAAAGTGTGTTTGTTCCTGTTCAACTTCTTAACCCGGAAAAATATTCAGTTTCTGTAGAATCAGGTGAAACCGTAGGTTGCTGCTAGTTCTTTATAAACCTGCTATGCTAACTAATATCACACTAATATTATAAATGCGAAAGTTTGTGTGTAAATGTGTAAGTATGTAAGTATGTAAGTGTGTTTGTTCCCGTTCAACTCTGTAACAGCTGAATGGATTTGAATGAAATTATGTATGAAGATAGCTAATACCCATAGACTACTTTGTATGCCGGAAAAATATACGGTTTTTTTAAAATTGCGGCTGAAACCGCGGGGCGCAGCTAGTTATACATAGATGCGAATGTAACTCTGACTATCTGTCTGGGTGTTTGTTGCATTACCACGGCTAAACGGCTGAACGGATCGACCTGCATTTTTGCAAAGATATAGCTTAAGGAGACGAACATAGGCTACTTTTTTTTTATTAGTCCACGAGAACAGTCGCGGGATACAGCTAGTTTTTTATAAAGTAAGCATTAGTCATCCACCCAATCGTAGCTGGCTGTGGCTCATTTCACTGACACCTGTGTAATCATTTATTGTTTTAAATTTTGCAAATAAATACTTAATATATTAAAAAACTTATTCCCTAAGCATCGGAATTCTGAAAAGATTTTTGACTTTGTCTTTTTTTACTTTGATTTTTGACGATTGATTTTTGTTACCTTTGACGACAGATTAATTCTAATGCTGCCTTTGTCTGGCACTAAGCAAATGACAAAGACAGGTATAGACTTAATCTGTTGTTAAAGTTAACAAACGTTTCAGAATTCCGAGGTAAGTCTGGCATTTTTTTACTTTTTAGAACTACCAAAATAATAATTGTACATGCTTTATTACAAAATCTTTGAGACTATCCAGATTTGCTATTTTCACTTTACTAAGTGTTCTATTTTTGTACTGAAAATAAGCCAGAATACTTAACATAAACGTATTTCAAGTGAAAAAACAAGAATATATTTTATCCGTTCGAAAAATAGATTGCAGTAATAAAACTTCTCCACAGTACTTGTAGGAATCATCAAATCGATCAAAACACATCAATACTAACTAAGAAACTAACCGCCGAAAACGAACTAAGGAATTCAGACTATTTTACGATGTGAGATAACAAATTTTTAATGTAAACAAGATAGATTCATAAACAACTGGTTATTACATAATACTAAACATGGTTATAGCATTTCATACAAGGATATTAAATAAATGCACCTTATTATCTCAACTAGGTAAATCGATTTTCCAGTCTGGCGCAAGTGCATATTAAAAATATGAGACTTGAAAATGTATACTAGAAATAATGGCAGCATCTTGCTCTATTGATGGCTCGACTCTATCGCACTATCTCTATCGGTATTCAGTTCTAGTACATGTTTTGTACAATCGCCTTTTTTCATTTTTTTCTATGAGAGTTCCATAGACGTAGTAAACATAATGATGATATTCTCTTTGGCAATATCATTGGCAATTTATACAGAAAAAACCATAAGAAGGGAAAAACATTAAAACAATAACCAGAAAACCTTAATGAACACTTAATTCAACAGTCAAATGTGCACAATACTACTTACTTCTCTCTCAAATTAGACATAAGTAAAAAAGCAATTACCTACTTAGAGAAAACAAATATTTTACAGAACCAATTCCAAATTTACAGCTTATCAGATGTACACATGTGTTTGTTGGCACATACACAAATGAACTGAAGCCTTGTACCTACCTCTGCAGGCAGAATACTTTTATTTTGACAGAAACATGTTTCGCAACTATTGGTAATTTATTACATAAACGATAGTGACAGTCAGTCACACGGATTTTATTGTTAGGAATAAAATGATGACCTGCTTGACAATTTTACATTTTAAAAAAACTTATTTTTTTAAATGTAAAATTGAGCACTTTACTGTGCATGTCATCATTTTATTCTTCACTTTATTCCGTTTGACTGACTTCGGAATAGTCCATAGGGTCGATAAATGCGAATCGTGTTTCTGTCAAAAGAATGCCGGTAGTACTTTAAGACTTGTCGTAACAGCAGAAATAAGTGGTACATAGCAAAGAGAATATAAATACTACGTAAAGTTAATTACAAAAACACGACGCGAAATGTCTCAAATCTATTTTTATAACCTTCAATTTATCGATATATTATAGCTTCTGTTTGCAATGTTCAAAAAATTATAGAGAATTACTTACCGGTTTCTTGTACCATACTGAAATTTAAAAAATCAAAAGGTAAAAGCACAGAATTCTCCTTATAAAGTAATTTCACACTCACACCGCTCACACAGCCGAACAACACAATCTAAAATTAAAAATAATTTGACTGTTATAATTTTTTTTTTCTCTTTCCTCCTAAGAGGATTTTGGCGTCGCACATCTTATGCATTTGCCAGTGTCAAGTATGCTTATATATTCTCAAGTTTTGTTAGATTTTATCAAACAAGTCATAGTCACGGTCAAAGGCGAGCCAAGCAAGTCACGGTCAAGTCCAAGTCATGCCCCAGTGAAGTGGTGAAAGCTTTACTAGAGCCTTCTAGGGAGTTTTGGAAACAACACGAAAATTCACGTTTCACGACATTATACCATTCACCAACACTCGTGCATGTTCACGAACACGGGTAAAACTTCATGACAATGACGCGACATGAATTCTTCACGTTCCCGCCAAATCTCCGACTTTTTCTATTCTAATGTCAAATGTCAATACAATGCTGCCAGTACCCATTTGTTAAAAGTGGCGATGACGTCCAACAGTGGACACCATGGATTTAGCATCATACTGGATAGTGACATTGCTTTAGCAGCGTGTCCACTTTCTGTTGGCGCGTTTAGTGAGTAGGGAAGTGAAAACTAGTGCAGCATCTATCGATAAAAATGTACACAAGTGTACAAAACTAAGAATTTGTAAATTAAGGACACAATGTTTACAAAAATATGTACTTTATTGAACATCGAAACTTGTAATTGCCATGTAAATAGTACGAATATATATAGTAACTAGATTTATTTTATTTTTTATTTTATTTTATAGAATATGGATCCCCAACAGAAGTTACACATTACATTCACATTATGAAACATAGGCATCAAGCAGGGTGCACCCCCAATTACAGGAGACCACGTCGTGCTCATGGAGGTTCGACTAGACTAAACTAAAATGAAAATATTTTTGCTGCCTGTTACTACGAAAGTTAATAAGTATCTACAACGTCTCCTAGTTTCTTTTATTCTTCCTAGTTTTGTAATTGACAGCCCAGTCATAAAACTAGATTTTTCAAAATGTTTTCAACAAAGCCGAGAGTATTTAGGTGGCTCCCAGTTTTCGCGCCTCACAGCCTTTATCCACTGATTTCTGATATCCGGACATTTTGGAAACCTATAACAAAATGTTTTATTTTAATTAATTGATTAACCATGACACAATATTGGTACAAAATATCATACATTTCAAGCCGCGAAAGCTTCAAAAAGATTAAAATTAATTATCGATAGAATACGTATCAAGCCGATTAAACGCGGATAGGAATTTACGGTTCATGTTTCACTTAATTTAGTATATGTAGGATATTACAAGAATATTACTTGATAAATATCGACCAAATATCGACAAAGTTTGAAACGTGCAGTGGTACTTCACTAGCAGGAACACGTAAAACAATGCATTTATTTATCCTAAATTAAAGCTTAAATTCATAACTAAATAACACTGCGTGATAGTTGTATGACTTCAAACATGTATATTCTTTAAGTGAAACGAATATTTAGCTTTGATACTGGTTATTTTAGGTAAAGGTTATTTTTATATACTTTCACCTTTGAGCAAGACAGGTCGCAATGACTGCCTCGGTGGCTCAGTTCGTAGTGAACCTACGTTCTGTGCTTGGGGGCGTGGGTTCGATTCCCATCTAGGACAAACATTTATGTGATGAATATTTGTGTTTGTTGTATGTCTGGGTGTTAATATCTATATAAGTATGTATTTAAAAAATATCTATGTACGTATATCAGTCTCTGGCAGCCATATTACAAGCTTTGCTTAGTTTGGGGTCAGATGACCGTGTGTGCAATAATGTCCCAGATATTTATTTATTTATTTATTTAATGTTATGACCTACTAGTCGGTCACAAAATGGACACAGAGTGCGAGGTTGCCAATCTTACAATAGCTCTCTCGCTTACTCTATGCGACGATCCGTGTAATAAAAAGAGAAACATGACAATGTGAACGTCGGAGCGGCAACGTCTCATAGCTGTCCAGTATGATGTTTCGTCCAAGGCCGACACCGTCGGGGGCCCAAGAAAAAAGATTTATTTCATTTCAACAATTTATTTTCATTGATATTCACACGATGTGATCTCCAAGCATATTGCGTCTTGGACGTGCATCCGACGGGACACTCGTGGGTAGCCACCACCGCCAAGCGCCATTCATATTTACCGTGGTCCGGTCATGTGCTACCAGTAGTGGTTGGCGCACGTTGTGCGTGCGAGTCGAATACACGTCGCAAGAAAACGGTGGCCGAAACAGAAATTAACAATAATTTTGTGCGTGATGTCGTGAAAAATATGTTTGTTTGTGTAAGGTGTCTATACATGGCCTGACCTGAGATCGTGTGATAGAGATGGCTATATATAAGATTCTGAGGGAGCGAAAGGGAGAAGCTATAACCTTAATAGCTTGTTTCTTTTGCTCCCGTCAAATTAAAGTCTAGCTGTCCCTTTCACACGGTGTCAGGTCAGGCCATGTAGCGAGGCCTTTACGTTACGTACGTACTTACTTTTGAGATGGCAATATAATCACATCACAACACTGTTTAGTCTATGCAAAATTACTTAAGGCCTCGCTACATGGCCTAACCTGACATCGTTTGAAAGAGATGGCTATATATAAGTTTCTGGGGGAGCGAAAGGGAGAAGCTATAACTTTAATAGTTTGTTTCTTTTGCTCCCGTGAAATTCATGTCTAGCTGTCCCTTTCACATGATGTCAGGTCAGGCCATGTATAGCCACTCAGTGTTCTGGAACTTGGACAAGTGTTGGTGAATAGGTTTACTAAGAAGACTTCTGTGGTGAATAGTATAATGTCGTGAAACATGACTTTTCGTGTTGTTTCCAGAACTCCATAAGAGCCCATAGTTAAGTCACTACTTAACTGAGGCATGACTTGAATTTAATCGTGACTTTGTTTGCTTGACTTAGACTATGACTGAGACTTGTTTCAACTTTGAAATATTTTACTTCACTTGAAATAATACAAAACTTGACACTTACTAAATAAGCATCGTGTGGAGCCAGAATATAAGAGAGAAAAATCCTTGTTTTGAGTTTTGGCGGGAGCGTGAAGAAGTCATGTCGCGCTATTTTATAATTTTCCAAAACTTGTGTTATATCGAGTGTTAATGTATAAAAATGGTGGATTTTTATCCATTGAGTGTTCGTGAACGAGCATGAGTGTTGGTGAATAGTATAATGTTGTGAAACGTGACTCTTAGTGTTGTTTCCAAAACTCCAAAGAAACCTCTAGTAAGATCTCCACCACTTTACTGGGGCATGACGTGGACTTGAACGTGACTTACTGTGCTTGACTTAGACTATGACTGGGACTTGTCTTAAAGAGGCGTTTTAAGAAAAAAAAGTTCTAAAATACCTATTAGATGGCGTAATAGTCCTATCGTTTTACCTGTCATTGTCATTTCTGTCGAAATATTTTATGTTTATTTTTTAAATCTTAAATTTTAGCTCCACACGTTGTGTATTTAGCCAGTGTCAACTATTGTAATATTTCAAATGAAGTCAAATACATAGTTACATTACTTGAAATTGTCTAAATACACATGTGGAGCCAAAAAACACGAGAAAAAAAAAGGCACACGTACATTTTTTTGTTTTTCATGTCTTGACAGTGACAGAAAAAGCTCAAGGTACACCTAACGCCATCTGTTGGGTACTTTTATTACCAGCATTTCTTTTATTTTGGAAAACGCCTCATTATTATTGTGAAATATTTGTCATTATTACAATACTTGACGCTGGCTAAATACACAACGTGTGGAGCCAAAACATAAGGAAAAAAAAACCTGTTTGTCTGACATTGACATGACGGTTGATTTCTCTCCAAAAACTTCAAAATTGTAAAAAACGTTACCGGATTTCAAACGGTTTCTCTGTTGCCCGTGCACTATATTTTGTATCTGGTTGACTGGCTGCTGTTGCAGTTTGGCAAAGTTCCCTCGGGCGAGCATGTTATATAAAACAAACGTCGCACAGCGTACACCACAAAAAAGTTAAAAATAGATTCTCACAGTGAGTTGCGTGTTCAGTTCACCGACATTTTTGTTTTCATGCGACACACATAGCGCGTCTGCATTTTATGTAGAAATTAAAGTGAAATTCTAAAATCGGCTGACTGTAAACATTGGACTAATGTTTTGTTTGTGTCTTAATCCAGATTAACGCGGTGCAAAGATAAAAAAAGTTTGTTGTGACGCTGAAGTGATCTTTTTGAAACGGTGGAGGGATTATTTGTGCAGTGATAATGGCTCAGCCAGAGCCCATGGACGTGGACTGCATGCACAGTGATTTTGATAACAAGGAGAACACGTTCCACCACAATGTTCCTTGCACTGAGAAAGGCTACGAGGAGCTGGATGTTTCTGAGCTTAACATGAAACTGAGGTATTCGATGACACCTGCATCGTCTCCAATGTCTAAAAGCTACACGACATGCCCCGATAATAGATATCTAGAAACTGGTGACACGCTACACTACAGTGGTGAGCATGCTAATTTGACTCGCTCGCTTAATTCAACAATTACCAAAAATGATAATGTTATGAAGTCATTAAAAAGTTTACCTTTGCAATCACTTCGCACAGAGCAATTTCCTGATGTAAATGGTAATGCCTCAGTCCTTAGACAACTAGACTCCACGGAGGATGCAAATGTTACAGTTACTATTAGTGGAACAAACAATAAAGATGAAATTTTGTCATTGCCGAGTTCATCATCATCAGCATTACATACACCGGAAGCAACTACACCTACAAAAGAAATAAAGGATGAGGAGTCACCTATCATGCGTGGGTTAAAGTCTGTGTTAAATATGTTCCGTTCATCTACAAGCCCTATCCCTCCAATGGAAGGTGATAATACAATGAACCAGGAAAGTTTGAGCGCAGCAGATGAAACAATTCGTGAAAATGTTAATCCCCAAGTAGTAGCATCCACTCCAATAGCTGCGTACAAGTCCAAGGACGGCAACACATCTAAAAGTAGCCCTTACAAAGACAGTATAGTCTTTAATGATGATTTGGAAACAGAGTTAAATTGGGAAGATCAAAAAGTTTCTAGTTCAGAAAAAATGCCGATTAATAAATTTTTACTCCAAAATTTGAAGACTCCACCGGATAATAAAACTGCTGATGTAGATCTGAATAGTTCTAATACAGAAAATAATTACCACTCCAGTGTGGAATATATGGACGTGTCAAAAAATGAATCAATTATTATACAAGATAAAACTATGACTGAATTGCAACCAAATGAGAAATATGAAGTTTCTGTTGCAGAATCAGATAGTGAATTTGTGGATTGTGAAACTACATTCTCTAAAAACGAATCTTATGTAATGGATGTTAAAGCAATACAAGAAATAATCTCTCCAAAACCAAATCTAACAGAAACTAAGCATATTTCACATACATCAAAACATATCGATTTTGTGGATTGCGACTCTACATTCTCTAAAAATGAATCTTATGTACTTGATATTAAAGAAATACAAGAAAAAATCTTTGCAAAACCAAATCTAGATGAAAGTAAGCAAATTTCATGTAAAATCGGAATTTCTCCTAAAGTAAACCAAGCCATTGATCAAAATGTTACAAGTATGTCATTTGCCAATCTAGATTTGAAATTTGATACAACAATGCCTTCAGATTATTCCGATTATTCTGCAGCAACAACAGAAATTTTGTCTGAGCTTGAAAAGCTTGAAGCGAATATTCCATCAGAAATTGATACCAGTAAAGACATTATATATGCTGATATTACAGAACAGAAAAATGACACTGAGCAACAAGTTAACGCACCTGATGTTTCGATAAAAAATGTTACTCTAGATCAAACAAGCCTAGAACAAAAGTATGAAGCTACAGAATCTCAAGCAACCGAATTTAATAACATAGAGAATAAATGTGATGAATTAGAAACCACACTTACAGAAGACAAAAATGCTGATATCACACAATCCATTCCACCTAAAGAGTTTGAAGTTCCTGATACTTTATTGGACACAGTACAATCCATTGAATCTCTTATTGTATCTGATAGCAAAAACTCACAATCTCAAGAAGTCAATCCCATTCGAGATAATTCAAAAGATAGGTGTGAAGTTCAATTAGAAAACCCTTTCCAAATGACCAATGTAGACCAAATCCTGGAGACCACAATTATCAAAGATTGTAATCAGACAGAAAATGTTACTGTCATGAGTGATTCCCATGAGTCCATTGAAAGTCCTACAGTGATTTCCAATGATATTGTAGAAACAGTGCCTTCTGAAATAATGCAAAATGATGTTAAACCTTTAGATAATTTAAATGTTATTCAAAATGATTTAATTCCTAAAGAAAATGTAAATAGTTCGCTTACAGGCATTGTGTATTCAGAAGCTTTAAGTGTCATGCAAAATGTTGTTATTGAAGAGTCATTAGAAATTCCACCTGCCAGTTTACTGTTACCAGATGATGTTATAGAACCTCAAAAAACTTTAGATGTAGCTCAAAGTGTAACTGAAACTCAACCAGCTGAAAATCCATCTGATATACCATTACCTGATGACGAAGTTGATAAAAATGTTGAAGACAGCGATGTTCCAATAACATCTGCCGAAACGGCGCCGGCTTTCACTTCTGAAACAATCATTCCTTTGTCAGTAACTAAAGCCACTGAAACAGTTCCTGAAAGCTTAATAGACACTGCAGCTGAAACTAAAATTAGTTTTAATACAATCTTATCTCAAACGTCAGAGGCTCAGGTATCTGAACTTGCAACGTCAATAACTGATAACAAACTATCTGACATAAAATCACTAGAAGCTTTATCTGTAACAGAAATTAACAGTAATGTACTAGTGTTACCCGAACTTAACAACTCGCCCCTTGAAACTAATTCTCAATCGCCTCAAGAACATGCAGCTCCAGCACCTATTGAAATAAGTTCAACCGCATCTGATATTATTCATGAAAAGACTCTTGATACTTTACCTCAAAACAAGACAGATGACAATAATATTATGCTAAGTGAATTAGGTTTCTCACCTAATACATCATTTAATCAAACTAAAAATTACATTGCCGGTAATGTAACTCAAATTATTGAAGACTTTCATTTTACGAATGATTTATCTAAAAATACTCTAACAACAGATTTTTTGGCAAACTGTCAAAATATTTCACAAATTGAACCAATGGATATTACGCTAAATGAAAACCTGAACCTGACTCATGAGTTACCTGACTTAGTGAATCAGACTATTGTTTTAGCTGAAGAGAATGTGCAAAATCCAGAAATTGCAAAAAAATTAGCTAATGAGCCAATACAGGTAGAATTGATCTCCAACCTATCTAATGTAGAAAATACAGAAAATTTGAAAACTTTTAAAAGTGTATCAGCAAATATTGAAGCAAACAGTAAAACCGCTTGGTTGGAAAGAAAATCTGCTAATGAAAAATTGATTATGCCCAAAGACAATCCATCCATCAATGACAAAAAACAGCCTGTCAGCGGGGCAGAAAATTACAAATTCGAAAATGTAGCTATGCATTTAAGTGATGATCAGCCTCCGAAAGTTTTTACCAATACTCCTGATTCAGAAGCAATCGAAGTTGAAAGACCAACTATAGATGAAGAAATAATAGTGTCTGCAAATAATAGTCCCTACATATCTTTGATGTCTGGCGTAGATACAGCTCCAGAAAAAAATGAAGACCTAGAAAAAGTTGAAGACGCATTTGAGGAGATTGAAAATCCGTTTTTTACAAAAACTAACATTGTGTCATCTCCCCCAATAACTTCGAAAGGCTACAATTTCAATTTTGATGAAATTGATGATCCGTTTGCCACAAAAATAAAGATTAGGCTATCACCGTCGCTAGATACTCCAACTAAGTCGATAGAAAGTGAAAACGAGAAGGAAAAACAATTTAAAGTGCCCAGTAAAGGAGTTGTGAATAGAAGGAAGTCACAACCGCTGGAAAGAAAAAAACCTACTGCACTGAAGAAGAGGTTTAACACTAGTTTCGATGCTAAAACTGCACCTAAAACGTCTACAAACAATGTAGATAATCCAGTGACAGGAGACGTCGAAGATAAGACCACTACTGGCGAAACATCACAGTATAAACAAGTCTTAGACATTGCTACAATTGAAACTTTTGATGCAACTCAAACACAAGAAGAAAACCATAATGAAAGTAAAGATCAAATACAACTAAGAAAGGAAGAAGATCAAACTAAACTACAAGTTGAATATACGTCAAAAAATCTTCAACAAGCGAGTGAAGAAAATAAACCTTCAATTGATTCTGTCCATGCTGTTTCCAGTGACTTAAAAACTACTTCGTCGTCGGAACAATCAACTTATTATTCCGCTGGCGCTTCGTCTACAGAAAGTTTACAATCTAAAAACGTATTTAATTTGCCAGAAATAGATGACATGAACTTTAATCCATTCGCTACCAAATCAAAAATGCGCCAGTCTCCACCACCAGACAAAGAAATTGATAATCCTTTTGCCACAAGATCAAAAATAAGAAGTTCACCAGATGAGTCACTTGTTAGTCAATTAGACACAAATCGCACCATCTCCTTGGATGAATCTAAACTAGCAAAACTGGCCAAACATGTTGAGGAACATAAAATGGACACAGAGTTAATGGAAAAAGACACATCTGCCAACATTACAGACTCAACATCGTCTTCGAGAGTCGCTGACAATCATAACACTACACGTGAAGTGAATACTGAAGACGAAGATACCATTGAAGGCCCATTTCTTGATGTTGGTGATGATATCGAGCAAAGTGTAGATTTTGCTGCTGATAATGACGATATGATTCATTTTAAAGATCATCAAGAAGCAGCCCAGGTAAATGAAGATAACTTAGATGGTGAACTATTCATTGATGCCGAAGCTTACGAGTTTTTGCTTAATCAAAATATGAGCAATGTCGTCGCCGACAGTGGTAAAGAAAGCTTATTCCTTAAGTTTGATCCTTTGTTTGCCAAAAGAATAGCTTCTGATGGAGTCCTTGCAGCACTAAACCAAGCACAGAAAAAACAAAGCACTCCAACAAAAACTACTCGACTTTCACTTCGCAATGAATCATCACCTATTGCAGGACCTTCAACTTTGAATGTCACGTACGAAGGACATAATAATGTTTCTCAAGAAAGTAATGATGATGCTAATATCACGGTGACTAAGCCAATGATGGTAGTAACTCCAGCTCCTAATCCTGTCGCCACACCAAGAAACAAATCCATCACTTCTGCTACCCGATCAAACCGGCGTTCCGTCACATTCACATCTCCTGCCATAGCTGTTATTGATAGACTCCTCTCAATGAGTGCCAATAATTCTGTCTTGGGACACGATTCTAATATAAGTATACAATCCAACGGCGAACAAAGAGAAGCTGATCTAGCTCTCACCCAACTAAGAGAGTTGTTGGCCGAAAAGGAAATTAGTGTTTACAACCTGAGGTCTGAGAGCAAAGAACTAAAGGATAGATTATCAACTATGGAGTCTCAAGTAAGAATCCTAGAAGTAGATGGCCAGGAAAGGCTAAAGAAGATAAACGAACTAAATGAGCGTCTTCTTGAAAAGACGAAAATTAATAAAAGTATGGCGGCTGTAGTTGAAGAATATGAAAGGACGATTGCAAGTTTGATAGCAGATATTGAGCAAGATAAGAAAAGGAACGCGGAAGAGAGAATCAGAATAATAAATGAGAGAGATGAACAAACCGCACATTTAGCGAGCATGGAAGTTTCCTTCAGTGACTTACACAGTAAATACGAAAAGAGCAAGCAAGTGATACTAACTTGCAAAGCTAATGAGGACATTTGTAAAAAGACGATTCAGGACTTTGAGGAACAAGTCACAAAGATGCAAACGAACTACGAGATGCTGAAGCAACACGCGACCGCGAAACTTAATCACGCAAATCAGGAATTGGAAAAAATGAATAGAGCTCACGATGCGGAAGTTGTGAAATTGAACGCTATGATTAAAAGAAATCACTTGCTTGCTACTTCCTTGCAGGAGAGTTTGGCCCAGAAAACGAAAGCCAACGATGAATTGACGGCCATATGCGACGAATTGATCAATAAAGTCGGTTCGAACAAGTAATTTTATACCAACCCGAAAAATCGCTTTCTACTACAGTGTCTGTAATGTAGGCTAATATTTGGGGACTTGCTTTTGTGCTTATCACACGATAAGTGGCATTAAGTTACTACAATTAGTCTCTAAAAGTTTGTGCCAAACCATTCTAAAGTACGATTTATTCCTGTTGTATTCCAAGACTGCGAATTGTGATAAAAACTGTAATTATTGACTCCAATCATGCGACGTTATGAAATTGAAATCATACGTTTCGCAAAAAAATATGGAGTTCCGAATTTTACATACAGAATATCCGAATTTATCATGTTTTGAACATTTTTCAAATATCTGGTTTCTAGAGATAACACAGCAATTTTTTTTTTGTGAGGTTATTATAAAAACATTTTGACATTTTTATGGCACGTTTTATGTTATGCAGGTCATAATTTAAACTGTGCGATATCAAAATAAACAAAATTCCTACTTGTAAAAATTATAAACAAAAGGCACATATTTTAATAAATCATCTATCTACCAATCTGAATTAATGTATTCAAATATATAATTTTTTGCATGCTGTCGTATTTTTAACCAGAATATTTATTTTGTGGAAATAATGTACAATATATTTTTGGAACATTAATAAGTAACATAGTAAGATAAGGAACATGATTCTATTTTTGTAGATATATTAAATTGTTGAAGTGGACATACAAAAATAAAATTTTCAAAGTTTGACATATTTTTATCTCCTTTTCTCTTTCTATTTTAAGGATTTGACGTCATAGTTATTTCTTAATGTTTGTCAAATTTCGTCAAACACGCTTATAAAAGCACTGGGTTGTTCCAACTTCCCAGGACCCCCCTAATTTTGTACCATATAGAATTTAGTTGCTAGCTTAGTTAATAAAGTTGTCATTCTAAACAGCGTAGTTTCTCTCGAGCCATTATCCCAGTTATTTAAGTGAGTAATATATGCGCATGTATTCAGCATGTGGACTTCACATCAGTGCCAGCCTGTACCGGGGGCACCGGGGCTGAACAAAAGAGACATTCTTCGAGGAAGACACGCTATCCGTTTCTTTTTTGGCACGTCTTTTTCGTTCAGATTTTCGAGCAAGGAGGTTCATAGCGCACCTCGGTTACCATGGAGACGAGCGATAAACACTGTCAGACTCAACTCAATTCAACAGTGCCCGTCAGTGATTTCTACGATGCTCAAGATTATTCTGCAATGTATGACGAAACCGTCCCGGTGGTGAATCCTAGAGAAATAGAGAGTGCCAGCCCGTCGAGCGACGAGGAGGTGGTCCGCGCTACGATGGCCAAGTTCAATCCGCCCGTGAGACACACTGCGAGACACGATTTCGACTCTCAGTCGGAAAGCGACTCGGAGCCTGAGAAGTTCTTGGATAACATTTCTGGAGAAGATGAGGTATGTTTCTTCACAAGTCTCGCCCTAGGAATAGACTGCACAAGAAGGAGGGTAATGATTTTGGGTTGTATGTCTGTATGTTAGTATGTAGTGTTTACGTATATTACCTCCTGTAGCCAAAATTTTGTCGATTGTGGTGTTTTTTGCAGTTTAGTTTTTTTGTTATGTGTACGTAAATGGTCCACATCTATTATTCTTAGTACCTACTGCATCCCTACTAATATTGACAATACGAAAGTGTGTTTGACGGCTTGTTTGTTTCATTTTCCTGCAGCAACAGAGCAACGGATCGAACTGAATTTTTGCATGGGTTTAGTTTAAGGTTCGGACAGTGACAGTATCACGAGAAAATGTTCCTGAGGGACTTTGTGAAATCGCGGGGCGCAGCTAGTCAATGATAAATGTTTCGATTCTACTTTTGTATGTATGGGTTGTAGATATATGTATAACGCGGTAGGTTCAGGCAGGGTTCTGTGTCAATAAGCCTTGGTGCTTTGCGTCTATTATAATATAATAATTTCGTAGCCCCCCCCACTAGGGTTCCCTGTGCTAGTGTTACCGTGGAACTACAAAGACACAGAAAACTGACACCCAGACCAGGAGCAGTTATTTATATTCACCATTTAAACATCTACCCGGCCGGGAATCGAACTCAGTACCCGCTAATCATAATGCAGACGTACTACCCACTAAGCCAAAAGGACAACGGCAAGAATAAGGCTTTCCACTCTAAACGCGGTCGCGACTTGATGCGTTTGAGATGGTTTTTGACTCACGTCTCATGTTTTTTTATTCCCATCACCCTTCACCTTGCATACCTTTCGGGATTTTTTCTTGAAAATTTACGCACTAAGGCTGATTGGAATACACGAACACTCGATAGCGCGCGCAACTCAAGTTGTCAACTCAATTTTAAACTCGTGGCATTTTTAGAAGATGTAGTCCATGTTTAGTAGAGGTAGGGTAGAGGTAGCTTTTTGTAAGTTATTACAAATACAAATACAAAATACAAATCCTGGAAATCCTTTATTTGACATAATACTTAATTTATACAAAAAATATTATGAAGCCGTTGGTAGTAGTGTGCAATCTTTTACTGTGTTCGTGATTGAAGGGCAATGTTTCCAGCATTTTAATTTTATATTTGTAATAATTTTTTATTTTTTTGTTTTTTTTTTAATTACTGGACATAAAGAGACTTCACATCTAATATCACAGGGTAACGAGCGCAGTCCATTGCCTCGCACGGGATTGTTGAAGTTCAAACTTTTGGCTGGCAGTGAAATTTATGGGCAATCGTGACGCTTAACATTCGGAAAGCGTCACGATTGCCCATAAATTCGACTCGACTCGTCACCAAGTTGTATAAAAAAAATGTAACCAGTAGACAATTTATACTTACCTTCCTATTCCATCTCAAGAAATATATACGCCCAACAGAGCCTAAACTCATCAATTGAATCGCCTATGATTGGCTGGCTCTAACAGCCAGCCGACCAATAATTGGCGCAGATTGCATGAATGATTTTTATCTTCCAATCATAAGCGCGATTTGATATTACCTTGCCTCGTGCCCGACGCGGTGAGATTTATCTTAAAGGGTATTTTTTTCTGTATACGCAATCTGCCTATAATTATTTTTGGTATAAGGCCAAAGAACTAGCCTGGTAGGCCTCATACCCGGTCATTGCAATTTGAATAGTCACATGTACAAAATAGGAGCTACGAACTGTACGCTGTGTCGTGGTTGCATGCAACAGAACGAAACAGAGCATTTGCTGTGTCACTGTACAGCCACAGAAGAAGCTAGAATCGCCGCTAGGTTACTTAAGGCAGCTTCAACATCATCCATGTTATCCCAACAGCTTGACTTGTTCTCATCATCATTGAGAACACCACTGGAGTAGCTATGCCAGCGGCCCAGAGCATAGCTCCGGTATTTCAAAAAGCTGGGTTGGCTCGGGTCTTAGATCACACCCTAGATTCTGCATTCAGGACGCTTGAAGCGCACCACTAAATGTGTTCTAAATACACTTATAAGAAATTACTCTGATTGGTTCATTGTTAGGCGCGAGTAGGCGTAACCTTGAGATAGCCAATGAGAACGCTTGGTCGCACTCCCCGCGACCTGCGTCTTCCTCAAACTTTGGTGACTTTTTGTAGGAACAAAGAATCTCGTAATGCGATATCTAGTGTGATCTTGGGTAAACGCTGGACGTCAGTGCAGGACTTATCGCCCCATGTTTAGTAAGAATAAGGCCTAAGAAATGCCTGAGAATTACCAAATCATCCGAAACAAAACAAATACAGAACTTAGTGCAGCTGCAAACCGATAAATCATTATTTTATGAACAACTGCAATGCCGGGAATGTCTGCTATGTCTGGTTATGAATAGATCCACGGGCATATTGTTTAGATTTAACGATCTCCAGCGGGATTGACGGCCACCTGTTAGATGCTTCTACACTAGATTATGAAGCTTGTTTACTTTATAGATCAGTCGCCTATTTACACGATTCTGGATAAAAGGAACTTAGTACGGGCACAGATTATCTAATAGTATAATGACGCCATTCTCATGAGTTTAAAGCGCACGTTTGAATTCGGTAAGGTTTTTTCTCTCTTGTTTTTTGGCTCTACACGTTGTGTATTTAGCCAATGTCAAGTATTGCAAGTGAAGTCAAATATTTCACAATTAAAATAAGTCTAACCCCCGAATACTGAAACCTTTGTTAACTTTGACAACCGATTAATTCTAATACTGCCTTTGTCTGGTACTAAGCAAATGACAAAGGCAGCAATAGACTTAAGCTGTCGTCAAAGTTAACAAACGTTTCAGTATTCGGGGGTAAGTCAAGCAACGATAGTATCCTCTTTACGTCCGGCTGCTGGATTTTGTGCAAATTTGACAGTTTCACTATAACTATAATCTTAATAGTTTGTTTCTTTTGCTCCCATGAAATTCACGCTTAGCTGTCCCTTTCACACGATGTCACGTCAGGCCATGTAGCGAGGCCTTTACATAATTACACTATTATACAAACTTTCGCATTTATGATATTAGTGTGATGTGATAATTTTACTGGTTAGTTTTACCGCATTACAAGGATACATACGTCAACAGAATTGTCGTATCCTTGTAATGAGGTACCTAATACTAAGTAATTGAGGTAAGTGAATAATAGTGAACAGACTTTAATTGTATGAAACAATTGGATGAGTTATTGGGTTATCAGCCCACTCTCGTCACCCGCTGTCGCTGTCGCAAACTGCTCACTACTATACATATAACTAGGTACTACGCAGTTAAACAGTATCTATCTAGATATAACTAGAACCCACCTAATACTTAAAAGTATGAAACAAGAAAATGTTATTCAAAATTTAAAATGGCATCGTCCATTTAATGTACATAATATTTTCGGATAAGTTTTAAATTCCCTTATCCGTAGTTTAATGCCTTGTTTGACATCAGACAATGGAGGGACTACATACATACATACATAGACTGTCAAACTCATAACCCCTTTTTCGTAATCAGGTAAAAAAATAAAAGAAAAGACTACTACTTTATGTACGTACTAGCGGTTACTCGCAACTTCGTTCGTGTGGAAACGTTGGAAAAAAATATCGCTGAAAAAATCCTACAAAAGTTTCCTATGTCCATCTTTGTGATATACAGTAATTTGAATCCTATCTTTTGCGAGATCCGTTTAGCCGTGATAACGCGACAAACATCCAGGCTGAGAGACAAACTTACATTCGCTTTTATAATATTAGTTAGGACTTTTGTGTATATTTATGATGTACATTTAGAAACATAAAAGGTGATTACTTAGGTATTTGCCGATTAAAAAAAAAGTAATTGCTAAGTAATAGGTAAGTAAGTATGTCCGTATGTTCGTATGCTTAGTAATAGGTCTTATCAATGTCCCCGGCATGGTATCGGAGGAAGCATAGAACAGTTACTGACAAGTGTATAAGGTAGATGCAGTACACAGATCTGTGATGCAGTATGACTCAGCTCCTGAAGTAGTCACAAGTACCCATACATAAGTGAACATATTCTAGTGGAAGGAAAATATCTGTCAAACAGGACAATGGGTCAAGGTTTCTGTTATGGATCGAGCGAAATAAAATCTACAGTGTCTACGGGAATAAGTCTGAGCTTGTAAAAAAATAACATTAATCGTACTCGGAAAGTAGGTGTGAAGTAGCCTGAGGTTATTGAAAGTAATACTTTTCAGCCCTAGGGAGAATCATTTTCAACTGACAGCTGTCAAATTATTTAAAAAAAGTCTTATGAACCATGTTCTAACTTTCTATACAGCCACTCAATTACAGCGCTATGTAAAATTGAAATAACATATAGTTAAGTATTGATTAAAGAATATATCTTTTTAAATGACTTTATTATAATTTACTCGAAACTCAAATGGAGTTGGGCAGGACACGTAGCACACAAAGTGATGGCAGATTGGCAGGTGGACTAAAACGTTGACGGATTGGTGGCCGCGTAACAGTAAACGAGGTATTGGTCGCCCTCCAGCTCGTTGGGTTGGGTTGGTTTGTGAAAATCGCGGGTCGTACCTGGACAAGATTGGCACAGGACCGGGATGAGTGGCGTACAAGAAGAGAGGCCTATGCTCAGCAGTGGGCGATTACGGGCTGAAAATTATGATGATGATGATGACTTATATCTATTTATTTTAAATTACATAGATTTGGGCAAAATGATTACCATTTTATCAATGATGAAAATGAAAAATAATGGCCGAATAGCTGGCCGGCCACAGAAATAAAAACTAAAATAGGCGGGAAACCAGCAGTCCGATCTTCATTTGTTTTTTCAAGTTTTGTAATTGCCTAATTTTTTTTTCTTCAGAAAGACGAAGCCTCCTACCTATTGGGGGGGCGGTTGCCATAATCTTCACGCCAATGTTTACCGTTTACTAAGAGGACGCTGCTGCCCGTCGTCCGGTGTTTCTGGACAATTACAGATTTGGTCATGTCGGTAAAGGAGATACCGCTTCGATACTTTAAATCCTGATCCGCCTTATCAATATTCATTCAAGGCCGGTCGCGGCAAAGCATTTGCGCCTCTTATGGTAGCACCCCGTTGCGTATGTTCTTTGGCTCGCATATCTGAATTCGGCTTGAAATCTAATCACTATGCACATTCATTTGTTTTATTTATCTTGATCAAATAAACCTACTTTGTAAAGTTGTTAGTTGGTAGACTGCCAAAAACGAGATCGTAGTTTAACCCAAATTCGACAAAGTTTCTTACGTATATCGTCTATCGCCGTATGATATCGCACTCTTATATGAGTAGATAGAAGTGTGGGGGTCCGAGGGGAGGGGTGGTACTGGGAATCCTGCTCATAAGGGCATAACTTGGAAAAAAATAATGGATGTGGGATGAATGAACTGCGTGAAAGACGACCCAGGGTACACTGTTCTATTTTTTTTTTGACCGTGTGAAAGAATATGCATTTAGGTACGCCACAGATAAAAATCTATTCATCTGTGATTTACGCATACCCGTCCGCTGGGTGTACGGACGGGCTATGGCGGACTGCATGGACGTCACGAAAAACGCGACACCCCTAGCGTAACTCTACTAGCTTTCAGAACCTGCTGCTTCGCCCGCTCATTAAAAATTTTGCCTATGTCCAACCTCACGCTTCAGAGACTAGCTAGACCCATAATGTCATTAAAATCGGTGCAGCCGTTTTAGTCGTGAAAAAGTAACAAACGATAAGCAAAGAGACAAACATTCTTTCTATAGCTCGGTAAATCGCGTTGATCCGTTTTTGTCCATTTTTTGACGTTTTGTATGGACTGACAGTTCTAATGTAGGGAGTTTACATCTCTGAATCACGCAAACGATTTTTTTTGCTCTCGCCGAACGTATCAAGCCGTCAGGCTGCAATGGAGTATCCTTGATCCTAGATTGGTTTGGATATCTAATGGTACAAGTAACTAAGTACCTACAAATGACAGTTGACAGTCGGCGTCGCAATAAAGTTAATTTTAGCACAGTGAAGCGTAGGTGATGTACCCGTGATAAAGACCTACAGACGCGTGTGAGAAGCCAAGAGGAATCGCTCTTGTTATTGTCGCACTCGTTACTTGTAAAAGCGGCATCGGCTGCGTGGGCTAAAAAATAAGCCTTTGCGCTCGCAAAAAGGTAGGCAAGATAGGTAGCACTAAATTAGTGTTTTGATGAAGTCCCCAGATCGGAAGTCGCAGCCCTCTGAGAAGTCACTGGAACTTCTCCCGAAGCCTCTTACCAAGGAAATCGGCGTAAAATCGAAGTCTTCTGTCAGGAGAGACGATTCTTCAAACTCTGGTGAGTGATAAATCGTTACGGGGTCGTAGTCCAACTACTCCGTCCAACCAGTTGGATTACGGGCCTTCGGTGGGTGCAATAGTCCATCATTGAGCTACTACATATTAGAGGTTAATTTGTTATTTAAAATAGGTCCACGAAAAAGACCCTCAGTCCACAGGGCTCAACCCCCAGTGGGCAGTGAGAAAAACCATCCATTACAGAAACGGACAGCGGGGACGTGGAGGCGGAAGTGGGTGCGGTCGCGAGCGGCGGCCGGCGGCGCCCGGCGCCCGGGGGCGTCGTGATACCGGCGGAGGGCGCCTACGACCCCAAGCACTTCCTGGACCTGAAGGTGCCGCCTGATATGGAGAATGTTTTCCAGTATATCATGAAGTGAGTATAGTATGTCCAAGGAGCCAGGTCGGGGCAGAAGGCACACAATGTATAATAACATAAATACAGGCTCAGTTGACATTTTAAAATTAAATTAAAAAGTTATTTATTTATTAATTAAAAATAATGATTTTTACCAAAATTTATTTTTTATCGATTCAACCCAGTTCAACCGTTTAATCACGAAAAGGTCAACAAACAGTCTGAGTGAGACTGAATTTCTTATGATCTGAATATCAGCAGGCCAGCCGTGGGTGGTCATTACCACCCACTACTAACCTTGCAATAATACGTCTAATACTGTGAGCATATAAATTAATAACTTTGTTGTCTCTACAATAAAGCTTCGTTTTGATTGATTTTACAGCGTGTAATCTCATTTAGAAGCAGAGATTCAAGATTCATTTATTTGTCAGAATATGATTACATTACACGTCACTGAATTTTGGTCCTTACATTTAGCTACTAGACGCGCCCTGCGGTTTCACCCGCTTTTTTACAGGAACCGTATATTATAATAAGTAGCCTATGTGGTAATCCAGGTTATAAGCTGCTACCTCCAAACCACATTTCATCCAAATCTGTGCTGCCGTTACAAACATTTATATACAAAGTTTCGTATTTTATAATATTAGTGTGATTATTTACAGAGAGACAGGGTTACATTACTATTTATATGATAATAATCAGTTAGGATGTTACTATATACGTATGTTCGTGTGTTCCTATCACGCAGACAAATGTTCTTATACTACTTTCCTATAGCATAAAATGCTGGACAGATATTGACGTTTTATTAATGATATAATGAGTGACGAGAGATGCAAGTCGCTCAGCTGATGTTAAGGGTGTCTACACATGGCCTGACCCGACATCGCTTGAAAGAGATGGCTATATATAAGTTTCTGGAGAAGCGAAAGGGAGAAGCTATAACCTTAATAGTTTGTTTCTTTTGCTCCCGTGAAATTCAAATCTAGCTGTCCCTTTCACACGATGTCAGGTCGGGCCATGTGTAGACACCCTAAGCGTCACGCTTGCCCATAACAGTTCAATGCCACCCAGATTTTTGATCTTTATTCAAAACCATGCGCGGAAATGCATTGTGTTCGTCACCCGGTGTTTGTCACCACTACCTCCGGGTTACTTAAATCTCTTTGTGTAAAGCTACATTTGGCAGTCGGATTATTGTATTTCTTATAATAATTATAATAAATACAGAAATACAGAAAATTTTATCTATAACAAAAATACATTTTAAAATATAAAACACCAACAGAATAAAAAAAATACCCCATCTTTGTCACAAACCCGATACAATAAAGACGTGTGTAATAATAATTATTATTCTTGTCTTTAGACTTGTAGTTGGTAAGTATTTTACAAAAGAGCGAACAGAATGAAACGGAAACAATAAAAAACGAAACTTGCTGAATCGACGCTCGTCGCTAATATGGCGTTATCACGCGACATCAGCTGTTACGTGTGCGATCTAGGTTGTTGTTTCGTGATGTATTCTTGCACGCCAATGATCGAGGTCTTAAATCAACGGCTTACTGTTGACAACAATTTAAAAGATGAGATGAGTTTTGGCGGGAACGTGAAGAAGTCATGACTTTTTCCAAACTTGTGTCATTTCGAGTGTAAATGTGTAAAAATGGTGAATATTTACCCGTTAAGTGTTCGTGAACATGCACGAGTGTTGGTGAATGGTATAATGTCGTGAATCGTGAATTTTAGTGTTGTTTCCAAAACTCCATACAATTCTTTGTCAAGTCTCCACCACTTTGCTGGGGTATGACTTGGACTTGACCGTGACAATGACTGAGTTTTAATTGTGAAATACTTATTTTACTTCACTTGAAATATTACAAAACTTGACACTGGCAAAATACACAATGTGTGAAGCCAACATTTAAGAGAAAAAAATAAATAATTAGAAGATTCTGTAGTAAAGTAAAAAAACTATAAGGCTTGGTATGTAGCTAATGTTTGTCAGTTGAGTCAGTGAGTCTATCTATCATCATCATTATCATCATCAGCAAGAAAACATCCACTGCTGAACATAAGCCACCCCCATAGAGCGCCAAACTGACCAACAACGTGCCACTTGCACCCGTCGGTGGCCCCCGACTTTCACAATGTTGTCTGTCCATCTAGTGAGAGGCCTGTCTACGTTGCGTCTTCCGGCTTATGTTCGCCACTCAAGAACCTTTCTTCCCCATCGGTTATCGGTTCTTCGAGTGATATGGCCTGCCCATTGCCACTTCAGCTTGCAAACTCTGCAAGCTATATCGGTGACTTTGGTTCTTCGGCGAATATCGTCGTTCCAGATTTTATCCGGCGGCCTGTCTGTTTGTTCTCCACCTAGGCATAAAAAAAAACAAGAAATACTTTCACATTTATAATATTAGTTCTTTATTCTTTATTATTTCTTTATTGCATATATGTACATATTCTTCTTCTAAAACTACGTTTTAGCTTACATTATGGCATATACCCTGTAAATAAGAGCGCAGCAATATTATGTGGCTGTCACAGACCATGTCACAGGTAGACATACTAATATGTAGGTAATGTGTATAACTACTAAACTACATATTACGAATAAACGTTAAGGGATTAGTTGATAAACGTTAAGGGATTAGTTAATAAACGTTAAGGGATTCACAACCAAATTTGTCGAATAAAGATCCTGAACTTTTAACAGTTCTAATGTCCACCAAACGTCAAAAACGAAAACAAACTGATGACATAGAAATTATTTGCACGGAGCTTGGTGAAATGCGCAAACAAATGGAACAAATGATGATGATGTTAGCAACACTTACTACCAGCCAAGCTGAGTTCACCCAAAAAATATCTAGCGATATAACTACCATAAAAGAACAAATCATGAACATAAAATCAACTACCGATAAACTCGCTGCCGAACAAAATGCGATCAAGACAGAGGTAACTGCATTACAAAAGTACAACTGTATTACTGAGAAAAAACTCGTAAATTTGGAACATACTATCGAACTAATTAACAGGGAAACTGATCATGCATCTTATTCGCCGCAATCGTTTAAAAACGCCCATGAGGATATCATAGCTGAAATCAATGAACGTGAGGCCAGGAGTAAGAACATCATTATGAGTGGTCTCTCAGAACCAGTATCTTCTAACAAAGATGACCGGATGCGTCAAGATAAAAAAGAAGTCTTCCGTATTTTACAGACTATAGATACTTGCTGCCCCGAACCACATCATGTCATGCGTCTAGGAAAATACAATCCTCAAAAAATTCGCCCTCTAAAAATATGCTTTAAATCGCAAGATACAGCAAAATACATATTGCGCAATAAAACGAACTTAAAACTAGATAACATTAAAATTTATTCTGATCAAACTCACAAACAGCAGCAGTTCTTGATAAACTTCTTGATAAACTGGAACTTCGGCGCCGAATGCAAAATGGAAATGAAAACTTAACCATAAAGTATATTAAAAGAATACCTAGAATAATAGAAATACCGTCAAAAAACTACAAGGTGTAAACTCTAATATCAACTTACATAACAACCACACTAATAGCCAAAATAAAGATACTTACTAGATACTAATAGTATCTTTACTCAAGGTGCGAGTAGCTTTGATGATATTCAGGCAAGCAAAAAGTCGCTCATATTTCTTAAGCTAATACTATACGCATACGCAGTATTATAAAACCTGAAAATGTCGACGACCTAAAGTGTTGTTATTAGGGCTTTCAAAACTGATTTACATCTGATTGTACTGATACAAACTGCCAAAATCTGATCAAGAAGCAAAAAGATTTCAAATACGTGGATCTACACATTATTTTAATTTTAAATCAATATGTGGTGTGTATCTATTTTTGTATTACACTTAAACTAATAATAGTAATGACAAAAACACCGATATTTGCAATGCATTATGTATTTCACTAACATAAACAATATAATTGACAAATGTTGTAAAGTACGCTCAGTCACTTCCAGATACGCTTGATTTACGTGTGTTGTGCTATGTATTGAGTCAGAGTCCGAGCCGGCCGTGTTGAGCGAACTAATTAGCGTGTTTTTATTGTTACCTACATAAAACTACCCTCCAAAATATGTACGACGATAACAATATTTATTACTATTAAGCTGATTCTCATATAAGTGAAATTGTTTCTTATGAGAAATAAATATCTTAAACCACAAGGGATTAGTTAATAAACGTTAAGGGATTAGTTGATAAACGTTAAGGGATTAGTTAATAAACGTTAAAGGATTATTTAATAAACGTTAAGGGATTAGTTAATAAACGTTAAGGGATTAGTTAATAAACGTTAAGGGTTAGTAGGGATGTGATGCACTAACTCGCTTCATTTTCCACTTTCCAGGTACACTCCCCAAAAGATCGACATAGATTTGAAGCTGCAGCCTTTCGTGCCGGAGTACGTGCCCGCTGTGGGCGACACGGACGCTTTCCTCAAAGTGACGACGCCGGCGTGCAACGCGCGCGCCGCCGCGCTCTCCGACCGCGTGCTCGAACATATCGACAACTTGGGTGAGATTAATGTATTGAAAACTGAAGTTGGAATGGAAATAATATCTATCAAATTGGACGAAGGGACTATCTACAGGATGGTCGAAACGGTGAAGTCAATCCGAAAAGTTTAGGTTTCTCATAACAAACGCTTCACGAAAATAATCCATGTATCTTCTACGATTTTTCTCGAATATTTCAAATGAGCGGCTTAAAAAAAGCAAACTTTTTATGTGTGGATTTTTCGATGGTGTTTTTCTGATTCTCTTTCATCACTCTTCCAAAAATCCACCGAAAAAACATTTTAAGCTGCTGATATGGAAAATTCTTAAGAAAAAAACAAAAAAAAAAAAAAAACTAAGCTATGAAAAATCGTACTTGTGGAACATACATGGGGTATTTTCGTGAAGCCCTTGGTATGAGGAACCTAAATTTTTCGGATTGTCGTCACCGTTTGGATCAACCTGTATACTTCGCTGAAACAAACAAAAAGCCTAGAACCCGAGTACGACCGCGTGACGCAGCTAGTTGCTTTGCCTACACGAACACCTGTGGTTCCAGGACTAACTCTGCTGGACGAGCCGGCGGCAGACCAGAGCGACTCTGCGCTGCTCCATCTCCAGCTCCGAGCCATCTCGAAGACCACCAGCGCCAAGTCTACTGTCGTGAGTACTTACTACGAAAATAAAATCTATATAATATATACTTACTATAGTCCGTTTTTATTTTTTAAAAAGGAATTAATAGATATATTGTTGTCTATTCTATTGTTTTTACCAGGTTGTACATACGGGTTGTTCCGTCTTCATCCTAGCGGTCTCATTCCATTTCTTGACTCATCCCAAAGACTTATTACCAGCTCAACCCACACGAAAATGTATATTTTTTTTCTTAAATTGCCCCAAGTGCTATTCTTGGCTCATCCCAAAGGTTTTAAAGTATTATTTTTATAACAAATAAAGTAACTAAAATTAAAAATTTTTTTTTAGAATTCGATAGGTATTTTACACCAATTTTTGATTGGAATAATTTTTTGAATCTGATAGGTAAGTATTTTATACTATTTTTTGATGTCTGAAGAATTATTTCATTTTCTTTCAGCTAACTAAGAAAATCGAGAACGCCGAGAAGAACGGCAAAGCTATCGAGCGCTGGATCAAGGACGTGAGCGAACTGCATCTGTCGAAGCCTGCGCCCACCGTCTCTTACACCGGGTGAGAGGCCTCGCTACATTAGCCGACCTGACATCGTGCGAAAGGGACAACTAGACTTGAACTTCACGGGAGCAAAAGAAACAAACTACTAAGGTTATAGTCCCCTTCGCTCCCTAAAAACTCATATATAGCCATCTCTTTCACACGATGTTGATGTATAGCCACTATAATACACGAAAATTCCAAAGAGTTGTTCGTTCTATAAATAATTATAGGTATACACTGTTTTAGACCTTCGTGGTGGTTTACTACATTACTATTACTTATGTTTGTTGAGTTCCCGATATTTCGGCACAGTTGCATGCGCCATGTTCACGTAATAAGTATCGTGGTAAACATCCCGTGAGTTGTAATTGGGGGTGCACCCAGCTTAATGCCTATGTTTCTTAATTTGAATGTAATGTGTAACTTCTGTTGGGGATCCATATTCTATAAAATAAAATAAAAAATGTAATTATAAGTATCTCTTTGTTTCCAGTAAAATGCCAGACATCGACAGTCTGATGGAGGAGTGGCCAGAGTCCATGGAGGAGACCCTCAACGAGGTGGGTTTCCCTCCCGCCGCCATCGACTGCTCTCTGTCCGAGTACGCGGCGCTGGTCTGCGGTCTCTTCGACATACCTATCTGCGGAGATACCTTATCAGATCGGATACAGGCACTGCATCTCCTTTTTAGTCTGTATTGCGCGGTCAGGAGCTCCCAGCTGTATGCGGACAGGCAGAAGGAAAATAGTGAAAATGTTTGAAATAAGTAGATAATAAGAAATAGTTTTTTTTTTAATGTGTGGTTTGATTTTGTTGGTTCTGCCATCATGTTTTCTATCATTTTAACGAAGAAAGTCGCCTTCATCAGAACCATTTATTGGAATTTGCTTCGTCATAGTCGCTTAACTATTATAATCGAGAGGTTCTTGACGTCCGTGAAATACTTATCATTGAGGAGTTCCTGTGTCTATGGCCATCGTTGGTCTACTTCATCATTTCCACTTCAAAAATTGTGAATGCAAATACTTGACTTGTTGATGAAAATACCAAAATTGCTATATGTATGCTAATATTTGAGGAGTTCGTCCAATTCCACATGGTTCTCATTATCAGAACTGGATTTTGATGAAAATGGGACCAATCTGGAAGTAACACCTATTAAAAAACAAAAATTCAAAATGACGGATAGATGATGGAGTTCTGAGTTCAAGAGTTTTTGGAAGAATCTTTTTGGAATATTTTTGTTTTTTTTATTAAAGAGTAATGCAAGAGTAAGAAAAAAAAAGAGTACTATTACAGAGCTAAGTGCTACTATTATGGATTTGCGTATATACTCCGAGCAGTCCAGCTCCCGCAAGCAGCACCCGTTCGCGAGTTGACGCGTGTGCTACAACCATATTGGAGGAAAGAGGGCGATACACCACACGACGCCGCCGCAAGAAGCATCCCTTGTGTTTAGTAAAGCCATCTCTCCAACCATCAGTGCGTGTTTGTGTACAAACACAAACATACATGTGTGTGGGCGGGAATGTGTATAATATCCTAGACGGTCGGAGAAAAGAAAAAAGTAATCACAACGATATTTTTTTATATGGGATTAGTTTTGTAATACTTTACCTCCCTATAGGAAGCCAAATTGATATTTTCCGCACTTACCGAGCGCTAGTGACGAAAAAGTAATCAAACAACAGTACACTTTGGCAATTCTTACGTTTATTTCAGAATTTCGTACATTATTCTAAACAAAAATATACATTTTTATCTCAAACTAAACAAAACAAATTTTAGCCTCATAGGCCTCGTGGCAGTGCAATCAAACAGTTCCATTGTAAAGGCTCTTTATTACATAGGCGTATTTAAAAAGTTCTAACTTCTATGGCTAAACCCTCCATGTATATAAATTTGTTTGTGATGTTCATTTATTCAATATATCACAAAGAAAATTCCACTGGTAGTGATTTTCAGGTATGCTTAAAAAAAATCTAACTTCTTCAGTCAGAAGGAGTGGCGACGCGGACAATTTGTACTCGACGATAGAATGTATGGAAATCTATGCAATAACGCACATATAGAACAAATAGGCTGTCGGACAAAAACCGGCGGTCATCTTATCCTCAGTTTTAGTGTTGATTTGTGTTTTTTTTTTCATTATAACCTACATCTTGAACCTCCTCTCGCACGATACGTTCCGCGACGTTAATATTGCCCGTTTCTTTTAGATCTCCATCCAATCACAAGCGAGGAAATTGAGAGCTGTCATTGGTCGAAAACTGCCATTGACGTCGATTCCAACGTTTGAGTTTTTCCAACGTTGGAAAAACGTGCAACGTTTCGCTCCGCGCGCGAAATTCAATTTTTCTAGGGTTTTATGTCAATTACAGCTTAATTACTCATCGTAGGTTCATGAAAACTAATTTTGCGACAATAAATAGATTGTTTCAAGAAATCACACCAACCACAAATTCAAGTTGAAAGCTAGTATAAGTACATTTCCCACTAAACCAAAAACCAAGATGAAAATCAGCTGATTGAGCTTTATAGCTAAACCAATTTTATCTAGGTAATAATTTTACCCGTAATGTCTTAAAACAACTTATTTATTGACGCAAAATTGGTTTCGATAAATCCACGATGAGTAATTAAGCTGTAATTGACAAAAAAACGCAAGAAAATTTGAATTTCGCGCGATGAGTGAAACGTTGCACCTTAAGGGGGCGTATACCCGGTTCCCGCTGTCTCGTTTGCACCTTATCAACATTTTCTAGTATAAAAAAAAACACAAATGTTTTTTCCTTCTTTGCCAAAATAAAAAGATAATAATATGAAAATTGTTATAAAACATTGGCAATGCAATTCTAAAGTCAACGAATACTATAATTTTAGTCTGGTGAATTATACAACAGAATCGACGCCACTGTTTACCTAAAACGCGTCTAAATTGACTAGATTCTTTTTTAGCCTACTTTTCAGTATACATCCTAAATAATAAAGAGCTTATTTTATATAACGAAAATAACGTTTATTGCAAACGTGGACGGCAAACTATTGCTAATAATAATGAGTAATATTTTTTTCATTTGTGGATGAAGTGCCGTGTTTTAATAATAAAATTCTTGTTTGTGTGCCTTCACATACGACATACATGTTCTAGCAATTTTTTTACCTCAATCCAGGCAAAGGTTATGTTATAACACGAAGCATCTCACCGTGTGCAATAAAAAAATATTATTTTAATTTTAACCCCCTTCTTAACAAACGCGGAGGAAATCTTGGAGCAGCCTGTATACTTGACACTGGCAAATGCATAAGACGTGCGACGCCAAAATCCTCTTAAGAGGAAAGAGAAAAAAAACCTTGGAGTTGCGCAGTCTTCTGTCCTTTTCAATCGAGTTCTAATTTCAAAAAGATCGAAAAGGACCGGTAACTAATCCAAGGGCACTCCGCGTTTATTAATACGGGGGTTAGGGTTTAAGGGTATCCTCGCCATCTCTTTCGCACTTTTTCGCAACAACTACTGAGTGGAGATTAAAAAAAGTAAATAAATGTATCTTTAGAATACCATTTTGTTGTAAATATTTTCGATTTTGCGGAGAAGCAAAAAGTATTTTGTCCAGAATTTTCCAAAATAATAAATATCATGAAAATTGGTATAAAACATTGGCTAAGGCGTTTTATACATAACTTAATGTTTATTTCTTTAAATATCGACTCAGTAATTTTTATATTAAAAAAAAATGCTGAAAAAAAGTACGAACGACATGGCTAAAGCCCTTAAACCTGATTAAAGGTACTTAGATTCGCAAAGTTCTCAATTGAAATGTTATATTGACCGCGGGTTTCTGAAACATTTGTTAATTTTGATTTGTGTTGAACTTTTGTGAACAGATTAATTCTAACGCTGCCTTTGTCTGGGACCCTATGCCTGTGCGCTCGAGATTATCTCGGTCACTGTCTCTCTAATTTAAAATTTAATGGGAGTGAGAGTGACCGAGATAATCTCGAGCGCACATGAATAGGGTCTCTGGCACTAAACAAATGACAAAGACAGCAATAGACAATCTGTCAAAGTCAACACACGTTTCGGAAACCCGAGGTTAATTTTGTTTGATTTATACAGAATTGCAAATTTAATTATTTAAGGTTCATACAATGAGATCTAATTTAGGGTACTAAATGGAAGACTACGAAGAAATAAAACTTACTAAATATGTGAATCATATAAAAATATTTCGTTTAAGCGTCCGCGATTAATCTGCGCCAATCGCGTATAATCTCTATGGTAACATGGCGTGTTCCGAAACATTCCAAAAGCGCACAAGCAAGTTCAAAATGGATGGCCTTAAAAATAGAGTATACCGCCGTCCCTTCCATACAAAAAGCGCAGTTTGATACCCATAAATGTTATCCGATTTCGATGGTTTTTTATATGGTATCTACACCGTGGAAAACTGTGCTTGTATTATTGTTTTTTTTTTAATTTCGCAATATCTTTATAGTTATATAGCGATATCTGACATTTTTTGCGCCGAAAATACGACGAAGAGAACTAGTTGTTATTTGAATACCGTAAACATTTTTTGAAAAAACAAAACATAGCGGCATAGATTATACTTTATCCAAGCCATTGACACCAAAAACAAAAGATTTTGTTAAGATTTAGGGGGTGATAACAGACTATGCCCGAAACGGTATTTTCATCATAAAGCTAGGAAAATTCACTATCCCTATCGCTCGCACGAGAAACAGAGCGACATCATATAATTTCAAATATCGAATGCGCCAAAACCTCTTAAGGTGCAACGTTTCACTCATCGCGCGAAATTCAAATTTTGTTGCGTTTTTTGTCAATTACAGCTTAATTACTCATCGTGGATACCCGTAATTTCTTGATACGACTTATTTATTGTCGCAAAATTAGTTTTCATGAACCTACGATGAGTAATTAAGCTGTAACTGACAAAAAACGCAAGAAAATTTGAATTTCGCGCGCTGAGCGAAACGTTGCACCTTAAGCGTGATATGCGCGTTTTCGAAGCGATTCGGAACGCGCCCTGTTAAGGGGAATAATTGTCGTGTAACAGCTATCTCGCTCGCATGTTTGCAATTTTTTTGTTGTTAGTGTGAATTTCCAAAAACTATGTTGTACTATAAACTGTACATCAAAATATTCGGAACTTAATGAATTTGACTGAGGAGATCGAAAAATATATTTTTTTCCATGTCCTCATTATAAAAAAACGAATGTTTCTTTAAAACATTAAAACAAAACATAATTTTTTTTTTGGAAATTATCTGTTATTTTTTATCATCATATTTACATTCTGTTAAATGCGCGGGCGAGACAACTGTGGACGCAAAAAGGGCTTAAGCCGCGGCCTCATTAACCCCGCTCGGCTCCGTGAGGCCGAGCCAGCGACACCAGTGAGGACGCAGCTTTACGCAATCACTTGGTCTCGCGGATGCCTTACATTCTACAATAATCTATAATGTGTTACATTAGGATATTCTGAAATTATTTACATATATTTTAAAATGCTAAAAGTCAAAATTGATATTGACAACAATGGTCGTAGATAATTATATTATTACAAGCCGTTAACCGTGACTTTATTCGCGCGGACGATAAAAAAATGAGCCTGTATCCGTCTCCGATTCTTGAGCTATATGTACGCAAAAATTCAGGCAAAAATATATTAAATTAGAAAGTAACTCTGTCTGGGTGTTTGTCGCGTTATCACGGCTGAACGGATCAAGCTGGATTTTTGCGTAGATATAGCGGACATAGGCTATTTTTTTTTTTGTCGCGAGTATCAGCTAGTTCAATATACAATTGTTAAAATCGGTTTTCGAGTCCCTGAGTGTCCCACATCTTTATCGTAATCCAACAATTTACGAAGACAAGCTTCACCGTGCCTATGTACACGACAAGACAGCACGCCGATTGGAGTCGGTATCTATATTTTTGTATAGGAATTTATTTTAGTGGGAATAGGTTATTTGGACACATTTTTAATGGTTTTACTGATAAGCATATCTCTAACTACAAGATAAACTATTCGATTTTTTGATTTTTCCAATTGTAGACAAATATGGCCGATCGGCAGCCAATGACAGCCCACTATTCCGTCTCCATGGTCCACATTGGCCGCTAGGCCATCATATTTGTTTACACTTTTTGACAAGACAATACCACTTTTTTTTAATATAAATTTTCCGTCAATCTTCACTAATCTCCATTCTAAATATACAATCTTATTTACAAACGTTCGATAAACACTTTTATATTAAATAATGTAACTTTAAGGCAAATAATATTATTAGGTCATCATTTCACTGACATTGAATTACACTAATATTATAAATGCGAAAGTTTGTGTGTAAGTGTGTTTGTTCCCGTATAAATCTGGAACGGCTGAACGTATTTGAATGAAATTTGGTAAGGAGGTAGCTTCTACACTGGATTAACACATACGAAACTTTTGAATCCGAAGAGATATTCGGTTTCTGTAGAATAGCGGGTGAAACCGCAGACCGCTGCAAGTGAAAAATATTTTTTAAAAATACGTTCTTTGCACAGATCACACGAGATACCGCTTGAAATCGTTGTTCCAAAAAACTCATCAAAGTGGGAGGAAAACGCGGGTTGCGGGGACAGCGACCAAGCGTTCTCATTGCCTGAATGTTACGCTTACTCGCCCCTAGCAATGAACCAATGAGAGTAAATTTGTATAGGCGTATTTAAACCGATGCCTGGTGCGCTTCGATCGGCCTGATGCGGAATCTAGGTGTGATCTGTAGTTAATTGGTTTTGCTTGAACGAGTTTATTGAACGTTTCTGAATAACACCGTTAGGCTCGACGCACACTGAAAAGTCGAAGAGCAGCGCGGTGTATAAGCGGCCGTGCAAATGTCAACTCTTTTTGGTTCCCATCATCATCATCAGCCAGAAGACCCCTTAGAGTAGTATGTAAGTGTGTTTGTTCCCGTTCAACTCTGTAACGGCTGAACGGATGAAATTTGGTATGGAGGTAGCTTATTCCCTGGAATAACACATAGGCTACTTTTTATCCTGAAACATTTTACCGTTTCTATAGGGTAGCGAGTGAAAGCGCGGGGCGCAGCTAGTGATTAAATATATCGAAATCATTGAAACTAACTAATTGCCTAAAAAATTTCATAAAAATTGTTTTAATGGTTCACAAGTTATCGTCTGCAATGGGTGGAAGTTAAATGCCGAAGATCGGGCTAAGTGGCGTGACTTGGGGGGGACCTATGTCCAGCAGTGGACTATGATGGGCTGATGATGAAGTTATCGTCGGGCAAATATACACGCAGCCTTGTTCCCTTATTCTGAGGCCTTCGCTTCGAAGGCGATATCGAATTTAGATAATCATAATAATGCTGTGACATAAATGTATATGTGTAATTGTTTTTATGTCAATAAATAATTTGAATTTGACTTTGAATTCGCTCGGTAAATGAGGTAAAGTTTCGAATTTGGTAAATCGGGAAGAGTTGACTTTTCCGCTGGAGCTTGTACGGGGCGCCTCGACCGACTCTTCAGTGGGCGTCGGGCCTTAGGGATACACTCTACCGAAGCGGAGGGCAAGATATAGTCCAATGGGACACACAGACAGACAGGCCAGCCCTCCTACATGACCTTATTTTAATGCATTTTTTTTTCTGTTTATCGTGTTCTAGAGCAGAGGTCCGATTTTCAGTTGTTTTTTTAATTGTCAACAAATTCTGCTTTTAACTACACATATTGAGCCTATTTAAGAAAGCGCTAGTTTTATGCAGAGCTCGAAGCGCGGTTTCTTCGGTGAGGTTGCATTATATTACGAATTTGGACCGAGGCGAGACTTTCTTGAATCGCTCAATCGGCAGTGTAGGTCACTAAATGGTCCGCCCTTAAGTGACGGTGTGTCACTTTAAGTATGTAGTACACACAGCTTACTGGCTACGCTCCGCTTCGTTGGAGTACCAACGTAAAGGCTAGTTCAGACCGCGCAAAAATGTATCTATAACTAATCTAGTATTTTCCGCTGGAGTAACGCTTCTAGTACAATATAAATAGGGAATACTCAATTATTTATTGCGATATAATTAAAAAAAAAGTATTTAAAAAAATATTAAAAAAAATATGGTTTGGAGAAAGAGTATTTGAAAAAAATAATAGTATTGTTAACGGAATACTTTGATAGAAATGTGATATTTCTATTTATTGCCCTTCATTAGTTATGTAGATTAAATGTTATTTTGGGATCTATATTATTTTGGTCCTGTCATCTAGTATTGCACGGCGGGAAAACATGATTACATGACACTTTCTCGATAAAAAAAACATTGAAAAGACCTCGATTTACACACATTTTCGCCGGCGCTCGGAACCGGTGAATTTAAATTAATATATATTAATATAAATTATTATTAATATATCAATATTCAAGTGATTATTACACTAATAGTGAGGTAATAATAATATCTAGGTTATAAAAGTTAGGTTAGGTTTAGGTTATGTTGTTAAGCTATCTCTTATCATCTACGCGCGAAAGTGTATAGCGCTCTTTCTCTCGAAATACCCTCTTAACGCGCCTTTTCATATGTCATATGATCTAATAATTCCAAAAGACAAAAAGTTGTCACCAACCCAGGACAATGAAAAGATCAAGGTTTTTGTAAAACTAATAGTAATAAGCAGTTTTTTTTTTTTTTGGTCTTAGAAAATAATTCATACATTTTGACGCCGCGCAAAGTTAGGTATTCCGGCTGGCAACTAGTATTATTAAATTTATTCTGTTTCGTGGCTAGACACTTTGACCTTCCACGTTATTGAAGAAGATGAAATGAAGGGTATGTTTCATGTAATGGCTAGGTATAGACATTAATTATTCTCTACATATATACTCAATAGTTTGCTAGAAATACATGAGGCTAATTTACAAAAAAATAAGGATATGCATCAGTGCAACCAACGAAACAAGGAAAAGCTGTACAACCCATGGACTAGGTTAGTTAAAGTTGAGAAACCAGGCCGTCACACCAAAATATTAATGTACAATAAATTACCTAATTCTATAACCGAACTAAACCATAGCAAATTAAACAGATTCTTAATAATTTATTTGAAAATAATCCGTTCTACGAATGAGGTGAATTTATGCCAATGAAATTCACGGAACCCTCATTTTTGTGTAATGAACAAACGGAGTAAGCAACATACGCATAAGTTAAACAATGACCTTGAATGCGCAGTAACAAATTTTCGGGTCTCAACTGAAGTACGGTATGAGGTTCGACGCGAGGACTCCAAGGCCAAACCCGCGCGCATGCGCTTAGTCAGTTTTTGCAACCTACAAAACCTTGCAAGTTTCGAATTTGGTAAACCAGGAAGAATGGCTTTTTCACTGGGGTTTATACGCGGCGCGACAAATGACTACGCTTTTTTTTTTGTAATTAAAATTGCGCGCGCGCATTTTGCTTGCTTTTGATTTTTATTTTTTTCTGTTTTTTTCTTTTATTTTCCTTGTAAGTGTAGTATAAAGCACTTTTGCTGAAAAAAGGTCTTAATGTGGTCATTATTTTGTCAATTTTCTATGAGCTACTCGAATAGGCAAAATTGCATGAAGTTTCATTAGTGGCGTGTTTTAGCGGCCAGCAATTTCCTTTGAAAATCCATTATTGTCGAGGTTTGTTTCAGAAGTAGCCAGGTGCAAAAACTTGCCTACGACAATTTTGCGTAATGGACAATCGACAAATTTAAGATTTGAATTTGAATTGAAAACAAATTTAAATTCCCACTAAGCTGTTTTTTTTTAAATGACTCGCATTGTTTGAGTAAAGCACTATACTTGGCTTGGTCCGAATTGACGTGAGTGCTGGCCACGCTGTGACGGCCTCGAGCTAGCTCCGCTCCGCTGTCGGCCTTCAAGCTCGGTCATCATAACAGCCCGCGCTGCGATGTGGACCTGCGCTACGCTTCCGGCCATCATCATCGCTGCCAGCAACACAGTCATTACAGACGGCGACAGTAATGTACTAATGTATCACTTGGAAGAAAGTGCGATTCCAAACTAATTTCGATGCACTTTAGTTTGTTTATTTTAGATGCGAAATTGCAGCGAAAACACACTGAGATTTGTTATAGCTACAGTATTTTTCGTTAGACAGTTATTCTTCCACAGTCCGAACTAGCCTTTATCCCATCTCTACTCGATAGTTATAAACGCTAACTTATCCTAATATTTACATCAGCGGCTTCACAATACATATCATTATCACAGTTCCATTTTGCACCCACACATTAATTGTATACACTAACAATAGAATTGTATACACTAACAATAGAATTGAAAGTACAGTCAGAACATTAATTGTCGATTCAAGCGTGAGAAGGTTGTCGGCATCATAATAAATAATGTTAAGTCAACAAAATAATATTTTTAAATTGTGCTTTGGAGAATGTTTTTTGTTGCTTATTTACAAATAAATAATTATATGAGTCTGAAACATAATAATCATCTAAATAGTTTGCTCAAAAAATAATACAAGTAAATAGTATTTTTTTTGTATAGTTTTCAAAAAGACTTTTCACAATTCTCACGCATGAACCGACTTTTACATTAATAGGACGTTGTCTTTTATTAATTACGCTAAATCACAAAAATCTAATCTGTTGTCACCTCGCATGCAGTCATCTTTCATTTATAAGACAAATGTGACTACGTGTTTTTATTAGAGTAGAATAATAACTAAATAATAATAATAATGTCTCACTGCAATTTTTTTATAGTCCTTTCACGTTTTTTCAATTTTTTTTTAATTATTCCCGACACTATCTGAAAATAAAAGACAACATTATTTACTTTTTTAACAAGTATTATATTTAAAATAGAAATTTTGAAATTACTTCGGTTGTAGAGACTTGCTTAGGTGGTAGCCACTTACTTTGATGATAGTGACTTACTTAGGTGGTAGCCACTCACTTTGATGGTAGTGACTTACTTCGACAGTAGCGACTTACTTTGATGGTAGTGACTTACTTAGGTGGTAACCACTTACTTTGATGGTAGTGACTTACTTAGGTGGTAGCCACACACTTTGATGGTAGTGACTTATTTAGGTGGTAGCCACTCACTTTGATGGTAGTGACTTACTTCGTTAGTAGCGACTTACTTTGATGGTAGTGACTTAGGTGGTAGCCACTCATTTTGATGGTAGTGACTTACTTAGGTGGTAACCACTTACTTTGATGGTAGTGACTTACTTAGGTGGTAGCCACACACTTTGATGGTAGTGACTTATTTAGGTGGTAGCCACTCACTTTGATGGTAGTGACTTACTTCGTTAGTAGCGACTTACTTTGATGGTAGTGACTTAGGTGGTAGCCACTCATTTTGATGGTAGTGACTTACTTCGATAGTAGCGACATATTCGGTGATCGAAGATTCATTAAAAAAATACGAGACACATACCTCACCGATAGTGAATAACTTCTGAGGTAGAACTCACATCAGTTGTAGAGGGGGAGATCGTAGAGGCGCAGGTGGAACGGGGACCGCTGCTGTTTCAAAAATCACTTCGTTGGCAGCGACTTAATTCGGTGTCCGCGATTTAGTTTGGTAGAAGCGACTTACTTCGATGGTAGCGAGTAACTTCGGTGATATAGATTTACTTCAATGATAGCGACTTACTTCGGCGATAAATTATTGCCATCGCAGCGACATGCTTCGGTAGTTGCAATCGAGTATATTAAATATATATATAATGTGGATTCAGATGTACCTCATCACTTTACTTCGGTGGTGGGGAGTAAGTTCGGTGGTAGAACTAACCTCAGTGGTAATGGAAGAGGTTGAAGAGCCGCCGGTTGAACGGGAACCGCTGCTGCTTCAGCTCTGAAAGCGGTTCTTCTTCGTTGCGGATGCAGAAGTAGCTCGTTATCACCGACCGGCAGATCGGGCACTTGTCCAATTTGGCTGCGGAATTAGAGATGGAATATGTTAGTTTTCTGTTAACTAGGATATTTAGAGTGGTGCCTAGGCCTCCTTTGATGATTTCTTGGTGATCCTTGCCCTGATGCTGGGGCACTTGAATACGGCATCGGTATCCTCTGCCTGTAGTAAGAGCCTACTAAAAGGGGGATCTCTGGGCTCCGGGGTGGTTAGAGATGGGTCTCTAAGCATCTACCTAAGCGAGTGCGGGGAGGACGATAGCGTCTAGTGGCTGAAGTTGTCGTAAACGCAGGACTTAAGACAGCTCGTAGCCGTTCCGGGAGAAGCTGAAGCGCGGTGCTGAGGGCTCCGGTACGTTCCCTTGGTGATCCCGGAGCCCTCGGTCAAGAATCAAGGCAGACTTCCGGGAGGTTTTAGTGGGTATAATCCCACATAACCCGACTGCACTCTAAAGCAGTCCGGTCTCGTGAAGGAGTCTTGTGAAGATTTCCCCATCGTAAAAAAAAGCCCCCTTTGAAGAGTTCGTTTGGGTTTGGCAACCCCAACACAAGAATCCTAGACGCTGCTGCTAGCTATACGGGTGAAACGTTATAACAGCAAGTATTATAATAAAAGAAAAAGAAAATTAAGCTTATTCTATGTCACACCAGCCCCCTTATTATGAACGCGATCCCGCTCGTACCAACTAGCTCGAACTATGCGCGATCCCGCTCACGGACGCTCGCTATCACGACCAGGTACATCCATAATAAGGGGGCAGGTACAAAGGGCACACCAACGTCATCTCACTCATCAAAACGGTCAAACCGTTTCGGCTATAGGTTATATAGGTACACACTAATATACATACATAGTAACATAAACTCCTAAAACATTACCCTACTTCTTGAGTAGTCAGGTAAAATAACGATTATATCACGGCAATAATAGTAAAAGAAGCTACAAAATAAGTAGTTAGATAACTTCGCTATCTGATTAACATTCGGTTCACGTATACACATTCATCAAGGGCCGCATCTGCAAGGCTCCGACATTGACAGAGATCCACTCGAATCGGATGCGCCCGCGCACTCAGCATAGCAATGAGGCGCCAGTGTCGTTTATTTAAAATATAACCACGGAGTACTGTGGAGAATGTACGAATAAGTGAATTTGCTTGTAGCTTTGCTGTTTGATGAGGAGCGTAACGAGCTTCCTAAGGGCGGGTATAGGGTAGTAGCTCACTGTAGGTGCGTAGCAAGCGCACTTTAAGTGCGTAGCAAGCTCACTGTAGGTGCGTAACGAGCTCACTGTGGGCGCGGAGCGAGCTCACTGTAGGCGCGTAGCGAGCTCAATGTAAGTGCTTAGCGAGCTCATTGTAAATGCTTAGCGAGCTCACTGTAGGAGCTAAGCGCACTAACTGTAGGTGCGTAGCGAGCTCATTGTAGGTGCGTAGCGAGCTCACTCTAGGTTCGTAGTGAGCTCCCTGCGAGCGCGTTTCACATTTACTAAGACCGCGTAGCGAACTCGCAGATAGTATGTTAGGTGAAGACTACACTTACGTAAACAGCGTGCGCAGAGGCAGGCGTGGCGGCATGGCAGCAACGCGCGGGAGAGCGGCTGCGCGGCGCACACGCAGCACAACGCCTCCTCCTCGTCCGCACCCGCCGCATACCCCGCTCCCCCACACTCGCCTGATACGTACAGTTGCTGGAACACATAATCAATAAACCAACTTCGGGCTAATACCACATTTTTAATCTTCAGCATTTGAGGCCTTCTCCATAATTATCTTAAGATGAACGCATTGTAGTATTGCATACATACTAATGCTGCATGCACAAAGAGTGAGATGCGAATGCAGGATGCATGCACGTGTATCTTGCACCTTGTACTCGCGCCTTGTACTCTAGTGTTTCTGTTCACGCTAAAAACATCAACACAAATGAGAAAAACTGCTTGTCAGTTTTGTGCTTACCTTCAAGCAGGACAAGTGTCCATTGGCCTGCTTCAGGTACTGCGCGATGATCCCACTCGGCAGAGAGCAGTGCTCGTCGCGGATGTGCACCACGCTCACTAGCGCCACCTATAAACACGAGTGCAAAGTAGCTATTATCTACTATGTCAAGTAGTGAGTCGCACTCCCCGCGAGAAAAGTACACCTATGGGGTCTTCAAAGCTAGAGTAAACAGGTACCTTCTCGGTAAGCGTGCTCCATCCTAGACCACTTCTTTGCTTACCATTAGCATAGAAAAATTATACGAAAAGATAGACAATCTCATACTCAAAGTGTAACCCCGAAAAAAACACATAATTCAAACCGCTATAAAAGCCGATAAAAATATGCGTAATATAGAAACATAGCCGTCCGTATACATCATGTCCGTATTGGTATGGATGGTTTAGTTAAATTTAGATCGCAATATACAACAAAATACGTTTTCAAAAAAAATTCTTCAGCGTCAACTCTTGAGATCGTGTGAACTCTTGGGTGAGTTTCGCAAATAAAATATTAAATTAAAAATATTCATAACAAGTAGCGTTGCTTCTCCGCACCATAGCGAATGAGGTAGCTTGGGTTTCTATTTCAAGTCAAGCAGAAATTGAGACGATCATGTCGCTATTCGAAACACTAAGCGACATCTTACTTCTTTACAACTTCCAACTGAAACTAGATTTCGGGTTATGCATCTTTCTATGGCTATCGGCACTCTTCTGCAGGCAGGAAGTGACCAAACGCAAATCTACAGAGAAAAAAAATGCCTATCTGGTGATCAGCAAACCGCCAGGCGCCGTCTTTGTAACACTAATGGTAATGTCGACGCGTTTTCAGATCAGAGAGGTGTTTGAAGACGTCCTTAAAAGGCTGCATGTTGTAATCCACAGAAAGACTTTTGGTGGTAAGGGCAGTCCACATCTTGTAAGCCCGTTTATGGGTCTCCGAAAGCGCGGTTAAAAGCCAACGCAGAAATATTGTCAAGAAGCTCCTCAAAGCATTCATAAAAAAAACAAGCGCTAAAGATGCAAAGGAAACGCACGTCTCTTCCGACGCATATTATTAAACTTGGAATCGTGAACGATTCTAGTGGCCCGCCACTGTAGGGAGCCGAGATGTTGAAGATGGTATATCGATGCAGTGTTCCAGATAAATACACATCTAATATAGTGCATGGATATACCAACTTCAGCTTCGGCACTAATACTTTCACTTTTAACTACTATTCACATTTAACGGCGGATATTTTACACTGCCAATTCAAGAAGGTCATCATCATCATCATCAGCCAGAAGAAGTCCACTGCTGAACAGGCCTCCCCTTAGAGCGCCACATGGACCGACAACGTGCCACTTGCATCCACCGGTTGCCCGCGACTTTCATAATGTCGTCGGTCCACCTAGTGGGAGGCCTGCCTAAGCTGCGTCTTCCGGTTCGTGGTCGCCACTCAAGAACCGTTCTTAACAACCGGTTATCGGTTCCTCGCGTGATGTGGCCTGCCCATTGCAACTTCAGCTTGCAAACTCTGAAAGCTATATCGGTGACTTTGGTTCTTCGACAAACACCCTAGTTCCGGATTGAATAGCCCAAAAAAACTCCGAGCATAGCTCTCAAGAAGGTCGCGCCATTTTTGTCTACAGCTCGAAAAACGCGCGCGTGTGTACGCCGCTAAATGTTCTGCCATTAAGTATAAATGTTTGAGGTAGGGCGAGATAGAGAGGCTGCGCCGAGCACCACACTAACGTTCACTCTGGCTGATGTGGGCCATTGCACGGTGTTTAGTCGAAGTTGCAGTATACAGTTGCCTGGTGTTCTCGCGGCATGTGTTGGCAGCTTCCTGCTGTATTATATTACAGGAGTATATAGTACTGACCGTGTCATCAGGACGCAGCTCGGCCGTGTCCCGTGCGTCTCGCGCCAGGATCACCACTAAAGGGTAGCAGGTTCGCGGCGCCGGACCCAGCTGTAGTGGCTCGTCGGTTGACAGCTTCAGAGGCATCTCATCGTGCGGACTGTTTCTGTAATAGAAGATAACTTTATTAGAAACTAGAGAGACAGATAAGTATATTGTTGATGTTGATGATAGCTCAGTGGCTAGCGCGTTCGGTTCGCACACCGCAGGGCGTGGGTTCAATTTTCAACTATGTGCTTGAGCATTAGGACATTAGCAGAACATCTCACTCTAGCACTTGTGACAATAAAGGTCACGAGGCTACACAGAGACCAAAACTACGTATCTAAAACATCATTATCATCATCGTCGGCAAGAAGACGTCTACTGCTGAGCATAGGCCTCCGCCTTAGAGCGCTACACCGACCGACATCGTGCCACTTGCATCCACCGGTTGCCCGCGACTTTTACAATGTCGTCGGTCCACCTAGTGGGAGGCCTGCCTACGCTGCGTCTTCCGGTTCGTGGTCGCCACTCAAGAACCCTTCTTCCCCACCGATTATCGGTTCTTCGAGTGATGTGGCCTGCCCATTGCCATTTCAGCTTGCAAACTCTGAAAGCTATATCGGTGACTTCGGTTCTTCGATGAATATCCTAGTTCCATATCTAAAACTCTCCATATCACTAAAGTTCTCTTTTATCCAAAACATAAACGTATTATTTAAAGTCGGTAATCCTCAAGACCTCAGTACTCGAAGTAAACATTGACTTAGGACAAGGCTAGATCACACACTACACTAAATAGACTGTCAAGTACCAATCATCACTTCTTAGTGCTTGTTCGTCCAACATACAAAAAAAAATTCTTAGGTTTGGTTCGACTTTTGTGTTGTTTGTGACTGTTATGTTCTGTATCAGCCTTTAAACATCCCACTGCTGGGATACCAGCCTACCCTCGAAGGGTGATTAGGCCATATCCACCACGCTGGCCCAGTGCAGGTTGGCGGATTCACATACGCCATCGAATTTCTTCTCCGGAAATGATGTTACGATACGATGTTTTCCTTCACCGTAAAGCCAGTATATCCGTACGTAAGTTCCAAAAAACTCATTAATACGGGCCCGCCCGGGTTCGAACCCGCTACCTCACGAATGTGAGGCGAGCGTTCTCCCACTGAGCTACCACGACCTTTGACTTTGTTTAAATAAAATTGTATAATATTGACGTTATTTGTAATAGGAGGACTAAGTTACACTTTAAAACTAAAAAAAAAAGGTTTGTTTGTAAATACCATATAGCACGATAACTGGTTGAGTATACAAACATATGGGTTAACAACATAGCGACAGAATATAGACGTCAAAGTTTTAACACCTGGTGTGCTGATCTGTTAATATTCCAAGGTTTTTTGATGGCTACATAGTTAAATACATTAGTAAATTAATTTTTCGTTTCTCAAACTTGGAAAGTACGGTTCAAGTTACCGGATGAAAACAGTACTTTTCCTCCTAGGGAAAACATTTTTCCTCCCTGGGGAAAAAAACGTTGCTGTAAAAAATTACGATAGAGGCTCATAGTACTCATTGTGAACAACTTTTACTATGGAACCAACCCTGATATCGAGAAAAAAAACAGTGTGTCGTTGCCATTTTTCTATTGGACAGCTGTTTTTTTCTCGATTTTAGTGTTGGTCCCGTAATAAAAGATAATTAAAGCCCTTTTCGGCTTAGCATATCCTTTCCTCATAACCCTGTATAATATTATCAAGACAATAGTCTTACTTAATCATTTAAATAGTCGAGAACAATTAATGGAACTATGCTAAGTATTCTGTCTGCATGCGAACAATAGACTAATTAGCAATGGAAATCTAGAATCATGTATACATATAGTCATTATATTTCTAGGGTTCCATACCGCAAAAGAAAGAAAGGAACTCTTATAGAATCACTTCGTTGTCCGTTTGACTGTCTGTCCGTGTGTCAAGACCCTTTTTCTCAGAAACGCGTGAAGGTATCAAGTTGACATTAATGTGAAATACTGAGGATTACGGTCCGTTGGGCGGTATGTTTTTTTTTACCCTGTTTAAAACCGTGAGAGGAAATGCACTGCGCTCGTCATCATCACACTAATATTAAAAAAGCGAAACTTTGTGTGTAAGTGTGTAAGTATGTAAGTGTGTTTGTTCCCGTTCAACTGTGTAAAGGCTGAACGGAACTGAATGAAATTCTATAAGGAGGTAACTTACACCCTAGACTAACGCATAGGCTACTTTTTATCCCGTAAAACTATTCGGTTTCTGTTTCACTATTCTTAGCGGGGGGAAACCGCGGGCGCAGTGAGTGAGACAAACGTTTTTAAATTTATTTATACCCAGTAATTTCTCTGGAAACATTGCCCTTCAATCCGGAACGCAGATAATTTCCTCGTCGGAACTCGTACCGGCGCGCTAATTGTAACCCGGATGCGGTAAGTATGTTTGTGTGCAAATCTGTAGGTAACCCGGTTGCAGTACTGTTAGTTTCGTATTTACCATTCGCAGTTAACAGTTCGGTGATAATGAGTCCAGTTAAAAAATAAGTTTAAACAAACAGTTTCAAAAAATTGACATAGATAGGTGAGTCTTTGGCCTGCTTGGTACGACATGGTCCACTTTCATGTTCATGTCCTAAACCTAAAACTTCCTGTTTCGTCAGTTTCCAATGAAGCCGTACCGTTTCGTTCATTTCTATTCTTATTTCATCCATTTCTCATGTAGTTTAGTCCTATCTCGGCCGATTCCCATGATCCACTTCGATACCAATCTTGAGTTCGTGTGGCAACTAATTGTATCTAGCATTATTTCATTCGCCTATGTTTTGTTTTGTTTTCTTTTATTTTTTACCAAGTCGTTAATATTAAATTTTCTTTTATTTGTTTATTTTAATTTTGGTATTTTTTCTTCCTGTTTATCGATACTGAAAGTTATTTAAACGCGGCGGCCATATATCCGTCCGTCACAAAACAAGTGAACGACAAGAGGCCTTAGAACAATGAACGATTTTGAAAGAAGACGAGCTAGGAAGAAGACTAGTTGGAGAAGTGGGGTAATTTAGAATGCAGACGATTTTGGAAGTTCACAACGTTGGAAATTATCGTTGACGAGTAATGAAATGGACAACATAGGGGAAAGACGTATTTGGAAAGTAGACGATATCCTCCGGAGTGCTTTGGCCTTATTTAGATTAGGAGGCAGAGGATGTTTATATAAGTAAGATAGGTCTGTCGTGGTGTTTTTGGCTGTAGCTAAGTTGTTAGGTTAAGAATTGTAAATAAATGATGTCTATCCGTGGTAAAAACACCACTGTGAGACTCCGGAGAGCGAGCAAGCATGTAGAAATTATTTAGGAAGCATGGCAATATGACGCGCGAATTTAAGGCACCCCTAGTATTCTCGCTCGCTTTTTTTTTCTATTCCGTGCAAGTATTTATTTCATTTATGTAGGTTACAGATATTATTTTGAGATAAATGTGTTTTGGTTTGGTCTACTAGTATAACTAAGAGGGAAAACATGATTAAATGACATTTTCTCGATAAAAAAAATAACTGAAAAAAAATATCACGATTTATTTACAAACATTCTTCGTTAGATGTCCAAACTGATACTCAAGTGATTATTACTCCAAAAGTGAGTTAATAACACGTTCTAGAATAGCATAGCCCAAAAAATTGAGATAACCCGGCTGGTCTCCAATCCCATAAATCCGGTATTCTTACGTAGATTTAAGCCGATAATGATTTTGACATTTAATAAATTATATAAACTTAGTTTAAAACCTGACTTTTTTTTTATTTCTTGTGGTATTTTAATTTTATTTTTTATTATGAATTTATTATTATTATTTTGCTTTTCATTGTGAGATAAATGTAATTGATTATGTCGTTTTTGTCTCAATAAACAAATTTAATTTAATTTTAATTCAGTTATTTGATAATTCAGAATATTATATTATTCCAGAATATACGATAATTCACACAAAGGCACCGTGCATTGCAAAGTTTAATGATGTAAATATTAGTCAACTAATATTTATTAGTCATTCACATTAATTATCTTACCATCGCGAAGTGTTTAATAATATCAATAAGGAAGCTGGACTGGCCCACGATTCTCCGTTTACGACACAAAATATATTTGAACATTTATACGCTTTTGGCGTCGATAATAAGGAACAGAATCGTGTATGATGTCAATACCAGGCACAGGATTCAATCGAAGACCCAAAAGGCATGGGTTGTAGCGACACAAGCCAACCTTGCTACCTAAAAGGCCAGGTTAACTTACCATCAGTAAAGACCATCTCGATCACCGATTCAGAAAGAATCACAGACTAGAAGAACAGAAGGGAAACCTAACAAATAAAATTAAAGCCATCACTGGTTTTCGATTTTTTTGGTAACCGGAAACAGCTGGACGGGATTGGCACAAAACAGGCGAACATTAGCGAATGAGGGAGGACAGAGGCTTATACTCTGCAGAAGGCTGGATAAGCTGTATATGATAAAAACGGCAAAACTTGAAGCATTTATTCTTCCAGACAACCTTATAAGTAAAGGTTGCTTGCACACATACTTACATACACTCCAAAACATCACCCTCCTTCTCAGGCAGTTGGCCAAACTCCAGATAACTACCACGCACAGAATCGCACATACGCTGTCTGTACGTATCTTCTACGGACAGCTCGAAAACCAAATTCGGTCAAGCCGTTTAGGGCTAGGAGCTAGCTCACATAGAAACAATACACCCGAAAAGCATTACCGCATAATGCTTTTTGGGTGTAATAGCTTTACTATTTATGGGCAGTCGGGTAAAAACAAAAGGACAAAGTACCAAAAACCACCTACTGATGCGCCCACACAATCTTTCCCAGACTTGGCTCTGACGTCAATAGTTTTTGTGCACAAATGACGTCATAGGTCTAATTCTGAGACCTCTCACTCAGACAATATGCCGCCTTTACAGCTAGCCGTTGCCCGCGATTTAACTCGTCGTTAATTAATGCGTTACTTTGCAAGCTCATCGACATTGTATCATACAGACATATAGTACATCTCTTGCGATTTTGTTAAATTTTGCAAGCTATTTAAGGTTTTAGTTTACGTTAAAAAAAAAAAACGTTTACTTCTATACTTCTGTTTCGTGCGAGTAAAAAAAATATATGCAAACTATGTTTATAAGTTTTTGTACCACTTTTTTGCTGCTGTCAATATTGTTTGCGTAACTGTCCGCTACCTGTTTGCTATTAATTAGCTTGTCATAAATCATTTTACATGTCATAAATATTTTTAATCTTAGCAGGCATCTTCATATTTATTTGACAATTTTTATCCGACTGCCCGAGAAGGATGTTTTGGCACAGTTGCATAGCATGCCCATGTTCACGGGTAGCTGACTCGGTCTACCCGTGAACATGGCGCATGCAACTGTGCCGAAATATCGGGACCTCAACAAAAGTAAAAAGCGTGGTAAATATCCCGAAAGTAAGAATAGTAATGTTGTAAACAACAGCGAAATTCTATTATTAGTTAGATAAATAAATTAGTGCTGGGAAACTTTGGGGTGGAGGTTTATGTATGGACAGATAGGTGGTGTACTCTAATCGTAGGTTTTCTATCTCTGTGAACTTACTTGACGAAGTTTAGATGTTCCGAGGCTAGGATCTCTCCGAGAGACCCCCACAGTGTCCGGTGCAGCTGCCTGACGGGCGTGCCCCACCAGCTCGCGTGCCAGTACCGCACTGTCGATGATACCACGCACTCCACTCCTGGAACAAGTACACGTACTATAGTTATGATATTAATACTCAGAAATAATTTATATCGGCTGATAAAATTTTCTGAGGTTAAAGTTTTTGGTGTTAATTTTTTTCAGTCAATTAATTTTAAAAAAAAACCATTTATACATTGTATGGCATTTTTTTCTGTAGTGTCCATTATTCAGGGAGGAACCAGGAGAATTCGTTTATATGGAACTATCGCATTATATAATTTGTAGGGCACACATATGAACAGTCATAGTTCAATATAGTGCGTTCTCTGTCTAGCAAGAATTTAAAAAAATCATAACTTTTTATTTTTATTTAGTATTTAGTCTATGTATATTTTTTGTGTACCGTTTGAATCACAGGGCGATGTGGTCGCTGAGCGACAAAGCCCTTTAAATAAATTAAAAAAAAAAAACCTTAATTTACGAAAAAAGTGTTTTCTCTTCTATTTATGTCCATAAATAGAAGAGCTTCTTTACAAAGCAAGGAAAAAAACCAGTCATAATGGCTATTGTGTCGATGACAGCTGTTCCATACCAAATTACACCCAAATCCAGTCGTTACAAAGTGGAAACAAAAGCACTTACAAACTTTCCCATGAGATTTTAGATCTATAGGGATATATATATATATAAGAAAAGGGTATGCTAAGCTGAAAAGGGCTCATAGTACTTATGATTGTGAATACCTTTTACACTGGTACCATTACATTACATTTTGTCGAGATTCAATGACATATTTCTGGAACAATTTTTTTCGCTCTATATCTGGATATTATAACCCCGAAGATGTAGAATCACATGCGAAAGTTTGCAAGTGCTTTTGATTCCTTTCTGTAACGGCTGGAATTTGATGTAATTTGGTATGGAACAGCTGTCCTCGATGCAATATGCCTTTCCTTATGGCCATGTATAATAAATGCTAATAATATTCTACGATTTCGATGCGGTCGCGACAAGTGTCGAGTCGCACGCGGCAACGTCAACATTGCGACCGCGCCGGTAGGTTTGTGTGTCAAACACGTGTTTTGCCATACGTTCACACGCCGGTTCACGCGAATGTGCAACAACCACAGTATATTGCAATAGCTGCTATGGCTACTGGACCAGTCGGTTGTAGGTACATAAAATATAAATCATATTATGTTACTAGCGTTCACAGCGGTTAGGACCGACACAGACATCGTGCAACACATCGCAGCGCGGTTCTCGTTGTCAAACAAAAATTGTTCCATAAATAAGTACGATGATCCTTTTTACCCGACTATGTATGTATGTTCTGTTCGCTGATAACTTCTAAACTACTTATCATAATTTGACAAATGAGGTATCATTGGAAGCGTATTCATCGTCGGCTGGTTATAGGCTATGTGACGTCACATTAAATTGAATATGACGCCCTCTAGAGGACATAAAGTCACGAACTAAAAAAAAAGGTTTTATGCCGTGTTGGGTATCAAACGAAAGGGCTTAATTAGCACATTTCAAATATATATATTATTAGCTGTTTTTTAACAAACACATTGTCACAAAACATAAAGCAAAAACGTGCCGTCACGTAAGGACGTAGTTTCACGTTTCAGTTTTCAACCATATTGTTTCTAATCGCTTCCAGTGTGCGTGTGCTCTGTTCTACACTCTAATTATATCTATGTTACTAAAGTAAGATAAATAAGCTGAAACATAAAAAAAATAAAGGTTGCGCGTCTTTTTTACTATTTATTTTACTAAGGTCGCAACTTGCCCCCGGCTAGAGCTATCTCTTTCGCACATTTTAAGCATTTAAGAAAATAAAAGTCAATCAGTACCAATAAAGTATATTAGAAAAGCTTGTCTGGAAAAATATTTTCTTCCACAAAAATTAGGTACATTAGGTTTATTTCAACGTTCGTAATATCTATTTTCGTTGGGCAATGAAAACTGTGGAGAGCGTTGCGTTTCGAACAGTCTGTCCCGACCCTAAACGTCGCATGAAACAACTTTGTGTAACATTGTTTTTATCGATTTCAGCAATTAAACGTGGAAGGCAGTCAAGAGTAAAATAATGCAGGTGAAGTTTCGCGATGTTTTAAATAGATTTCAGATTGCATAGTGCGAGTTTTTCCGATGGTGTTGACCACAGAAGAGAGAAAGATAAAAAAAAAATCTTCTGTGGTGTTGACCTATTCGATCGCGTCAACGTTAGGTAACTAAATTTTGTATGAAACAAGAGCGGCGCCATCTAGTGCGATCTAATCACACAAAACACTGATGGCTTCAACCGCGTGCGAGTTGAATGCTGAGGTTTCGGAGGTCTTTAAAGAGTGCCGACTGCATTCATCTCGCGGGCGGACTTTAGATAAGCACAACTATATTTTTAAATCGACTGTTTTCTTTTTCCACTTCAATTTTAGCTCCACACGTAGTTTAAGTTTTTAGCCAGTGTTAACAAAAATTTCACGTGAAATGATATTCCAAAAAAATCAAGCCTAGTCATAGTCAAGTCAAGCCTAGTCATCATCAAGTCAAGAATTTCAGGCTCGGTCTTGTCCAAGCCTTCTAGGCCTCGTCCTCCTTCTCTTTGAAAAACCTTCTAGGTAACTTATAAGTAACGCCATAAGTAGCGTAAGTCTGGTGGCGATGATCAGACTTGCAGTAAGTGATCGCGGCAACTATCACGTACCATGCGACCGTCAGATTGAGTTCCAATTCCAGGCTAGGCAAGCCTACCATCTTCGACCACACTAGTTGACATTACATCAGATGAGTTGTGGTCGGTCGAATATCTAGCCTGTCAACCATAAAAAATCGGCTGATTTGTATTATGATAATGATTGTAAGAATTGACGTCGTCGCATCAGAGACATTGTACGTACAATGGGCTCATAAATAATGTTGATTTAGGTGTTCGATATTCATAAAGCATAAAGATTATAATAGAGAGAATTATAATCTTTACAATAAAACAATAATAATCTTATGTTATCTTATGTTTTTAACAGATTTGCTCGTTATGTGTGCTTACGAAGAAAGATTATATCTCTCTGCATCAGCCTTTTAACGCCCCACTGCTTGGATATCGGGCTACCCCGAAGGTTGCGGCGGCGGAAGCACAGATCACCCCTTCTGGAATCCACATTCTGGAGGATCGTGGACCAAGCATTTGGCTTTATTCGTTTGTGTGCTTTACAAAAGACCTATACCCAAGAGTGGATGTGGGTGTGATCCCTTACCACAGCTTAAGAGGATAGTCCTTACGCGAGGTTTTCGCGCATTCGATATTTGAAATTGTATAGCTGTCGCTCTGTTTCTCTTGCGTGCGATAGAGAGAAATAGTGAATTTTCATAACATTTTGATGAAATTTTGATTTTTGCTTTTTCGGGGGTAGTCTGTTATCACCCCAAAAATCTTAACAAAATCTTTTGTTTTCGGTGTCAATGGCTTGGATAAACGATACTCCACGTCGCTATGTTATGTTTTTTCAAAAAAAGTTTATGGTATTCTAATAACAACTACTTTTCTTCGTCGTATTTTCTACGCAAAAAAAATGTAACTAAGTGCCTATAACAACGAAAATATTGGGAAAATAAAAAAATTACATGTAGGGGTGGGTATCAGACGACGTGCATTGCCGCGCATGGTTTTGAACTGTTGAGATTCAAAATTCTGGGTAGCAGTGAACTGTTATTGGCAAGCGTGAAGCCTAACATCAGGTGAGCGGCTTGCTTGTATCGTAACCAAATTAAAAATTTTTTTAAAGGGGGGCTTGGTGATCGCAGACCCCTCGCCGCTTACTAAGAAGACGCTGCTGCCCGTCCTCCGTTGTCCAATACCCGCGTCGTGTAGGCAAATAGTTCATGCTAATACAACTTTACGAAGTTCGAATATGAGCAAAATCGGTGCGGAGGTTATGAAGATACAAGAGTCGCGCGGTCCCAGTTCGAGGCGGACGACTAGTTTAGAACAGTCCAGTTGACCGAGAGGCGGCAGGTCTGACACTAAGAAAAAACAATATTCGTATGCTTAGAATAACAGGTAGTTAAGGAATAATTGATAGTTATTCTAAGATTCGCATGTTATTATGTATTATGTTAAAGTTATATGTGTTGTGTATGTAAAGTCGTCAAACGTTAATTTGCGAACGGTTGATCCGATTTTCATGAAATTTTATATGCAGGTCTTAGAATAGTTAAATAATAATAAATAAATATTGATGGAAGTTTTTCAGACACAGCGCCATCTAGCCCCAAACTAAGCAAGCTTGTACTATGGGAACCCAATAACTGATAGAATACATAAACTAAGTCCATGGAATACATAAATACTTTTTTTTTGCAAATACAAACCTATAATACATAGAAACACACAGACAAAGAACAAACATCCATGTTCATATTCTATTATTTCAATTAGTTAATTTCAATAATAGTTCGCATTAGAGGAAAATCGGTTCGAAATGACTAGTTATTTACCCACGACAGAGTGACGAACAGACAGCGACAGACAGAGTTATTCTAGTTATAAAGAGGTGAATGCACTGATCGTACGCGCAACGCACTAAAAACGCACCAATTCCACTGAAGAGAGACGAAACGAGCACTAAAAATAAACACGGGATTATAGCGTCAAATGAAGATAAAAATACCACTACTCTTAGAAGTGATAACCGTTTTGAAAACAAACGTGTTTGTAAAACGACGCAGAACTTGCTAGATCGAGATAAATAATTTTTTATCCGACCGCCCAAGGAGGAGGGTCTTTTTAGGGTTCCGTAGTACTACAAGGAACCCTTAAAAGTTCGTCTGTCTGAATCCTTTACAGCCTTATAACTTCCAATGTTATAAACTTACATGCATGAAATTTTGCACACCTGTAGTCTAAGTAAAGAAATACAGTTTCAAAAAATAAAATAAAACAATTTTTTGTAAAATAAGGGTAGCTCCCATACATTGAAAGGGGGGTAAAAAATTATATTTCGCTGCACCCCATCATGTTGGGTGTCATTGAATAGGTATTTTAAAATGATGTTAAGGTTTCCTATACCATTTTTTTATCAAACGGACCTACTTTGCGTGTCCGTTTTGTTCGAACTAGCGCGCCTCAAATTCAGTTCGACCCCAATGATCTTCGAAGGAGTACGTCAAACGTAAATACAAAAATGCATAATTGGGCCATACAAAACTTATACAAAACTTTTAGAAAGCCACTGGCCGTGCGAATAGACGATTTGTAACCAATACTTGGCACGCTAGCTTTTCATAAAAATGTACACGCTCGGGATGTCTGTTCTAATAAATGTCATAATAACACTTTGAAATCGTTTTTTTTTTAAACTTTTATTTGAGTGATAACGCTTGTTTTTATGGTACTGTTGATTCGGAATAAAAATATATGTACATAATACGCCTTGCGGTTTCGCCCGCTATCCAACAAGAATCAACTCCAACTTAGTTTGCCTAGTTAAATTTAATTCTAAACTTAAGTATTTTTTTTATAATAGTGACTTGCCTGTAATATTTAATGTTATTTATGGCCAATAAATATTTCTGATTTCTGATCAAATAAATAGGCTACATTTTGCAGTCGGGTTTTACGTTTTTCTTTTGATAATAATGTATTATTCAATTCGTGATATTGAGTAAGTAGGTAATTTTATTTCACACCTTACCATCCATGCTGTCACACTAATATCACTTGTTATTCGCTCCGAACTGTGACCTTACGACCTCTGTGTGTTTACAAATATTCGAACTTAATAATTGCATTGAAATTAACTACTTGCTTAAAAAAATATTATCGAATCAACGTTTCGTAAGTTATAGACGGAAAAATATGTATACACTTATATGCATTTGTATGTATGTTTATACATACAAATGCAGATTTATTACCGTATACTCTTGAGATCTTTGCTTCGCTCGGTCAGCAATACTTGAATATTTTATTTATTTATAAACTACTTGCCTATGTTTCATGAATTTCAGATCAATGGTACTCAAATTATGGTAACAATGGTACTCAAACTACGCAAATTATGGTCGGACAAATGCTACAAAAATATAACCAACATTTTTTTTTACTACAAATAGATCTACGTTTAGCACTAAACGCACTGGATGTACCTAAATAAATAAATATCTGGGACATTTTTGCACACACGGTCATCTGACCCCAAACTAAGCAAAGCTTGTAATATGGCTGCCAGAGACTGATATACGTACATAGATATTTTTAAATAAATACTTATATAGATATTAACACCCAGACATAGAACAAGCACAAATATTCATCACATAAATGTTTGGCTTGATGGGAATCGAACCCACGCCCCCAAACACAGACGGTAGGTTCACTACCAACTGAGCCACCGGGGCACAACACAAAAGCACGGCACGGGCTTAGCACGGGCTAAGTACAGTACCAATAAAATAAATCTTGCTACTTTGAAACCGCGCAGATAAGTTAAGATTAAAAAATAACGCTAAGGAGACAAAGTCCATCAAAACGCTGTTTCCACTAGCGCTGTCGGACGATGCAGTTTCATTATGTATAAGACCTAAAGCTCATCCACACTTGCGATTGCTAGCGAATCGCCAGTAATGTGCTCTGGCCTTTAGGAATAATAAAGTATGGCACCGAACGTGTGAATTAGCGCTGCGACGGAGTGCTAATGCACTGCAGCTGAGGAGCTGCGGACCCTCTGTAAACAAACACTGACCGAGCAATGCTAAAATGCCAGGGGCTCTATTTTTGAATCGCTCGTATGATTTCGCACAAAAATATAAAAAAATTAAAGATTTTCTATTGGTAGAAAGCAAATTTGAATGGTTCAAACTACTCGTAGCAAGTTATATGATTATTTCAAAAAACTTTTTTCAAAAAAGCGACTTTTTCTTAAAATTTCGTTCGAAAGTCAGTCATTTATTTATTTAGTTTATTGGCACACAAAATAGAATACAGTCAAATTAATACAAAAACAGGATAGGGTTTACAATTTCGATCCGATTTACATTTCGAATGATACAAGTAATATCATACGACTGATACAAAAATGATTATATATTCTATAAGCCCTAAGAAGGGCACGTGTGAACAAGCTATGCGACCAAGTGCTAATCCACTGGACTTGATAAGGTGAATGCACTGCTAACACCTAATAAACAAAAATGCTAAAATGAGAGGGCTGTTACAATTACATTATCAGCCAGAAGACGTCCACTGCTGAAGATAGACCTCCCCCTCAGACCGCCACACCGCCCGACAATGTGCCACTTGCATCCACCGGTTGCCCACGACTTTCACAATGTCGTCGGTCCACCTAGTGGGAGGCCTACGCTTCGTCTTCCGGTTCGTGGTCGCCACTCAAGAACCTTTCTTCCCCATCGGTTCTTCAAGTGATGTGGCCTGCTTGCTGTTACAATATCTTATTGTAATGTAGGGCACGCGTGAATAAGCTATGTAACCGAGTGCTAACTGGAGTAGCCATGTAAAAAAACACCGACCGAGGAATGCTAAAATTCAAGGGCCGTTTCAATCTCAAGATTAAATATAAGGATTCTATAAACCCTTACTGTAAAGTAGGGCACGCGTGAACAAGTTATACGACTGAGTGCTAACGCACTGGAGTTCATGAGGTGAACGCACTGCGGACCCTCAGTAAACAGACACTGAGTGCGAATGCTAAACTGACATGCATATGTTTATATATCAAGATTAGGAAGTAATACTTGGAGCATAAGATTCTAATGCCGAACCATGTAGTACAAGACGCCCTCTGGATCTACTTATACTATAATAATCAAATAGATACTAGTAGTTCGCGCCGAACTGAGAACTCGCGACACTTATAATATAAGGGTTTTATAAGGTCTGAATCGGTCAAGAGATTGTGATATTGTAACTTCACAATCCCTTGACCGATTCAGCTCATATTCAAACTTAAACTTAAAATTTGTATTGAAATGAACTACTTGCCTAAAAAATTTCATGGAGACCGGATCAACGGTTCGCACGTTCTCGTCGGACAAATATACACACAAACATACAATCATACAAACAACAATCAAATGCCGATTTGTCGCAGTAAACTCTGAGACCTTCGCTTCGCTCGGTCAATAAAAACTTTTAAGGTTGCCTGGAAGAGATCGCTTTAAGCGATAAGGCCGCCCATTGTTACACTAGTTTTAAGTAGATTTTTGTATTATGTATGTAATTACTGGTGTGAACAATAATGAGTTATTTATCTATCTAACTTTTACTGCTATGTATGAAACTGACATTGAGACATCTTCGGCCTTACCTACTCTGTCCTATTCTTTGGACTTTAAAAAAAGCTACAGATTTGATTAAAAACAAAACAATACGTAACGTAAGTTATCACATTAATTTACCATAAAAACTGACATGGTTTTGATACACTTTGTTTTAATAATCTGGGAATACTAACGTTAAATTGAGTCGATTATTCCGACTATAGTGTCGATCACATTCGGTGACCTTTATCAAGGAATGCTAAGCGTGACACGCGCGCGACCTCGTCTTGCCTTACACATTAATTTATTCTGATAATAACACTGAATTACAGGTAGAACCAATAACGCAATATAAACACGTAATTCATGCAGTTGTAATAATTGTAACACGTTATCTTGTTTTTGTTATTTTATGTCGGAACTGCGTTGTTATTCAATATTGTTTAGGTATGTGATTGTTGCGCATCACGGAATGCTTATACCACAGAACAATTATACGAGAAGAATGACAATCTCATACAAAAAAGTGTACCCACTAACAGCATAAAACTAGATGGCGCTTACGCATTTAGTCAGCTACTATTGAAACCGCTATTAAAGTCGATGAAAATATGGTTGATATAGGAAATATAGAATCATAGTTAATACCAACTAGTATTAGAAATGCGAAAGTAACTCTGTCTCTCCGTCTGAGTGTTTGTCAGGTTATCAAAACTAAACGGCTGAACGGATCGACCTGAATTTTTACACAGATATAGCTTAAAGGTCGGAGACGGACATAGGCTACTTTTTTTTTTAGGTCCTCGCGAACAAAGTCGCTGGTAGCACCTAGTCAGTATATATGTCCGCAATTTAAAGTTTAGTTTAAATTAGATTGCAATATACGACGTAAACAATATGTTTCCAAAAATAATGTTCTCAACGCCATCTCTCGAGAACCTAGCGAGTTTTGCAAATAAAATATAAAATTAATAATTTGACTGATAATACTAACGCAAATATATTCGTAACAGTATACTTGAGACTGGCAAATGCATAAGACATGCGACGCCAAAATCCTCTTAGGGGAAAAAAAAATAAAAAAAATCGCGTTTTTTTTCTCCGTACCATAACTAATGAGTTAGCTTGGGTTTCTTGGGCTTAATACCTAATTGGAAATAAAGATGAATTGAATAAGTATTTTAAAATGAAGTTAAGGTTTCCTACACCATTTTTTTATCAGGCTTGCGAAATATGCCTGACAAAGTTGCTTGCAATGTGTGTGCAATGCCATTTCTAAACTATGCAGCTCAGAAATTTCTTATCTATTATGTTGATAGAGCTTAGTAAAAACTATCTTTTCAAATTATTTCGAGTAACGTGTGATAATTACATTTTGTGATAAGCGGAAAAAACTGATAAATACTTCAAACGTCCTACGCACCTACGGAACCCTACTAAGCATGGCCCGACATTCCATAGCATTTATTTTGGCTTGATCCACTCTCTTAACTACTCTGACCTCGGGATTCTGAAACATTTGTTAACTTTAACAACAGCCAAGTCTATTGCTGTCTTTGTCATTCGCCTAGTGCCAGACAAAGGCAGCATTAGAATTAATTTGTTGTCAAAGTTAACAAACGTTTCAGAATTCCGAGGTGACAGAGAACTAAAATTATCTGCCATCTTTTTAATATTATAGAAAACACACACATGAAAGCAAAGAAGAGAAAGCTCTGGCCTGGAACGAGGTCTTAAATATTTTTCGAGAGTTGAGAAAAATATAGCGCTTTAAGCTTTCACGTGCAGATGAAAAGAGATAGATTGATATAGCGAGCGCTCGTCAAAAACCACAAATAATCTACATGAATGAGATGGATAATTTTTTTTATTTTTTTACCTCTCATAAATGACGCGAACCAGACCTGCAAGGACGTGTGTTATAAAACAGATATTGTCTTCAATTCCAGTGCTATCTGGAAATCAATACGGAACGTGAAATTTTAATGAACAAATATACCAATCCAGTGTCGTATATCATTAAATTTACTGATATCGTAGATTTGGTAGATTTGAATGATCGATGAATGGTTTTGTTTAAAGGGTATAAGTGTATGTATGTAAATATGTATACATTATGTTTGTGTGTTCCTAGGTATATTTGGGGTTCCCGGGTTTGGGATGTCATAGTGATCGCGAGGTCTCAGTTCGACGCGAACTACTAGTATTACTTATAATAATAATAATTCATTTTATTTCAGACAACTAGGTCCAGTACAATAATATAAAAATAATAAATAATCTTACAAAAGCAGTTTTGACCATTGTTTTAAAATGCTAAAAGAATGGTGTTGATGGTCTTAATAATCGCATTACCAGATTTAAAAAGTGTAGTTCTAAATCTGGCAATGCGATGTCCCATCAGCCCATCGAGAGCAGACACGCGGGCCTCCGCGGACATCGTGGAGGCGCTGCACCACCGCGGGAGGCGGAACATAATGGGAAACGAGTCATTGTACTGCACTTTAAACGTACGGTAGCTGTGGGATTTAAAGTTCAAAAACTTATATCTTCAATAATTTAAAAATGCGCGAGCAAGAAAATCTAGGCAGATATATTATTATCAAAGCTCTTTTCCTCCACCTAAAGTTTTATCGTGTTTTACCAAAACTTACCAAACACGTTCTCTGCATGGATAACATAATGGCCACTGATAATCTTGCATCACGTATCTATTCGTCTGTATGACCTATTAGTGCTACAGCTGACTTACACAGTTGTGTCATCGCCAATGCATGCTTAGATAACCAGTCGAGATGATAATTGAACTTTGCGACACAAATTACTATTTGAGACTCAAACAAATTCCGAGACGATGTCATCGAGTCTATATAAGTGAGTGATAGCCGAGTTTAGTGAACAAAAATGAGGTGTTCAAATATGAAATAGAAAAAAAAAAAAAAAACAGCTATTTTAATGTTTCAATATTTAAATTATAATTTTTTGTGATTTGTATAACTTTGACATTGGATTATTAATTAGTTATTTTATAATTGTATATTTTTTGATTGTGAGATGGATGTTACTGGCTAGATCGTTTCTAATCTCAATAAACTAATTGACCGAGCGAAGCGAAAGTCTCAGAGTTTACTGGGACAAATCGGCTTCTGTATGTACGTTTGTGTGTATATTTGTCCGATGATAACTTGCGAACCGTTGATCCGATCTTCATGAAATTTTGTAGGTAAGTAGTTCATTTCAATACAATTTTTAAGTTGGAATATGAGCTGAATCGGTCCAGGGGTTTTGAAGATATAGGGGTCGCCAGGTCTCACTTCGGCGCGAACTACTAGTTTAATTTATATTTTATAGACAAATGCAAGTCCACGCGGGCCTGGGGCTCCATTTTTTTTATCGCTCTTATGATATTTCGCACCATAGAGAAATTATCATCATCATCATCCACAGCCTTCCTTATCCCACTGCTGGGTATAGGCCTCTCTCTTGCTGTGCCATCTGCCTCGGTCCTGTGCCAATCTAGTCCAGGTTCGACCCGCGATGGTGACGATATCGTCGACCCATCTCGCAGCTGGACGGCCAACGCTCCGCCTACCTTGCCTCGGCCACCACTCTGTTACAGCCTTACTCCACCTGTCATCTCTGAACCTAGCAACGTGTCCTGCCCAGCTCCACTTAAGATTCATTACCGCTATTCCGACATCTCGAACCTTCGTTCTCTTTCGGATTTCGGTATTACGAACTCGGTCTTGGAGTTTGATGCCGAACATGGACCTCTCCATGGCTCTCTGTGCTATCCTAATTTTGTGCACAGCCTCATGGGTAAGCGTCCATGTCTCGGAACCATATGTCATTGTGGGCAGGACACACTGGTTAAAGAGGCGAGTTTTAAGGCACTGCGGGATACGGTGTGACTTAAGGATATCGTCTAGCTTTTTAAATGCTGCCCATCCAAGTTGTATGCGTCTGGAGATCTCATTCTTTTGATGCTCTTGGCCAAAAGACAGAGTATGACCCAGATACACATAGTTATCAACCGTCTCTAGACTCTCATTCCCTATCGTGATTAGGTTTGAAGTTCCAGAAACGTTCGACATAACCTTGGTCTTGGTCATATTCATCTTCAAGCCTACCTTCAAAGAAGCATCTGCAAGCTCTTGGATCATGTATTGTGTTGGAAATCGTCCAGGTTTTCGGCAAAAATAACTAGATCGTCTGCAAATCTAAGATGAGACAGGAAAGTACCATTGATATTTATTCCACAGGAGTCCCATGCAAGCATTTTTAAGATGTCCTCTAAGACCGCCGTAAAAAGCTTGGGTGAAATAGTATCTCCCTGTCTCACGCCCCTTTTAATTGGTATAGGGTTAGTTAAGTCGTGCAACTTCACCTGCATTCTTGCCAAAGCATACAGCTCCCGGAGCACATCCACATAACGAGCGTCGAAGGAGCAACGATGGAGAGAGTTAAACACGGCCCAGTGCTCGACGCTGTCAAAGGCCTTCTCGTAATCGACAAAAGCCATACACAAGGGCCGGTTACATTCTTGACTCTTTTCCATCAGCTGCTTCACCGTGTGAATATGGTCGATAGTGGAGAATCCACTCCTGAGAAATTGAATGAAATGAAATCAATCCTTTTTTTTTTATTGTGCTAATGTCCATGGAAAGATGCGTAGCTCGATTGTAGTACTGATAAGGACGTGAGATGTCGCTAGTCCTGTATTTCTGCTGTTGAAATAGAAACTCGTTCTAACTCATTCGTAATGGTACGGAGAAAAAACGCGACTTGTTATGGATATTTTTGCATTAATAATATCAGTAAAATTATTAATTTTATATTTTATTTGAAAAACTCGCTAGGTTCTCAAGTGATAGCGTTGAAAACATTATTTTTGGAAACATATCTTTTACGACACATATTGCAATATAATTTGAAATAAACCCTAAATAACCAATACTTGTTTTTTTTTTAAATAACCATATTTTCATCGGCTTTTATAGCGGTTTAGACATTAGCTGACTAAATACGTCAGCGCCATCTAGTTTTAAGCAGATTTTTCGGGGATACACTTTTTTGAATGAGACTGTTATTCTTCTATTGCAGATTTTCTTCGTTTCGCACGAAAAAATCATTAAAGAAAAAGAAATTAAAGATTTTCTATTGTTACAAGCAAATTCAAATGGTTCAAACCACTCGTTGCGTTAGCAAGTGATATGATTATTTAAAAAATGCGAGTTTTGTTTGGGATTTCTTTCGAAAGTCAGCCATCACACATGATATTTTCGTGCGACATACCATACGAGCGATTCAAAAATGCAGCCCCTGATCAGATTTTTGTGTAGAGGATAGCTAGACATCAATTTCATTGGAGTTAATAAAAAAAACTACTGCTGATATAGCATTTAGCTATTACTGTTGTAGGTTGTTTATTTTGCTCCCGTAAAATTAATGTCTAGCTATCCTTTTCAAATAAATCAGATAACGCCTGTGTGGAGACACCTTCACTTCGCTTATCAGCTCACTTGCGCGTTCATTCAACTTCCAGCATCAGGGCCCTGAACCTGGACCGAATTTTATGTGTATTCTCCCGATTGTCATAGGTGTATTATTTAAAAAAAAACAACAAAGTACTACTAGTACTGCTTATATGGCAGAAATTAAACCAGACCTGAAATTTTCTCCAAAAAAACTGTTCGTATTTATGTATGTACGGCGTAATAAAAGACGTACATGGGTGGCGGGCCAACGAGAAGGAGAAAGAAGAAAATATATTGCTTCCTCTTTCTCTCTTGTTTGTTATACGGCGATCCGACCGTACCATGTCTGAAGGTCTGTTAGGGCTATAAGAGAAGGGAACTTCATATCTAAAGCGTAATTGAAAACAAAGATGAAATAATCATATGTCCAAATCAAGATTTTGTAAACTCACCAGGGTCATTTCAGCCACATGTATAAAAATACCAATCCATACCAAAATAGCAATACTTAGAAAAGCTAACCGAACCTTTTAGATTATGAAGATAGAGTTCAAAATGGTGTATAGGGCTGCGAGCAGTAGCAGTGTAACTACACGAAGGAAAGGGGGAATCTTGACCTTTATTTGCAGTAACATTCACCGCAGTTGGCAAGCAGCCGCGAACCGCAGCTCGGCCGGCAGAGGCCATCACTTGGATAATTATATGCAAGACGCATCAAACTACGCACATACTTATTAAGCGCGTACTTTGATGCGTAGTGAAGAGCGTTCTGAAGAATGTGAGTTTCTTCAACTTTTTAAATTCAAACACAAATATTAGTCACTAACTGCGCATTGAGCCCATTCACTAATTGTATTGAGATTTCATACCCATTTTCATAATGCTCTTCACTTATTCAACTTTTAATAAAAGTCGAACTTTATGATTTTCCCCTACCCCACTATAAAACTCCCCGCACCAACTAGAACACTCCACAATGTGTCCACAATGTCTTCTTCTATGCCTTGCCCCTAGTCCCAGTTCATTAGGGGTCGAGCCCCCTCGTTGCCCGGCGCCAGGAAGCTCGGTCCTGGGTTGTCGTCGCTGGCTGGACCAGGCTTCTCATATCTTTCTGGATGTTGGCCCATCACGTGGTTGTGGTCTGCCTCTGCCTTTGCTCTATGGGTTTGTTTGGGATGTGTCATTAAGCAACTCGGTAGTGGCCCGAACGGTCCAGACGGCAGGAGGCCTGTGTTGCTCTAAGAGATGTGCATTGCCTTTATCTGCCTCATATAATATGTCCTTACAGCCGGAACCTTCTAGTATGTGTGTTACGAATTAAACACAAAACACACGTCATTAGTCCATAGTTCCATACGTTAAACGATGGGTATTACCGAAAAACTTATTGTAATCGCATGCAGTCGGAAAGCGAAACATACCTTACAATACATAACTTAAGTACAATGATATTTTTTTGTGAGTCAGTTTTTTTATATGTGGGTTTTGACTTCACAGAAATCTGAAAAACCTAACAAAAACAAATCTCCAAAGGTCGCTGTTATTAGAATTTTGTGTTAAACACGATATAAAGACTTCAATCCTATTGCTCATTCAAAGATTCGTTCTCCTCCACCAGTCTGGTACCTCTATGAAGCCAGCTGTTCAACGCAGTGAGACAAGATTTTTCTTTTCCACCAATTAAAGCCCCCCGGTGGCCAGCCTCTGTGCCTTGCCAGAAGGCAACGGGATCTCTATAGGACTCGTCGGTGCCCCCCTAAGCCAACGCCCTCAAGACACTGCTCCCTTCTTCCCTCTGCCCAAAGGGGACACAGGTCTCTCCGCACCGTTGTCTTCCTTGTGCTCGTTTCTACGTGTAGTCAGAATCCCGAATCTGACAACCACGGTCAAAGATTCCCTTTCAGTCGGCTAACCCAAACCTAACACAAAGCCGAGGATACCGAACTGTCCTGAGGGGAAACCGAAGCCGTATTCTAAGATCCCGGCTCCAAGAATAGAGACAGGCCTACAGTTGATAAATTTACTCAGGCCCACACGACCAGATTGGCGTGCGCCTCTTTCGACCACAAACATGGGGTTAGTGAGCGTAGGAGTCAGAGCTTCTGCGACTGCAGAGATAATTATCCGCGAGTTTGTCCGTCGTCTGCGCAAGTTCTAAGCCTGGTCGAGTAATCTGGATAGTTCTTACCATTGTACCCTATAGGTGCGGTCTCCTGTAGCTTGAAGGTGAACGGTATGTGGACCCGCTGCATGAGCAGTCGGGGGGGCTCCATGGCGCGCCACGCTTCCTCGCGACTCTCGCCAACTATGCCTATCACTTCCATGTTCCTGAAACGAAGGATACACTTTCACTTTGCTAGTTATGTTATATAGCTAGCTATGTTAAAAAACCAAAACCTTAGCGTGACAGGGTTCCACTAAGCACAGTGAGCTTGAGCCACAAATTACTTCGTGTTTCGTTTTTAGCATCATGCATCGGCCAAAGAAAACAGATTATTTTTCGGCAATTCGAGAAGGGGTGGCTCGCCAAGATGGGTTATTGGACACACATGTACTAAAACGGCGATCGGTACCACCGGAGGACGAGCAGTAGTGTCATCTTAGTAAACGGTGTGCGTTCTGCGATTTCGTGACCAGATTTCGTGAGATCGTTGTTCAGCAGTGGACGGCTCTGGCTATTGATGATGATGATGAAACAAAGTAGTTTCTCTGTACACAGATTAGTTAGTTATTTGACATTTTGCCTGCCCTAGTCCTGTAGCCCACATTGTCAACATTGCTAATTGACTGTTTGCCGTGGTAATATTGATTACATTAAAACAGCAGACGCACCAGATATAAACACCAATATTTAATTTGGGCAGCAGTTGCGTCACCTACATTTCAGTATGCCCGACTGCCCAAGAAGGAGGGTAATGTTTTTGGGGTGTAAGTTTGTGAGTTTACAATATATAGTTACTGTGTGTTAAATATTACGAACGTATGATTTTGATGAGTGCGGTGCTGTTAGATTTATGGATAATTATAGTTTCATAGGAATAAAGTTTTTGAGGTTACTGTTTTAAAATCAATCAGCTATTATTTTTAGTATCATTGGCATTTACAATTGGTCCCAACACACTAATTAACCTTTTTTAATATGGACTAGGTTGCAAATATAAATAATTTGAATAAATTATCATGCAGACCATTATTATTCTTTTCTTTTTATATTAACCTTTTTGCAGTATTATTAGTTGGTACTAAATCTAAGGTATACCGGTATTATTAGTTGGTCTAATGTATATTGGGTTATTCCCTTATGATCTGTTCTGCCACCACCGGAGGGGGTGAACGGGAATAATGTTATCTGTCCCTTGTTACCGACAAGGGCATGGAATTAATTATTTTCTGTCTGTCCCTCTGCTGTTTGCTGTGGTGTAAGCTGCCTCCATACCAAATTTCATTAAAATCCGTTGTAGCTGTACGGGAACAAACACACATACAAACTTTCGTATCACACTAATACTTATTATAAATGCGAAAGTTTGTGTGTAAGTGTGTTTGTTCCCGTTCAACTCTGTGACGGCTGAACGGATTTGAATGAAATTTGCTATTGAGGTTGCTAATACCCTGGATTAACACATGGCTAGTTTATATCCCGGTAAAAAATAGCGTTCCTGAGGGATAACAAAAATCACCCGATGATCACCCGATTTCGCAACCATTTTGCGACGCAAAGTTTTTTTTTCTTTTCTTTTTCCTCCCTTGAGGATTTTGGCGTCGCACGTCTTCTGCATTTGCCAGTGACAAGTGTATAAATATTTTTAAGTTTTAGTAGATATTGTCGCGTTATCGCGGCTAAACCGCTGAACGGTTCTTGATAAAATTTGATAAGGAGTTACTGTACATCACAAAGACAGGATACTTTTTACGTCCACGCGAACGAAGTCGCGGGTAACAGCTAGTTTATAATATTTGTGTGATGGTGTCCGCATAATGCATACATACACAATCACCGATAGGTCATTCTCATTAAAGAATTTGTTTTCTTTTGCACAGCTACTGTGGAACTTATTGACAAAACAAGCCACATATGTGGAGAATGTACCGTGAAAGATAAATTAACCATACAGGTTTATAATTTCACAACTAAACTTGGCATTGACATTATTTCTATACCTGTTAATTTCATCACAAACCTGTCGGATAGTTATAAGCTTTTATATGGCATTGTACCTGAGCATTATCAATATTGGTCAGTGTCAATTTCGAATGGCTAATTTGTACCAAGTTATAATTCAACTCAACAATACAATACAATATAACTTTATTATACACCAAAACAGACAAAGTTAAAAAAACAATAATATTTAAAAAACGGTAGTATAATGGGCGGCCTTATCGCCTAAAGCGATTTCTTCCAGACAACCTTTGGATGGACAGAATTATGACTTATAAACTACGATCGGTGGTACTCAACCCGTGTATTGAAAGTTTTATTGTTTTAATTGCGTTTGCTTTACTTAAAAAAACATAAAATAAACTAAAAAAGCTGCCTCGGTAAAGTTTTTTTTTTATATCGGACTAGGCATTCGTTTGACCACAATCTCATTTCTGGAAAGCGACGATGCGGCCGAAGATGTAGCACGCTTGCCTAGGCAGTACCTATTCACTCTCTTCTTGAACAGCTCCGGATAGTATTTGTTCGGAAAGACAGATGCAGGTAATGAGTTTCACACCTCTGCTGCTCTTATTAAGAAATCTTAATTACTGGGTAGGCATGTTTGCCGAACGCCAGAGGCTGGCATTAAATGGCTGGAATGTGATTTGAGGAATGAGGGAGAATGTGATGAGCTCCAAGCTTTAAAGAATGATTAGTCCACAATAGCACTGAATAGACGAACATGCTGGAAAGAAGGATGAAAAGCCTTCGGTAAACAAAGGGACAAAACAGGTAAATAATTTTATTTTCATACGAAAACTTACAGCTAGATCATTAGCTAGTTTTAAAAAAAAAGAAGGCCGATTCAAAGTTTTCACAGATAACAAGAAGAATATACATTGTTGTAGAAGCCGCTAATTGCACATAACTAAACAATAATGCGATAGTTAAGTTTGCCAAATGCATAAAATTTATTTTTGACGTAGATAAAGTTATAGATCATGTTTGTAAATACCGACATAATTAGAGTTACAAAGCTGCTTCAATTTAAATGCTGATGTATTTAATAGGTCGATATCAATCTCTTTAGCAAGAGCTTTGTAACGCCTGAATGCCGTTATAGTGAAACCGTTTTTGCCTGTAATTATATAGGATGGGATCATATCACAGGATGGGACAGGGAGAAGATTCGGTCTTCTTAGCAAGGCGGTGTGTGTCAGTGGTCCCACAGTAGGTGTAATTCAATATCAAAGGATTTTGTGAATATTTGTTGGTAAATACCAATAAAAAAAAAAATACTTACCAATGCAATTTTATCACAATTCAAAAGAAAAACGAATCATAGTATAATTTTTACATATCTTTGAGTGCAAGTATCAGAATATCAAATCAAACAAGGAGTTGGTTTATCATTAATATAGCTATGGAAGTACCTAAGGTACCTAAGCTGTTTGTCCATTATTTAGTGGCAAAGATAACAGCACAGTCTTATCTACTTCTACTCTAGTTAAATAGTTTTATCAACATTTTTGGCTGATATTATTCTAAAATTCAATGGTTTCGGACCATATGTTATTACACCACTCGGTAATGTGACATGCACATTTTTTATCGCACAAAATACACTCTTTTCTTTTAAATTATTCTTTTAAATGGTGTTGTCACTTAAATGCAGCTATTAAGAGTCTGTGGTAATGTCTATAATAACCATCTGCATCAGCCTTTTCAAATATTCCACTGCTGGGATATAAGCCTACCCTAGACGGGTGATAGGGCCATGTTCACCACCCTAGCCCAGCGCGGGTAGGCAGATTCCTTCACCGAAATGCCAGTGGTATATCTGTAGGTAAGTTCCAAAAAACTCATTGATACAGGCCCGCTCAGGTTCAACCCGCAACCCCACTAATGTGGGGTGAGCGTGCTCGCCTCACATTCCTAAAGGTTTCTAGAGATTTTAGTCCCATACAAACTTTGGAGGTCCAATTTACTCCTTTATAGGTGGAATTTGCATAATCTGTTCACATTGTTCACCTAGACCAATTGAGGAGTATTGGGTTCAAATTTCACGTATCTATCATGAGCGGTTTAGTCTGTGCATTCCTAGAAAAGGGTATAGATGTCAAATCCTTCAAGTTTTGTAATGTCTTCCATTGTTGTAATGTTAAAAAGATCAGCAAAATAATTATGTGTGATAGGTGTACTTCTGGTGTACAACAGGGTTGTGATTGTTTATTATCAGGTGCTTGATTGCCACTATGGCATAAAAAATCCCATGCTAGTTAAATAAAACCATTAAATTAAAGAACCAAACAAGCGTTATTACAAAAATATTGAAATTCAACCTGTTTAAACTTTCACTAATAAAATTTAACTTTCTTTAGAATGTGATGTAAAGGTGCAAAGAGAAGGGTCGACATTGAAAGTTTTATTGATTCAAGTGTTGGGAAATCTATAAATATAAACTGAATGCAATTGCAGCTATGCTGTTAACATTTTATGAGTGTTACCATAGTTATACTTCGTTTTATGAGTAGGTACAGGCATCATAGAATAATAAGTACAACACAGACAGTAGAATTCACCCACCTGAGAAGTATTACTAGCATCACGAAAAGCGCAACGAGTGCACCAATCATAATGAAAATGTTTGGCAAATCCGCCAATGTGATTCCACTCGACCCCATGTTTACTGCACTAGTCTAACACTACTCGAATAAATAATACTCGAAACTGGTAGAAAGATTAGGGGTACGCATGAGTTCGCACACTGTGTTCCAGACTTTATTGCACTATTTCTCGGCCTGGTTTGGCCTTGCTGAGTTTTGATTCGCGATAAAACCACTTGCAGTTCACATGAGCTCACGAGACTCGTAGTTGTGTTTGTTGCACAATATTTTTTCGTAATAATACTAAAATATTGGCACTGCGGGCGCGCCGGACGACCTACGCGTTATCATTTCGACGTACATTCACAACAAAAACAATATCATTGATCGTGGAAGCGGACAAAATACGTGCTCACGTACGCGAGTATTTGACAGGAATGAATAACAATCCACTTGCTTGACAATCGATCGAATCGACTGACGTGACGTTGTTAAAACAGCTGACGTTGACATTTAGAAACAGCTGATTTAGTTTTTTATGGCTCTGCACCGTAGTATTGTATTCTCATTGTTCCAGCCCCACAGATATCATCTTGTTCTAATATGTGTTCTCTTGTTTAGCCCCTGGATAGTGAGTATCGTTTGTCATCCCTCTAAGAGCGCGTTTTCCAAACACCCGTAAATGTAAGCTATTGCTTGTTTATTCGGTGTGGTTAAAATGAACCGGTAATAAATCAAAAAGTCTACAAAAAATATATGTATATAAAATATTTAATAAGGAGAATTCTGTGATAAATTCCTATTTTATTTTTCATTTCATTTTTCTAGCAAATTTTATTATTACTTGCAACTTTTCGCTCAGCGCGCCAAATTAAAATTTATTTAAATTTATTGAAACCAAATTTTCGCCCGTAAATAGGATGTATCAAGAAATTACACCAACCATAAATGGTTCAGGAAAAGTGGTTCGGGCTGGTACCGAGTTGCTCAATGGGTGAAAGCATTTTTCATAACAATAAAAACCGAGAAGAAACTTATTGACATATGTAGCTAAATACATTTTAGCCGTAATATCTTGACACAACCTATTAGCGCATAATTCTTTCAGGTCTTTTTTGCGCACGATATTTATTTTTGAACCCGACTATAAAACAATGATAAATGCCAATGTCATGTTAAATAACGCCATGCCAATGCCGATGATATATTTTCCCACGGTTACCCTCCCCTCCCTGTCTAACAGGTAGTTAGTTATCAAATTAGTCCCAGTATTCCAGCTAGTTAGTCTAGCTTACTGTCTAGCACAGTCTATTGTAAATCTATGCCACAGGAAACCTGCTGGTTCGGGTAAGTTCGTATTCATTTTAATTTTAATTTTACTGTCCTGCCGCAGTGTTTTTTTTTCCTCCAAGTGCTAGCCTGTGATTATATTGGATGTGCATACTGGATAGGATGTCAAACACCAGTCTATGTGAGCGGTTTATGAAGGCACCAATAAGATAATATTCAATGCACATTTATAATTTCTTTAGAATATCGGTTGTCACCGTCCGCCGCAAACTAGAGAGAAAGAGAGAGATATATTTTCCTCCTATTTCCTCTCGTCTGCGATCCGTGATTTTCAGGTGTTAAGGTCAAATACATTATGTGCCCAGTGCCCGATAGGTATATCGAGCGAGTTAACCACCCTCAGTCCCTCACCAAAAGTAGTGCATGTAGGTTATGTAGGTAATAACATCGATTCCGAATATAAAGACTTTATCAGCATGCATGAATTCTCCCGTATTGTTATAGTAGTGGAGCTTACGATAGCTTGTCCATAAATTAATGTCAAAATGTGTAAATTTTTATTTGTAACTTTTGTAATTTTCGTGTTTTTTATGAGCTGTATGTATGGTCAAAATAAATGCATTTTGATTTGATTTGATTAGTAAAATCGAGTGCAACAAAAATGTCGGTAATAGCTCGAACGTCAGCCGGAGGCTTTCCGCTAGGACTAAGAGTAACATATACTATAAGGTATACTGTGGCCGTATGCCAGCGTTGCTCTAAGCTCGTCGAATACAATAAGTAGTTCATTTGGCCATCGTATGACGCATGAAGGTATGTACGTTGTAAGTATCTCCTTTGTAGTTTGAGGCCTTCTTCACCTCGACCACTGAACTAACTCAATGGCCTCGACGCTATGTCGCACTGTAGGCCGGTAGATCTTCAAGTGGTTAAGAATAGAGTATACTGCCGTCATGAGTGCCGTCAAGTCCATACAAAACGCGTAGTCCGATACCCACCCCTAAATTTAATGTTATCCGTTCGATTTCGAGGTTTTTTTATATGTTATCTACACCGTGAAACAAAATCTTTTGTTTTTGATGTCAATAGCATGGATAAACCATAATCGATGCCGCTATGTTTTGTTTTTACAAAAAATGTTTATGGTATTCTAATAACTACTTTTCTTCGTCGTATTTTCGACGAGCTCTTAGCCTATATTCAGCCCTACCACCGCGGTTGTCATGTACACAGGCCAACAGAAACTGTAAACAAACCACCGATCGATAATCACTGAACTACGACCAAAAGCCTTGCAGCTTTCAGAAGAACAACTAGTCCGTCGTGAAAACTGATAGGCGCGTATATTGTCGCTTTTCGCGCGCTTTTCACTTAGACGTAAATTTTGGCGGGAATGCTCGCGAAATTCGTTTGGAAACGCGAATGAAGGATACAGTGCGCGCGTGGGACAGTTCGTGCATCACACTGTTGAACAACGTGGCGTCCTGTATGGAGAAATGGTTCGGTGATAAACGGCTGTGGTTATTCGGCAACAACCTGCCGCTCTTACCGAGAAGGTAATTAGAATGTTGAAGAGACTTCGAGAAGGTAGGCAGTTCAAGCACCCAAGTCTGTACCTACTTACGTACGGACTTTACTTATATCAGTAAAAACTCGGCAGGAATACTTTGCAAGTGCAGCGGTTTTTTATAATTAATCTAATCCTCTTATTTTCTCTCGTCGTCCGCTTTACCTTCAGAAGGATACGTTCTTAGTTGACACGCTCCACGTAAAAGAAACACGAGGGTAGATGTTTTTTTTTGGCAAGATTCTAAAAGGTTAGGACATTTCGGACTAGTACAAATGACGCAGTGGTGAAGGTTTCACCCTTAGAGTAACTATTATTCTAAGGTTTCACCCAGTGGCGGATTCACCAGCAGACTGAGTAGGCTTGAGCCTAGGGCGGCAGAATTTAAGGGCGGCAAATTTCGATGACCGTTTTTTTATTACCTTTGTAGCAACTCAAAGAAACCAAACATCAAAGATTTCTGTAAGACGGATTTCCCTGTGTCCCTAACATAACCCTGTGTTTTAAAGTCGTACGTTGAGCTTTAAATAGCTCATATACCCAAAAATGTTTCTGTGCAATTTAAACAAAATTACAATAATAAAGGCAACGCCAATTGTAGAGCTAAGGGCGGCAAGAATTGAACAGCCTATAGTAGGAAAATGTGTAAATCCGCCACTGGTTTCACCAACATAGGCCACCGCGTCTTGCGCAAGGGAAATGTCCTAAGCCCATTGAGCTACAATACCAATATAGGTATTGTAGTTCAATGCCTAAGTATTTTTTTTTTATCGGGAAAGTGCCTTTATTAACTAAGCAAAATACATACAAACTACAACTACCTAAACTACTTAACCTACTACATAAAGATAGCAGTTATTGCCGAAGTTATTATTTCATTTTTTTTAATAAGTAGTAAAGAATAGCCCAACAAAATTTGTAACTAAAATTATTAAGATTTTCGCATTTATATTTTTTTTTTTTTTTACTTTGCAAAACTAATTCTTTATATATATTTTCTTTATATTCAATATCAATAACTTAAATAACATTAAATATATTAGATAAGGGTTAGTTTTAAGTTGTATGTATATTTATGATTATTTTTAGTTAGAGTTTATTTTAATTTATTTACTATTTAATGTTATTATTTCATAGAAAATCTCTTTGCGTATAGTCTCTTCTATTTTGTGCTTGACACCTCTTTGACACGCTTGACATGACAAACTTCTTTCTGTACGTACTTCTGTCCAACATTTTTGCACTTCCAAACTTCCAACAAGACATTCGTCTTTATTATGCTTGAATAATTTACAAAACTCTTCATTATCAAAATTGTATTAATTTCAATTTAAAACCCTATAAATTATGCTAAAGAGTTGAAGTATAATATACCTATTTTTATATTTAATAATAATTATCATAAGTTTCATTATGTATGCTTGAAATTCCGGTGTTAATTTGAAAATAGTAGAATGAGAGGACCAATAAATAGATCTATCATAGCCCCTGATGTTATTCCAGCAAGGTATGACCGTTTTTTTTTTTTTGTTTTTCCTCCGAAGAGGATTTTGGCGTCGCACGTCTTATGCATTTCAGTGTCAAGTATACATATATATTCTCAAGTTTTGTTAGATATTATCAAATAAGTCATAGTCACGGTCAAAGTCGTGCAAAGCAAGTCACGGTCAAGTCCAAGTCATGCCCCAGTAAAGTGGTGAAAACTTTACGAGAGCCTTCTATGGAGTTTTGGAAACGACACGAAAATTCACGTTTTACGACATTATACCATTCATCAACACTCGTGCATGTACACGAACACTTAACGGGTAGAAATTCACCGTTTTTACACATTAACACTCGAAATTACACAAGTTTTGGAAAATAATAAAATGACGCGACATGAATTCTTCACGTTCCCGCCAAAACTCGTATGACGGCTATTATGTTTGGAAAATAGTTTTTTTTTAAATTATTTATTGGCTTGCATTTGACTGTCATCACGTCTGATGTTAAACGAGGATGCAGCCTACGATCGAGCACGCTTGCCTAGAAGACACCGATTCACTCGCGACTTGAAGACACCCAGATTATAATTATCAGGAAAAAGTTCTGTAGCTTGTTGTATTACAGTCTAGTTGATACTTTACCCAAGTCGTCATCACTGGCTTTATCATGTACCTCTGCAGGCCTAGCACGGGCACCGGGATAAAGTTATGTCCACCCCTTTTTGTCCTCGCGTCAACGTGACAAAGCTACATCCGGATACATTCGTCTCGTTCTCGCGGGATAGATGTGGTGGACAACATTTTATCCATGCGCCCGTGCTAGGCCTGCTGGTGGCGATGGTCTTTGAACATAGCGATAATACAGAGACGATATTTCAAAGTGTAAAAATTGAGTCTGTTCCGGATACGCAATTTGTTTAATTATTGTATATTCATATCAGAGCAAGGAGAATTCTGTGTATAAGAGATTGATTCTACAGTTATGTACAGAAAAAATAATCCTGTTATTAATTTATTACGGGCTAAGCGCTAATTGACTGGGATACAGAAAGACTGCAAAAGAGCTGCGGATGATGATGATGACGAATGTATCCTGTAAGGTTTATTCGCTTTGCTGTGATGTGATGTGATGTTGCGTGGTTGTGAAGGTCCCGCGCGAGTAGCCGCGCAATGGAGCGCTACGAGAAGCTCGCCAAGCTCGGCGAGGGCTCGTACGGGCTCGTCTACAAGTGCCGCAACAGAGACACCGGCGAAATCGTCGCAGTCAAGAAATTCGTTGAGAACGAAGACGACCCGCTTATTAGGAAGATTGCACTTAGAGAAATACGGATGTTGAAGGTAAGGCCTAGCTTTCTCGTTCTATAGTACGTTCGTTTCGTTTGAGTGAGCGTGCGTCGGAAAATATTCGGTTTCTGTAGAATAGCGGGTAAAACCGCGAGGCGCAGCTTTTAGTAATATAAATATAATATACTAGTTGCGCCCCGCGGTTTCACCCGCTATTCTACAGGAACGGTAAAACATTTCACGATAAAAAAAATTTCCGAGAAGAGGCTACCTCCATATTTTGACTAGTTTTGTGGGTCAGTGGGAGGATTTCCGCCTTCCGTGCTGTAGGCTGTGGGTTCGATTCCCAACCAGGACAAACATTTGTGATGAACAATAATTTACAACAAAAAAAAATATGTTTATGTATTCTATCAGTTATCTGGTTCCCATAGTACAAGCTTGCTTAGTTTGGGGCTAGATGGCGCTGTGTGTGAAAAAGGTCCACCGTCCACCAATACCAAATTTCATCCAAATCCATTCCGCCGTTACATAGTTGAACGGGAACAAACGCTTACATACTTACCTACTTACATAATTACACAAACGCATTTAAAATATTAGCGTGATTAAATTACCTCGTCGTGTATCTACATTGAAGTATGTACCTAACAGTACGACTTCGCGCCGTCTTCAAACAAAAAAAATATTGTTTGTGACATGTGGGAAAAACCCCCATTAAAATTCATAAACAAATGAGTTGAATGCAATGACAATTAGTTTTTGTACTCTTATGAGTACGCGTTAATGAACAAAATTAATAAAGAAATAAAAATTAACCCCACTGGAAAATGTTGCCTAAGTCACTAACAGAAGAGAAAAAAATTGTGATGTCACTCGTCAAAATCGTTCAAGCCGTTTAAGCAAAAAGAGGTAATAATATACGAACACACAAAAATAAATACTTTTAATCAAACATACACTCACAAAAACATTATCTAACCTTTTTTTGGGCAGTCGGGTAGGTAGGTATTCTCCACTGGCCGTTTTATCTATTACTTTTCCTCCACTTCTCGTAATACCGTTTGCAAGGCAAGACGAGGTCGCGCGCGCGTCACGATTATAGCCTTCCTTGATGAAGATCACCGAATGTGGATATACTTAATATTATGTTCTGTGTCCTAAGTTCATACTTAACTCTTTGGGACGTAGATGTAAATTCATACTCGAAAACTGAGATTCAATCTCATCTCGAAAAAAATGTCGAACTTCGAGATTACTTATTCACAACGCTTTCTTTCGAGATATCACGATGGCTAGCGTTCGAGATACATCGAGTGGTCGGAGGCAATCGAGACGAGAGATGATCGAGATTGGAATCTCGAAATTGACATCAATTTATCATATCTCCGAAAAGTGCCTAAGTCCGACTTAGTTTAGGTGATGCTTAGTTAAGTTTTATCTCTGTTGACTTTAGTGCAGACGGGCATGAATGTATCAATTCAAATTCGTACAGCATGTAATATACTTATTTGCTTAGAACCTGAAGCACCCGAACCTGGTGAATCTGATCGAGGTGTTCCGGCGCAAGCGCAAGCTGCACCTCGTGTTCGAGTACTGCGACCACACCGTCCTGCACGAGCTCGAGAAATATCCAGCTGTGAGTATACTATCCAACAAATAAACAGACAAACGTACTGGGACCCTATTCGGAGAAATGACATTTTATCTCGGTCACTCTCACTCCCTTTAAATTCTAAATTAGAGAGACAGTGACCGAGATAAAATGTCATTTCTCCGAATAGGGTCCCTGGAGCACAATGTCTATCTCGTCATGGGATAGTTGTTACCTCTTGTGATTGAACCTTGCTCGTCGCCACGTGTCGTCTCTCTTATAATATAATCTCTCTTATAATACTAATATTATAAAATGCGAAAGTTTGTGTGTTAGTGTGAAAGTATGTAAGTGTGTTTGTTCCCGTTCAACTCTATAACGGCTGAACGGATTTGGATGAAATTTGGTATGGAGGTAGCTTTATTCCCTGGAATAACACATACTTTTCAACTTGAAAAAAAAAGGTATTTATGTATGCTATCAGTTATCTGGTTTCCCGTAGTACAAGCTTGATTAATTTGGGGCTAGATGGCGCTGTGTGTGAAAATCATTATTTCCTTACCCCCGAATACTGAAACGTTTGTTAACTTTGACAACAGATTAATTCTAATACTGCCTTTGTGTGGCACTAAGCAAATGACAAAGACGGCAATAGACTTAATCTGTCGTCAACGTTAACAAATGTTTCAGTATTCGGGGGTTAGATACTTCAACACGGATAAGTTATCTTTTTGGGGCTGAGATAGAGGGGTGAAATTAATTGGAATTTATTATCGTCTTTATTATCGTTGATGTCAATCTAGCTCTTGGCTCACGTATTTTTGGTAATATTATGGTTTATTACGATAACCTCTTGACATAATGCGACTTGTTTTTTTACGTAACTCATGAATTTGTTAAGAATCGCGTGATCGCCATATTTTACATTGGCGGGGTCTCATTATCGGAGACCATGAACCCCAGAGAAGGCTATTCACATTCTAGCTGTGTGCGTAATTTAAAAATACCCTGTAATGTTCTAGATTAATATTCCTCGTTATATCCTTTCTTGAATCGTGAAGGACAAACCTAATCCAAAATTCAATAGTGTACAAAACAGAATGACAAACATTATGCCGCCTATCCAATAAGAAGTATTAGGTTAGATTAAATTATTAGATGTTATTTTAGTTTTCCATGTAATAGAAGAAGAAATAATTGACGACCTGTGTGCTTATCCCGTAACTCTGAAAGTGATAGCGAGAGTTGCGCGAGCGGGACCGCGCATAGTGCGACTAACATGGTACGAGCAAGATGGCATGCTCTCGCAATCAGAATCACGAACGTTAAAAAGTTAGAGGATAAGCCCACTGTTTGCTTCAATGGTAGAGTCTGCCTTATGAGTAGGAGGTCCCCGGGTTCCCGGGTTCGATTCACGGCCGGGAGGATTTTAGAATGATGAATTTAAATATCTGCTCTGGTACCGGGTGCTGGTTGTCCTCGTTCTGTGTATTTTCCACGGCAAAAAATGGGAGAAGACTCATCATCATTCATCGTCATATTAAAAAAAACAGAGCTCTGAGGTAGAAATAAAAACAGCTGTTTTGGTAATTTTAATGTCTTTGACATTAAAATTAATTACCTTTATGATATTTTGACATTTAAACTTTGATTTCCTTAAAATTCAAAATCGTCAGCAGTTAAAGGTAGCGAATGACGTCACCTACCTTTATCTTCCTGGCTTCGACTTAATCTGGCTTTGGCAGGTGGAGTAAGTTTGAAGGAATAGTAAGTGAGCAGGCGATGCGGAAGACTAGTCCAGCACTGTCGAAATAATGACACACAATTTTACCGAAACATGTGGACAAGCTTGGGCGCTAAACAGGGAAGATTGGCGAATGAGGAGGCTTATGCTCTGCAGCACAGTGGACTAGATGAGCTGCGAATGTTGATGATGATGAGGATATTCCTAAAACAAATCAATAATTAAGATTATTGGTAGGTTTTTTCTGTGGTAACACTGTAGAGGAATGGTAGAACCTTGGCAGCTCAGCGGATGGAAATACATAACTTACATTGCTAAAAGAGTAGGTAGGTAGCGTAGGGTAGCATTGTACGAACTCCTTTTACCTAAATGTCCAAACTACTACCAATCACTATCCAAACATTATCTAATGCAAGTCCATTTTTGCCTGCAACTTTGCTAGCATATCAAGACACTATCCAAAAACTATCTAATGAAAATAAATGACATGACACCATTGATTTAGTACTTAATAGTTAAAGCATGACACCTATACCTACTTCTACAAAGATTACCTATAATAATTTTTGAGAGGGCTTACTTATCAAAAAGAGAATTATGTCTATATTGAAAAACCGAGTAAACAATGGATTGCAAGCATTTGTGGCCTATTCACCTAACTAGTTACTTAGTGGCATTAGAATTTATAATTTGAGTCGCTTAGGCTGAACGTATGCACCATTGTGGGCAGAATATATTCCGGCTTATTTTCAATTTAACCTTAAACCTCTTTCACGCAGTTTACGCATAATTTAGCTTCTTTTGTTCCACGAGTTTTCACAAAACCTAACACTATCCCTAATAATACTTAATGACTAAGAATGTGTCCAAAAACACTATTCTTATTGTCTCTATTAAAGCGAAGACACTATGTTCACGTGTTCTTTAAAAGCAGCACTTACACTATATTCACTATGATTACATTACACTACACTAACTCGAACGGTCTCGTTCTTTTTAGTATTCTTAATATATCCGTGTGGTCGAGAAGCTGGATGGCCTCGACGTTCACATGGTGATGAAGCCTGTTATCGTAAGCTTCTGGTATCTTTTAAAGTTGGCATTTGTTTTCGTCATTGTATTTTTTTGGTGAATGTAATCAGCTCTTAAGAACCGGGCTACACTTCACTTGTCATTTGAATCCGCGTAATGTTATTGCCATCTAAAGCCCAAATTAAAATGTTTTGTTTTGGTAGGAAGAAAGTGGCGAATGATTAAAAGTTGTTAAGTATGATGAAGGGAAGCTGCGTGGTGTATGCCGAGAGGTTTTTGGGTAACTTAAAAATACCCCTGTATAATCAATCCTTTTACCTACATCCTTGATGTATGCACCAGAGAAGAATATGGTAAACAGCTTAACCTATAAATACTTGTGTCGTAACAGCAGGAACTTATAGTAATTGGAACTTTATCCTGTACTCGCAATACGTAACTTTTAACTCTTGAAAGTATATGGCTAGTTGAGAACTGATGTGTAAACCGATAGGGTACTTTACACCATAGTAAAATTATCAGCAATTTTTACTGAGGGGCTAAACCAAACATCCCTCAAGAAAAAAAAACCGCTGTTAAATCTACAAAATGCAGTAACAGATAATATTTCAGTAGATTTTCAAAAATACCTCTTTTGATTTCCACCATCTTCAAAACTTAGGTAGTATCTATATATATCAATCTCACCAGGGGTCCATTTCCCAGGGTTGCCCCGAGCTCACCTCAAAGCAGATCATCTGGCAGACGCTACAGGGAGTGGCGTACTGCCACAGGCACAACTGCATCCACCGCGATGTGAAGCCGGAGAACATCCTGCTCACCGGCGAGGGAGTCGTCAAGCTCTGTGACTTTGGTTTCGCGAGGATGATCAGTGAGTCAACCCGACTTATTTAAAATTTTGTCTAGCTCGGCTTAGTTCCTATTTTTCGTCATCACTGGGGGACGTTGGTTTTGAAGTCCAACCACAGTGATCATCTCGTAAGTGCTCTTATCACCAGTAGGTAGGTTTTCTGAATGTTATTATCCTTTTATTTGTTTATTCATGCCTGCGCAAATAATTAAGTAATTATACTTCGTGTAAAAGGTTGGTAAGTAGTATGGCACAGGTGAACGTACGACCTTGCAATCAGTAAAAAAGAAATCATACCAATAGGAAGTTAAAATATATTTTCTCAGACTCTTATGTACTTCATATCGATACGATGATACCTGCAGAGTTATATTTATCAATCAAGGTCGGCTGAGGACTCTGTCCATCAGTTTATGGAAGCCAGGGCATGGACGGTGACATCCATATTGCGATGATTGTTATGTTCAGTCAGCCGCCGAGGCTGTTCGTGCTGTCCGCATAACAGTAAAATGCTACCCAGAATTTAAAAAGGCAATAGTTCAAACCCCTGCGCGGCATGGCCAGAGAACATATAATAATACTAGCATGGCGCAGCAATTAGGCATACGCCTATAATATAGAATAGAATAATGGTGAATAGAGTCCTCAAAGGTAGGCAGCGCACTGACAATGCCCCTGGTATTGGAGGTGTCCATAGACGGCGGTGACCACTTACCAGGAGGCCCGTCGCTTGTTGCCCTCAGTTCCTCATCAGATCCCATTATCAGAAGTGGGTTTTGATAAAAATGGGATCGATCTGGAAGTATCTCCTTTAAAAACAAAAAAAGATTTTTCAAATCGGTTTGTAAATGACGGAGTTCTGAGGTTACAAATATAGAAAAAAAAACAATCGATTTGAGAACCTCATTTTTTGAATGTCGGCTAATAAACTATAATAAGATGTCATGTTTCAAGTAATTTACATTACATCAGGACTAGCACGGGCGCCGGGATAAAATTTTGTCCACCTTATTTATCCCGCGAGAACGAGACGGATGTATCCATATTCTAGCTTTGTCGCGTTGACGCACAGCGTTGACGCGAAGACATTACGGGTGGACATAACTTTATCCTGGCGCCCGTGCTAGGCCTGTAGGCCTGCTATTTTGCAAACAAACACCGAACAAAGATGCATTTTGTCAAAAATCGAAAAAAGCTCATTCGCCCCCAAGATGAGCTCTGGCCTGTTTTAGACCAGATACGATCGCACCTGCCACGCCCCCTTGCCACATCACCGATTTTTTCTATCTGCATCCCTTCCTGGCCACTGCCATCGCTATCACATCGTCCTAGATCCTTTCCTGTCTCCTGACCTTCGTTTCCTCCACCAGGTGGCAGCTGTTCCTCGGAGTACTCCGTCCACACGATGATTCCTTTCGGCGTAGATGTCCGCAGGAGAGCTAGTAACTATTTGTGATGTCATATTGCAATAGTTTGGAAAAACTTATGAACATGTAGAAAGAGGTAGAGTGTTAGTTAGACCTTCCTTCGAGTAGGTACTTGACATTAAAATAATAGACTTGTTCCGAAATTAGGTATTAGAGTAGATATTTGATTTGACTGCCCCGGTGGCTCAGTTGGTATTGAACCTACCTTCTGTGTTTGGGGGTGTGGGTTCGATTCCCATCTAGAACAAACATTTATGTGATGAATATTTGTGTTTGTTCTATGTCTGGGTGTTAATATCTATATAAGTATGTATTTAAAAATATCTATGTACGTATATCAGTCTCTGGCAGCCATATTACAAGCTTTGCTTAGTTTGGGGTCAGATGACCGTGTGTGCAATAATGTCCCAGATATTTATTATTATTATTTTTAGTTATGGTTCGAATAACAGTATCTAACAGTTGCACTATTTATCGCGTTTTTACCTTTAGCTTTTTCATATTTTCGAGATGAAATGAAACTATGATAATGCTCCTCCTTAGATCCGGTCAGCCCCGTTTTCTGAAGCCATTCGGAAAGATTTCGATTCGCTTCTCGCACTCTAAAGTCAGATACAAATACAGATAATTTATAATTCGAATTGAATCCTTTCAATCTCGTTTAAAAAAAGTTTTGAACTTTCGAGATATTCACGATGCTACGTGCGAGGTACATCGAGTGGTCGGAGGCAATCGAGACAAGAGACTGTCGAGATTGGAATCTCGAAATCGACATCAATTTGTCATATCTCCGAATAGGGGCCCAGCATGTGAGGACTGATTTCGAAAAATCCCATTCGTAAGATTATTTTAGTAATTATAGATTTCATCATTATTTTAACTTGGTCCACATCTACAACAGACTTGTAGTCTTAAATTATGATAAATTCCGAAACATAAGAAAAAATAAATTAATAACTTTATGATTCTTTTTCCGGTTTTTTTTTTTATTATTTTACATATGATATTATGCTTCTTTATAATTTTGTTGCGTTTTCTTATTGTTTAATTGTATAATTTTAGTTTTGGCACTCGAGCAGTAGAGACTGTTGAGTTGGACTCAGTAACTAGATAGATAGATAACTCTTTATAGTTCACATCAGAAATTACATACATAATAGTGTAACAATTGGCGGCCTTATCGCTTAAAGCGATCTCTTCCAGGCAACCTTAGCATGGAGAGGATTTATAAGGAAGAGGTAAGGGACGGGGTGTGCCCTTATAAAGGAACAACAGAAAAAATAGACATACATAATAAGACTACATACTACTAAAAATAGTTAAATAATAAAAATATACTACTTACTTAAGCTACAACAATATATACATACCTAATTAAGAGTAGGCATTTAGTACTTAAGCGGAGGCTATCAACAAGCAGATTTAGTCAAAGATAGGCACGCTCGCGCCGCCGCCGCATATCCAGGTTACCTTATCGGCGATCGGCCCCACCAGGGACCCTATTCGGAGAAATGACATTTTATCTCGGTCACTGTCTCTCTAATTTAGAATTTAATGGGAGTGAGAGTGACCGAGATAAAATGTCATTTCTCCGAATAGGGTCCCAGTCGGTTTAAAGTGAATCGGTTCAACTAACTATAACTTACTGAGCTTTTTTCCATACTAGTTCGAGAAAAAGATAGCGCTACACTTTTGCATGCGGACGAAAAGAGATGACAAGCGCGCGCCACGTAGACAGAATATTCTGTGGCGCTCCACCAAAATAGGACGTACGGGTGGACGGACCGACCTACAGACAGACAGACAGACTTTGAAGCATTTAGCGGTCAGCTTAGGAAAAAAATAAGGCAATGTATATTCGGAAATCGGAATAATGTAGACTACATTTTGCTGTCGGGTATTTTCTTTTATAGTCTTTCTGACCGTTCGACACTTTATTTTTAGGCATCATACAATAACAATATAACTTTATTATAGACCAAAAAGACAATTAAACTTTATAAAATGAACTTTTTTTTTTAAACGGTAGTATAATGGGCGGCCTTATCGCCTAAAACGATTACAGCTATTTAACATTTCGATTTTAGACATTCTGAAGTTCGACATTTCGACGTTAACCATTTCAATATTTGACATTCCAATTCGTACCCACCTAGGTCTATCCACCGTAGTACAGAACGTTACAAGGGCAAAATTAGAATAACAAGTGGATAGACAATGTGTATGTTTATTTTGTCGCCTTCCTTATCATCGATTAACGTCGTTGGACCTTGCAGCAGATCAGGCAACCTCTATCAGTATGCAGCCCGGCGGTCCGTTGCGCCACCGTTCCATTGTAATTCACCGGCCGATCGTGGCATGCCGTAATAAATTTTCCTTCCTTCCTCTGCATCTTAGATTATTGTTAGGATTCTGGTTATTCAATTCAATGAGGCGTTTTCCAATGATAAAAAAATAGTTCTAAAATACTTACTAGATGGCGTAATAGTCCTATCGTTTTACCTGTCATTGTCATTTCTGTCGAAATATTTTATGTTTATTTTTTATATCGTAAATTTTGGCTCCACACGTTGTACGTATTTAGCCAGTGTCAACTATTGTAATATTTCAAATGAAGTCAAATACATAGTTACATTACTTGAAATTGTCTAAATACACATGTGGAGCCAAAAAACACGAGAAAAAAAAAGGCACACGTACATTTTTTTGTTTTTCAAGTCTTGACAGTGACAGAAAAACCTCAAGGTACATCTAACGCCATCTATTGGCCACTTTTATTACCAGGATTCCTTTTTTTTTTTTTTTGGAAAACGCCTCATTGTTTCGGTATTTAAGAATAGAGTATACCGACGACTCGTCCATATAAAATGTAATACATAGATACTTTGCAAACGTTATAATATTTACCATACTGAAGTATTAATAAAATAATATTTATTGCATACCTTATTGCACACACATACAACGTATTAGGACTTAATGCTAAAGCATTTTCTACCAGTCATCCCCGTGGTTGAAGAGAGGGAGATGTAGGCGTGCATCAAAAATCACGATTAACAATAGACTAAGGACATGAATGAAAAGGAAAAATAAATAATGACTATTGATAACAAATATAGGTAAATATATAGAATAAAGTAAAAAGTTTAAAATAATATTTTAAATAAGTCCTATTAATTTATAGGGCGGCAAACCTTACAAGCACGAGGCGCTGAACCACTTCTTCAAGTGGTTCAAATCAATAGATTTTACCGCCGGCTTGTCCATACAAAAGCGTAGTCTGATACCCATCCCTAAACGTTATCCGATTTCGATGATTTTTTTATATGTTATCTACACCGTGAAAAACTAAGCTTTGTATGTCTTTTTTTTTTAATTTCGCAATATCTTCGTTGTTATAGGAACTTAACAATTCGTATTAGTGACAATTATTTTGCGTCAAAAACACGACGAAGAAAAGTAGTAGTTACAATACCATAAACATTCTTTTTTTTAAACAATACTTAGCGTCATTACGCGAAACGCTAATTTTATCAAAAAGTTAGGAAAATTCACTAACTTTATCGCATGCAGGAGAAACAGAGCGACAGCTATACACTTTCAAATATTGAATGCGCCAAAACCTCGCGGAAGGACTGTAGGTCGGTACATAAATACAGGCTATTACCGTTGAAATAGGTGTTGAAACCTCGTAACTCGGTTATTAGAGATATGGCACAAAATAAAACCTACTTATTTAATTTGTGGGTGTTTTGTGGCTGTGGTGCCTGTTGATTTCATAGCAGGGACCCTATTCCTGTGCGCTCGAGATTATCTCGGTCACTGTCTCTCTAATTTAGAATTTAATGGGAGTGAGAGTGACCGAGATAAAAATGTAATTTCTCCGAATAGGGGCCCGCGCACAAATTTCTAACGAATGCCAGAATTGTGGGCATAGTAGGTATGTAGGTCCTACTAAACTTAACTCAACCAGGTAAAGAAATCAAACTGACAGCAAGATTTTTTTATTTTAATAAAACGGGAATACTCACGTTAAATTGCCTTGCACTCTGCAAGGCAAGACGAGGTCGCGCGCGTGTCTCGCTTAGCATCCCTTGATAAAGGTCACCGAATGTGATCAGAAATCAGAAATCAGAAATATTTATTGGCCATAAATAACATTAAATATTACAGGCAAGTCACTATTATAAAAAAAATACTTAAGTTTAGAATTAAATTTAACTAGGCAAACTAAGTTATTAATTATTTGAATAATTTAATAATATATCATGACAGGTGGGTACTTATTATGCTTTACTCCGTTTATTGTCCGTACAAAAATGAGGATTCTGAGAAGTCCATTGACATGTATTCACTAACATTGTAGACGGATTGCTTTCAAAAAAATGCTTAAGAGCCTTTTTAAATCTGTTTTGATTTAGTTCGGTTACAGAATCAGGTAATTTATTGTACATTAATATTTTGGCGTGACGGCCCTGTTTCTCAACTTTAACTAACCTAGTCCGTGGCTTGTACAGCTTTTCTTTGTTTCGTAGGTTGCATTGATGCATGTCTTTATTTTTTGGTAAATTAGCCTCATGTATTTCTAGCAAACTATTATAAATGTATAGAGATACCACTGTCATTATATTATTACTTTTGAAGTGGTTTTTCGCGGAACTACGTTTTTTTAAACCGTTGATAATTCTAATTGCTCTTTTTTGACATCGTAACACTTTTGTAATATTTACAGCATTACCCCAGACTGTAACTGCATATCTTATAACAGAATGTATGTAAGCATAATAAACGGATATAAGAGTTTTTTTATCTAATAATGGCTTAAGTTTTAGCAAAGCGTAATTCCCGCTTGCCATTTTTTTACATATTTTATCGATGTGAGCAGTATGAGTAATTGTGTTGTCTATTGTGTACCCTAAGAAGACATTTTCTTTACTGACTGAGTTCCCAAAAATACCTAGCCTCGATTGATATTGCATCACAATACTTTTACTAGAATTGAGAAGTATACCATTACAATCAAACCATTCTTTAAGCAAGTCCATAGCATTATCGAATCGAAACTATAGTCGGAATAACCGACTCAATTTAACGTGAGTATTCCCGTTTTATTAAAACAAAATGTATCAAAACCACGTCAGTTTTCATAGTAAGATTTTTTTACCCGACTGCCGAAGAAGGACGGTTGTGTTTTTGGGGTGTATGCTTGACCAAAGTAAAATTAATGGACGGGCCCATGTAAGAGAATTTTGAAGACTTTAAAGTGAGCGCCGGCGCTCATCTTGCTTCATCAAATGACAATCGGTTTGTGTACTAAGCATAAAAAATAAAGAAACGTATGTCTCAGGAATTTCGAAAATCAACACTGGGGTGTTTAATTTAATGTATGAACAAAGCCACGCGGGCAAGCTATATATATTTATTTGAAATGTGCTTATTAAGCCCTTTTATTTGATACACAACCTATTAACATCATAAAAACACAAATATTTTTTAGTCCACGACATTGTCCTCTAGAGCACTCCATATTCAATTTATCACAGATACACACACACGCTCTCATATCTACCAGCCCCCCCCCCCTCCCAATTCCCTTAGTTTTTAAATACAATGTAGTTAGTTTTGTATGCTTTTATATCCTAGTTGTTTTTTCTTTTTTCTTTTACTTATACTGTAAACCAACATTATTTGGTACATACTGTCCGGCGGAGGGCATTGTTACACCATAACACAGGTTTATTCCTAGCTTGAGTAACAATGCTTATCAATCTGGTTTATTTATATGGAACTAAGCGATGATTACTGTTTATTGATATTTAACGTTTGTTACCACCAATAAAACTTTTCAATTTTTCAATTGTGACTTCACATAGCCAGCGCACGATGAAGACGCTTCCAACGATACCTCGTTTGTCAAATTATGATAAGTGGTTTAGAAGTTATAAGGAAACAGATGAACATACATACCATCAGGCGGCCCTTCTTGTTTGACAAATATACCAAATACATACCGGTCGAAATCATAACCCCCCCTTTTTGCTTCGTGTAGTAGGGTAAAAAAAAACTGACAAACCTTCAGTAATAAATTGGATGGAAAATTGTAAAACAGAACCCTTGTCTACATCCCCAACAGGCTTCCATTAAAAAAGTTAAAAACATAAAATACTGAATCAAATCACACTAATTTTATAAATGCGAAAGTTCGTGTGTAAGTGTGTATGTATGTAAATATTTAAGTATGTAACCCCCGAATACTGAAACGTGTGTTAACTTTGACAACAGATTATTTCTTATGCTGCCTTTGTCTGGCACTAAGCAAATGACAAAGACAGCAATAGACTTAATCTGTCGTCAAAGTTAACAAGCGTTTCAGTATTCGGGGGTAAGTGTGTTTGTTGTAACGGCTGTACGGCTTTGGATGAAATTTGGTATGGAGGTACCCTTATTATTCCCTGGAATAACACATAGGGGAGATGAGCCCAAAACGGGTAGCCCGCCCAAATCGGGTAAGTAGTTTAAATTTCGCGCTTTTAACCTTAGTTGGAAAGTGTGTATGCCAAAGGATGGCGCGTGTGTCGACCAATCACAGGCAGTCTACTCACAAGGACTGATCACTAGGTTGTGAGGTAATTTGAAATGAAAGTTTTTTTCTGTTTTTGCTAAAATTATTAGAGTTTATTGATTGCTGATTAGTCGATTCTGCTTTATTGGGTGTTCTTACTAGTTTGGTGATATTATCTTGTTATATTTGGGCTCTTGTATCAGTGAAGTGATTTGTCACCGGTTGTTTTGATTTCGAGGTGATGAAGGAACAAAAAGAAAGTGTGTCTTCGGGAAAATCGGGTAGGGGCAAAACGGGTACCCGTCCTGCCCATACCCGATTTGCCCTGTTTGTTTCCAGGAACATAATTTTTGATTTAGGTTCTCCTTTTTTATAGATAGTCAACAAATATAAAAGATAAACGAATAATGCGTCATGGGATTCCTATCAGACCATTGCCAAAAATAGCACCAAACATAACCATACGTAAACGGAAAGTACAAACGGCAGAAATACTCACAAAGCACTACTATTAAGGCCAGTAAATAAAAAATGAAGTAAGAAAGTAGAAGAAAACAACAATAGAGGCAAGAAAGAAAAAAAATTAAAAGCCTTGAGTTTTCAACAAGTGTGAAATGACAAAAAAAATGAGATAAAAAAGCAAAAAGAGCCAAAAAATAATAAAATTGATACCAAAGAGTACCGCTGCCTTATTTGCAGCGAAATTTATGAATGTATGTAAATATCCACCTGTAGAGGACTTGATGAAGTGTGATGAATGAGAGTTCGGCTCATAAAGCTTGCACATCTTATGCACTCATACGATCGTATTATTGTGACATGTGTCAGGAACGAATATTTGTTAATCCATTTAATTCTCGCTAAGGCTATAATGATTCTAAAACAGACCGATTTAAATTGTTATGATATATAGGTACGGATATAAAACCATAATTGTCACTAGTTCAGTTGATATTAGCTGTGAAGGTTGATTGATCTCAGTATTTTAATTACTACCCGTTTTGCCCAACAGGCTTACCCGCTTTAGGCACCCCCCCAGGGCAAAACGGGTTTTTTGAAAGTTTTCGTTTTTTGATTATTATTATTTTATAATGAAGAATGTATTTGTTGTTTGACACTGATTTGTTAAATTTAATAAGTAAGGAATAGTCGTGACTGAAAGAAAAGTTCTAAATAATAATAAAACCTGTTTTTTTTTTGCACCCAACCTTAGCTTACCCGTTCTGGGCCGACCTCCCCTAACACATAGGCTACTTTTTATCTCGGAAAAATATTCAGTTTCTGTAGAATAGCGAGTGAAACCGCGGGGCGCAGCTAGTCGTTCATAAAACTTGCTCAAACACAAATGAGGGTGTACTATAATAATATAATAGAAGGGTAGCATGTTTCGTTGTATTTACCTTACCCATGGCTTCGAAAAAACGTATCGATCTCGTTCGGAAGGCTTGGGAGAAATTTCGGTCAACGTACCGTACGTAGGCAGGGCAACTTTTGTACGAGGACTTTTGTTTTAAGACATGGTAATTTCGACTATATATTTTAAACGTCTAACAGATTAATTATAATGCTGCCTTTGTATGGCACTTAGCAAACGACAAAGACAGCAATAGACTTAAACTGTTGTCAAAGTTAACAAACGTTTCAGAATCCCGAGGTCAGTAGCTGTAAAAATACTGATTGGGCTGATTTACATCGAGCAGAAAACTAATTTTGGGTTTTGGCGGGAACGTGAAGAAGTCATGTTGCGTCATTATATTATTTTCCAAAACTTGTGTTCGTTTGTGTTCACGTTAATGTGTGAGAAAGGTGGAGAGTTATCAGAAAAAAAAAAAAAATCGACTGCTAAATTTATATTTTGTAGTCGATTTTTGTCATTATTGACTCCGGATGTAAAGACAAATCTAACTAGACCTACCAATGACCAATCCAAAATCGGATAGAAGAGGCCACATAGAAACACACAAACATTCATACGTAACTCACATAGTCACTCACTCGTCCTCGGCAGTCGGTTACAAACAGGCACAATAAGCAGACATGGAAAAGTGAGTGTGTGCAATTTTCTATAATTCATATTCATGCAAACATATTTTCACACTAGCTGCGCCCCGCGGTTTCACCCGATATTCTACAGAAACCGAATATCTTTCCGGGATAAAAAGTATCTTATGTTGTAAGCTGCCTTCATACCACATTTCATTCAAATCCGTTCAGCCGTCACAGAGTTGAACGGGAACAAACACACATACTTACACACACACTGGCATTTATAATATAAGTGTGATACACGATACTTGACGAAACTCACTATCTTCGGCTGCAAGTCAGGTACCTACTATTATTTATTCTGTGCTGGAGGTCATAAAGATCGTTGAAAAGAGTCTAATGATCAACTAAGTAGCCATTGCGCCAGATATTGAATATGGATACTTAGATCAAGTTACTTGAGCCACGGTCGTCCATGTTGCAATCCACGTCTCGAATGAGACTCTATTTTATTTCCAGTCGAAAATTCTAAATATGTACCAAACTTTTATTTGCGAGGGGGAAATCTTCACAAGATACCCGACTGCTCTGAAATGCAGCCGGGTTATGTGGGATTATACGCACTAAATATCGGCTTGGGCCGTCATCTGGGAGGGGGAAATCGGACTTGCCCTGGCACCCCGGAGCCCAGGGGCCCTAGCGTTTTGATAATTTGGAGAGAATCTAACCGATCTTCTGACAGATCCTGGGACTGTTCGGCCACGCCGGCGAGGTCGATGTATGTGCCTTTGGTAACCGGCGCCTGTACCAAATACTAAAAACTTTCTACTGATGGGAGCTGTCGCATCGGGTCACAGTGTCAGAGTGAATATCTTCTGCCCACACAACGTCTCCCACGCAATGGCAGACGGTATCGGCCCCAACGGAGGTGGTTGATCCTTGTGTTTCAGAATTTGTTACCGGAGGTTTTGGCGCATTCGATATTTGAAATTGTATAGCTGTCGCTTTATTTGGCGTGCGTGCGAAATTAGTATTTCGCGAGTAGTCTGTGATCACCCCCTAAATCTTAAAAAAATAAATTGTTTTTTGTGTCAATGGCTTGGGTAAACGATGCGACGAACATGTGATAACAACTTTTTGAGATATGCGGTAATAACGGATAAATACTTCAAACGTCCTACGCACCTACGGAACCCTACTAAGCATGGCCCGACATGCTCTTAACAAGTTATTTAGTTTTTTACCGATAACTTTTAAATGAATATTCAGAATTTTTGGGGCGGTCACTTGCCGATTGGCGACATTGTATATGATCATGTAGGATATATATTTTATACACAGCACAGGATAGGATTTAAACTGGTGTATTACATTGTATTGAATTAATAACTGGAATAAAAAGGCTGTTTCACTTCTCAGTCAACCGATGGCTGACATCCTGTAATAAACAAAACACGACACGCACGACGACGTACAATTTTTTAAGTAACAGTTTAAATAAGACGCCCTCTGAACTTGCCGATCGGGGCATAGGCCCCGGCTTGCCCCCCCTAGATCCGGGGCTCGGAAGAGTCCCAGTTCTGGCGGATCCCGAAGAGTATGCATAGCCGAAAAGGGCTCATAGTACTCATGATCATGAACAACTTTGACTATGGGACCAATCCTAAAATCGAGAAAAAAAGGTTTTCGGCTTAAAATATCCTTTCCTTACAGCCCTGTATAGGTATTTAATCTTGTCTTGAAGATACCCAGGATGTACTAACCAGGGAAAACCGAGTCAGCGAGTGCATTCCATTTCGAACTAAAAAGAAGATTTGAAATCGTTGCGGCCTGACTTTTTGAAAGTGCAAGGAGCGTTCAACTAAATCGATCCACACCACAGAATATAATATAGCAGTAAATGATCGATGTCACAATCCACCTTAACTCATACTACCGTTTTTAGTTCCGTCCGTTTCCGCCTATGGCGCTGTACCAAAATGTATGGGACAATACGATACGAAAAACTATCAAAACTCATACTAGGGGTACTGATGTAACTCATACTACCGTTTTTAGTTCCGTCCGTTTCCGCCTATGGCGCTGTACCAAAATGTATGGGACAATACGATACGAAATATAGTTAACGAAAACTATCAAAACTCATACTAGGGGTACAGATGCTAGCTGCAGCTTGTACTATCATTTATTCTGTGACTAAAGTGAGACAAACACCTGGTCGCCGATTGCCCAATACGGGGCCAAGTCACGTTCAGGTTAACCTTCGACAAAATTATAATCGGACTATCTGTGCCCCGCGGTTTCACACGCTATCCTATGGGAATCGTTCACTTGTAGTTTGCGTCGCGTCGGAGCGACACTGACTGAGACATTGGGTCCTTGAGGGCCTGGGAGTCCATCTTACTTTCGAAAACCTATCAGAGCGCCTGCTTGACGCAAGGCGTGACCAAAATGCTGGCGTTTATCTGGCGCAATGCAGAAGCTTTGCCATACAGCGTGGTAATGCCGCCAGCATGCTGGGTACGCCGCCAAGTTGTAGTGGGCTTGAAAGCTTAGATTATATTTAGAACTTCGGTAGTGTCTGGGCACAGATGAATAGTCTTTGGGTAACCCAACTGTTCATGTCTACTTTTCATGTAGAATTGTAGAAGTTTAAGTAGTGTAGCTGTGTGTGTGTAAGCGACTTTTTTAATGTTTGTTACATCAGAACTCCGTCATTTATAAACCAATGTAGAAAATTATTTTTTTATTTTAAAGATGATACTTCCAGATTGGGCTCATTTTTATCTCAATGGAGCTCCACAATGATATTAAGTTTTTCACGGGTGGCGCCGAGAACATACGCTAGTGCATTTTTCCTTTCAGATTATTTTGTTGTAGTCGATTTATTTTTTGTTAAAATTATTCATCCAATTAAATAAATTTATCACACTTATTATAAATGCGAAAGTTTGTGTGCAAGTATGTAAGTGTGTTTATTCCCTTTCAACTTTATAACGGCAGAACGGATTTGAATGAAATTTGGTATGGAGGTAGCTTACACCTTGGACCACATAGGCTACATTTTATCACGAAGAAAAAAAAAATACCAAAAAGTATTCGGTATCTGTAGAATAGCGGGTGAACCCGCGAGCGCAGCTAGTTTTATCATAAGCAGACACAACATTTTTGAACAAATACCTACATTTTGGAAACTCACACTGATTTAAGTTAGTGATTTAATAACTCTTCAATGATGTGAAAACGCGCGGACGCGACGATATTCAATAATCACGATATTCAGTGATTATTATGCGTGAATGGCATGCCTTCATCGCCATTAGCGTGACGTCATCATTATAAAGCGAGACAGTCACGTACTGTCAAGTTCATTAACAGCAGTTAAGTTGTTTTGATCTACGTTGGCTTTAATGGGACAAGGACAATTATATGTTTACGTCCTTGAAAATATTTCAAGGAAATTACGTTGTCTCTCACAATATATGGTAGGTCTATGTAAGAAGTAAGTAGCTAGCCAGGAGGGCATCGCTCGCAAAGCCTAGAGTAATTTTAAAACCCCATTTCAGCTCTTCAGGGGTTGATATCCGAAAAATCCTGAGACGATGTCTTTCTTTATTTTGTATACTTATTACACTCACTGAGTTTCATTGGCGTAGCATGAAAACATTTTTTTCGAAGTCAAAGTCTAAGTCAAGACTTTTTTTTTAGATATTAATTTAAATAAATATAAGATTAAAAACAAACAATTGATCCTTATTCCTATCGTACTGGACGCGACGTTGCAGAGGATAGACACTACAGATTAGTTACTTTAGACACAGTTTTAAAAATCATAGAGAAAAAGTTGTTCGTTACCTTATATAGCTAGCCTTGTGGCTCAGTGGGAGAATTTCTGACTTCTGAGCTAGGGCTGGGGCTGGGAGCTGCGGGTATCGAACCCACAACCCACCCAGGAAAAATATTTATGTGATGAACATGCATGTTTGTTATATGTCTGGATGTTGCTTTGTATCTATGTATGTATTTACAATAAAGTATTCATGTATTCTATCAGTTATCTGGTTCCCATAGTACAAGCTTGCTCAGTTTGGGGCTAGATGGCGCTGTGTGAAATAACGTCCACTAATATTTATTTATTTTTATTTATATACAACATCTCACAACCGCTCCCTAGCCGATTAAAAAGCGCCATGTATACGTGTAGCAGATAATTATGTGCTTGAAATGTTACAAATCCACGCAGTGTCGGTTCTCCTCATTTATCATTAATACAGTAATGATGTGATGGCATATAACCTTGGCCTTGCGGTCAATGGTGAAAGATGCCAGAGGTCATGGCTTGCGGTATTCTTCGGATTTCTATTCTGTACTGTGGGAATATGGATCATGTTTACGATGCCATAAAAATGTAGCTTCGCTAGTTTGTTTTGTTTCATAAACTTTTATACAGCTACTCCCATGGACTTGTGTTTTTTGAAATCAAAATAATCGGTCGAGTCACGTATTCTACGCCTGAAGAGGTCGCTGTTAGCGATAAGGCTTCCAGTTGTTTTACACTAGTTTAAATAAAAAAAAAACCAGTTGTAACAATAAAGAGCTATCTATTTTTGTAGTGGTAGGACTCTTTGCCCTCTTTCTTTTGACATCTCCAAGCCGCCTGCCAAGCGTGGGGATTATGGCAACCACCCAATACGGGGGAGGTTTCGTCCAGAAGTGAACGTCTAAAAGCTGATAGGAAGGACTTTAGCATAAAAGGCCACCTGGAAAAATACCACACCTTTGTCAATTTAAGCGTCAAATAGTTGTGTGCAAACATTACTGTGTTCCGGATTGAGAGGCAATATTTCCATAATTACTGAGCATAAAGAGATCATCACGGGTGACAATTGCGGTGCATTGCCACGTGTGGTTTTATATTAAGTTCAAAATACTGGATGGAACTAAAGTTTTATTGACAAGCGTGACGCTAACCATCAGGAAAGCGACTTAAGTCGTGTTCGAATAGACCTAAGGTGCAAAAATAACTGTGACGAACGCCAAAAACGCCCACATACAGCATTCGTTTTGGGAATAGTTGCATTTTTATCTGTTTTCGATCACTGTTCAGATAGCTCAAAATTAGATAAAACGTGAACTGCAGGCCTAGCCCGGCGCCGGGGTAAAATTTTGTCCACCATACTTATCCCGCGAGAACGAGACGGATGTGTCCATATTCTAGCTTTGTCACGATGGCGCGAAGACAAAACGGGTGGACATAACTTTATCCCGGCGCCCGTGGTAGGCCTGCCGCCGCTTTTGTTCCACCTCGCGGACGTGGGTCGTTGTGATCGTTTTTTGACATTTGAGTTTGGTTGACGTTTAAAGCACCTACTCCAATCACAGACAGACCTTGACATAATTGTTATCCGCAGGTGATTTTAGCGTTCGTTTTGGATAATGAGCAAAAGGCACGAAAAATTCAAAATTCTTAAACCGAAAGCTTTACATCAACGCTTATTTTGACAATGCTAAAAACGCCACCACACGCATCCCGAACACGACATCTGTAGGAAAAAAAAAAAAAGCATCAAATATCAGGTGAGCGACTTGCTTGTCTTGTCGCCCAGTCAAGTTACGGGACTTACTCCCGAATACTGAAACGTTTGTTAGCTTTGACATCAGATTAATTCAAATACTGCCTTTTTCTGGCACTAAGCAAATGACAAAGACAGCAATAGACTTAATCTGTCGTCAAAGTTAACAAACGTTTCACTATTCGTGGGTTACTATGAAGGACCCGGACATAATTCAAAACATAAATATAAATTTGTGTTTGGTATAATTTGCTGACGTGGAATCAATATTAAAATTAAATTAAACAGTCTGGAGGTACGGAACATAGAAAAAGCATTTATGCTTGATCCATAATACATTATCGTCGCGAACAACTCACTGCCGTGCTTACGATCGTCATCTGAAATAGATTCTAACACAGCGCAAATAGAGACGATATTGCAAAATGTAAAATGTGAATCTGTTCCGGATAAGCATTTCTTTTAATTATTGTATATTAATATGAGAGTTTGGTTCTACAGTTATGTACAGAAAAAGAAATCCTGTTATTAGTTATTTCCGGGTCAAACGTTAAATTGACTGGGCTAAGTTGTCACGCAGTTGTACAAAAAAAAGTCTTGTTTACCTATCGTGAATTTGTGACAGTTATTCATGATTTCATTAAATTTACATACTCCAATATTTTCATGAGCACAACCTGATTCCACATGCGATTAATGACCGATTCACATTTCACGATCGAATAAAAATACCGTATAAAAGCACTGTTCCCTTCCTCGAGTATATTTCTGCATTTTCACCCTTGAAGACCTCCCCCCTATTTCCGTGACTATAAATAGACCGGGGCCTTGGTTAAGAGAGTTATTTTGAGAGGGGTCGTGGCATTAGAAGGTACTGCAGGTCGATGGTTGATGGATTGATACTATCTTTGAATGAAAATTTATCTTTAAAAAAGGTCCCGTGTGTAAAGATAGAGATACCTTTATTTGCTAAAACGCATTTGTACGGATAGTCCTTCCGCGAGGTTTTGGCGCATTCTATATTTAATTGTATAGCTGTCGCTCTGTTTCTCGTGCGTGCAATAGAGGGAGTTAGTGAATTATCCTAGCGTTTTGATAAAATTAGCGTGTCGAGGGTATTCTGTTATCACCCCCTAAATCTTTACAAAATCTTTTGTTTTTGCTGTCAATGACTCGGATAAACGATAATTATTTGGCGCTGTTTTTAAAAAAAAAAAAAAAAAAATGGTATTTTAATAATAACTATCTTTCTTCGTCGTATATACGACGCAAAATTTCACTTTAAGTGCCTATAACAACTAAGATACTGCGAAATTAAAAAACAAAATATACAAGCATATAGTTTTTCACGGTGTAGATAACATATAAAAATCATCGAAATCGGATAACGTTTAGGGGTGGGTATCAGACTACGCTTTTTGTATGGACAAGACGGGGTATTAGTATCGTATCAACATGGTTTTACCGCAGAGAATGGTGTACAAATTAGAGAGGCGATATGAATGCTCCATTACATTTACATTTTGCCTATGAAACAAAACCCGAACAATAGAAAGTAACTTCGTCTTGCTGTCTGGATGTTTATCGCGCTATCACGGGTAAACGGCTGAACGTATCTCGATAAAATTTGATAAGGGTGTGGCGTTCTCTGAACGCACCCTTAATTATCGTGTGGGTTCTCTGAACGCACCCTTAAATATATGTTCAGTAGTCTGGGGTCAACTTAGGAGAGCAGGACAAGCCCATTTAAACATTTATTTTAGTAGAGTAGTGAAGTACATAGCGTATCATGTTTTAAAAAAATAAAAAAATAAAAAAGTTTTTGTGCGCCTAACTACCTAGTGCCATCACTGATCTCAATGTTAAATCTTAGTTCCTAGCTAGTTAAGTAGGTACATTTTTTAATTATTTTTGTACGTCCGAAAGGATAATTACTGTTGATACTTATTTTGTTATTTTAAGACCTTTGTAACCACAGTTATTTACAATAAAAGTTTATCTTATCTTATCTATTATTGTATTTCCTCCTTTGCAACGGCGGAGCACTTCATTACGCTTATCGTAGAAGCTGCGCCTTGCAATTATCTTGTACGTGTACTCTGGATCTAGAACAATACATACACTACACTACGCAAGAGCGACTTTTATTTATCGGCTGTCACCTCATCGAAGCTGCAACGAACAAGAAGGATCCGGGTCGCTTGTTAGCACGCCTGATCCTAAAAGAAGTTAAGGTATATCACAAAAATGGACATAGGATAGTTTTATGTCCACGCGAACGAAGTCACGGGTAGCAACTAGTGATAGATAAATCCTTCGCCATTCTGATGTATGCGTGTAACTAACAGCTATCCTTCCGCCAACATGCCCAGGTCCCGGAGAGAGCTACACGGACTATGTGGCCACGCGCTGGTACCGCGCTCCGGAGCTGCTGGTCGGGGACACCATGTACAGCACGCCCGTCGACGTCTGGGCCATAGGTATGACCCTCGTCAAGTATAAAGGCCGCAGCTTAAAGAAATTCTATCATCTATTGCTCCAACAGCGTGAGGTTGAATGAGAGCCCATAACGCCTGCCCAATTTAGGAACGCAACACGTCTTCATCAACGATCGTTTGCTTAAAATTTCTATCAGGACCCATTATCCAAAAAATAAGTCTTTGAGGAAAAATACTTTTTCCAGATAAGCTTTTATATTGGTAAGCTGATCAAAATTAGTCCAAGCTCCATCGATCTACTGTTAGTTACTGTGGATTTCCGTTTTCCACCTTCCGTCTCCTTCATTAGATCAGCTTGCTCTCATAATATTGTATTGTCATCTGAACTTGACAGGAATGCAAAATTTCAACTCAATTAAACAAGGGAAATGCATGGTCTAACATTCAGTTCTAAGATTTGACTCTAACATACATACATACAAAAATAAGAGCTTGTAAAAATAAGTTCTAAAATACAGGGATGAAATCCATTTTTGTATAATTTTTTTTTTTTCAATTTTGCTCCACGGACTCCGGTGTCCGTGCCATTTATCAAATTTTACAAATATTTTATCAACTAAAACGGAATATAAAAACCGAAGACTTTACAAAAGGAATATACTAATAAAGAGCTAAGTGCTATTATAGATTTGCGTATATACTCTGAGCAGTCCAGCTCCCGCAAGCATCGTATTTATCGTCATCTTCGTCTGTCATGTTTGGATTTGGGTTTTCCCATGGTTCACCGATTGAGTTCACCTGGTTGGATCATGGGCAAAAAACTGCCATACCTTTCGGAGTATGTTATCTCAGTGTGTTGAGCGAGTTGCGCCTGCTAATGCCCTGCGAGTACTTGCGCGGCTGCGACCCAGAGCGCGGCCCGCGCCGCTTCCGCCCTCCTGGACCCGCCTCCGGGGCTACACACTGTTCGCGCTTATAATGCACCTACAGCGAGATTCTTAGAACTACTGAATAACATACTCTCTCAACAACCCAAGATTTAGAACTGTGGTCCTTGCCCATCATAGTTGCAGCATGTAATGAGTTGGATTTTTCTGTAAGTTATGTGTTAATTTGAAATAAAGAAATAAAAGAAATTGTATCTTTTTTCGGTAGGTTGTGTATTCGCGGAACTCTTGTCTAGCGAAGCCCTATGGCCGGGGAAGAGCGATCTGGACCAGCTGTATCTCATCAGGAAGACGCTGGGAGACCTGCTACCGAGGCACATGACAATTTTCTCACAGAACACATTCTTTCAGGTAAAGTACGGACACACAATAGACGAAGTACCTACGTCAGAAGTCATACTAAAAAGTGCGGACCTGTGCGAGTCTGACTCGCGCACCAACGGCAGTCATATCGGTGCGCGAAAGCGATAATACAAAACTTGACACTGGCTAAATAAGCAATGTGTGAGGACAAAATAGGAGTGAAAAAACAAGACAAGTGGAGTCTGAATCTCGTGCCGAGATTTCCGTACAACTTTTTTACTTGTGGTATAAACAACTTTTTTCTTTTTGAGGTACGGAACCCTAAAAATAAGACTCTTAGTCGATTCTCACACTGCGCCGCCCCACACATTACATTTACAGTGAAAAAAATATATGTGGCGAGACAGTAAAGTGCCGTAAATGTTTTATGCAAAGTTTTGTATTTTTAGGGTTTAGTAAAACAAGAAACCTTTGTAAGATCGTTGTGTCCATCCGTCTGTCGCGATGCGCGACACACTATTGACAATTTTTTACCGGACTGCCCAAGAAGGGTCATACTTTTGCGGTGTCTGTAAATATGTGTGTATGTAAGTATGTTCCTATAAGACGTGTAGCCTAAACGGCTTGACCGATTTTGACACGAGAAGTGTCGTTGTTTTGGCAAGCGAGGTTTCGTTGTTTTGACAAGCGAGATGTCGTTGTTTTGACAAGCGAGGTGTCGTTGTGTTGACAAGCGTGGTATCGTTGTTTTCACAAGCGAGGTGTCGTTAGATTCGCCTTTACGTCCGGAATGCCATAGGCTACAATATGCAGTCGGGTACTTTGTCTTTCTTGTTTTTATCGATTTGTATGTATGTTACAGGGTATGGAGTTACCGGAACCAACAACGTTTGAACCGCTAGAGAAGAAGATACCGCCGAGATACGCGAACAATGACTTAGTCATAGACTTTTTGCAGGTAAGATCGGACTAATGTTAGCTCAGTGGTTATTGCGTTCGGATCGCACGCCCCATGGCGTGGCTTCAATTCCCGACAATGAGCTTGACCTACCGGTGTAGGAAACTATATTATAGTTAATTCATAGAAAAAAAATATTTTTTCTGTGGCATAGTGCTGGTATTTTCGAGTACTCGGTCAGCAATGTTAGCTTGAAGGCTGAAAATCTTTCGTCAACACCTACCTGCAGTGTATTCCGGCGCAGCCTCAATTGAGAGACATTTCCCAATGTGTTTGCCATCTTCGACCACAACTGACTTGTAGGCACGCAGTACATGGTGTTCTACCGTTTATACGATAATAGAGCAAAAATTTTATAATGCAAAAATTATGCTTCGTTTTGTACTTTTGGTTATTTTTCAGAAAATCCGCCATATAACACATTCTCTGTAAAAATTACAAGCGGCTAAGTTAAAAGATAAGAGCCTTTTAAAGGTGGAAAGGTCAAACGGACAGACAGGCTTCGTGATAGGGTGATATGGTCACGTTGACATCCTTCGCGTCGTAACCAAAATAGCTCTAATCAAAGCCAAATTTCAAAATGTAATTCCAGAAATGCCTGGACATAGACCCGATGATGCGGTGGACATGCGAGCAGCTGCTGCGACACCCGATCTTCGAGAACTTCCTGTTCACGGTGCCGCATTCAGACCACGAGGAGTTCGAGAAGGCTAGAAGGGCTCAGGTAAGAATTCCAGCGGGTATTTATGAAACCACTAAGATAAGATAAGCGGTTTCTCCATGCGAGACTCTGGAGCTTATTATAACCATCCAGCACCCTGCATTTCAACCAATGCAAAATAAATTGCATCCAAAATTTTAACCAATTAAAATGTCATTCACCTTTTTTTTTTTGTGTTTCCTTTGATGATCTATCCCCATTGATGGGCACTGTTGATGGAAACATCGAGACGAAAGTGTATTATCTTCCCGCTATCCCTATTGTCCTGCCCCATTGATGGCTACAGCGATCGGATGTCAGTATTTTCCTTTCGGCTGGCTCTATTCACGACCTTGAAGCCAGAAAACTTAGAGCCATATTTGGACATTCTTCTTTACCTTTCTCCTCTTACAGCCCAATGTAGTTCCAATTCTTTCATCATGATCAACAGCCATAAGACGTCCACTGCTGAACACAGGCCTTCCCCTTAGAGCGCCAATTCCAATTCCATCCTACCCTCTAATTCCTTTCCTTCCCACCCAACAGCAAGAACTCAAAGACCGAAAGAAAGAAGAAGAGGCAGAAGTAGTCAGCGTTACAATAGTGACAGAGACTGAATCGAGTAAAGATAAGGACAAGAAAGGCAAAAAGAAATAACATCACTTTGAATATTGTGGACTTCGCTATCAGTTACAGAGGGTGGTCGCCGATGTGGGTTTGTAGATTTTAACAATACGACTGACCGTCTATATTGTAGGTGTAGCTTGGCTTCTCAATAACAGGCGATTTTCATCCAGATCTTGTAGAAAATTCATCATCATCATAGGCTTGACTACATCTTTACAGAGGATTCGCAAGCAGCATCAGGAGTTTGGAGCACTTGCGCTCATGACTTGGAGTTGTAGTGGGTGAGCCCTCTCTTTCCGAGGACGCTGCTTCATCCGAGACGCTATTTAGATTGCTCAGGCTTGCGCAGAAGTTACGCCACCCTCGCCCTAACCGGCAGGACCCACAGGTGTGACGAGTCAGTACGTGTGGTGACGGGTCGGTTGCAGGACCTGACTCGTGTCATGCAGTACCATTCTGGGTTTGGTCCGTGTTTTTCTTCTCTGATTGTTATAGCACTGCAGTTTGTCATCAAAGATGTGAAAGGCTTAGGGCCATCACGTACCTCAGTTGGCTCTGACGACACCTGGTTCTACAGTGAAAATCTGCCGGCATCCCACGGCTTAAAAAAAACAGAAGTGGGAAAACGGCTAATAAATTTGTATGTATATTCCAGGTGCAGTCATCCCCGCTACTGCCGCAGCTGATCGTGACGGACCGCTCGCACCCACAGAAGGGCAAGAAGCCGGAGGACGCGCGCGGCCACCTGCCCACCATCTGACTACCGCCGGCCGGCGCCGGCGCTGCGCCGCGCTTCCGGTTATAGACTAAACATGATTTACTTATTGCAGAGATGTGTTTCATTTCTTACTCCTTTAGTAATGCCCTAATCAAGTCAAAATGAAATATGAAATAATAAGCTGTTTCATATAAAAATGTCAATGACACTACAAAATGTATAGAACAGCTGATGTTTTTTTCTCGATTTCAGGGTTGGTCCCATAGTAAAAGCTGTTCACAATGATGAGTATTAAGAGGCTTTTTCGGGTTAGCATACCCTTTCCTTATAACCCTGTATATAAATTTGCTACATATTTGCTTAACAAGGTATCTTAGCGCCACCTGTGAAATACGTCTCATTCTGGAGTTCCAGTGGCTATCTGTGGTCTTCTTCATCAGTTCTACTTCACCAAATGATACTTTTTGAATGCAAATGCTTTACATATTGATGAAAATACCAGAATCGCTATTATGTATGCCTATAATATTTGAGGAGTTTGCTCAATTCTCAAGGATCTCATTATCAGAATTAGATTCTGATAAAAATGGGACAAATCTGGAATTTTCCAAATCGGTTCATAAATGTTGGAGTTCTGAGGTCGCAAAAAAAAAACCAGTTGACTTGAGAATGTAATCCGAAGTCGATTAAAATGAGACACAAATATTATTAGCTGATTGCCCAGTGTTTGGGGTGATTGCCATAATTATCAGCCAGTAATCGTGGGTAAAGGCGCTGATGCTGATTATGATGACGAGTATTCCTGAATAGAATTTATTTGGGATCAGAGGATCAGTTGTAAGACATGAAAATTTAACATTACATCCTATAAAAAGCGCACTATTAGATGTTTTGTTCTTACAAAAATGTACAAACTTTGAGTAAAGCACAGGTTGCGGAGACTGAAACCAAGCTTTCTAATTAGCAACAGCCTAATATTTAATCTATACATGTATATACAATATTGAATCTGACCTTAGTGAACCAAATAATCTCAAGGTTTCTCCTACTGGCAATGAACCAATAGGAGTGAAATTTTGTTTAATTTTTAAGAGGTTTTTTTATTTTTGTTATACATGGTGCGCTTTGATCATACTGACTGATCCTAACTGATCGGTAACCACGTTGGGAAGAGTACTAGCTATGAAAAACAAAATATAGAAACAGTAAATACAATTTATTACACACTAAATAAATCACAAGTTCACTAAATTACCTTATTTTAAGAGTTGCATCACCTCAAATTTTCTATTTACAATTTAAGTACTGCGGTCTTGTAATTTTATGTTTCCTTTTTCGCCAGCAATGCCTGTAATAGAAGGAAGTTAAATATGAAGATCCTGCGGGAAGGGTGGTGAATACAATGTGTTGTGTATGTGTTGATAGTGGCTTCTAATATTACTATTCTTATTCAACATTGGGCCAATAAGCTCTATGCCATTGGTACCACAACTACCACAGTTATTACATTGGTACTACTTGTCCGCCGCTGAAAATGCAACAGTTATAAAAGTGGTTTTACGAGCATATACCTTTAATAGCGGCAGACTTTCCCGTTCTTCAGCTGTGACAAGATTGTCGTTATATTGAAGTTTATACCAGCCGTAGTGAGCGCCGGCAATAAACGGAATCATGACGACTAGGACGAGGTTTTTGGATAGGAAAGTGCGTACAGTCATTTTTGAATCCTGAGTAGTTTTTCTTTTGCTGATATTAGGTAAGTATTTACTATTTATTTATATAATTGTTTGTTTTCTCCCCGCTTCACTAGGTACTTAATATATTTTTTTTTGTTTTTTTCTGACTTTTTGGTTTTTGAGGTTATTATGGTTATATTTTTCAAATGTCATGTCAATTTCAAGACAGAAGCTGCTGTCACAGTCAGAACTTTTCTCTCTTCTATTTTGACTACACGCACTTTTTATTTAGCTGGCGTCTAGTATTCTTATATATCAGGAGAAGTTAAATATTTGACAACTAAAACAAGTCTCAGCTCCGATGAAATAATACTAGGTATATAATCTAGAATCTCAGTATATAATAGTCATGAATAAATTAGTGAATACAATGAAATGGAAGCTTCTACGGAGTGTTAGCAACAACACGACGTAGCACAAGTATTATGGTCAAGTTTTATGGTTAGACTGCACTCGTGCATTTTAATGAAAATAATTCACCATTGATACACATAGCGAAAGAATATAAGTTTTGAAATTTTCGAAAAACAAAAGTACAGACTCTTCAGGGTCATAATTTTTCACGTTGGCGCCAAAATTCCTCTGAAAAATTATGAACGCACTCATATAAGCAAGTTTGCTTTGTAAAATATAACAGCCAATCACAGATACGAAAATTATGCACAATGTCCAATGACCATGTTATTCAAAATGGAAATTATGATGTAAAGTAACCAAAAACTTACTACAAAAACATGGTGGCAGCTCAGTGAAGTGGGTTAACCTTTTTGACTAGTCATTAAAAATCCAAAATTCTAACTTTCGACGGTCAAGTTCTCCCCCCTCGGGTATTCATGTGTTTTAACTCCCTCATTGTTGAGCGATATTATTACCCTACTGTGCAGTGTTACCAGTGTTCTCGCTTTGGTCATACCAAAAACAGCTGTCGGTCCAAACCACGTTGTTATAAGTGTGGGGAAGGTCACACAGGTGACTCGTGTAATGTTGAAGAAGGCTCTTCCCCATGCCTATCCTGTTCCGGCCCCCACTTCTCAATAAGTAAATCCTGTCCTGAGTTCCACAGACAAAAACAAATTAAAATCACAATGTCAGAGAAAAGCATTTCATACAATGAAGCCTCCAAATTACATTTGCCTATTAGAGGTAAAAGTTATAGTGATGCAGCCAAAACATCTTATGCTAGTATTTACCCTGCTCCTCTGTCTTTTTCAAATAAATCACCCAGCTCAGCCTCCCAGTCGTATAGAAAAACTGTCTTCCTCAAACCCAAGCCTCCTCCAGTTCAAAGACAGGGCTATGATCGCTCTGCTCATCAGGCGATAATTAATAATCCATTAATCCCTAATAATAATGGTGTTGCCTACAAGTGTCCTTCTACTGATCCCTCTACATCCTCTAGTAGCATTTTGGAGCTTATACAGGCTCTCACCAGGCTACTTAACTCTTCTAGTTTATTACCGTCCAACGCTGCCCACGATTATCCCTCTCCTATGTTACAATCCCTCCATGATGGCGCCCTCTCTAGGGCTGCAATGGAATTGTCAAAGTCTTAATAGTAAAAAATCTGAACTATTATATATTATTAGTAAATATGATCCAACTCTAATTGCCATCTCTGAGACTTGGCTTAAGCCTGGTTCCTTTTTTAAGGTCCCTCGCTACCTTTGTTTTAGAGATGACAAAGCTGATGGATATGGCGGCTCAGCCATATTCGTCAGAAATTCTGTAAATTCTCATCTTGTAAATATCCCATCTCATTCCATGTCTGACAACTTTTCAATAGTTGCGGTTAGGTTAAATAATTTAACATTGATCTCATTATACATTTCCAGACCATCTATTGATATCCTAAATAAAATTCTCCATATATTATCTCACATTCAAGGCCCTTTTATCATTATGGGTGACTTAAATGTCCATCACCCTGCCTGGGGTTGTCAAGCCTCGGATTCACTTGCACATTATGTTTTCAATATTATGGACAGTTTAGGGTTGTGTTTACTCAATTCTGGCTCTCCTACACGCCGTACTAAGCCGTATGAGCGGATTAGTGCGGTTGACTTGACTTTAGTGTCAGCGAGCCTAGCTCCCTCTATGTACTGGAAAACCTTATCTTCTTCTTTTGGTAGTGATCATTTTCCAATTTTATTTGATCTTCCTTTCTCTAAAATAGAACCGGCTCCATTCAAGCCACTACTAGAATATAGAGTGCCCACCTCAGGTCAGTCTGATGAATGGTTTAAATACTCATCGCTCCTAGATCAGTATGCCTCTGATCTTCCCCTCATTCTTCCCGTTTCCTTGTACACTTGTTATAAAGCTTTTGTAAATTGTATTAACTTGGCTGCTAAACACTCATTTCCTTCAAAAATTCAAAATTCCAAACATAGATCTCCTCCATGGTGGGATGAAGAATGTAAGACTGCTGTTTCTGAAAGGTTAAAAGCGGAGAATCAGTATTGTGTTCATATGACTAATGGAAATTATAGAAATTTAATTACAGTTCAATCTAAGACTAAACAGATTCTTCATGCCAAAAAGTCAGAGGGGTGGAAAAACTTTTGCTCTTCTATTTCCCCTACTATCTGGCCCTCTGTTGTTTGGAATTCAATACGAAAATTCCGGGGATCATATAGAGAACCCTCGCCTCCATATCCCAGTTGTGAGAGCTGGTTTGACCAATTCATGGACAGATTGGCTCCTCCTTTTGTCTCTGACTTTGTTAACACTTCAACTTCTAGTTCTTCTGATCATGTTGATAGTTTTTCTCCTTTTTCTATGCAAGAATTGCGCCTTGTTCTTTCTTCTCTCAAAGATTCTTCTCCTGGTCCGGATGGGATCCCGTATTCATTTTTGGTTAACGCTGGTGAAAAACTTTTAAGTTATTATCTTGAAATGATAAATTTAATGTTAGATACAGGATTCGTTCCAGATGCAATGAAAACCCAAATAATTATCCCAGTTTTAAAACCTGGTAAAGATCCTGAAAAACCTGACAGCTATCGCCCAATAGCTATGTCTTCTGTTTTGACAAAGATAGTGGAACACCTTATAAAAAATCGACTTGAATGGTTGATTGAATCTAATAATATTTTACCTCAATCTCAATATGGTTTTCGTAAAGGTAGAGGGACTTTAGATAGTCTATCTATTTTTGTTACTGACATTAGACTCTCGTTTTCTAGGAATGAGTCCATTGTTGCTGCTTTCCTTGACATATGTTCAGCATACGATAATGTTATTCTCTCAATTCTAAAATCTAAGATGGAAAAACTGGGTCTCCCACGGAAAATTATTAACTTCATTCTTAATCTTTTTCTAGACCGTTCTGCTCAGCTTAGAGTCAATGGTGAAATAAAGTGTTCCAGATCTGTTCATAAGGGTCTTCCTCAAGGCTCTGTTTTAAGTCCTATTCTCTTTAATCTTTACACTTATGACCTATCTATGTATATTTTGCCTTATTGTAGGCTACTACAATATGCTGATGATCTCGTTTTATATATGGCAGATTGTGATATATTAAGTGCCGCTCATAAGTTATCTCAAGCTCTCGATTCACTAAATGTTTGGCTAGGTCATAATGGTTTCGATATAGCTCCTCTGAAGAGTTCTGTGGTAATATTTACCAGAAAACGGTTGAAACCAAGACTTGACATTTTGTTTAATAATACCAAGATTCCTGTTGAAAACGAAAAAAAGTTTTTAGGTCTCATCTTAGACAGCAAATTAGATTTCTCTTCACACATCAACTACATTTCAGTCAAATGCGAAAAAAATCTCAATATTTTAAGGTGTTTGGCGGGTGTTTGGTGGGGTGCTCATCCCTATTATCTAAAGCTTCTTTACAATGCCATTATTCGTAGTGTTATAGATTACGCTTCATTTCTATATGTGCCAGCTTCTAAGAGAATGATCAATTCGTTGGACTTGATTCAAGCTAGAGCTCTTCGTATAATCACGGGGGCAATGAAATCTACTCCCAAAAATGCTATGCAAGTGGAATGTGTTGACCCTCCTTTGGATTTGAGACGGCAATATCTGGCGGATATGTTTTTGTTTCGTTTGTTCCAGTTTTCATCTCATCCGCTGTTTCCGAAATTACAGCTTCTGCTTAATTATATTTCTCTGCCTTACTGGAGATATAAAAAAACTCCTTGTTTAGTTATGAGTTACTCAAAAATTAGAAACCTTAAATTCGTTACTCATAGAACTCCTAAGCTTCCATTATTTGAATTCGATTTTCAAGCAATCTTATTTGAACCCTCATTACATCTTAATTTAGATTTGATGAAAGGGGATGCCTTTGCCAATAATCATTTTCTTAGGATTAAAGATAATCTTTGGCATGATTGGCACTGTATTTTTACAGATGCCTCTAAGTTAGATCAAAACGGGTGTGTTGGTGTTGGTTTATTTCACCAAAATTATAATATAGTGCAAAAGATTAAATGCCCACCTGAAACATCTGTTTTTGTTGGTGAATGTAGAGGTATAATGGAAGCTATCAATTATATATTGTTGCTCAAATTGAATAAAACTGTTATATTTTCTGATTCTTTAAGTACTCTTCAGGCCTTTCAGAGCAATCCTTTTAAAATAGGCTCCAAGAATTGGATTATATTCAGATGCAAAGAACTGTTGTTGAAATGTTCTGCTTTAGGTTATTCTGTCCACTTAGCCTGGATCCCAAGTCATAGTAATATTTCTGGCAATGAAAAGGCGGACAAAGTTGCTAAAGAAGCTGTTATATGTGGAGATAAAGTCCCTTTTAAAAATTACCCCCAAGACCTTCTGCTTCTCCCTAACCGTTATTTAAAAGCTAGGTGGTCGAAGAGATGGTCTTTTAGTAGTCGACGGACAGGTTCTAATTACGCTAAGTATCAACCTCTTATTCCATCTAAGCCCTGGTTTTTCAAATCTAAATGCAATAGAAAAATCTGTTCCATGGTTTCCAGAATGAGATTTGGCCACTGCTGTACTGGAGCGCATCTTCACAAATTACATATTAAAGATTCTTCCATATGCGAATGTGGTATGGGCGAGTCCAACCTTAACCATATCTTCTTTTCCTGTTGTAATCTTGATCACAATTCATTTTTCAGCTTGTTAACTCATTTTAAATTTCCATTCCCCATTCATATCGACAATCTTTTGTATAATATAGACCCTCCTTCAGTCGCTTCATTATCAAATTTTATTTCTGTAAATAATATTAAATTGTAGTTATATTAATTTTTCAGTTTTATAGTGTAAAAAGTGTTCTTTTTGTTTTGTCATTTCATTTTTCATTAATATAGGAGATTTTCTTTGTATTATGTAATAAATTCAAAATTCCGTTTTTTTTTTTTTTCTCTCTCTTCTTTACTTGTCTCTGGCAAAAATGTTTCATAAACACTTGCCACAAAAAAAAAAAAAAAAAAAAAAAAAAAAAAAAAAAAAATCCAGAAGCTTATTTAGCAGGAGTGTTTGATACAATTTGTAAGTACACACTTAAAGCCACCTTCGCCTGAGGATTCTATGAAAGTATTACAACATCCAAATATTTCAGGTAAACACCACATCAATAAGCTTTACACAAACTCGAAGATGACGTCCGAAGAAGCTAAAGTTTCAGACAACCTGAAGGGATGCTATGAAAATCTTATTGTAATCGACATCGGCGCAAACTTGACTAACAAGAAATATGGCCGTGATCTCGACTCTGTCTTGCAAAGGGCAAAAGATGCAGGTAAATAACTATTTCTACGTTAACATCTTCACAGTCCAGTTAGCGCTAAAATGCAACGTTAATTTAAGTTGCTGTATATACCCAACTTCTCGAAGTATACTATGCTCAAATTTCAGCCACTAATCATGCTTGTCAAAGATATATTCATAAATTTTATAAATCATGTAAACATGGTTCAATATGGTATAAAATATGCTCTAAATAGCATCTGTGTGGCCATTAATCGACTTCGTTGCATTAGGCGCACCGCACACCAGTGACACATTTGTGTGCAGTAAGACATTTATGTTATGTCGCACACCTTTTGGACCAGAATGTAGTGTGCTTTCTATTATCGCACTCTCATTGAAATGTAGGTATACGATAAATGTGCGATGCACAACATTTGTAGTTTTGGTGTGTGGTATCGCTGACTTGCCGACAATATTTGTTTATATTTGCATTCAATATATCCTGAATGCGTTGGGATGTATTATGCGTAAAGTACAATACTTGACTTTCATTGTTATATAAAAATACTTTTTAATTTATACGTGACATAACTTTGAAGTTTCATCAGATCTGACTTAATTACTTTGGAGTGGGGCTTTTGCTAACACTCAGGTTAATATTTCAGCATGTTTTATGCCATGGTCTGTCATATGAGATCATTCAGACTGGGACCTTATCATGTAACTCTGGTGGCGATGGTCCTTATTGCTAACCTGCTCGCTCACATGGTGCGAGTGGAACGGTACGTGATAACCATCACTGCCAGAGTTACATGACAGGGCCCCTGACTTCCCACTCAAATATGCTCCCACTGAGCTACCACGAGTAAGTTACTTCTTAGGTATTACTAATTATTACTTTTTATTAAAATGTTGTGCTCATTATTTGAAAATTATTGGAGCCGAAACTAGAATGTATCTCTACACAATATATTTTAATTTATTAAACTTGCTTTATGAATAAGAATTTTATACTAACTAAAACCATAAGAATAAAACCAAATTATACTTAATTTTTAAGAATACATTTATGTAAATAAGTCATAAATTTTAATTTATTCTTATGATATGTCATTACAATTAATATAGAATATAATATTATATAATATAATATTATTATTATATTATTATATAATATAATATTAATATTTTAATTAAAGAATTAATAAGAAAAATAAAACAAGGCTTACGCCAAGTTTAATTCAAGCTCAGCAGCAACATTGCATAAGTAGATAAGTAATAAGTTAGTGAAACCTTATTTTAGTCTTTTATTTTTATCCAACTGCACAAGAAAGTGGGTAATGTTTTTGGGGTGTATGTAAGTATGTATGTTCCTAAAGAAGTCTAAAAGCCTTGACCAATTTTGACAAGTGAGGCGTTGTTGTATTCCTCTACGTCCGGAGTGTCATCATAGGCTGCATTATGCAATCGAGTATTTTGCTTTTTTTAATAACAATATTACTTGTTACTATTCTTAAATTATGTCCTGAAATACACCATTTTAGTTCACCATTATTGTCTTTCACAGGTGTCCAAAAGATCATGGTCACAGGCACATCAGTAAGGAACAGTAAAGAAGCCCTAAGGTTAACCCGCCTCTACCCCAGCACAATATACTCAACAGCAGGTAAACTTTTTATTAATATGCATAATTCAGTTCTATGGTGCTGCTGCAACTTTCAGTAACTTTTTTTCCCGTTGCTAATTGCCCAGTCAATTTACCCGGAAGTAATTAATAACAGTTTTTTTTCTGTAAATAGTAGAACCAACCTCTCATAATAATATATAATAATTAAACAAAATGCGTATCCGGAACAGTCTCCAATTTTACAATTTGCAATATCGTCTCTATTTGCACTATGACAGAGTTAGAGATTTCAGATGACGATCGTAAGCACAGCAGTGAGTCGTCGACGGCCATAGGATACTTATTTTATGTCCACGCGAAAGAAGTCGCGGGTAACAACTAGTAAGAGATAATAGTTGAAAGTTTATTAGACTCGAACATATTGATAGGTTTTGCTGAAATAACACAGCTAACTTTAGTCTGAGAAAGTTGTGGGAAAAACGGAGAACATGAAAGGAATAAAGCCGTAGGTAGTAGTTAGCATTACCCCTTTGCAAATGACACACAAAGATCACAAAGGCACCTTCAATTCCGATAAAATTCTCTCCGTTGATGCAATCGAAAGAAATAATATACAAAGGTCACAGGATATATTCAATTTAATCATTCTTATCAGAGGCACGAGCGAGAATTCAATTGACTTCACAAAAGATAAATAGCTTTGGTCCGGAGAATAGAAGAGCTGAAGTAAAAATTCTTTCTCCCTCGCACATGTAAAATTGTAGATTTCTATTCTTCTGAATATTTTTCTGGGGTAAAAAAAAAGTAGCCTATGTGTCAATCCAGGGTATAAGCTACATTATTACCAAATTTCATTCAAATCCGTTCAGCTGGTATATAGTTGAACGGGAACAAATACAGTTACATTTAAACTTTCGCATTTATAATATTAGTGTGACTAGAAGCGCTCCGAATATTTTTCCCGAATAAAAAGTAGCCTAGGTGTTAATCCAGGGTGTAAGCTGCCTCCTTATCAAATTTCATACAAATCCGATCAGCCGTTACAAACTTGAACGGGAACAAACACACTCACATACAATAGAATCTGTTTATTATGACTCCGCTTATATTGAGCAACCGCTTAATATGAAGTAATTTGAAGTTTGGTTTTCATATAAAATTCTTTATAACAAAGTCGGTTATAATGACTTCGCTTTTAGTGACATGTCGCTTATTACGACCCATTTTTAATAAATTGTTATGGTGGCCGACATGATTCCTAACACCTTCGGCACTTAAATACTTACACACAAAGTTTCGCATTTATAATATTAGTGAAACTAACCAACCTCTTATATATAATAATATATAATTAAAAACAAAATGCGTGTCCGGAACAGTTTCCGATTTTACAATTTGCAATAATCGTCTCTATGAATGAATGCGATAATGAATGCGGGCTTTACAACCCGCATTCAGGCCTCACCAACAGGCCTGGCATGCCCACTGCGACAAAATTTGTTCTCCAAAAACTAAAAAAGTTTTTTTTTATCTTGAATTCATAACCGACAGACTTTAGTGTCTCACGTTTTGTAGGTGTCCACCCTCACGACGCGAAGTCAATGATTGAAGACGACATGTGGGCGGAATTACACGAAATAGCGAGCGCGCCCGAGTGTGTCGCCGTCGGAGAATGCGGCCTCAACTACAGTAAGGACTTCAGCGAGCCGCACGTACAGAGAGACGTGTTCAAACGACAGGTACGTGGCTCTGGAACTAATGAAGACGTGTGGTCGGAATTACACGACATGTGGGCGGAATTACAAGACATTTTGTCGGAGTTATACGACATGTGGTCGGAATCAAACGACAAGTGGGCGGAATTACACGACGTGTGGTCGGAATCAAACGACATGTGGGCGGAATTACACGACATTTTGTCGGAGTTATACGATATGGGGTTGAAATTACATGACATGTGGTCGGAATTATACGACAAGCAAACGCACTGCAGCTTGTTTAACTTTTCTCATACTTTACGCCACGATTAATACGTTTCTTATATCGAGTAATATAGACTACTTTAGCGTGCGCGTTAACGTTAGTAAAATTGCAAGCTATATGTGGGTTTGATCACAAGCTAGCAGGGCTAGAAATCCGCAATCGTGGGTTTTAAGTCTAATCCAACGAGAGCAAAAGTGAAAGAGTGACAACCCCTGCCTTCTCGCACGATTTGGGCGCCTTTAGGCATTAATCACGAGTTACCCTTCGCATAAAATTAGGTAACTTGCGAGTGTTATTTGTCGAGTCTCTTTTTTTCTGTTATTGTCACCTCAGAGTGAATCTACTGTATCTACTTATGTTATAATTTATTCTGTGACCCTTTTGACCCATTTGTACGATAGATATATCCTAGGAAATATGACCGTGGAGGTCAATATAGCCCTGGGTGAGTCAGTCGAGTATCAACATTGATATCGAAGTCCATAAATCCAGATGTCAATATAAATGATTCATTATTTAAGAGGTTATTTCGAGTGAAAGATAGCGCTATACACTTTCGCGCGCAGATGAAAAGCGATGACTTAGCGCGCGCTAGTCAAAAAAACCACCAGGAAATCAATCGAAATTTTTAATGCAAACCTAGATATTATTATTACCTCACTATTAGTGTAATAATCACTTGAATATACACTAGGGGTTCCGAGCGCCGGCGAGAATGTGTGTAAATCGAGGTCTTTTCAATGTTTTTTTATCGAGAAAGTGTCATGTAATCATGTTTTCCCGCCATGCTATACTAGATGACAGAACCAAAAGAATTATATTATCACAAAATACGATTTTTATCTAAATAACTAGTGAGGGGCACTAAATTGAAAAATCATTTTTTTATCAATGTAGGGTTTTTTTAAAATTTGTTATTTAACATAGACTCCTTTCGTATCCACGGATCCGAGAACCAGTGCATATTGAAACTTCTGGTTTAAATGTTTGAAAGTTGCTGTGTATTTAAAAAAAAAACGAATAATACAATATTTAAAAAAAAACATAGACTGCAAAACTGCATCGTGTCTGAATTTCGCGGAGAATATTCGTTATCGCTAATTTGAACTTGTAGAGGTTAAATTGATTCACTGCATGCTGGCATGCGCCTACGCATAGCTGGTAATGAATAGGTATCTTATTTATGACTATCTCGGCATATGAGGCATTTATGGCCGATTTACACGAATTTAAGAAGTAACTGTATTCTTTTGACATTTTTTGTAAAGTTATGCTATGTTATGTTAGTTGTTTTTAGGTAAAGTTTATTCAATTTTTTAACATTTAGGTACTAAGTAACGATTTCTATGGAAATATTTTGCACGTCAGAAATGACCGAATGTAATGGAACATTTCAAACTTCAACACCCTGCTTACTTGCGTTCTGGCAAATAAAGACTCATTTCATTTCATCTCATTTCAACTAAATATTAAATAAAATTTTACTTAGCTCATGCGTGTAAATTGTCCCTAGTCGTATAAACTGAAGTGACAACAAACAACAATACAACAATCTGTACAGTTGTTTACGATGCTTCTGCATTAATTTTATCCAGGAATTCATCCATTAACAGCAACAGTGCAGCCAAAGAAAAGAACACGAGAAGAAAATCAATCTCATACAAAAAAAGTGTACCCCCGAAAAGTTGGCTTAAAACTAGGTGGCGCTCCCGTATTTAGACAGGTTTTTTTCAAACCGCTATAAAAGCTGATGAAAATATGGTTAATATAGAAACATAGTATTAGTATATTAAGTCCGCTATTTAAGGTTTAGTTCAAATTAGATTGCAATATACGACGTGAAAATATGCTTCCAAAAATAATGTTTCAAAAATGAGTCAGCTTGGGGTTTCCATTTCAAGTCAAACCGAAATCGGGACGATCATGTCCCAGATTAAAGCACTAGCGACATCTTACGTCCTTATCAGTACTACAATCTAGTTACGCATGCCTCTTTGGATATTAGCACTGTTATGCCGGTCCCAGACTTGCAGGCTGAATACTAAATGTTCACACAACGAAGCGATATCCGCCAATCAGACACGAGTATACACGACTCTTATTGGCTTCCGCGTCGTTTCGCAATAATTCGGGGCGATAGACGCTAGTCTCAATAGAGGCATTAGTATATTTTCTCTATGGAATTGCCAAATATAGAGAAGCGAGGCGCATTTTAGGATGACCGAGTCATTTGGGTCGCTCCGTCAACAAAGCTTGTATTATAAGACACAAGTATGATTGTCTAACATTGGGGAATCAAAACCAAATGTAATAAGTATAAGATTATCCCTATTATCTTTTATCGCTTATGATAAGATGTGTACAGATCACTGCATCAATGTCCTACACAATTTAGACAGTTATAGGTGGGTGTCTTGTTTGTATCTCGTTCAAGCTTATTGGGTAGCCCTGGTGTATGGTTAGTCGCTGTTTAGGCTTTTTTTTGTGGTTCTGAGTGACGGGACGAGCAAATCGCTCGCCTGATCGTAAGCTTCGCGCCTGCCCACAGTAGTGCCACTCGCAGAATTTTGAACTTCAACATTTCATAACCCTTGCGCGGCTATGTATTACGCTCGTCACTGAGATCATCATCGGCCAGAAATCGACTGTCACAGTGTCTGCCTGAGATATTACATTTTAAATCTCTCTATGCCCAAAAATTTCGTAGCCTATGTAATAATCCAGGGTACTCCATACCATATTTCATCCAAATCCATTCAGGCGTTACTGAGTTGAGTTACAAACACAGAATGTTTTTTTTTTTTTTTTTTTTTTTAAATTTGTGGCAACCCTATACACAAGCTTTAGCATTCATAATATTAGTATGATTAGTAGATAGTAGATATGATAAAAAACCTAATTGTATTCGAATATCCCATCGTAATGTTTCATTCTCGTCAGTTTCCAGTGACTCAGTTGAGAAGTATGCAGTCATGACCCGATTTAGCACATTGCATGTTTATCGTGAATTAACCACCTCAACCTCACCTCTTATGTTGATAAACAACGCTGGAAACGGCTCCTAAATGGAATGATTCGAAATTTGCATTTTTTTTTCTCTTATGTTTTGGCTTCAGACGTTTTGTATTTAGCTAGTGTCAAGTATTGTAAAATTTCAAGTGAAGTCAAATACAATTAACATATATCACAGTTATTCACAATTAAAATATGTCTAAGTCACGCAAAGTAAGTCACGGTCAAGTCCACGTTATGCCCCAGTAAAATGGTGGAGACTTTACTAGAGGTTTCTATGGAGTTCTTTAAACAACAAGAAGAGTCACGTTTCACAATATTATACTGGGGTTTTGGCGGGAACGTGAAGAAGTCATGTCGTGTCATTGTAATATTTTCCAAAACTTGTGTTATTTCGACGGTTAATGTGTAAAATTGGTGGATTTTTATCCATTAAGTGTTCGTGAAAGTGCACAAGTGTTGGTGAATAGTATAATGTTGTGAAACGTGACTCTTATAATATTAGTGTGATTTAATTGACATTACATAACAATATCAGCCAGAAGACGTCCACTGCTGATCATAGGCCTCCCCCTTAGACCGTCACACCGACCGACAACGTGCCACTTGCATTCACATCGTCTGGCCACCTAGTAATGTAGTAATTGACATATTTTAATTTGATATTAAGAAAAAAAAAAAAAATTTAAAAAAATTATTTTAAAAAATGGCCACGGCACAGATTTTATTGTGAAAAATATGTTAAAATAATATATAAGGTATATTAGTAATTTAATTATATTTGACATTTGTTTTGCATGTTGTTAATTTTAATTCTCATTAGCGTCTTTCGTGTTCGGTTCACTAATTAATGTAAATAAATAAATAAAAAAAAAAAACTAGGTAAGTGTTTGTGCGTTTGAGAGTTAGTGTAAACTCATCACGGATCAGTTAAATACCCCCGACTGTTTGGCAAGCGACCAAGCGATAGATGCACCGCGGCTGAGATTATCCAGAACCCCTCGGTGACTTCATTCTTCGGTGACTGATAGTTCTTTACGAGCTTGGAAATAGCCCGTGCCAAGGATGTCTTTGTGAAAAATGGCCGTGTAGAATCACTAGCAAATTTAGTATGTTTATCCGACTGCCCGTGAAAGATGGGTAATGTTTTTGGATTGCGACGTATTCACTTGACACCAACCTAAAACTGTAGATAATGAATAAATAAATATTGGTGGACGTTTTTTTTTTTTTTTGACACAGCGTCATCTAGCCCCAAACTAAGCAAGTTTGTATTATGGGAACCAGATAACTGATAGAATACATAAATGCTTTTTTTTGTTGTAAATAACATACATAGAATACATAGAAACACAAATGTTTTTCCTGGGGCGCTAGTCTCGACTTTTCGCTACAGCACTTTGCGTCATAGCGACCGACTTCGGTCATTATGACGCAAAATTCGACGACAAACACTAATTGTTTTGAAAAAACGCAAAAATAGCGTTGAATTTTGCGTCATAGCGACCTAATTCGGTCGCAAAGTGCATAGCGAAAAGTCGAGACTAGCGGCCCTGGGTGGGAATCTGAAATTGTTTTCGAAGTACGAAAATTATCGAGAATATCGATATCTTTAATATCGAAATGGGAAATTTAGTATGTGGCGACCAAACACATGAAGATGAAAAAAATATAAAAAAAATTAAATGAAATAAATAAATGAGATTAGGATGATACATGAAGCAGACGCCTATTTTTATTCTAAAAAGGTTTGCGTTTGAACACTTTGATTATAAATTTGACTAGCCTTGTGGCTCAGTGGGAGGAAATCCACCTTCTGAGCTGAGCTGTGGATTGTGGACTCGATTCCCACCCAGAACAAACATTAGCGTGATGAACATGGATGTTTGTTCTTCATCTGGGTGTTCCTATGTTTATATATATATAAAAAAATTACATCAAATACATTGTCGCCCATGAGCAAGTGACTGCCCGAAAAGGGATAGTACTCATCATTATGAACAACTTTTACTATGGGACCAACCCTGAAATCGAGAGAGAGAAAAATCTGCTTTTCCATAGAAAAATGTCAATGACACTCGACAAAATGCATGGAACAGCAGTTCTTTTTCTCGATTTCAGGTTTGGTCCCATAGTAAAAGTCGTTCAAAATGATGAGTACTATAAGCTCTTTTCGGGTGGTCACTTGCCGATGGGCGACATTGTATACTTGTTGGCAATTCTTTTTGATAGAATTCTTTATTCGTCAGCTCGTTTCGTTTGCGTTAACAATTTATCGAACGAATCCTCAATAATTCATGAACCATCATTAAAATTTCAAGAACACGCTTAATAATCGTTGAAAGTCGTTACATAGTTTACCGGAATAAAATAGATTTATTGTTAGTTTGCGCGCGATTTCTTCGCGCATTGTTTTCATAATTCATAATTAATTTAGTGCGTATATAGGTATACAAGGTGGAATTAAGGTGCAACGTTTCGCTCATCGCGCGAAATTCAAATTTTGTTGCGTTTTTTGTCAATTACAGCTTAATTACTCATGGTGGATTTATTGAAACCAATTTTGCGCCAATAAATAAGTTGTTCTAAGAAATTACGGGTAAAATGATCACCTAGGATCATCATCACTACATACCCACTAGGCATTGACACATAATTTTTGTTGTGTTTTGTTCATTGCGTTTCCGTTGTAAATTGGAGGATAGAAATCTTAGTTATCACGATTAGTCATTTTGTCGTGTTCGTCTAACGTGTTTTTTCAAACAACCATGACAACAGCTCCACTTTGAATATTTTCTATCTTAGGTTGAAATGGCATGCGAGCTCCGCAAGCCACTGTTCGTCCACGAGAAGGAAGCCCAAGACGACCTGATCAAGATTCTGGATGAGTTCGGCAGCCGGCTGCCGCCTGTCGTCATCCACTCCTTCACGGGCTCCGTCGAGCAAGGCATGAAGTACATCGAGAAGGGATTCTATCTCGGGATCACTGGATATATCTGCAAGGTGAATTTACAGGCATTTCTTTAAGTTATTGGCTGCCAAATTGGCTGGCAAATTGGTAGGTCATCTGCCTTATGAGCAGGAGGTTCTGGGTTTGATTTCCGGCCGGGCAGATGTTTGAATGATGAATTTTAATATCTGCTCCGGGTCTGGGTATTAGTTGTCTGTGTCTTTGTGTGTGTAACATGACAACTCCCACGGGGAATCCTAGCTATGAATTTGAAGCGTTATTTATTTTTTTGTTTAGTACATTTTTTACTGTGTAGTAAAACACGCAAAAATCCTGGTCGGCCAAGAGGTTCAGACTGGTTTCGCAAACGCAAGGAGATGGTAAACCCTTGCCTTCGGCTCGGGCCTACACAAATCTACTTGTATGTATGAACGGAATTTCCGGTCTTGTATCACAATGGAAACTTCTATATTCCAATGTTAGTATGGAATTTGCTTGTAACCATTTGAATGTTCAGGACAAGTCCGACGGCGGAATCAGGAGGCTGCTGTCCGAACGAATGCTTCCCCTGGACAAGCTGCTGGTGGAGACGGACTCGCCCTTCATGTACCCCAACATGAGGGCTTCCAAGCTGCCGCTGCACGTCAAGGACTCGCTCACTGAGAGGTGAGAATTGAAACTCAGTGCTAACTAGTAGTTCGCGGCGAACTGAGACCTCGCGACCCCTATACCTTCACAACCCCTGGACCGATTTAGCTCATATTCGAACTTAATAATTGTATTGAAATGAACTACTTGCCAACAAAATTTCATGAAGATCGTATCAACGGTTCGCAGGTTATCATCGGACAAATATACACACAAACATACATACAAATGCCGATTTGTCCCAGTAAACTCTGAGACCTTCGCTTCGCTCGGTCAATAATATTAGTATGAATTGTGACTCCAAAACAAAAAGTCAACAACCTAATTTAAGAAGCGTACGTCTGTGATTTTATCGTAACATCTGCATCCATTTGAGCTCATCTTATTTTCAAAAACTGATCAGAGCGCCCGCTTGACGCGACGCGAGAGAGATATCAGAGGAATATAGCCGCAGTCGTAACTAACCGAGTGAGCGAAGCGAAGTCTCAGTAATTACAACTGGCATTTGCTTTCATCTGTCCGTATGTTGGTACTCGCGTACGGCGGGGCTGGCATGCGCACCGCGACAGAATCTTTTCGTTATGCAAGAACAGGACACGGCTACGATTTTGTATACGTTTGTCTCATTCTTCACGACATTATAATTGTACTTTTTTTCGATTCCAGATCGATGAACTTCGTGAACCGGTACTGCACGTTCCAGCGCAACGAGCCGTGCGCGCTGCCCGCCGTCGTGGAGCTGGTGGCCGGCTTCCTGGGGCAGAGCCCTGAAGACGTCGCGCTGGCCACCGCCTTTAACGCGCTCAAGATCTTCGGCCTCAGCCAGTAAGTCTCCGGCTAAGCCCCGAGGGACAGCCAGTAGCTCGCCTGGATCATTGGCCTTAGACAAAACTCTTCCGGATCTTCGGCCTTAGTTGGTCTCCCGGGACTTTGGCCTCGGCCAGTAGAACTCTCGGATGGTTGGTTTTAGCTTGTAGGTGTCCTGGTGACAGTCTGCCTTAGCCAGTGTAGCTTCTGGGGTGTTCTAGCTTCGATAGCTCTTTGGCCGCTGCTGAGGGATGTTAAGCTTTTGGCTAGAGGGTCCTTTGACCTTGGCTCGTGTGTTAGTATCGAGGCCTAGAGATCCAACGGCCTTGATTATTAGGCAGCTAAATTTCCTTTAGATTAATTATGTCGAGGATCTTTGACCTTAGCCAGTGGATCTCGGGCTTTGACATCATCTAGTTTGCGGATCTCCGTCTCTTTGGCCTTAACCTAGCTAGTGCGGAGTTTTTTTTTTGGAATCCGATCGTCGATTTTGTCGGATGTATTTTTTTGTTTTACTCAATAAATCTTTGGCTACAGCCACAACTCGACACATATTATTTGGCCTTAGCTTGCGAGGCGTCTGGTCTTCGGCCTCAGCCGGTGGGGCAACTGTTTGTAGGGTGGAGATGAGAACCTTATGAAACTGGAGATGAAATTGAGAGGTCTTTGGGAGCGGACTTGTTGATTACGTAGTTGTTGGTATGACCTTTACTCTCTTTGATAGAGGTTGTTGTTACAGTGAAAATATAGTTAGTTAATATGGATGTTAATTACTGAAAATGCTGTCTGTTTTAAACAGATCATAAAATGACTGGGCATGTTTGCTGATAGGCAATGTATTGAAGGTTATTTATTTTCGAGTCTATCTGTTACTGCCTTTATCTTTAATGATAATATATGTTTATAGTCAGTGTTATGAAGTCTGCTACCTGATATAGATTTAGCTCGAAGGTAACCCAATTTCTTCACCAGTTTCGTTTTTGTTTTGTTTGTTTTCATCGATGCTGTCTTTTAAGAGTATAATCGGACTGATTTATCGATCGTTTAGAATTTTGGAATGAGTTTGCTAAGTTTTTTTTAAACCCTTTGAACGCAAGACAGAAAAAAAATCTTTGCCCATAACACCAAATACAAGTTTAGGTGACACGATTTAATTTGTAGGATATCAACGGAAGGATCATTTGATTATTATTAATCTGATAAAGTTTAGACTTGATCCTGAATTTTGAAAATTTGTATTGAATTTGTGTGGATTTTTAACATTTTCTAAAATGGCCGCATTTTTTCGAAATGCGGCGATGGCGATCAAAGGGTTACCGAAGCTATTGCTGTTGATTTAATTTTAGACAAAACGAAATTTGCCAATCGTCTAAACTTGAATCGTGCAGGGCCTGAAGCTTGTTCCTTGTTATTTATATCATGTTCTATATAATAAGATTTTCATAAGATGCGCAAGGAATTGATGTTACTTCTCGGCGTCATCCTTGATTTATTTACTAACAATTGGAAACTAACCTCGAAAATTTTGAATACTCAGATGTTCATATTGCATTTCGACAACGACCAATTTATTTGACGATTTTTTAGAGGCTAAGGGCATGAAATACAATTTGAAGCGATTTTGTCGTTCAAAGAGTAAATGTTCTATTTGTACTTTACTAATTTAAAAAAAAAGATTCGAATCTTGCCATTGGTTAAGATTGAGCTAACATAAGTAATTTTGCCTCTGTATTAAATTGTTTTCGGGACTTGGGCCATATTCACAGCAATTTGACGATTATTTAACCATCTGTTGACTGTTGACCAATCGTCAAAAACAGCGGTTAATAGATGTATTAAATTTCGTTGAACTTTGGCCTTAGATGATTTGTGTTGATTTTAAGACAAAATGATTTACAATAAGATGTCAAAAGATTTTGATGAATCTTATAAAGACACAAATTTTATTTCTTAGAAAAGCGCACCTGAACGCTACAAGAAGTCAGTCCAAAAATGCCATTATTTTAAAGTAACTGCATAATATTGAAGTCGGCAATTATTTTGTGAATGATTTTATTGATTTATTTAGTTTTTCGTCGCTTTTTAAGTTTCTTGTGTAGTGTTATGTCGCACCGCTTTCTTCACGGTGGCAATGGTGTTAGTCAGTCTGATCTCAGTAACTGTGTGTAAAATAACAAACAATATACTTAACCAGTTGATATTAAATTGTGTAATCGGCCTCAATCCTGGGTTAGTTAAAATATTGCCATATTGTAAAGAAGACTGCACGATTTTAACTAATTTGCGATTGCGAAATATTTATTTTTTAATGAAATAGCAACACAGTCCGTTGCCACCTGCAATTTCTAGCACGGTGTTAGGTGTATCTTAGTTATCGCTCTGCGCAGAGCATTCCTAATCGAATTAATTTATATTTTTCATCGAATATACTGTAAATAGATGTTTATAATACATTGTTAATTTAAATGCTGTAGTCACAACGAAATCAAAGACTGCAATCATAATAATTGCAAATATTAAACTTGACATGTTATGATTATTTCGTTTTTTTTTTTTTAAATCGATATTTTTACTTATTTAATCGCGTAGGTTTTAAGAGTAATTGTTATTCCTTTATTTTTTGACAATCAACTTTGTAGATTTAAGGGAAGACTGGACCTCGTACTTAATTAACTAGGTTTTTTTTTAACCATTGTTAAGAAAGCTAGGTATATGATTTTAATTTATTGAACACGGCAGAAGTTATTTAAGTGTATCATATTATAAATAGTGATCAATTACCTATCTTTCTTTCGATGTAACGCACACCGGCGTATTTAATAACAGTGTACAGGTTTGTTGGTGTGTTTAGTTATTTCTGTATATGAGGTCCAGTGTGTAGTGCCTTCGATAAAACGTCCTTTTGTGATACCAATTATATTTCTTAGATTGTACAGATTATTTCTTTCAATATACAATTAAATGAAACATTTTTGTTTTGTTAATCTTTAAAATTACCTCCTAGATTCTTATTGAAACGCACCACCACTCATCGGTCAAAGTACACCTATCAAAATTCACCATCATTGGTCCATTGCTAGGCGCGGCGCCGTGACCTTAAGATAGTAGTTTATTGTAGTGGTAGGACTCTCTTGCAGAGTCCGCCTGGACCTTTGCCAGTTATTACTGTGTTCCGGATTGAAGGGCAATGTTTCCAGCGTAATTACTGGGCATACAGAGATTTAACATCTAAAATCTCAGGGTGACGAGCGCAGTGCATAGCCGCGCATAGTTTTGAACTGTTAAGTTCAAAATTCTGGGTGGCACTGAACTGTTATGGGCAAGCGTGACGCTTAACATCAGGTGAGCGACTTGCTTGTCTCGTCACCGAGTAACATTAAAAAAAAAGAACTAGTGGGAACGGTTGGTCACAGTCCAATGCAAACCGGGCTTCCCTCAAACCTTGGTGCCAGTTTCGTTGGAAGTACGATCTCGTAATGCTATGTCTTCATGAGATAATCTTTATCCTAGACTTTGTCCAGAATCGGGCGTTTCACTCACTGACAGTACAATATATTTTTTTTAAATATATAAAGGTTGATTTTAGGGAAGTAGATAAAATTGTTCAATCTTTATTGTTCACATCAAATAAAAATAAATTAAACAAAAACAAAAAAAGAGGCTTTGGCTCCACACTGTGTATTTGGCCAGTGTCAAGCATTGTAATATTTCAACTGAAGTCAAATATTTTACAATTAAAATAAGTCTGAACAAAGTAAGTCACGGTCAAGTCCACGTCATGCCCCAGTAAAGTGGCGGAGACTTTACTAGAGGTTTCCTTGGACTTTTGGAAACAACACGAAAAGTCACTTTCCACAATATTTTACTATTTACTAACAATTGTGCATGTTCACGAACACTTAATTGATAATGATAACACTCGAAATAACACAAGTTTTGGAAAATAATACAATGACGCAAAATGACTTCTTCACGTACCCGCCAAAACTCCGTCTCTTCGATTGTCTATAATTAAAAGTGCAATAATGCACGGCCTGGCATTTACGACCTAAATCCTTATACAGAATGATTTTAAATCACAAAACAAATGACACAGGCGACAAAGGAAAAAAAAAACGTAACTATACATTTATTTAATAATAACCTAATTATTTACAATTTGGCAGTCGAAATTGTCTTATAAATGAAACAAGGTTATACTAAGATTATGTTGAAATAATATACAGCCATATTTTTCAAGCTGAACGAACGAGATGGTAAAAAAAAAAAATTATCACATACTCTGCCAGGTCACACCAGCTGCATGAGCAAGAGCGAAATACGTAATTCGAACACGTTAGACAAAGATGACCAAATAAATAGCAGATATTTATATCTGTATAGTGAAGTAAGATAGTCACCGCTTGAAATGTTAGATGATGTTTTTTTTAGATCATGAACACGATCAATCAAGCTTTATATTGCAATGCAATTGATTCGCAGACTACTTACTAAGTATAACATTTTCAAACCGATACAAAGTTGAGACATCCTGTGAGATGCAGTCAATCCCCTGGCTCAGGTATAAGCAACCTTTTGCCCTGATACTCACAAGAATACGGCATCGGTATTTCCTGCTTGTAGTAAGAGCCTACTAAAAGCCTTTGGCTCGGGAGTGGTTAGAGGTGGCTCTAGCCACCTACGGTGGCGTCTCAGGGCAGCTGCTGGCTGTCCCGGGAGGAGCTGAAGGCTCCGTTACGTTCCCTGAAGAGATCTCGGAGCCCTCGGACAAGCACCAAGGCAGGCCACCGGGTGGTTTTAGCGGGTATACCACATAACCCGGTTGCACCCCATAGCAGTCGGTTATATTGTGAAGACTTCCCCCTCGTCAAAAAAAAAAGGTTTAAACAACCTTTGGAATCTTATGGTTCTGCATGGTCGGTGCATTTAGGTGAAGTGTTGTTTTCCCTTTATTCTGGCTCTATACGGTCATTGTATTTAGCTGTAATGCTTTTTTTCTTTAATTATGGCTCTACACGGTCGGTGCATTTAGCTTTTAGTACGATTGCTACGGGTTCCGCGGTCCGTATCGAATGCCACGGTGGGCCGAGCGTTGCCCACGCGTGACCTAGCCAGTTTACCATAAAGAAACACATGCTGTACACATTTAGGCTATCCACACATGCATTTACACAATATCTCTCTCTCTCTCTCTCTCTCTCATCACAAACATTAAAAAAAACTAGCTTTTATCAAGTTTCCTAACCACAGCTGGTGGAGGCGATGACAGGACTTTTTTTGAGAGTCTTAGCTGTCCTGAGACGGGGTCGCGGCCGAAGAACTTCACTTGTAGCTCGGAGCCCACGTCGAGCCCTAGCACTGACGGGTGCATTATCTGAAACGAAAAAAAAAAGTAAATAAAAAAAAAAACTACTGTAAAATATAGCCCGTGTCAATCCGGACGTAAAGACGAAATTTTTCACTAATAATGTTTCTATATCCTAGATAATACTATAAATTCGAATGAAACTGTCTCTCTGTCAGGGTGTTTGTCGCCCTACCACGGCTAAACGGATCAAGCTGAATTTTTGCATAGATATAGCTTAAGGGTCAGGTTATAGGCTATTTTTTTTTGTATGTCCACGCGAAAGAAGTCGCGTGTAACAGCTACTTGACCATATTTTCATCAGCTTTTAAAGCGGTTTGGATCTGACTTAATACGTAAGCGCCATCTAGTTTTAAGCAGAATTTTTAGGCGTACACTGTTTTCTTATTATTATATTATTTATTATGTATTATTCTTCTCGTGTAGATTTCTTTTGGTGATAGATAGCGATGACAGCACCTTTTTTTTACGTGTTTTGGCTCCACACGTTGTGTATTTAGCCAGTCTCAAGTATTGTAATATTTCAAGTGATGTAAAATTTTTCACAATTAAAATTAGCCTCGGTCATAGTCTAAGTCAACCAAAGTAAGTCACGGTCAAGTCCACGTCATTCCCCAGTAACGAGGTGGAGACTTTACTATAGGCTTCTTGGAGTTTTGGAAACAACACGAAGAGTCACGTTTCACAATATTATACTATTCACCAACACTCGTGCGTGTACACAAACACCTAATGGATAAAAATCCACCAATTTTACACATTAACACTCGAAATAGCACAAGTTTTGGAAAATAATACAATGACACGACATGACTTCTTCACGTTCCCGCCAAAACTCCGACAGTACCTTCCTATGGTCCAGCTGCGAGTTGTGCACCAGGGCGGGCGCCATCCCCGGGTACAGCGTCACCATGACCCCTATGTCCTTGACTTCCACCACCTTCGCCTGGTAGACGGCGCCGAACTCCAGGTCGGGGCTGCGCTGGGCGGCGAGCCAGGCCGCGAGGCGGGCGCGGGCCTCGTCCATGGCGGCCTGGGACGGCGCGAACACGCTGTATTTCGTTTCATCTATAGGCGTTATCTGGAAAGTTCCAGTGGATAATTAAGCTGGCGTTATACTGATTTAGATTTTTATTGATAACAAATTAAGTTACAACATATGTCATATTACAGAAATTTCAAAAAAAAAAAAAATTACAAAATGAGTAAAAAAAAAAAAACTAATTACAATGAAGCGTTTTCCTAAAAAAAAAGTTCTAAATTACTTACTAGATGGCGTAATAGTCCTATCGTTTTACCTGTCATTGTCATTTCTGTCGAAATATTTTATGTTTATTTTTTAAATCATATATTTATGCTCCACACGTTGTGTATTTAGCCAGTGCCAACTATTGTAATATTTCAAATGAAGTCAAATACATAGTTACATTACTTGAAATTGTCTAAATATACATGTGGAGCCAAAAAATACGAGAAAAAAAAAGGCACACGTACATTTTTTTGTCTTTCATGTCTTGACAGTGACAGAAAACCCTCAAGGTACATCTAACGCCATCTATTGGGTACTTTTATTACCAGGTATTTTTTTTTTTGGAAAACGCCTCTTTACATTTATAAATTCGTCATTTTGTACTTGAGGTACAGAGTAACCAATACAGGTTCAGATCGTCACCTTAATCTTAATGATTTCGTCAAATTTATAAAATGCCTGTTCGACGAGCCAGTTTTTAATTGCGCGATTATTACAATACAGGGTTATGAGGAAAGGGTATCCTATCAATCATCAATCAAATCATTTATTTGCAATAATACATGTTAATAATCACACTAATATTATAAATGCGAAAGTTTCTAAGTGTGGTTGTTCCCGTTCAACTCTGTAACGGCTGAACGGATTTGAATGAAATATAGACTTTTTATCCCGGAAAAATATTCGGCTTCTGTAGAATAGCGAGTGAAACCGCGGGGCGCATCTAGTGATGTTATAAATCGTATTAGTATCACGCTGTATCGCTGCAAGCAGACATGCAAATATTTTATGTTATAAAACAGTACTATTACTTATACTACTACTGTATTATTGTTCATTTTTTTTTTAGTTTGTCTTTTTGGTGTATAATAAAGCTATATTGTATTGTACTATAAAATAATATATTAGTATTCCATTTATTTATTGTATGTCTTAAATTTAGGTTTTTTATAAAATTAATATAACAAAATAAAAAATGCTATAAAAAACCTAAATCTAATATTAGTATTATTATTATATAAATTGTATTAACGATTATTAAATTCTTTGGTGCTATAGAAACAAGCCGAATACGGGACCAACATTGAAATAGCGAAAAAAATCAGCTGTTCCATACAATCTGCAGTGTTATTTTTCTATGGAACAGTTGTTTTCTTTTTCTCGTTTTCAGTGTTGGTCCTGTACTAAAAGTTGTTCACAATCGTGAGTACTATGAATCCTTTCCGGCTTAGCATACCCTTTCCCTAAAACCCTATTATCTGCATAAGAATCGAACCTGCACGCCAGTTTCAACGTAGAGCTTCTTGAGATTCCCTCCACCCAGACCCAGTAGTTTAGCTCTCTGGTGCGCTTCCACCTCCATCTCTTCTATCACGGGCATGTTCTCCTTTCTTCCTTCTCTAAAAAAATAATTAAAAAAAAGACATTTAAGACGCAGCGTAGGCAGGCCTCCCACTAGGTGGACCGCCGACATTGTGAAAATCGCGGACACCTATGTTCAGCAGTGGACGTCTTCTGGCTGATGATGTAATGTATGTATGCGTTCTAGTGTTGACAGCGTGTTTGAAACATTTGGGCGACACAAAATTATTTCATCACTACAACGTTATATAAACTCTAGGAGAGGAAATTAAAAAAAATATATTTTTGATTGTTTATGTTTTTCCAAATTGTTTTCTATTTACTTATTATCCTTACTATAAGTTTCGAATGAGAAAAAATAAATAAAACGTTGGAAAGAAACAAGAACATTAGTGAAATATAGTTACCAATGGTTGTACTACTAGTATTCTATAATATACACTAGTTATTGTGCTCGTTTGATTTAAAATTTTGACCTAATTAAGATATTTTGAAATAGAAAAAAAATAAAATGTCATCAAACGCGGCGAATATGGTGTACAATCACAAATAGCGATGCGAAGTGCCACCATTAAACTTTTGTCACTAACCTGGGTTTGTCGATACACTGGTTCATGATATCTATTATGTTGGCCTTGGCGTCGCACGCTTTCTGTACGGACTCCATGACTACTTTGAGCGGCAGGCCGGGGATCTTGACGTCGGCTTGCAGCGCCGTGACGCCCTTCTTGGTGCCGGCCACCTTGAAGTCCATGTCGCCCATGTAGTCTTCTATGCCCTGGGGACATACTCAATAACTTTAATAAATAAGTCAAAACGCAAATAATAGTCGCTAGTCGAGAGTTCCGTACTAAATGAATTTATTAGACAGTTTTTTTTTCATTCGATTTATAGTTTTGTTATTTATTTCATTATAAGTTTTTTCTGAGGAAAAAAGAGAGCCAAAAAATAAGAACAAAAAAAAAACATATTTAGTATCATGGACTCACTAAAAATATAATATCATTATAATTTATTTATATAACTAACACGGCAAAAACACGGTAGCCAATCAAATCAGAAATAGAATTGAAAATACACAGTCAAAAAACTATCACTAAACTTGACACCGGCTAAATAAGCCACATGTGGTGCCAAATAACAATAGTTTTTTTTTTTCATATATGAGAAGTATAATGACGGGCTTTTGGCGGGAACGTGAAGAATTCATGTCGCGTCATTTTATTATTTTCCAAAACTTGTGTTATTTCGAGTGTACATGTGTAAAAAGGGTGAATTTGGTAAATGGTATAATGTCGTGAAACGTGAATTTTCATGCTGTTACCAAAACTCCGTAGAAGGCTCTAGTAAAGTTTTCACCACGTTACTGGGGCATGACTTGGACTTGACCGTGACTTGCTTTGCTTGCCTTTGACGTTACTATGACTTGTTTGATAATATTTAACAAAACTTGAAAATATATAAGTATACTTGACACTGGCAAATCGCATAAGACGTGCGACGCCATAATCCACTTAGGGGGAAAAAGAAAAAAAAAACATGGACTCACTAACAAATCAGTGAGTATCCTGTAGTCGTCCATGGCCCCGCGGTCGCCGTACCTGGTGACGAGGCCCACCGCCACGCCGGCCGCCGCCGCCGCCAGGGGGACGCCCGCGTCCAGCAGCGCCAGGGAGCCCCCGCACACGCTCGCCATCGAGCTGGAGCCTGGCGAGGGGAACGGTGAGCTCTATACACACACCATCAGAACAAATTGCGGGGACTGCGAACAAGCGTTCTCATTGGCTATGCGCCATTGGATAGCGATTTATTATTACTAGTCGCGCCGCACTGAGGCCTCGCGACCACTATATCTTCACAACCCCTGGACCGATTCAGCTCATATTCGAACTTAATTTTTTTATTGAAATGAACTACTTGCCAACAAAATTTCATGAAGATCGGATCAACGGTTCGCAAATTATCATCGGACAAATATACACACAAACATACATACAAATGCCGATTTGTCCCAGTAAACTCTGAGACCTTCGCTTCGCTCGGTCAATTAATTTTCAATTTTTTGCTTCAGTAATAAAATAAACAATAGTTTTCTTTTCAGTTAATCACACTATAACAATCACACTAATATTATAAATGCGAAAATTTGTGTATAAGTATGTTTGTTCCCGTTCAACTCTGTAACGGCTGAACGGATTTAAATGAAATTTGGCATGGAGGTAGCTTATATCCTGGATTAACAAATAGGTATATAAATAGGGTAAATACAAACTTTTTTATCCCGGAACAATATTCGGTTTCTGTAGAATAGGGGACAAACCGCGGAGCGCAGCTTGTTAATAATATATAAACAATGAATCCCTTGTTTGTATTGTACTAAACGCGATATCACAGCAAATAACCCTCCATTTTCGTAGCCGATTAAAAATATAAGAAAAACAAAATACCCGACTGCAAAATGTAGCCTATGTTACTTCAGACGTAATGAGGAATCCAACACACCACGCTTGTCAAAATTGGTAAAGCTGTTCAGGATACAGGACGTCTTATAGGAACACGAAAACATTTATTTACACTAGCTGCGTCCCGCGGTTTCACACGGTATTCTAAAGAAACCGCACATTTTTCCGGGATAAAAAGTAGCCTATGTGTTATCCAGGGAACAAGCTACTTCCATACCACATTTCATTCAAATCCGTTCAGCCGTTACAGAGTTGAACGGGAACAAACACACTTACATACTTACACACAAACTTTCACATTTATAATATTAGTGTGATACACCCCAAAAACATTACCCTCCTTCTTGGGAAGTTGGGTAAAAATGAAGTGTTTTCTGCAGACTGACGCCTGTCAGTCACCAAAGCTAGGTACCGTTACTCTCGAGGACCTCGGCGGTGAGCCTCACGGTGTAGGGCTGGTGCGGCACGACGGGCAGCAGGCCGCGCTCCGCCAGGGCTCCGTGGCCGGCCTCCCTGCGGCCCGCGGGCCCGCTGCGGCCCACCTCTCCCGTCGCGTACGAGGGGAACTCGTAGTGGAGGAAGAAGCTTTTTTCTTTTATTCCACTGGAGACAGTTTCATTGCATAAAACACTACATGATGCTTTGCGGCTAAGGCTACCTTTCAACCAGATATGCGCTACGTTGTAACCTTTTTTTGAAGAAAAATGTGGCCTATGTCCGTCCTCCTCATTCAGGTTAAAGGCATTTTTATTTTCATCAAAATCGGTACCAACGATAGAGACAATACTATAAGCTTTTAGACGTCCACGGCTGGACGGAGCCTCCCTCATATTGGAAGGCAGTTGCCATAATCCCCACGCTTGGCATGCGGCTTGAAGATCGCAGAATGTTCACCTGTACTAAGAGGACGCTACTGCCCGTCCTCTGGTACCTTCATACCCGGCCCGGGTATGGCCTAAGACTATGTCCAGATATATAGAGACAAAATAGTAGATGGCGCTTACGTATTCAGTCAGCTAATGGTGAAACCGCTATAAAAGCCATTGAAAATATGGTTAATATAGAGACATAGTATTATTATATGTCCGCTATTTAAGATTTAGTTCAAATTAGATTGCAATATACGACTTAAAAGATATGATTCCAAAAATAATGTTTTCAGCGCCATCTCTTGAGAACTTAGCGAGTTTTGCAAATGAAATATAAAATTTACTGATAGTAAGGCAAAAATATTCATAACGAGTCGGGTATTTCATCCGTACCATTACGAATGAGTTAACTTGGGTTTTAAACTTTCATGTCGAGGAGAAATCGTGACGATCATGTCGCAGATTAATGCACTAGCGACATCTAACGTCCTCATCAGTACTAAAATCGAGTAACGCATGTTTTCTACGGTCATTAGCACTGTTAGTATTACCTAGTGAGCATGGTGAGCGTGTCCATTTTGAGCGCGCTGTCCGGCGAGTCGAAGGCCACAGTGCACAGCACCTGGGTCTGTCCGCGCTGGAACAACGCGCTGCCGTGCAGCGGGCCGTACAGCGACACCTGGGGACATTACCACCATCACCATCTGCAGCCACAACACGACTACTGCTGGACAATAGCCTAAGGGAAATATACCAAACAAAATACTAAACATTGACTCAATAATGATGACGTGACACTAAAGTGCCGCCAGGCATGGGCACTGTAGCGTCACGTGGTTGACACCAGCTTAAGTCAGCGTGCATCATCACCATCTGCAGCCATAACACGACTACTGCTGGACAATAGCCTAAGGGAAATATACCAAACAAAATACTAAACATTGACTCAATAATGATGACGTGACACTAAAGTGCCGCCAGGCATGGGCACTGTAGCGTCACGTGGTTGACACCAGCTTAAGTCAGCGTGCATCATCACCATCTGCAGCCATAACACGACTACTGCTGGACAATAGCCTAAGGGAAATATACCAAACAAAATACTAAACATTAACTCAATAATGATGACGTGACACTACAGTGCCGCCAGGCATGGCACTGTAGCGTCACGTGGGTGACACCAGCTTAAGTCAGCGTGCGTAAGCAAGAGTGGAATACGTAAGTCAAACACGTAAGACAAAGACGACGTATTAGCAAGCAAGTGGCAGTGGGCCGGCCATATCTGTCGTAGAAGCGATAATCATTGGGGTATCAGATGTTGAGTGGTACAGGAGTGTTCTGGCTGATCCCTTATCAGAGGAAGCCAGAATACTGCTGAAAATAGTTAATTTATGTCTAAAAAGGAGATAATAAGGATTGAACTATGAGTGTGGATTGGTCATGTTTTCCGAAACCCTCCTTTAAACGAATCGGCAAACGTAGCGTAGGACGCCCTGAAACTAGATGGAGTGACGATGTGCGTGGGACAGCTGGCGGTGGGTGGAAGACAAAATCGTAGATCAGGTTGAGTGGCGCGCCTTGAGAGAAGCTTTGTCCAGCAGGCCTAGCACGGGCGCAGGGATAAAATGTTGTCTACCATATTTATCCCGCGAGAACGAGACGGATATATCCAATAAGTAAATCATAGATTTACTTCTCATCAGCCCAAGGACGTCCACTTCTGAAAAGCTTTATAAAAAAGAGATGAGAGGGTTGGGGATCGCAGAACACTCAACGTTTACTAAGAGGACGCTGCTGCCCGTCTGGGCAGATCTGGGTCGGTCTGGGTATAATCTTGGGTTTACTTACCTGACAGCTAATATTTCTAAGGTCATCCAAGTGCCTCCCATCGCATCTCGTGTCCGTTTCGAAGATCATATCCCTGAATATCTGCTTGAGGTTGACGTTGAAGGCGTCTTGCAGCTGCGTGATGTCGGCCTCCGTGTCGCGGAGCTGGTTGAGGACCGTCTGACGGAGCTCCGACACGGCATTGTCTCGGGACATCTTGTCGTGGGTGTGGTCACTGTCCAAATTGTTTATTTTTGGAAATGGTAAGGCAAAGAAACAATAGTGGCTTCTGCAGAATCCGCCCGGAGAAGTACCACACCATTGCAAATTATTTAACCGCCAAGCAGTAGTGTGCAAACATTACCGAGTTCCGGATTGAAGGGCAAAGTTTCCAGCGTCATTACTGGGTATACAGAGATTTAACATCTAACATCCCAGAGTGACGAGCGCAGTATATTGCCGCGCATGGTTTTGAATTGTTGAAGTTTATAAATTCTGGATGGCACTGAATTGTTATGAGCAAGCGTGACTCTTAACATCTGAGGAGCGATTTGCTCGTCTCGTCACCTAGGTACATACAAGAAAAATGCGGCTACATATTCAACGAGTAACGAGGGAAGTAGGCAGAGGGATATTAGCGCGGGTCAAAGGATCGGCGAGATAGATAGATAGAAAGAGATAGAGCGATGACAAGTCGAATAGCGCGAGGAGAGGCGCGAGTAGAGTAGTGTGTGGGTGCATCGTAAATATATTTAAGATAGTGAATATTTTTAATGGTACAGGGTAACATCAATGTTTATGTAAATCTATGATTTAGACAGAATATTTGGAGCGTTAACACATTTAACAATTTGGTTGGCGCCAACCGCCAATAATGACGAAAATAATATTTTTACCCGAATACCCAAGAAAGAGGGTAATGTTTTTGGGGTATACGTACTTACATATATTCGAGTATGTAAGTATGTTTGCGTGTTCCTATAAGACGTCCTGTGGCCTAATCGGCTTGACCGTATTTTGACAAGCGACGTATCAGTGGATTTCTCTTTACGTCCAGAGTGTCATAGGCTACATTTTGCAGTCGGGTATTTCGTTTTTCTTTTAACGATATTAGTTGTTCTGTCTCGTTTGATAGCTATCTATCGAACGAGAGAGAAAGACATAATTATATTTTCGTCTTATTTTCTCTTGTTAGTCTGCGTTTGTCAGGTCTGTTATCTACACAGATCACACTCTAGATTCTGCATTCAGGACGCTCAAAGCGAACCACGCATCAGTCTAAATACACTTATACGACATTACTCGCGCGAGTAGGCGTAACCTTGAGATAGCCAATGAGAACACTTAACTCGCCGCGACCCGCGCCTTCCTGAAACTTTGGTGACTTTTTGAAGGAACAACGAATCTCGTAATGCGGTATCTAGTGTGATCTGTGGTTAGCTACTGTACCTTTTTTTTTAATATTTTTTTTTTATTCTCTTTTTATTTGGGGACTTTGGCCAACAATGGCATGCCAGCTACTGTACCTGAGTATTTCCCTTATCTTCATAGAAGACAAAGTTTTGATGGAGTCAACAATGCTCTGGTCGAGTGGCGCTTGATTTTCGTACTCTCTCTTTCTCTTGCCGTGCTTTTTCTGTAAAGTCTCTATGCCTTTCACTATGTGTTGAGCCTCTTTGGTACCTGTGAAAGACAAGCTTTTATAAAATCCATTATTGGTAAGTACTGTAAGCTGATCACAATGAGTCCAAACTCCATCAATCTCCTGTCAGTTACTTAGTTCCGTTTGTCACCTTCCATCTCCATCATTAGGTCAGCTCGCTGACATAATATTATACTGTCATCGGAACTTGACAGGCATGCAAAATTTCAACTCAATTGAACACGGGGAACAGGTCTAAAATTCAGTTGCAAGATTCGACTAGAGCATACAAACATTGCAATTTAAATGAAAGACAAAATTAAAAAATAAAATAAAAATAAATATAACAAACCTGATTAATTACAATTCCCTGTAGTTTAAGAACATAATTCCCTATATACCTACTCCATTTCACAAAGCATACTGCGGGTGACACTTCGCTTTTGAATGAATTGCAGCCACACCAAAGCACAATAAAGTGTGTGAATATTTTGTAATTTTTTTATCTGCATCTGCATGAAAATAATTTCTGCAATACATAAAGAAATTCAACTTACATTCGTACCTATTTTGATGGCCTTCAGCAGATCCTGTTGCAGGATATCCTGAGCGTTGCCCTCCAACATCACCACCAGGTTGGCTTTAGTGGCAGCCACCACGAGGTTCAAAGACGAGGTCTGCAAGTCTTTGCGAGTCGGGTTGATGATTATCTCGTTATCTATGAGCCCCAGTCTGTAATGAAGAAGTTGTTTTTTTTTTCTCTTTTCGTTTTTGGCTATGCCGATAGTGTATTTAGCCAGTGTCAAAGTTTCCTACTATTTCAAGTGAAGGATAAAAAAGTCTCAGTCATAGTCTAAGACAAGGTTATCTAGGTTTAGAAGCAGCACAATAATACACAATTCACCACTTTTGCATAAATAAGAAGATCATTTCACAGTCATGGCTCACCGCTAGGACTCCCTGTCGGGGATGTCATGAAACGTACACGAAGACAAACAACAAACACCCAAACCCAGAGCAGATATTTAAATTCCACATTCAAACATCAATGGCGGGAAATCGAACCTAGAAGTTCCTGTTCATATGGCAGACATTCTACCATTGAGCCAATCAATCATAGTAGCTCCTTGGTCATAAAAAAAATTATTCCAATGCAAAATAAAAGCTTTTAAAAGTATAGTTTGCTTTCAACTCAACTGAATGGCGTTCACTTTACAAAATTAAAGCTTGATTAAAAATACCTGACTGCCCCCACAGGGCCGTTCCACGGCACGTCAGACATAGCCAATGCAGCACTAGCAGCATTCACAGCTATCGTCTCCGGGGGATTCGTAGCATCCACTGCAAGCATGTTGCAGACTATCTGCGTATCGTAGAAGTAGTCGGAGGGGAATAGAGGTCGGAGCGAGCGGTCTATTAGTCGGGACGTGAGGATCTCTCTTTCTGTAGGACCTAGGAAGAAGAATACGAATGTAAACATCTACTTACAAGTATACTGTATAAATGGTAGAAATAAGGAATTCATGCATTCAATAATCTCATGTTTATAGTGTATTAACCATGAAACAATTAATAAAATATGTGCTTACATACCTACACAACATTTGCTAAATAAAATGATTGTAATAAGCCAATTTAAAAGAGAAAAAACAATGAGAATGCTCCGAATGCTCCATATTATTAGTGATCTGTTTTTGTTTTTCTATGAAAATAAATAAATGTATTACATTACATTATGAAGAGCATACACCAAAACTGCTGTCAGAACCAAAATAGTCTGAAGAATGAATGCAGCTGATCTCAAAAAAAAAAGTTTTGATAACTGACATAATTTTAGCATTTTTTGTGCAAATTGAGACCACTTGTCCAACAATTATGTCCTTGCCCTTGCTCCCTATTTTCCCACAAATGTATTGTAATGTCATATAAAAGCCCTAAATCCTCAATTATACCTCGATTGTGTACTTCGATCAAAGTAAAATGAATGAACGGGCCAGAGTAAGAGTATTTTGAAGACTTTAAAGTGAGCGCCGGCGCTCACCTTGTTTCTTTGAAAAGTGTGAGACGTATGTTCGTCAATAAACGTGATCCAAATATCCGCAAAAATATGCGTTGATATTATATTCGCTATCTCTTTTTTTGTGACAAATGTTCTATACATACTGATTGTTTTGACTTGTTATTTTATTTTATTTTGTATGGAAAACTAAGAGCTTAAATAAAAAAGTAAAAATACAGTTAATGGGTACTCAAGAGCCTAAACAGTTCTTGGTTATAGATAAATTTAAAATGCCCTGTTACAACTCTTACATGGGCTCGAACTAATTAATATATGGGTATAAAGTATAAATATAAATTATAAAATAACATCACAAAATAGAACCAGTAAGTAAATGTAAGTATTACAAGATTTATAAGCACCAATGTTCAGATATAAACAATTTTTGGCCATATATATGTAAAAACTAATGTATCTTTTTACTATGAAAACTGATGTGGTTTTAATAAAATGGGAATACTCACTCACGTTGAATTGAGTTGGTTATTCCGACTATAGTTTTGATCGCATTCAGTGACCTTCATCAAGGAATGCTAAGCGTGATACGCGCGCGACCTCGTCTTGCCTTGCACTGCAGTGCAAGGTTATTAAAACTAATTTATCTATTTAAAAAAGTTGTGTGGCTATGGCCCGTACATTCATTTTACTTTAGCCAAAGTTGTGTATTTGCCTACTAATTTGTTAAAACTAATCTATGTCACTCATATCATATTGTACTATAACTTCTGTATGTCAAGAGCTAAGTAAACTACAAAGTTCTCACCTAGTTCTCTTCTCAAAAAGTTGGTCGGTATTCTACCAGCGGCCGCTGCTTTTTGTCTATAGTCAACAACCAATGGCAGAAAAGAACTGCTGCTTTGTTTTGCTTTGGACACGACCGTAGACAGCACACTGGTGTCTCCTAGCGTTGCCACACACGCTCCATCGGCAAAACGGGCATAGCGCCCGGTGGACAACTTTAAAGAGGTTCTGAAAAGGATTTTCATCTTTGGTGAAACTTTTTGGATTAAACTTAGAACTCAATATAATGCAGAACGTGGGGAGTGAGTGTGAGAGGACTAACTTTATGTAATTATATGGGCTATATAGCTGATAAAAATTGTATTTGCTTACGGAAAGGTAAAATACAAAGTAACTTCTGATTGTCCGAACATAACCTCAAAACTTACCCATTGGAAAATGGCACATCTATTTCGCCAATACTGGATTGAGATGAAATAAATCTTATGCAGTGGCGTGTTTTTGATCTCATCCTACAGAGCAACATCCTATGTCTTGGCAGCATCTTCTCCAGACAAGCAAACTATGAAGGTGAAAGAAGGACGAGGATGCAAAGCCGGTTTGTTTGATCTGTGTTGGGGATTTATTCGAATAAGTACATACACTGGATTTATAGCGAAATTTACTTTTACGCTATCAACATTTTGTATTATATTTTTAAATCACGAATTCGAAATGAAAACACCTAACAATAAATTAATGAATATTCAGATCTTTTTTTTTTTCTCCTCCTAAGAGTATTTTGGCGTCGCACGTCTTATGCATTTGCCAGTATTAAGTATACTTAAATATTTTCAAGTTTTCCTAAATATTATCAAAGAAGTCATAGTCACAGTCAAAGGCTAGCAAAGCAAGTCACGGCCAAGTCCAAGTCATGCCCCAGTAAAGTGATGAAAACTTTACTAGAGCCTTCTATGGAGTTTTGGAAACAACACGAAAATTCATGTTTCACGACATTATACTATTCACCAACACTCGTTCATGTTCATGAACACTTAACGGGTAAAAATTCACCGTTTTTACACTTCAACACTTGAAATAACACAAGTTTTGGAAAAAAAATATAATGACGCGACATGATTTCTTCACATTCCAGCCATAACTAGATCTTCCTCTTCCCCTTTTTCTTGAACGTTGAAATCGTTGCAGGATTTTTTTGGTTATGATTTCATGAGCACGACGTGGTCTCCTGTAATTGGGGGTGCACCCAGCTTGATGCCTATGTTTCATAATGTGAATGTAATGTGTAACTTCTGTTGGGGATCCATATTCTATAAAATAAAATAAAAATAAAATACTTCTATTGCCCTCTTTCATTTCCTTGAGCTCTTTATCGATTGTCTCACATTATGCACAAAATTTTAAAGATTGGTATGAAACACTATTTTAAAAAAATTGCTTTGTCCACGGAGAATCAAGACAAAATCAAGCAAATTAAGCCAAACAGCGTTTAACAGCATTCCATTGGTTCTCGTACTCAGAGGTTTTGAAACAAAAACTGTAGAGCCAAAATAGAGGGGAAAAAACAGCTCATCGTCAACAGCAGTCATCTACTCTCTACAGTGTCTTACCCGTTAAGTGTTCGTGAACATGCACGAGTGTTGGTGAATAGTATAACGTTGTGAAACATGACTCTTCGTGTTGTTTCCAAAACTCCATAGAAACATCTAGTAGTCTTCAACACATTACTGGGGCATGACATTGACGTGACCGTGACTTACTTTGCTTGACTTAAACTATGACTGAGACTTATTATTGTGAAATATTTGACATTACATGAAATATTAAAATACTTGACGCTGGCTAAATACACAACGTGTGGAGCCAAAACATAAGAGATTTTTTTTTTTGTGAAATTGTTATGTCAATGTCATTAGAAATAAACAGTTTCACAAAAATCAAAACAATAATATTTTGTTAATAATATTCTTTGGTATTTTAGATTTACTATGAAAAAAGTACAAGGAAATGATTCATTTCAACGTATAAATTATCTGTATCAGGTTTGTTTCTTAATAATCTTATTATTTACCAATAGATATTAACACCACCGCTCTATCAAATACTTGCCTCGCGGTTTCCTAACATCCGTATATTTTCCTGGAATAAAAAAATGCGTATGTGATTACCCAAATATGTTCAGCCTTTACTGCGGTTTCTGTGTTAAGTCGGAAAAACACCTACACAAACTTTAGTATCGCTCTCAGCGATAAGACCACCCGTGTCCGAAACGCCATATTTAGTTCTAAGTACACTAAAAAATATAAAAATCGTGTTACTCCTTTATTGTGGTACTTAGGTACGTATTTTTTTCAACTTGTGACATATATTTTTTTACCTAACTAAATATTTTAATTCACAAATTGTTCATCTTTTCAGATCAGTAAATATTTAGTTGGTAAGAATCCGGCACTTTCTTCGTATTACGGTAACCTAGCCATCAATGTGGCTAAGAAGAATGTTTTGAAAATGTTAGTATAATAGTCTACCACTTTGGTAGCATTTTCTCATGTAACTTTTTTTTAAAGAGGTTGATTGTCCGTGACTGCATGACACTGAGTGTAATGCTCCTGTAGATACCAGGCTCGCAGGCTTTGGTGTAGCTAGGGATTTTGCCTACTGCAGGCCTTAAATTAAAAACTGATTAAACAGTAAGTAGGCAGTAATTGTTTAACAGATACTGTTGATTTTATGATTACGTAATAAGTTGTTTTAAATTAATTTTAATTTAAAAAAAAGTGGTTAAGGCGACTAAATCCCCTTTACAATCCCTTCCGCCAAAATAAAATAAATGGCTCAGGGGATTTCTGGTATTTTGTCCAATAACCCCCTTAGCCTGTCATGCTCTCATGCTAAGGAGAGTTTTGGACAAAAATTCCAAAAACATCCTTCCAGGGACCCTATTCCTGTGCGCTCGAGATTATCTCGGTCACTGTCTCTCTAATTTAGAATTTAATGGGAGTGAGAGTGACCGAGATAAAATGTCATTTCTCCGAATAGAGTCCCAGGAGATTGACTAAGGGGATTTCTGGAGTCAGTTGATTTTTCTAGGGTGGGCATTGTCCACCCTAGCATAGCCCTGTGCTAGCAGGTGGTATGAGTAGTTATGGACTGCCACCGCCAGCTAGCCTGATGCTAGCTCAGGTCTGAATATTTTTAATCAAAATATATACAAAAAAATACCTTTGTTTTATTAAAAAACAAGAATACAATTATTTTTTATGGTACCGTACCTGAAAAGGTATAATAGAACTCTTATCAAGTTACTCTGGTGTTGGTCCGTCCGTCTGTCATAAAGTTTTTTTTATACAAGTTAATGTTTATTTTAACTGCCAGGTCTGCATACTTTTTAGCATCTGACCACATATTCACCATCATGGCAGCCACAGCAGGCCACATCTAAGTGACAGACTTAAATATTACAAACTTTTTTATCTATTCCAGACATCCAGAAGTAAAAAGACAAATATGCAAGAAATGCCGATGCATCCTCATCAACAATGTCTCAGCCAAAATGAAAATTAAAACTAAAAATAAGTCAAAGAGTATAGAGTGGACTTGCAACACTTGTGATGCTAAGAAGAATTTTCCCGCCGAAAAAAATAAAGACCATAGAATATGGCTGGAGAAAGAAGAAGCGGTGGTTGAAGTTATAAGCTAGAGTAAGATACCTAATAATTTCTTAGTATAATTATAATTGAAAAATTAAATAACAGTTAGTAAATAATATATAGTATTATTTTTTTTTTGGGTAAGAAGAACCTTTAGTGGAACAGGCCATGAACAGGAACAACAAGAATGCAGCGTAGGCAAGCCTCCCATTTGGTGGGCGAGACGCGGGCAACTGGTGTATGCAAATATCATCACTAAGATTATGAGAGAGGAGTTCCATAGTGAACAATGAAAGAGGCGATTGTATGAAACATGTCCTAGAACTGAATACCGATAGAGATAGTGCGATAGAGTCAAGCTTTCGATAGAGCAAGACAGCGATAGCCGCCATTATTTCTAGTACACGTTTAGACGGTGTCGTTGGATTCTTCTTTATGCCTGGAGCGTCTTCTTTTAATAATAAAACACGTTAATTCCTTCAATAACTATCCTTTATTAGTTCCTTTTTAGCTAATTTATCAAATGTACAGAAAAGTTAATTGATGTATGAGGCCAATGTAAGTCGCCATCAAAGGCGCCCTAAGCATGAAGCAAAATGAAAATGTAGTGTACCTCCCCACATTTACATACATTCGCCTGCATGGTATATTTTTTATGAGTGTTCTTCCAAACGATACAAACAAGATACCGGGATGTATCCAATCTCGCGAAAATCTGAACATTTGATCAATATACGCCAAATTATGTAGGTGTTCACATATTTATGATATTGAGATAGGTAGCCGATTTTAATAAAAAAAACTCGGATCTCAACAAGGTTATGCAAGACCGAATAACCGGGCTTAAAATAAAATGTGGTGTTGGTCGATTTGTTATGTACTTACCTAGACGTAGACGCCGTGGTATATAGGCCAGTCAAGTTACGGGATTAACCCCCGAATACTGAAACGTTTGTTAACTTTGATGAAAGATTAAGTCTATTGCTGTCTTTGTCAGTTGCTTAGTGCCATACAAAGGCAGTATTAGAATTAATCTGTTGTCAAAGTTAACAAACGTTTCAGTATTCGGGGGTTAGAATCGAGGACCCGGACATATTTCATAGCATATTATAAAATTGTGTTTGGTATAATTTGCTGACGTAGAATCAATATTAAATTAAATTAAACTGTCTGGAGGTACGGAACAAAGAAAAAAAAATTATTTATGGAGGCGGTAAGAGCCCCTATTACATTATCGTCACCGACGGCTTACTGCCGCGAAAAACATTCCATCTTTCACCTCCTCCTTTTCCTTTCACCTCCTTTCTTGGCAGTCGGATAGAAAAAGTAGGTCTGCTGTTTATTACCTTTTCACGATTGTATCAACAAAATGGGCGTAGTCAGCATAATTATAAACACAAAGTACTTTGATCCCATAAATACATACAAGAAAACTCGCGGACCGAATCTAGTTCAAAATGAAGTTACCTTGTTTCAGAACCCGTTTTAAATCCACCATTATCGGTCCTGCAAAGGTATTTGCGAGTTCTATATACACTCGATACTACATACTAACCGTCCATGCATAATGTATGAGCCGAGCATATAGCAGATTCAAACTAGATGCGTGTCCCGGGCTGCCATCGTATTTTAGAAAATTGCGCGGCCTGAGCGGAAAAATGTTGAACATTTACTTACTAAGGCACTTGTCTCACCGCCGACGAGGAAGCGACGTACTATCAACTATTTTATCGTTCAAGAAACGTATAAAAGACGTCCTTGCTTATAATACAAACATAAAGTAAGTTTAAATAAAATTATTATTTATTTAAATATAATACAACACTTACCTAGTCTTGATCACTTAATATACTTGCTCAATCGCTATTATAGCTACTTTTTTAACCTCACCCACCCCCTTACACATACACACGCATTCTATCATACACCTACAAACACATCCCTTATCACTTACACTTTCACACACACGCACTCCCACATATTCCAATATGAATAAATATGCTTAGTACTAAGTTCTCGTTAATAGTATTTTGTAATCGGTACCAGTCTCCCGCGATACAGGCTAGCCCTAGTGCGGGGACTACAAGTAAACATTATATTGTATTCTTATTTTTAAGGTAAATAAAGATATTTTGTTTTTTTTTTGTTTTGTATGATCCCGTGTGAATATAAGAGATACATTTATAGTTGATAGCTGATTGTTCTGTTAGCTGTTTGATCTGTTGTCAAAGTTGACGAACGTTTCAGTATTCGGGGGTTAACATCTAATATGTCAAGGGGACGAGCTCAGTGCATTTTCGAGCAGGGGTTTGAACAGTTGTAGTTCAAAATTCTTGGTGGCACAGAACTGTTATGGATAAGCTTAAGCGAGCGACTTGCTGGTCCCGTCACTCAGAACAATAAAAAAAAACTAACTAGTGTAGCAAAATCGCCGGGAGATATCCCAATCTATCAATTAACTTTTACGATTAGGTACGCATATCTTTTTGTTCTCCAATAAAGGCAGTTAACGTGTCTTAAGCGAGAAAATAGATAGCCACTCGCTGCTCGCCGGCTGTGGGACAGTTACCTTATTCAAATTTTTGTGAGCGGTAGCCGGACGATAGCGGTTTTTCTAGAACAAATTTATTGGAATTCTTATCCGGAGAACAGAGATGATTCTAGCAGCTAACGTGAACGTTGTCTACAAGATGCAAACGAAATGCGTTCGAAAACTAATGTTTTGCTAATTTTCATCAATTTACTAAAAAATACTAGATTGATTCGGCTCATCGGTAATTTTGTGTGTAGATATAATTATTTCCTCATTACATCCGGAATGACATAAGCTTCATTTCGCGGTCGGGTATTTCTGTTTCAGTAGGTAAGTACTTACTCTGTTGAAGGTGTCTCCACACGAACCTGGGGCCTTATCCCGTAACTCTGGTGGCAATGGTCGTCGCGTGCCGTCCCACTCGCGCCAACTTACTCGCACCATGCGAGCGAGCAGGATAGCAAACGTAGACCATCGTCACCAGAGTTACGGGATAAGACTCCCGATCGTATTCTGAAGCCACTCTGAAAGGATTCGATTCGAAATGTACACTTTCTGTCTCTATCATCCTAATTGTGGTTGACGCAGACAGAGAGTGTAGATCTCGAATCGAAACTTTTTCGTTTGAGCTGAGAATACGGCAGATCAGATTGTTGTGAAGAGGATAGCTAAACAAACTATATTGGAGTAAATGAAACAAACTATTAAGGTTCTAGCTTGTCCCTTTTGCTCCCGTGAAATTCATATTTAGCTATCTTTAGATCAGGTAATGTATAGAGGCCTTTAATGGGCTCCCGTGACGTGACCAGAAAGAAATTCGCCTTTCGCATTCTATTCGCCATATACACTTATAAAAAACATTTGAGGAAAACTACGAAACTGAAAAATAAATAATTTTCTTCTACATTAGAGTCTGAACACGTAGAAATAATACTGAGTAAAGCGTAGCCGTGTTCCATAGAAAAATATCAATGACACTCGAAATGTATGGAACAGCTGTTTTTTTTCCTCGATTTCAGTGTTGGTCCCATAGTAAAAGTTGTTCACAATCATTTGCGCTATTAGCCTGTTTCGGCTTTGTATACCATTTCCTTATAACTTTGTATGTATAAGTACCTGGTTGTGATAGCTCAGTGGGAGTGCGCTTGCCGTCGGGTTCGTATATTATTATATCTATCAACGCGATCTCCAAAAAAATCTTACCGCTATCCCAAACACGTTACTAACTCTGAAAAAAAAATGACGAAGATTCCTTCCGAAAACCTTTCAAAGGAGCAAAATTAGTATTCCGTCCGAATCTTCACTTACGAAATGTTGAAGTAGGTAAGCATCTAGGGGATTTATGTATACCTACCTGCTTACCGATACATAATAACACAGAATATTCTCCCTATTAAAATGCCTCTTTGCTTTACTAACTTCTCCTCTTAAACTAAATGGAACCGTGATAATTTCAAACTGACAATTAAAAGACCCGAGGTTTTTGGCGGGAACGTGAAGAAATCATGTCGCGTCATTTTATTATTTTCCAAAACTTGTGTTATTTCGAGTGTTAATGTGTAAAAACGGTGAACTTTTACCCGTTAAGTGTTCGTGAACATGCACGCGTGTTGGTGAATGGTATAATGTCGTGAAACGTGAATTTTCATGTTGTTTCCAAAACTCCATAGAAGGCTCTAGTAAAGTTTTCACCACTTTACTGGGGCATGACTTGGACTTGACCGTGACTTGATTTGCTCGCTTTTGACTGTGACTATGACTTGTATGATAATATTTAACAAAACTTGAATATATATAACCATACTTGACACTGGCAAATGCATAAGACGTGCGACGCCAAAACCCTCTTACGAGGAAAGAAAAAAAAAAAACCATGTACCTACATTTTTTTTTTTCCTCCTAAGAGGATTTTGGCGTCGCACGTCTAGAGACAATTCATTGTAAAATGAACTTCTGTAAATTGTAAAGTAAAATTACTTCTCCGGAAATATGCAGGTTTCCTCACATTGTTTTGCTTCACGAAAAGCCAGTGGTATAATATTATATCCGTACGTAAGTTCCAAAGAACTCATTGGTACGGGCCCGCCCGGGTTCGAACCCACGAATGTGAGGCGAGCGTGCTCCATGGAGCTACCACGGCTTCGGTCTAACGGAATTGAACTAGAAAGGTCCAAAACTCTGCACAGCAATGCACTGCGTCACCCTGACATATTAGATATTCAGTAATTTCCCTGGAAAAATTGGTCTTCAATCCAGAATACAGTAAAATCAAAGGAGAATTCTGTGAGTAAAATAATAAAAATAGACAAATAGTTGCAGTTTGGCAGAATCAGAAAAAATGCTGTATGTTTAATTATAGAGAAAAAAAAAAAAGAAAAAAAAAGAATTATTTATTTACATTAAAAATAAATAATACAACATAAATCATCATTTATTATTTAATGACGATTTTTTATGTATGCAAACTACTGCTTGGCGGTTAAATAGTTAGATAAGCTGATAAAGGTCTAGAACTTCCCCAGGACTCTGCTAAAGAATCTTACCACTTTCCTATAAGAACTTACTTCTATCTATACATAGTATAAAATAGTCTCTTTCTACGTCTGTCTGTCTGTATATCCGCTAACTCCTAAACCACGGAACGGATTTTGATGCAGTTTTCACCATCAGCTAGATATTTTTTCGCGGAAGGCTTACCACACTAATATTATAAATACGAAAGTTTGTATATGTAAGTAAGTGTGTTTGTTCCCGTTCAACTCTGTAACGGCTGAACGGATTTAGATGAAATTTGGTATGGAGGTAGCTTATTCCCTAGAATAACACATAGGCTTTTTATCCTGAAAAATTTAATCGTTCCTGTAGAATAGCGGGTGAAACCTCGAGCCCCAGCTAGTATATATAAGTATATTTTCTAAATTACCCCGGGCGAAGCCGGGCAGGTTGCTAGTACTTTATAAAACTAGTTTATAAGCAATGTACGAGGTAGTAAGTACGTTGTTAGTATTCTAGAGAGGTTTCCCATAGCATTGGCTACAGCCCACGGAAGTTACTGCGGCTTCGACAGGGCTTATGAAGGCTCAGAAAGGCATAGCCCTAAGGAGGGCGGGACGTGAGATCTACCCATCTCGATTGATGCTGCGGAGTTTGGATAATTAACAGGCTAGGGTTGCTAGTTGCTACATTAGCTTTATGAAGTTTGTGCCTTAAGTTACTCTCTTTCGGCTTATCTTTTTTCCGATAACAGCGGGAAAATTTCAAGAAAAAATCTTATCTACTCACAAAGTTCTTGAAACATAGAAGTTTATTACTAATGGACCAACCAAACCATCTATCACCATCTATCTGGTGGTTGGTTAGGAAAACTTGTTCTTAACAGACCACCAGCTCTCCATCTGGGTGGTCGGTTGGGAAAACTTGTTCATAAGAGACCACCAGCTATCTATCTGGGTGTTCGGTTAGGAAAACTTGTTCTTAACAGACCACCAGCTGTCCAGTCCTTAACAGACCACCAGCTGTTCATCTGGGTGGCGGTTAGGAAAACTTGTTCTTAAGAGACCATCAGTATTCTACTTGGGTGGTCGGTTAGGTAAACTTGATCTTATCTGACCACCAGCTTTCCCCCTAGTTTATCTGTTAAGATAATGTAAAATATGTAATTTCTGTTTTTTGGCATGATTGTGTAACGACCAAACAATTTGCCTCCAACCCTTTACTTTAGTAAGTAGGAACACTAAGAAGTACAATAAAAGAGACCTAAAACCTTAGAATAAGTAATTCTAAGCCCAAAACCCAAGTTTCATCATAGATCAATTTCAATTGAAATCACGTTCGCGCTCAGGTATTTCGCCTGTTTTCTCCATAACGTTACATAACAAAATGCGACACGAAATATATATTCACGAACTATATTTATAACTAGCTTTTACTATCGATTTATTATAGTTACTCATAAAAATTCACCGGTTTTACAATACGCCATAAAATATTTTATGTGAGTCCAATTGTAGCACAACACGACGGGCAGCCATGTAAACCGAAAATGGGGGTATTTTTACAAATAGCTCTTTCAATAGTATTTATAGCAGCTTGTGATTCGTCAATTTACAGCAACGTGGCCGGCACCCCGCCCCAGTACTTAAAGAGTTCCCTGAGAAATATCAAAGTGACATTAGAAGACGAAAATGCGGGAGCGAGCAAAGGAAGCAAGGAGCGATATCACGGTGATCAACCAAACGTCCGCATTCCGCCAAAATTCTACGGTGGTGATCAACCGGCGATACCAGTTCGTAATGTCAAAACACCAAAAACGATAATAAGGATCTTCAAAACTGGCGGGGAGTTTCGAGGTTCTGACAAATATTACCCACGAGATGGCAATCTTGTAAAAGCTCCTAAAGTACCTTTTAAAACTTCTAAAGCTTCTGATAGGAAGGCAAAAGACGAACCGTATCGTTTGGATGCAGTATTAAATAGCATTAGACGAACGCAAAATATCGCGCGTCGTCGGGCTTCCAAGGATGATGATAAATCGGATTCAGAAAGTTCTAGTTTGGAGTTGAGAGATTGGAAGGACGAATGGAAGGAGGTCTTGGTAAAGAAGAAGCTAGAAGCTCTTAACCAAACGGTCCCGCAAGGGGACGTCGTCAATATGGTGGCTGCAAGTAAGTATTGCTTCTTTTTATGGTTCCGTTGCTAACTAAGGAACCCTTATAGTTCCGCCAGCGGCCGTGTCCGTCTGTCTTGTTTTTCAAATATGTGTCAAAATGACGATTACTTCAGCCACACTGATTAAAACAACTCTTAAAATTATCATGACATGACAAGCGGAAAATATGATACCTATGATAAGCGTAAACATAACTTTGCACTTTCAGAAAGAACTCTGCTTGATGATTGTTGCTTATCTCTAACACAGCTAAGGAACCCTACTTTGAACTTGTCACGTCACGCTCTTGACAAATGTTCATTTATTCTCCTTGTAAGCGTATACATGCACTTGCGATGAGTATATATGATTTGTAATGACTACATTATCAAATGTCAAATGAACACTTAATTGTATAGGACCATGGGGAGTACCCTGCGGCGATCCTAACCAGCACGACATGCCGTGGGGAACATGCATGGTAGCCATGGAGTGTGAGCCGGAGTACCGCATCTACCGCGGCGACTTCCAGTGCGGCCGCACCAAGTTCGTCTGCTGTTCCATTCAACTCACCAACTACGACATGTATCAAGGCTTCGACGCATCCTTTGCCGACACCGATCTCTCTACAGATTCGGAAGAGCAACGGAACCAAGGCAAGGGCTCCTCAGAAAGACGACGAAAAAAGAAGGAGAGGAAACGACGCAGAAAAGTGAGACAGAAGCGCAAGGAGAAGATAAAGAAGAACATCACAAAGATAATCAAGGAAATCAGAAAGATCCTAAACAAGCAATACAGGAACGGAACGATAGAGAGGAAACGAAAGACGAAGCAGCTCAAGAAATTCATTAAAGATCTAAAGAAGAAGTACAAAAAGGATCGCAAGTCGGTAAAGAATATTCATGAAGTAAACCTAGTAAAGATAGATTCTAACTTGGTAAATAAACTTAAGGAGATCAGGCATATGAACGAGAAGTTTGTCACAAATAGCACGTTTAGAGAAATAATAGTTAACGGGACGATAAATAGGAAGGGTGCCAGGATGTTGGTGGAGGCCTATCCGGAGTTATTGCCATACTTTACTGATAAGACACGAAGAACTGGCGATGGAGACGACCAGCAAACACCAAAAAAGTTGGAGTATGATGTAGAATATGGAATGCTTTACTATTGAGAAATAAAGTCGAGTTGGTTTATGATCGTGTTTGATTGTAGTTTTTGCTCTTAGAATAAGTTATTCTTAGTGTTTGCTCTTGTTTGCAGACTTTCAAAAATTTCACTAATGACACAGATAAACTGTGTTTCGAATACTTTGTCCGACACTTAAAAAGAATAAAGATTTTGTTATAAAAAAAAAAGCAAAAATATAGGGATACAGCGTCTAAGGATACAGGATTTTAAAAAAAAGTATGGTAGCGTTTGCAAATGTCTATACCACGAAAAAAAAACTGGAAAAACCGAGACATCTAAACCGGAGACCTTCGCTGCTCTTGGTCAATAAAGAGGTAAACATTGTCATTTTAGTAGTCTGTTTGTTTCTAGGAGTAATCTCAGAACTACTCATCATCATCATCAACAGCCAGAAGACGTCCACTATTGAACAGAGGCCCCTTAGAGCGACACACTAAATTATTATGTCATATTTATGTCATTGTGTGTGTTTTGCCATATTCTCCACGCTTGGCAGGCGACTTGGGGATCGCAAAACGCTCCCCGTTTACGAAGAGGGCGCTGCTGCCCGTCTTCCGGTGACTCCGGTCGTAGTTTTAGGACAAACCAGGGTTACATACCTACTTTGTATGGAAACGGCTAAAATCTTTAACTCTACTACACTAACTTTAACATAATATGCTACTTTGAAAATCTTTGAAGTATAGGTAGTAACTTTCTTCCTCAATTTCCTGGGAATCCTATCTGCAATAACCTATATAGACAGTAATGACATAGCGCGTCTCCAGCGATTTACGAGACCTGGAATCTGGAATAATAAAATGTCTAGCATTATTTCCTGAGAACCAGGAATCTGGAGTATTCAGTATTACGTGATAAGGGGTGCGGCATTTATCTCGATGTTGTCGCTTCGTCGGTCTTTACGGCTGCACGCTGCCCAGCGACCGTAAAAAAAAGATATGACAGACTGACAGGTGTCAGCAGTCAATCAGCAAAGGAGTTTTGGCGGGAACGTGAAGGCAAGTCGCGTCTAAAATTACAAAAGTTGTAGAAAAATAAAACAATGTTATTGTTCTAGAACTTTTGTGATTTTAGATTGTCAATAAAAACGATGGATTCCATTCCAAATTGAATGTTTGTGAACTAGCACGAGTGTTGGTCCATAGTATAATGCTGAAACGTGACTCTTCGTGTTGTTTCCAAAACTCGATAGGAGGCTCTAGTAAAGTTTTCGCCACTTTACTGGGGCATGACTTGGACTTGACCGTGACTTGCTTTGTTTACCTTTGACTGTGACTTGTTTTTGATAATATTTAACAAAACTTGAAAATATATAAGTATACTTGACACTGGCAAATCGCATAAGACGTGCGACGCCAAAATCATCTCAGGAGCAAAGAGAAAAAAAAAACCCGAGTATTTTAAACATTTCGCTCCATATACATAATATATGTATTTATTGGAGCCTTGTTCTAGTTTCCATAACTTGTTTTCTTTCGAGTGTTAAGGTGCAACGTTTCGCTCATCGCGCGAAATTCAAATTTTCTTTTGTTTTTTGTCAATTACAGCTTAATTACTCATCGTGGATTTATTGAAACCAATTTTGCGCCAATAAATAAGTTGTTTTAAGATATTACGGGTAAAATGATCACCTAGATAACATTGGTTTAGCTACAAATTTCAATTAGCTGATTTTTATCTTGGTTTTTGGTTTAGTGAGAAATGTACTCATAGTAGCTTTCAACTTGAATTTTTGGTTGATGTAATTTCTTGGAAAAATCTATTTATTGTCGCAAAATTAGTTTTCATGAATCTACAATGAGTAATTAAGCTGTAATTGACAAAAAACGCAAGAAAATTTGAATTTTACGCGATGAGCGAAACGTTGCACCTAGAAATCCTCTTAGACGACACCTTGTGAAGGGGATGAATAAATGAATCAGCTAACTCGTTCGCACGTTTTCAACATTTTTTGAATATAAAAATTACGGAGAACAAAAAAAAAAAAAATTTGACTACCATTTCCATTTCTTATCCAACGTTTTATAACAATTTTTTTTTTTATTTTTTTTATTTGACGAATGTGTAGAAAAAAAAGCTCGAAAAAACAATTTTTTCCTTCTCCTACGCCAAAATAAATATTATGAACATGAAAATTGTTATACAACATTGGCAATGGTATTCTAAATATGATCAATGATTTAAAAAAAACACCTCTCTGTAATTTTTGTATTAAAAAAGTGCGAACGAGATAACTGAATCAGGGGAGCAGGCTCTTAATGTTTAAGAATGGTGGATTATTGTCCATTAGTGTTCGTCATTGTGTACCTTTAAGGGTATGAGTGTGGGCAAATTTTATAAAGTGAAAAAACTTAGTATAAACTTAAATAAATAATAAATTACCGAAAAATATACAAAACGAAACTAAATTAACCAACTTTACCACAAAACTAAAAAGATTCCTTTCACTAAACTGTTTCTATTCCATCGAAGAATACTTTGAAGCCACTAAGGCTAGTAAGAAAATATGACGATCTGATCTCATCATCATCACCTCTCGTCGTTATTTTTATCGACACTATTTATTTAATTTTATAATATTAAAAAACTTTGATATGTAGCGTCCTCGTAATTTTGCAATGCCCGAAACGGGCGACTATTATAATAAGACCTTTGTACACTTAGTGGCAAATAAAGAATATGAATATGAAAAATAGCAGTATTACATACGCCGCGTCTCTTGCCGCATAATTTTCAGACATATCTAATTGCCTACATAAATATAACCAAGTAAATACAAAATAAAACGCGCTGTCCCAAAACGGCCCGGAAACCCTTCGTTCCTTCAGTCAATATGGCTAGTATAGTTCTAGTTATGCGTGGGTTGACACCAAAAGGAACGTGACGAATGGAAATCATCGGATTTGTATACATCTCGGTCGAGGATAGATCAAATATTTGACCTCAAACATCCCTGGGCGGCTTTTTACGCGCTCCCGAACTTTATTAGTTTTTTAGAGTTAGAGGTACTACTTTGAGTTTGAGTGTTTCTGAAAATATTGTACGCCCGAAGAGCCTAGGATTGGCTGTTGGCTCGAAGAGAACGCAAGCGATTCTGCTATTTTGGGTATAGTCCCATCTGGCCCGGTGGCCCGGCCCCGGTAGCGAGGCGGCTGAGGAAAAAGTTCCATCGGCCCCGGTGACAATATCACTTTATTGTTTCATCGACCCGGCTGCATACGCTCTGCGGATATTGCCTAGGTACTGGGGAGGTTGGGACAAAAAAAGTAGCATCGTCCCCAGTGACATTATTACTATTGCCAATAGTAATAAATAAAAGGAAAATTAACAACCAGTATATAATAATTATTTATTACGAAATCAAATAAAGGAAGTAAGGCAAATAAAATTATGTATTTGCACGTTTCACATCATTATGGTGGTTAGTTAATCGCCACAAATCACGTTCAATAACATAAAAACACATTTTTTTCTAAAATATTATACACATTAACACTTTTGGAGACACAATAAGTTTTGGATAATATATTTTGTTGCTGGCAACATTCAGAATGAATGCATTCATAAATAAAGTAATTTTGAATTATAGAAAAATATAAAGTAAATAATTTTTAAAAAAAGGTCGGCGCATCACATTTACACACATTTTTAAAAAAAAAAAACAAAAAATATTTTTTTTTTTGTTTAAAATGCAAAATAAAAATAAGTATTTTGTATTTGCATTAAAATATTTGTATTTCAAATAGTTCATTTTGCGCATATAGGCATGTTCGTGACGGCCAATAGGCACAAGCTGCCCATTGTTGGAGATTAGGGCCCTGGTTTATTATTGAAAGTCATATGCTCGCATAAATCACACTATGCCATATCATCTCCTTTAAGTGCCTACAAAACAAGTAACTTTACAGAGTTGAGCAAATGATAGAACTAAAATTTCCACTAGTGACTGTCGTCTTTGTTCAGAAATTACGATCCTGGCTCCGTCATTAAAGTCTACAGACTATGTTGGTATTGTACCAGTTATCTTAGAATAGAAACGACATTCGGAAATGGCTTGCGAGAGTGTTCGGATACAGATTGTGGGGTATTTCGTGTAAATCCTAGACTACTACATAAAGATCTGTCCTAGCTTTATCTTTGGTGTTACGCGTTACGGTAATAGCGCTTTGTTCTAAAATCTACGTGTCAAGACGAATCGCAATTTAAAACCCTAGACTTAGGCACCCGAGTGTAAGCACAACGTACTTTTTATCCTCTCTTATATTTTGGCTCCACACATAGTGTATTTAGCCACTGTAAAGTTTTGAAATATTTCACGTGAAGTAAAATATTGCACAATTAAAAGTAGTCTCAGTCTAAGTCAAGCAAGCAAGTCACAGTCAAGTCAAGCCCTTGTAAAGTGGTAGAAACTTGAGACTTTACTAAATGTGTCTAAGTATGGTGTTTCGGAAACAACACGAAAGGTACCTACTTTTAATTTATACAATAAAAAAAAAACTTAAAATACCAAAGTGTCAGTTTAAAGTTTATAGTAGTTTACTGTGAAAATAACTGGATTGCGTCTTAACATAGAGCAACACTGGCCTCCGGCCGATGTAAAACATGAACAACCGTTTCCGTGAAAATTAAAAAACTATACCTACCTTACCTTTGACTATGTTCTGAGCAGTTGTAATAGCTTGGCGCCTCAAAGCTTGGCGCGGACTCTACATGCCAATATCTCAGGACAGCAACTTCCCTGGCGCAGCTCCAGTAAAGTAACACATGACAACACATCTGATTCCATCGGCGAAGTCCTGACGTCTACGATTTTGTATCCGTTTTTGTATTTTGTATCATTTTTCACAACATAAAGATAGAGTAGATTTTGTCGCGGTGCGCATGCTAGACCTGCTGGACCGTGATAGTGAACGTGGGCGATAAGTACCTTGCATAGTGCGAGTAAGTTGGTATGAGTGGGATGGCATGCTATCACAATCAGAATCACGAACTTTCATAATAAGGGCAGAGAACCACCGGAGGACGGGCAGCACCTTCCTCTTAGGAAAAGGTGACCGTCCTGCGATCCTCAAGCCGCCTGCAAAGCGTGCGAATTATGGGAACCATTCCTTTTTTAAGGAGGAGGCCTTTGTTCATCAGTGGATTTTTTCTGGCTGATGCTGATGATGACGATGACTCATCCAATGAAGATTTTTCAGGAAGACAATTGCAAAGAGTAATAGATTTTTTCTTCGAAAACTCTTTTATAATCCGCATTGCGAAGGTCGTTTTTGAGCATTCTACCTTCATTAAAGTGTCCGGACTTTTGAGTTTCAACAAACGAAGACAGAAACATCTACAGGACTTTCTCAATCTGGCCGGCTAAGGTACGAAACATACTGATAAGATGCGATTCAGACGATGTGGGTGGGGATCAGACGCGCGACATTTAAAGGCCTCGCTACACGGCCTGACCTGACATCGCGCGAAAGGGACAGCTAGACTTGAATTTCACGGGAGTAAAAGAAACAAAGTAGGTTATAGCTTCTCCCTTTCACTCCCTCAGAAACTTATATATAGCCATCTCTTATGTATCCATCTTTTGTTGCCATCGACTTCAGTATCGGACTGTTTGTATCTCTCCTATCCGTTCCACGCTCACACCTGCCAAATCTCTTCTGTATACTTCAAAACGCGCTTTCATACATTTTGTATGAACAAGTTTTGAAGCGACATTCGTCCGCGTCGTATCCGCGCCTTACGTTCGATTAGTATGTTTCGCGCCTTAGACGTTGCTTCGCAAAGGCCAAGCCAGTCTACATAAAAAGTATTTACTTTTCCTTCAAGACGGATTTCCTCGGAGGATTACCTCGAAAAAAACTCGCGTCTTTAGATATCTGCGTTGTGTTAGTTAAGCTCAAGTCATTAGCTAAGTGGTTCTGGCTTACGTTAATGCACCTACGAGATAATTAATAACATTTCTTACTGAGAACTTATAAGATGACTAGTGATATTTAAAGATAACAGAGAACAATAAAAAGAGTACCTACGAAAAGAAGAACATTAGGAAAAAAATTGCCTCAAAGATTAACATTATTAAACATATCAAATATTTTTTTATTTTTTTTCTTAACTATCTGCATCAGCCTTTAAACATCCCAACTACTGGGATATCGGCCTATCTTCGAAGGGTGATTGGGTCATAGTCATATCCACCTTGTGGGCCCAGTACCGGTTGGCGGATGGGTTCTTTAGTATAGCTCGACTAAAATAATAAGCCATTTTATATTATGATAACCTGACCAAATCAATGGACCAGCTTATTCTTATGACACCATACACAAAACAATGGGTAAGCTTATTCTTTATTCAAAACCCGACCAAAACAATGGGTCAGCTTAGTAAGAAAAAGGAAACAATGTATGAAGCAAGTTAAAGTAGGAATCATCAAATTCTTATGAAAAACCCCGTCCAAAACAATAGGCCAGTTTATTCTTGATTGTATTTGCTAAAAATCCTCATAGCTTTTAGTAAGTAGTATGAGCTTTTAGGCCAAAAATGCCGGTCATTTGTTCCATCTAATTGGATCAGTACAAACCGAAATGTATTGTTAGCTCGGTGCTTGCGGGAGATTTGTGGGGGATAGCTGCACGCAATTCAGACAGCATATAAATAATGACAGTAGCACAACTAACTTCCTTTATAATTGAAGCGAGCGAAGTCTTTGCAACAACTGGCAAAATATGTTTTCATCTGTCCATATGAACGTTGGTATTTTTCGACAAATCTTGACGAAACAGACACGGGTTAATAGCGCTGACCTTGAATGCGCAGGACTCGATTTTTCGGTCTGTGTATGAAATTACACTTGCGCAAAGCACCCCCCCCAGTTTTACCGAGCGCTATTAAACCGTGACGGGACTTATATACAGGTTTACAATTTCATAGTTTTTTTTGTCGTCAGAGATTTTTAGGTGTGATATTTCTCCCAAAAACGGGAGGAAATTTGCTGCGGTGTCATTTACCGGCCGATTTTGATAATAATTGCAGAAACATCCATTACTCAATTCTAAACATATTCGAATATGAGCAAAGCCGGGCAAGAGGTTGTCAATATATAAGGTTGTGAGTGGGATATCCGTCCTGAACCGAAAAATTGAGAGTTTGTATTTGCGAGGTCTACTGTTCGCAGAACAACTAGTATCTATATACACATAATTAATATATATACTACAGCCCAGAACATGCTAACATATCCTTAGCTCAAACGGAAAGATCTAGATTTGAGATCTATATATACTCTTCGTCTGTATTATATACAGTCAGGATGACAGAGATGACTAGACCTAAAGTAATCTGGACCGAAAGGATATAAAGCGACGCGTCGTGTCGACTTTTTTTTTAAACGATTATCGGCAACTAGATACAAAGTTCTTAATGCCTATCTGAAGTATCCTTTCTTTACATTTAATTTTTCACTCTCTTATATGAAAGTCACAGTCACACTCCAAGTCAGTTACCAGGTACTGTCCAGTACAAGTTACGCTTCAGTAAGTGGCGGAAGGTATACTGGAAGCAATTATAGAGTTTTGGAAACAACATGAAAAATCACGACTAAACGAACGAATAGAAGCATAGTTAAATAATAAATAATCTATATTAAGGCGAGGTCCAATCGCAAAACAACAAAAAGTAGCCTTTTTCAGCGCTTTGTTCGAAGTGACGAGATTACTTAATCAGATGAAAAAGATACTGCAGGTAGAAAATAGAACTGAAATAACGTTTAACCGAATAAAATTTCGAAAATCTGTCTTAGATACAAAATAAAAAATCTCTAAATGACCCCCTGAAAAACCCTTCTGAAATCAAATGCTCTAAATTTTCAGCGGTAACTACAAATTTTCTTTTACAAATTAAATATCCAGGCTTATGGTTTATACGGCGAACCAGGTAGTTTTTTTATTTGATTTGTATATTTCCGATAATCGGCAAAAAAGCAATGAAAAACTACAATTTACCGTTTTCTGACCAAGTATGATATGCGATTTTCAACTTTAAACCTTAGAACTTTGAGCGGGACAATACTCATTTAAAATCACGCTCAGTCCTCGCCTTAACACTCGTAGGAGCACAAAATTTGGAAAATAATACATAGCGGCGGCAACATCATTATTTCTCTTTGGCAAAACTTCAAAACTCCAGCTCCCGTCGTGCCGAGACGCGCAACTGTCTCGCCAGTATACGAACCATCATTTCGTCGCTAACACCTGTTATATACCAACCTGTACTGTATTACCCGTGTTTAGAATTTAATTTATGGCCGTTCGGGGTTATCGCCACGCCATGTGCGATTTTGGAAATTCAAAATTAAACTGGTTAAGCTGTAAAAGAGAGCAAGTATTTATTTATGTATTCAGAGCTTTTACCTATTGTAATTTTAAGCTTATGTCAGGATAGGTGCTCTGAATCTTATGCTCTTTGTTTTTTGACCGAGCGAAGCGAAGATCTCAGTGTCTAAGGGTGTTTTTATGTGTATATGTTTTATCCGATAATAACTACGTCAGGGCTGGAAGTACAGCTAAGCAGGCAATATTAAAGACTAGAAAGCCCGTACGGCTTCCCTCGCATAGGCCACAGTAATTAAAACACCCAAACTCGCCTCTTTATGGGTTGATTTTAGAAAAATCTTGAGACATGACTTTCTTTATTTTTTATGCTTAGTACACAAACGGAGTTTCATTGGTTTAGCACGAAAAAAGGTTTTATTTCCATACAGACTTTGGGGGTCAATTTTACTACCATGGAGGTGGAATTTCGCAAAATCCGTTTTTATTGTTATCTAGGCTATTTCATGAGTATTAAGTTGGAATTTCACGTCTCGTTTGAATAAGTGGTTTGGTCTGTGCGTTAAGTCCTTGAAAAGCAATTTTTACAATAAATAATTTTAAAATACATACATAGAAACACCTAGAAAAAGAACAAACATCAATTTTCATCACACAAATGTTTGTTCTGGGTGGGAATCGAACCCACAACTTACAACTCAGAAGGCGGAAATCCTGCCACTGAGCCGCAAGGCTAGTCAAATTTTTGTCTTGTCCATGTTCATTTTAAGAAAAAGAAACGCTATTGAGGTAATTGAGTATATTATTGAGGTCCTCCAGCGACTCTGCCATGATTACTATATCATTGGCAAAGCGAAGGTGAGAGATGTGTTCGCCATTATTGATATATTGATGCCGTATCCGTATCCGTTCAGTTCGAGACCAACAACTCTGAATAGCAATAACATAGTGTAATGATTAGCTATAGTTCTATGATATTGCTCACCTGCTTACCCTTCAATATAATTAACGTTACTGTTGCAAAATAAAATTATTTTCTTTCTTTCTTTCAATAAAAAGTTGTATTATTAGAAAGAAAAATAAAATACTCGAACGCTTAATCAATCAATCCGATCCGGACTTTTATCTGGCTCTACACATTGTGTTTTTAGCCAGTGACAGGCTTTGGCATATTTCAATATTTTTTCACAAAAAATAAACAACTCGGTCATGTCTTAAGTCAACAATTTCAGGCACAGCGAGTCTAAGTAACACCTCAGTAAAATGTCGGATGCTTTACTAGTACCTTCTATGGAGTTCTGGAAACAACATAAAAGATACACTTTTCACCACTTTAAACGATTTGCATGCTAACGAATATTTAACGGATAACAATCCACCATTAAAACTCAAAGGAACACCAGCTTTAGAAAAAAAAATACAGCGGCGACATTTATCTTTTTGCGTTGGCGTCAAAACTCCAGTATTTAGCCAGTATGAAGTTCTGCGTACCTATCATACTTAAATTAAGTCGTGGTAACTCAGTGGGAGAACGCTCGCCTCACATTCCAGAGGTAGCGGGTTCGAACCCGGGCGGGCCCGTATAAATGAGTTCTTTGGAACTTACGTACGGATATACCACTGGCTTTACGGTAAAGGAAAACATCGTGAGGAAACCTGCATATCTCCGGAGAAGAAATTCGATGGCGTATGTGAATCCACCAATCCGCACTGGGCCAGCGTGGTGGATATGGCCTAATCACCCTTAGAAGGTAGGCTGATATCCCAGCAGTGGGATGCTTAAAGGCTGATATAGTAGTAGTAGTAGTATCATACTTCAATGCATTCTTTTTTAAAATTTTTGAATGAATTTTCCCTTGCTTTCTCCACCGTAGATAGAGCGAGAGATAAGTCAAGTAAAACTGACAAACATACTAAGAGATCATAGTAGGCCCCAGGTAGTAAACCCAGAATGGTACAGGTATGTTCAAAGTGCAATTACGGAAGTCCCGCAACAACAAAATGGCGGCACGCTTTCGGCACTTTGTCACGGCCGAGCAAAAACACCTATAGACGGGGAGCTACCGGATCAAAAATTTAGACGGCATGTACCTATCGACTCGAAAAAATCCCCGAAAAAATATTCGGTTTCTGTACAAAAGCGGGTGAATCTGCCGGTCGCGGCTGCTAGTATTAAATGATTATTTAGGAACTGAGTAGAAATCTCAGACGAAGAATGTAAGAGTAGGGACGTATCTTGGGATCACAGCGACTTATCTTCTGAGACATAATAATACACCCGAAAGTGGTAGTTTCTTATAGTAAGTAATTAATTTAAATAAAAACAACTTTTTGTTCTGACTTTCATAAGTAATAAGATCTGTCACTATCCCCCATACTCGTACTACCCAAACTTGCTAATGCGTTAGCACATTTGGTTAATACACCGTAGGGCTGTATAAAAACGACAATGGCCCACTGTTGGGGTAAACTGCTTAATCTAAGGGCGTCGACCTGATTAAGGTGGGGCGTGGTGGGGCACTTTCCCTCGAGCCAAGGTAAAATGAAGGTAAGTTAAAAATGTTACATCTATATCTATATATAGCATAAAATAACGTCGCTTTCCGCGTCTGTCTGTCTGTCCGTATATCCGCTAACTCCTCTTTAACCACGCATCGGATTTTGATGCGGTTTTCACCAACAGTTTTTCTTCTAAATTATACCTGTGCGAAGCCGGGGCGGGTCCCTAGTAATACCTACATAAAATGCATAATTTTTAAGTCCTCTGCCTGTGTTTGTTTTTTAATGTTAATTTCACCTTACCCAATATTGAGCAGTGGCGTAGTGTAGTGTAGTAATCGGGAAGTTTTTTAAAAAGTATTGTGCTACATTTTATTAGTGTATAGGTATCTGAACATATTGTAATTAACGTGAAAACGGAATACAATTAGATATTCAGGGAAACAGATGTAACGTTTCGGAACCATAATAAAACAAGTATTATTACTAAAAAAAAAATACCAAAAGAAAGAAAGAAAGAAAAACATTTATTTTACGCACAAAACACTACAACACCAACTTCACAAAACAAATTAAATATAATGAAGAGAAAGAATAATATATAATTATGTTCAGTTGTCGCTGTAGTGTCCAGTGCGACAAAAAAGGTCAGTTCTCAGTGATAATGCTGCGGATTTCTCCGCAGCGCTGATTTTCAGCACTGCACCGATGATTTCCACCGGACTACAAATTGAAGCTCGCAATCCGGAGTTTAAGCCATCCAAACGGTAGGACATGTACACATTAACACATACACCCAAAAACCATTACCGTCCTCCAGGGCAGTCGGGTAAAACATTCAAACACCTAAGTATTATTCCTTGCAAAAAAAAAATAGTTAAATAAGTGATTGGCCTAGTTTATCCCCTTGAAGAAAATCCTGATTACGTCCACGTTAAGGGTGTTTTTATGGCTGCACGAAAGTTGGGCGTTCGAGCGTGGAGGCTCAAAATATTAAGAATATGAGTACCTAGCTGAGGCTTCGCTGCTGTCAGCTGAGACATTAGTTTTATGTTAAAAATGGGGTCGATTCTGTTATACCACGCAATAAACTAAACCAATCTGACAGAATTAAAATTATCAGCGTCCCGTTTCTTTTCAATATCTTTGTACAGGATGGCATTACGATCATAGTAGTACCGATACACGATCTGGTGTTAACAATAAACTGTTTATCTATCTATCTATCTATCTATCTATCATTAATTTGAGACCTGTCAAATTAAGTGTAGAAAATGGTACAACAGAATCGAAGTCGTTATAATTGACCGAGGAAGCGAAGGTCTCAGAGTTTACTGGGACAAATCAGCATTTGTATGTATGTTTGTATGTTTGTGTGTATGTATATTTGTCCGTTGATAACTTGCGAACCGTTGATCCGATCTTCAGGAAATTTTGTAGGCAAGTAGTTCATTTCAATACAATTTTAAGTACGAATATGAGCTGAATCAGTCCAGGGGTTGTGAAGATATAGGGATCGCGATGTCTCAGTTCGCCGCTAACTACTACTAAGCACAAATAAGAATATCGACTATTAATTTTTACTTTAGTATGATAAGGAAAGGTATATTGGCAGTATAGGTAACGTTGCGAATGTTTTAAAATTCTACTGATGTTTCGGTAGCGGTATCTGTGCTTGCCAGGCTATACCGACAGCACTATAAGCCAAATACGAACAACCCATTAACCTGACTGTCAATAATTTAAAAAAAATAAAATGTAATAAGTAGACGAGCAATTCGCTCACCTGATGTTAAACTTCACGTTTGCCCATAACAGTTCAATGCCACCCAGAATTTTGAACCTCAACAGTTCAAAACCACGTGCGGCAATGCAATGCGCTCGTCACCCTGAGATGTTAGGTGTTAAATCTCTGTATGCCCAGTAATTACGCTGGAAACATTGCCCTTCAATCCGGAACACAGTAATGTTTGGACACTACTGCTAGGCGGTTGAATAACTGGTAAAGGTGTGGTACTTCCCCAGATGGACTCTGCAGAAGAGCCCTACCACTACCTTATTTATTAACCTTTATTATCCATTGACTGCCTCGGTGGCTCAGTTGATAGTGAAACTACGTTCTGTGCTTGGGGGCGTGGGTTCGATTCCCATCTAGGACAAACATTTATGTGATGAATATTTGTGTTTGTTCTATATCTGGGTGTTAATATCTATATAAGTATGTATTTAAAAAATATCTATGTACGTATATCAGTCTCTGGCAGCCATATTACAAGCTTTGCTTAGTTTGGGGTCAGATGACCGTGTGTGCAATGATGTCCCAGATATTTATTTATTATTTATTTTATTAACCTTATTATAACAGAGGCACTCGCGCCTATATTCCTCTCAATTCTAATATTTGTTAGTATTAGGATATAAATATGAAATCGTCATGACCTACGACGTAGAGCTGCTACAATGTATAGGCACTACAGCGTAGATGATCTACGGCGTAGAATCTCTACGGCAAGATTAATTTTATTTTTTCTCTTTCCTCCAAAGAGGATTTTGGCGTCGCACGTCTTATGCATTTGCCAGTGTCAAGTATAGTTATATATATTCAAGTTTTGTTAAATATTATCATACAAGTCATAGTCACAGTCAAAAGCGAGCAAATCAAGTCACGGTCAAGTCCAAGTCATGCCCCAGTAAAGTGGTGAAAACTTTACTAGAGCCTTCTATGGAGTTTTGGAAACAACACGAAAATTCACGTTTCACGACATTATACCATTCACCAACACGTGTGCATGTTCACGAACACTTAACGGGTAAAAATTCACCATTTTTACACATTAACACTCGAAATAACACAAGTTTTGGAAAATAATAAAATGACGCGACATGATTTCTTCACGTTCCCGCCAAAACCAAACAAGACTAATTCGAGATAAAGGGTTATACCGCGCTCACAGATCACACTAGATACCGCATTACGAGATTCGTTGTTCCTACAAAAAGTCTCCAAAAGTTAAGGGGCGGAGGCGGCGCGGGTCGCGGGGAGTGTGACCGAGTGTTCTCATTGGCTATCTCAAGGTTACGCCTACTCGCGCCTAATAATCAACCAATCAGAGTAATTTCTCATAAGTGTATTTAGACTGATGTTTGTGGCGTCTTACGAGCGTCCTGAATGCAGAATCTAGGGTGTGATCTGTGACCGCGCGCTAGTAAAAAAATCAGATAATTGCAAATTACAAGTAAACTAAGATATCAAACAAAATTCTGTAAACTATCCTAGAAATTCCAATTCATTGATAATAATAATAATTATTATTATTATATTCAAGTATCATTACTAGAATATACACTATTATCTCTAGAATATTATACACTATTTTGGGGTTTATCTAAGTTTGTATGTTTGTGTGTTCCTATCCTCCTGTAGTCTGATGACCTGACTGATCTTCACCTGTGAGGTGTCGTTGGATTCCCCTTTACGTTTTTTTATCGTGTTTTACTTTTTTACACACAGCGCCATCTAGCCTCAAACTAAGCAAGCTTGTACTATGGGATCCAGATAAATGATAAAATATATAAATTCGCTTTAAGCGATAAGGCCGCTAATTACTAAATTTAAGTAGATTTTTGTATTATGCATGTTATTTCTGGTGTGAACAATAAATTCAAAAAGAGTTATCTATCTATCTATCTATCATACATAGAATACATAGATACAACCAGACTGGGTCTTTGACTTTGTCCTGGATGGGAATCGAACCCACAACCAGAATGTGGAAATCCCACTGAGCCACGAGGCTAGTCGTCCGTCTGGAGTGACATAGGCTACATTATGCAGACGGGTAATTTTACTTTAATACGTTTACTTGTCTCTTTCTCTGAGTAATTTCTCTTACGTAAATTAATTAAGGTTTGAACACACGATCAGTTGCGGGGCTTCATGGCTCACCACGCTCTAAGTAACCCAATCCCTTAACGAGCTTCTATGATAGCGATATTTGCCTATATATTATTTATGTTACGAACTAGCTTGCCCGCACGTCTTCGCTTGCCTAGGGTACAGTAAATGAAACACCCAATTTCACGCAGTAGGACAACGAGCAACAATGACCCCAACAAGACCCCGCGCGTCGCACCGACACACCTCAGTACGCTCCCACGACCCGGGCAATTAATCTGGTCAATAATCTGCTTGCTAAATCCAGAGATATATTTGGTGGAAGAATATTATTGTTTGTGTATGCTGCTATAGGTTTTTTAAATAACTAGTCTCTCACACTGTACTTAAGTGTTTGCCCTGACGCCGGGCACTAGAATACGGCATTGGTATCCACTGCCTATAGTAAGAGCCTACTTAAAGGAGACCCCTGGGCTCGGGGGATTAGAGGTGGGGCTCTAACCACCATATACGGAAGCAAGCCCGGGGAGGACTACAGCGTCGAGTGGCGGACGCTGTTGTAGGCTTAAACGTCTCACGACAGCTGCTACCTGTCCCGGGAGGAGCTGAAGCGTGGTGCTGACGGCTCCGGTGCGTTCCCTTGGAGATCCCGGAGCACCAACAAACACCTATGCCAGTTATCACTAGTTAAACACCTGGTGGCTCAGTGTATTGCCGCGCAGGGTTTTGAACTGTTGAAGTTCAAAATTCTGGATAGCACTAGGTTGTTATGGGCAAGCGTGACGCTTAACATCAGGTGACATTATTATTTTATTTTTAATAGTACTAATGACATTATTAATTTACATTTCACATTGAATTATTACTATTATTTCACATTTAATTTAGGAAGGTACCCATTACGCTGTACCCATTTAAATAATTAAATATTTTCTATTTTTTTAAATAATGTAACTGAAGTTTAAATGTTTTTATGAATGAATTGAATATGAATATGAATGAATATGAGCGAATTGCTCGTCTCGTCACCAAGTTACATAAAAAAAGTATATAAGTTTGGGAATGTGCTAGAAAGCTCGAGAAAAATGTAACCACAACGCAGAATGAAATAACTCGGCCGTGAGTACACCGATATTAATATTCATATTTATGTTATTGCTGGTTGTCGCCGCACACCGCTGCGGGGGTCGAGATTAATTTGTTGGCGTATTGCGTGATTTATCACTTGAATACTAAGCGCTCGTTCAGGGATACGCGGCGCGTGCAGCGTCGCGTCCGCGGACAAATCAAACATATAACGAAGGCAGGGGCGGCGCCTTGCCATCACATGGGTTAGTCATGGCGGAGGATCCAAAATAATAAGTCGGAAACTTTGATTGACTTTGTAATTCTTTTTTAGTATAATCAATTTACAATAATAGTAGTCGATTGGACTGATGTAGCCGGATTACTTTTCGGAAACGCGTTGACTTCGATATCACGTGGCAACGACCTGTAATCTAACCTCGAATCAAAAGAACATAATACTCGAGATCCCTCCAGATAGTTACTCTTTGCCCTGCAGGCTCCCTTGCTCTGGCTATCAAAATATCATCTGTCCAAGATGTCAATTGTCAAAATCAAATGCGTTGCTCATGGACGTAGTACCCAAAGCGACCGCACACTGCCTACCGTAGCAACGAGCAGAGCAAGAGGCACCACCTTTAGACCTTTGTCCCTTTACTACTTTTTGGTCCATGCGAACGAAGTCGCGGGTAATAGCTAGTATTGCCATATGTATGTTTTTGAGCATGCGACGCGCGCCGCGAACAATTGCGGACAAATGGAGGAGGTGTTTGTACCTGTTTGTGTTCGGTTTGATGAATGACATAATTCTAGTATACGATTGTGCTCGTTATTATGGACAACTTAAGAGACAAAACTGTCAGATATAATTTCAATAAATTGAAATTCAATTCAATAGTTTCAAGCAAAACTGAAAAAAATATTATTTTTCTACACATACGTATTTTGCTATACGGTGTACCTCATTAGTTATGTAAGAGATTTACGTTCTTTGGACCCATCGTCTAGAAGAGATAAACTTGACATTGGCTATAAATACACAACGTGTGGAGCCAAAATTTAAGAGAGAAAAAATATAGCGAAAACACATAACATGACATTTTCTCGATAAAAAAAAATTTATGGAAACCTTGATTTGCACATATTTTTAGTTAAATCTCCGAAACCCTAGTGTATATTGAAGTAATTATTACTATAGCTGTATATAATTTATCTATGCTAATATTAAGGTAATAATAATTTCTAGGATCCTGGCACAGAATTCTCCTTATTGGATGCTGGTTTAGTTGAAATTACCAATTATTATTATCTGTTTTTTTGACAAGCGCGCGCAAAAGCTATCATTTCATCTGCACTGGAGCGTCATCTGTCTCGAATTAGTTCCTTGACTTACAGGTGACTGATTTATACCCAAAGCTACCGTTCTTTTGATGTTCATTTTAAAGGCGTCGTAAAGTAAACCGAGTGAGGAAGCTCGATTAATCCTTCGAAAGCAACTCCATTACTTGATTCTCAGCTCATAATCCAACAAGTTCAGATACACGTTTATTAAAAAAAACAACGCCAATAAACTTATTAGTAACTCTGAGTAATACCCAAGCGTTTAAAGTTGTTGGTGGGATAGGACTGGAGACTAGAGAGGGAATGCTCTGTCTCTGTTTTTTTTTTATATTAATTTTTGGCTCCACATGTACTGTATTTAACCGTGCAGTGTCAAGATTTGTTATTTTCAAGTAAAAAAAAAAAGTTAATAAAATACATACTCATACAGTAAAGCGTAGTATTTCTCAATGAAAACAAGTCGCAGTCATAGTCTAAGGTCTAAGTCAACAACTTCAGACACTCTCCAGTCCAAGTCATGCTTCAGTAAAGTGGAAGCTTTACAGGAAGCTTCTACGGAGTTTTGGAAACGCGAAAAATCACGATTCACGACATTATAGGTATTATTGGGCCCAAGATACAAGCTTCGTGCTTAGTTTGGGGCTCACTGGCTAATCTTCTACAGAGTGTATACAAAGAATTCCGAAAAACAGTTTGTTACAACTAAGATTTTTACTTTTATAATTTTGGCTTCTTTGTATGTTCTTTCTTATGTTGAAATAAATTATCTTATCTTATCTTATCTTATTTACACTCGTGAGTGTTGGTGAATAGTATAATGTGAGCACGAGCACTTAATGGATAAAAATCCACAATAACAAGTTTTGGAAAAGAATACAACAAAGAACAAGACTTCTTCACGTTCCCGCCAAACTGTTTTTATTTCTTTGAATAAATAATACTTGTTTTATCGTGTAGAAATATAGAGATATGTTGAAAATAAGTAGGTAAGTGTTTCGACCTCGGTGGATGTTGAGCCTTATCCAAAACATCTCACGACCTGGATTAGATAAAGGAAGCGTCTGTAATGAGTTTGGTACTTTGTTCCGCAAATGTGAACTGCTTTATTCGATGTTAATTATGTAAATGGCTGGCACACGCGTCAACTCGTGAACGGGTGCTGCTTGCTCGAGCTGGACTGCTCGGAGTATATACGCAAATCTAGACATAAAAAGTATTTAGCTCTGTAATAGTTGACCGAGCGAAGCGAAGGTCTCAGAGTTTACTGGGGCAAATCGGCATTTGTATGTATGTTTTTATGTTTGTGTGTATATTTGTCCGATGATAACTTGCGAACTGTTGATCCGATCTTCATGAAATTTTGTATTTTCATTTCAATACAATTTTTAAGTTCGAATATGTGCTGAATCGGTCCAGGGGTTGTGAAGATATAGGGGTCGCGAGGTCTCAGTTCGGCGCGAACTACTAGTATAATATTCTTTGATATATTCCTTTTGTAAAGTCTTTAGTTTTTATATTAAGTTTTATTTAATTATAATTCAGAGGAATATAGCCGCAGTCGTATCAGGACCAATAAAGCTACGAGGTATAAAAATGAATACGTTCGTCTCAAAGAAAAAACTTCGCTTGCGCGATACAGAATTCCCTAAATTACAACAGCTGTCAGTCCATACAAAACGTCAAAAATGCACAAAAAGGAATCACCGCCATCTAGCGAAATATAGGAAGTAACTTTGCCTCTCTGTCTGGATGTTTGACGCGTTATCACGGCTAAAGGGCCGAACGAATCTTGATAAAATTTGATAAGGAGTTACTGTATAGCATAAAGACGGACATCGGGGATACTTTTTATATGTCCACGCAAACGAAGTCGCGGGTAACAACTAGTATAAACTAGTAGTTCGCGGCGAACTGAGACCTCGCGACCTCTTATATCTTCACAACCGCTCACCGATTTAGCTCATATTTTAACTAAAAATTGTATTGAAATGAACTACTTGCCTACAAAATTTCATGAAGATCGGATCAACTGTTCGCAAGTTATCATCGGACAAATATACACACAAACATACAAACATACATACAAATGCCGATTTGTCCCAGTAAATTCTGAGACCTTCGCTTCGCTCGGTCAATTAAATATTTTCATAATATTAATACATTGTTGTCGGTTTGCCGCTGATAAATGTATATTACACCCGCTTCCTACCGTCTTTGTTCTAGAATATTCTGGCGCGTCGCTCGCCATATTTGCTATCTCATTTCCGGTTCCGGCGGCGAGCTGACCGTTCTTCCGGTGCTATTCTTTCACAGCTATAATTGTCTATGATATCTTATGAAACATTTTGTGAAAGAAACGGTTTTTTGGATCTGGAATGTCAAAGAACGGCCCAGGATCTCTCTTTTTCGGTAATTATAATTATGATAATTAATATGTATACTGTTGGTGTTTCTTTAAATAAATAAATAAATAAAATAAATATTGTATTTGTAAATTTCAGTATTTGGGGGTGAGAATTCAAAATATAGATAATAATTTACTTTGTCTGGCACTAAGCAAATGACAAAGGCAGCAATAGACTTAATCTGTCGTCAAAGTTAACAAACGTTTCAGTATTCGGGGGTGACAATTCAAAAAATAGATAATAATTTATTTGTGAAAAAATTATATTTTTTTTGTGGAATATTATTACCTATTTATTATTTATAAACGTTTACGCTGAAGTCATAAACTGGTGACACATACAAGTGCTATTTCAAAACCCATGGAATGGACTGGTCAATGACTAAATTAGTTGACTTGGACTATAACTTGTTTTTATTGTCAAACTAGCTGCGCCCCGTGGTTTCACCCGATATTTTACAGTTACCGAATATTTTCCGGGATAAAAAGTCGCCTATGTGTTAATCCAGGGTATATGCTACCTCCATACCAAATTTCATTCAAATCCAATTTGCCGTTACAGAGTTGAACGGGAACACACACACTTACATACTTACACACAGAAAGTTTGTTTATAATATTAGTGTGATATTACGATTCACTTGAAATATAACGACTCTTGACACTGGCTAAATACTGAAGCTAAACTTAAAGAGAGAAAAAAGAAACTTCTGACATTACATTTCTGACTAGAGGCCTCCTTACCCCTTTACCTGACCCGACATCGTGTGAAAGAGATGGCTATGGGTTTTTGTGGAGCGAAAGGGAGAAGCTATAACCTTAGTAGTTTGTTTCTTTTGTCCCCGTGAAATTCAAGTCTGTCTCTTTCGCACGATGTCAGGTCAGGTCATGCACAATAGCCGATACAAATAGATAAAAATAGCCGAAGGGAACGATAAAAAAAGAGTTAAGGTGCAACGTTTCGCTCATCGCGCGAAATTCAAATTTTATTGCGTTTTTTGTCAATTACAGCTTAATTACTCATCGTGGATTTATTGAAACCAATTTTGCGCCAATAAATAAGTTGTTCTAAGAAATTACGGGTAAAATGATCATCTAGATAATATTGGTTTATCTACAAATCTCCATAAGCTGATTTTCATATTGGTTTTTGGCTTAGCTAAAAATGTACCTACACTAGCTTTCAAATTGAATTTTTGGTAGGTGTAATGTCTTGAAACAATCTATTTATTATCGTAAAATTAGTTTTCATGGACCTACGATGAGTAAGCTGTAATTGACAAAAAACGTAACAAAATTTGAATTTTAGCGCGCTGAGCGAAACGATGCACCTTAAAGGTACATAACACAAGAACTTTATAGACCATCGAAACTTTTTTCATAGATCAATAAAATAATACGCAAAAAAATAAAAAAGATTATGCAAGCATATTATTAATTCTCTGGTGCTATAGTAGTAAAAAGCGAAGTTAATTTCACATCTGGCTTTTTCACAAACACCATGACAACTACGCAGGAAATAATTCCTGATAGCAACGTGATTAGCACCCTGAAACCAAGCCATGCTTTTAGGATAAAAATCAACTATATAGTTGATTTTTAAAAGAGCTATAAAGAAAGTAAAAGAGCTATAAAGAAATCTGCTAAGGGTGTCTACACATGGCCTGACCTGACATCGTGAGAAAGGGACAGCTAGATTTGAATTTCACGGGAGCAAAGGAAAGAAACTATTAAGGTTATAGCTTCTCCCTTTCGCTCCCCCAGAAACTTATATATAGCCATCTCTTTCAAACTATGTCAGGTCAGGCCACGTAGCGAGGCCTGTAAAGGCAGATAAAGCGTAAAGTAAAGATGTTTTTTTTTTGCGTTGAAATAAATAAAAAAGCCTTTTCAACCTGCAGGAGGTGTTACATTACATTACACTATCAGCCAGAAGACGTCCACTGCTGAACATAGGCCTCCCCCTTAGACCGACACACCGACCGACAATGTGCCACTTGCATCCACCGGTTGCCCGCGACTTTCACAATGTCGTCGGTCCACCTAGTGGGAGGCCTGCCTACGCTTCGTCTTCCGGTTCGTGGTCGAACAGGAGGTGTACCACACTAATATTATGAAGCGAAAGTTTGTGCGTAATTGTGTAAGTATGTAAGTGTGTTTGTTCCCGTCCAACTTCGTTACGGCTGAACGGATTTGGATGAAATTTGGTATGGAGGTAGCTTATGCCATGGATTCAATGCACTTTAATCGTCCAGATTGCGAAATCTAGGTGATCTGTGTCGAAAATATATGAAACTAGCAGCCCGCCCCGGGCATTTAACAAAAAAAAAAAAATTATAGGTAGTAAATTTAATATATCAGGATCCCTAATTTTTTGAAAATATAATATAACCTATGTAGTTTCGGAGCCTATTCAATGCAAACAAACAAACAATCAAATCTTTCCTATTTATAATATTGGTATAGATGGTAAAGACTAGCTATTACCCGCGACTTCTTACGCGAGCCTATGTCCGTTTCCGGTCCTTAAGCTATATCCATGCAAAAATTCACGTCGGTCCATTCAGCCATTTAGCAGTGATAACACCCAGACAATGAGACAGAGCTACTTTCGCGTTTATAATATTAGTTAGGATGATGGATATGTAAGTAAATAAAAAAAAACATAACATACATTGTGTAAACGCCATACCAGACCATTTTAGGAGGTTTTATAGTTTCATTCGATAATATTATGGAGTAAAATAGTATTCTGCAAACGGATTCGCCTGAAATTGTTAAAAATATTTACAAAATTTTTTTTTTTTGTTTATTCGCCCATTTCTGGGCAGGCTAAAGCCGTTAGGCCATATCGCCTTGTCTTCCGTATTTTTTTTTCAATTATTTGTTTGCCTCAGTAATGAGGTGGAGACTATACTAGAAGCTTCTATAGAGTTTTGGAAACAACACGAAACATCACGTTTCACTACATTATACTATTCACCAACACTCGTACAGTTTCACGAATACTTAATGGATAAAAATCATAAGTATTGGAAAATAATACAATAACATGACTTCTTCATAATCCCGCCAAAACTCCCTACAAATTCAATAATATCCAAAATTTTGTGGTTGACATCATTTTTTTTTGTCCTTTCAGGACTTTGGCGTCGCACGGCTTATAATGTATTCTCTTTGGTTGCCGCAGGACTGACGTTTTTTAATTATATTTTTTTCGCCCAATGGGTAGTCTAGAGCCATTAAGTCCATACCGCCTTGTATTTTTTTTTTGAAACAGTTTTTGTCTAGTCAATGTGGAGAAGTTTATGGAGTTTTGGAAACGACACAAAAGTCACTTTTATACAACATTATTATACTATTCACCAACACTCGTAAACTTTCACGAACACTTAATAAAAATCCACTGTTTTTATACATTAACACACGAAATAACACAAGTTTTGGGAAATACAATGACGCGACATGACTTCTTCGCGTTCCCGCCAAAGAAACATAAAAGCAAGATAGAAAGTAGCACTTACAAATAACTAACAAAAAAAAGGTTCGAGAACATAGAAACTTGCAGCTTTCTCGCTCATGCGCTGCGGTCATCACCCACCATATTATACTTAGATGTTAAATTTCCATGTGTACTCTGCAGGCAGCAAAAAGTATTTTCATTTTAGTTTAGTCTAGTCGAACCTCCATGAGCACGACGCTGTCTCCTGTAATTGGGGGTGCACCCAGCTTGATGCCTACGTTTCATAATGTGAATGTAATGTGTAACTTCTGTTGGGGATCCATATTCTATTAAATAAATAAAAAAACTTCGCTGGAAACATTGCCCTTCAATGCGGAACAGTGACGACTGTACTGCTTGGCGGTTAAATAACAGGCAAAGATGAAGAACTTCCCCAAGAAGACTGCAAAAAAGTCCAACTTACCACTGCAGTATAGTAATTGTATCCATGGTTATTTCTCAAGACACTTCGCTTGCCAATTACGGCTGAAAACTCTAGAGTTACCAGTTCCATTAGCGCGTAGAGCTTGAACGAAAATAATTACGACGTTTTGGCGGGGCGTAATGGATCGCAAACAATCTTATATTCTCCATCCGAAAACAAAGACGAGCATATTTTTTGGTTCTGTCATCTAATATTGCAAGGCGAGAAAACATGATTACGTGGCATTTTCTCGACAAAAAATATCAAATATTAAATGCTTAGTTATTACGCTGGAAACATTGCCCTTCAATCCGGAATACAGTCATGCTTGCACACTACTTGGCGATTGAATAGCTGGCAAAGGTGTGGTACTTCCCCAAGCGGTCTCTGCAGAAGAGCCCTACCATTACAAAATGCCTTCAAACGCTAACAATTATTTTTTGGCTATAATTTGAACCTTTCCTAGCTATTCAACCGATAAGCAGCAGTGGGCAAGCATTATTGTGTACTGGATTGAAAATGTTTTCACCGTAATTACTGCCTCAAAGTGAAGGACAATGTCACGCAGTGTTTTGAACTGCTGCAGTTTCATATTCTGAGCGGCTTTGTCCTGTTATGTGCAAGCGTGACACTAACCATCAGGCAAGCGACTCGGTCGCCTTGTCACACAGTTCCATAAAAAAGAAAGGAAAGAAAATATTTTCCTCAATTCCTTGCTTGATAGAGTACTTGCATCCGGCAGAAAAGTCGCAGATTAATTAGTTTCTTGTTCATTTGTCAAATGTCGGGCGCACCCAATGAAAGCTACGGTAATGAACGTTTCTATGACGCAAAGGCATAAATGAGAATAAATGCTGGGGCGTAAAAGACGCTTACTTGAGAAAGATTCATTTTAATATCTGTTTCGTTCTTTAATATTCATTTAATTTTAATATCTGTTTCGTTGAGCGTTTTGGCGGGAACGTGAAAAATTCCTGTCGCGTCATTTTATTATTTTTTTAAACTTGTGTTATTTCAAGTGTTAATGTGTAATAACGGTGACATGCACGAGTGTTGGTGAATAGTATAATGTCGTAAAACGTGAATTTTCGTGTTATTTCCAAAACTCCATAGAAGGTTCTAGTAAAATTTTCACCACTTTACTGGGGCATGACTTGGACTTGACCGTGACTTGCTTTGCTCGCCTTTGACTGTGACTATGACTTTTTTGATAATATCTAACAAAACTTGAAAATATATACATGTATGTATATTTGACACTGGCAAATGCATAAGACGTGCGACGCCAAAATCCTCTTAGGAGGAAAGAGGAAAAAAAAAAACGACTTGTTTTCGAGATAAAAATTACATTGATGCGTTTCTATCCTCGCATATTAGTTGTTTAGATTAAAAAAAGAACAGATATTTATTGTTTACTCGTCTATTTTGGTAACAGACAACAGTCCCGCGCGTCTCAGACGTCAGTGCTGAAAATCAGCATTATCGCTGATCACTGACTTTTTTTTCGTACTGGACACTACAGCGACAAATGAACTTACCTATATGTATATATATATACGCAGAAGACACTACAACACAAACTTCACAAAATACAGTAAATATAATGAAGGAAAAGGGTCGTAATATATATATATATATATATATATATAAAATGACAAATCTATGACAAGCCGGACATAAAGAAAAAACCAGAGACACTTCACTCGTCATAATGGTCTATTCGTTTAGAATACAAGAGGTAATATACAAACAAACATACACACTTACATGCCAAAAATTGTCTCCTACTTAGGCAGTGGGGTATATATATATATATATATATATATATAATATTTACTGTATTTTGTGAAGTTTGTGTTGTAGTGTCTTGTGCGTAACATAAATGTTTTTCTTTCTTTCTTTAGATAAAAAGAAGTTTAACTAAGAAAATACGAGCGATAACCAACAGCTAGTAGCTGCTACACGAGCTGGAAGACGCAGCGTAGGTAGGCCTTCCACTAGGTGGACTGACGGCATTTTGAAAGGCGCGTGTAACCGGATGCAAGTTGCAAATTGTCGTTCTTTATTCAGCAGTGGACGTCTTCAGGCTGTTGATGATGATGAATAAAATAAACAGATCATCATCTTCAGCAGAGGACTTCCAGTGTCAAAGGCCATTTCGCGAGACAGCTGTACATTGCTCTCATCCTCCTCGCGCTTTTACGTCTTCGGCCTTGTCATCTCTATCTATCTCGTTGCTGGTCCATTGACTGACGAAAAAACTGACAAATTCATAAGCGGTGGGCAAAGCGAGGAGCATGACGAGCAACAGGACACGTCGAGTGAGAGCCTCGCTACATGGCCTGACCTGACATCGTTTGAAAGAGATGGCTATATACAAGTTTCTTGGAGAGCGAAAGAGAGAAGCTATAACCTTAATAGTTTGCTTCTTTTGCTCCCGTGAAATTCAAATCTAGCTGTCCCTTTCACACGATGTCAGGTCAGGCCATGTGTAGACACCCTTAACGTCTACACTACGTCTCTGCCTATTTCCCCCTACTTTCACTCGTCGAGTATGTGGATCTCGGCTTGAAGGCTGACAGTGGAGTTTTGGCGGGAGCGTGAAGAAGTCATGTCGCGTCATTATATTATTTTCTAAAACTTGTGTTATTTTGAGTGTTCATGTGTAAAATTGGTGGATTTTTATTCATTAAGTGTTCGTGACCGTGCATGAGTGTTGGTGAATAGTATATTGTCGTGAAACGTGACTTTTCGTGTTATTTCCAAAACTCCACAGAAACCTATTGTAAAGTCTCCACCACTTTACTGGGGTATGACTTGGACATGACCGTGACTTACTTTACTTGACTTAGACTATGACTGAGACTTGTTTTATTTGTGAAATACTTGACTTCACTTCAAATAATACAAAACTTGACACTGGCTAAATACACAACGTGTGAAGACAAAATTTAAGAGAAAAAAAAAAAAAAGCTGATTGTGAGGAAAATGCATAAAATACCCCATGCGGGACGTCAGTGCAGGTCTAAGTAAAATTAGAATTGGTCTTTGAACAATGTCAAGGGATCGCGTTATATTGTCGCGTGCTGATTGCGTTGAGTAACAAAATTACAACTAATCGTCACGAGATATTAACTCGGGCACGAATGAACGAATGTAAAGTGGCGTTTGAACGTTGACTGTGACGTAACGGATGAACTAGGTAATTAAATGTAAGACATAACTTACTGTAAGATAGAAAAGGAAGCAATGAACCGCTCCCTGCCCATGGTCCACCTACCGAATGAGAACGGGCTCGATTTTTGAATCGCTCGCATGATATTTCGTACTAAAATATTATGCGAAATCATGCGAAATGACTGATTTTCGAACGCGGAACCCCAAACAAAACCAGCATTTTTGAAATAATTATCTTACTCGCTATCGCAACGAGGGTTTGAACCGTTCGAAATTGCTTTTGATCAAAAGAAATCTTTCATTTCGCATGATATTTTCGTGCGAAATCATACGAGCGATTAAAAAATAGAGCCCCTGAATATAATTTACTTTTGTGTTCCAATTCATTGATTGATTGTGTTTGTTTTTTATCCTATGTTTTGGCTCCACTCGTTATGTATTTCGCCAGTATCAAGTATTGTAGGTAACATTTGTATGTAATAATGTAAGTCAAATATTTCTCAATTAAAACAAGTCTCTGTCATAGTCTAAGTCAAGCAAAGTAAGACACAGCCAAGTCCACTTCATGCCCCAGTAATGAGGTGGAGACTTTACTAGAAGTTTCTATGGAGCTTTGGAAACAACATGAAGAGTAACGTTTCACTACACTATACTATTCACCAACACTCGTGCACGTTCACGAACACTTAATAGATAAAAATCCACCATTTTCACACATTAACACTCGAAATAACACAAGTTTTAGAAAATAATACAATGACGCTACATGACTTCTTCACTTCCCGCTAAAACTCCATTGTGTGTATTGATTTGTGTTCGAATAATTTAGTTCGGGGCGATGGCGTAAGGAATGAAGTCATACAATGTGTCACGTTGTGCACATGACCCGCGTGTATTGGTCATATCTAGGTAAAAAGGTTTAGGTAATCTGGTGAAGGATCCATAAACGATAGAAACATAAATACACCTCGACTAAGTGCTAATATCAAGATAATTGCCTTTATCGTCTTCATAAACGTCTTATTATGATGATATAAGCATTATCAGAAGTTTCAGCACTCAGATTTTGTATGACGATGATTCCTACTTATAAATTAAATTAATTTTATTATATTAAAATTATATTAAATTTATTAGGTTATTAGAAATTGAAATTGTATTAATGACGAAATACGGTGTGATGCACAGCTCTTATATTTAATTATAAGATGTTTGTAATTCGGCCAATGAATAAAATTATCTTATCTTATCTACCTACACAAAGACATTACACTATTCGCCATCACTCGTGCACGTTTATTAAATTATTGGATTAATATCCAGCGTTTTTTTTACTATATTGGTACGAACCCTTAAAAAACCAAACTTTTGAAAAACTACGCTAATAGGTTTTTTTTTTAAATTTCGCAATAATATATCTTCCTGGTTATAGGCACATAAAGCGAATTTTGGCGAAGAAAAGTAATTTTTTATTAGAATACCAAAAATATTTAAAAAATACTGAAACATATAAGCGTAGTCTATTTTTTATCCAAGCCATTGACCCCCCAAAAAACCATAGATTTTGATTAGATTAAGGGAGTGATAACAGTTTCCTAGAAAAGCAAATTTCATCAAAAAATTAGGTAAATTCACTAACTCTTTCTATTGCACGCACGGGAAACAGAGAGACAGCAATACAATTTCAAATATTGAATGCGGCAAAGCTTCGCGACCCTCAAATATCAGTGTTAGGCTCTATTTCACCAAGATAGAATAAGTCTCACTCCAGAGTAAATTAGCCGTTATTCCAAGAATAAATAATTTTTAAGATTCACCATTTCCTGTTTCACTAATCCGCCTATTTTCATGGAGTTAATGTTATAACAGGCATAAAAGTACAATATGGCGTCAGTCAGTCTTTTCTTCTTTGACAATCCCGAAAGTGACGACTTGACGTTTTAAAATATTTTGACTTATTACCCCACTAAAATTAATAGTTACATAGTACGTCTAACATAACACGACAGACATGAAAAATTTAATTAAGACGGTTTATATATTCGTTCACTAAGTTTATTCGACACAGAGTGGGATGCCAAGAAAGAAAAAAAAAAAAAAAAATCGAATCGAATCTACGTCACAGAATAATTATCCAAGAGTAAATATGGATAGTTGGAGTTTTGGCGGGAACGTGAAGAAATCATGTCGCGTCATTTTATTATTTTCTAAAACTTGTGTTATTTCGAGTGTTAATGTGTAAAAACGGTGAATTTGTACCCGTTAAGTATTCGTGAAAATTCACGAGTGTTGGTGAATGGTATAATGTCGTGAAACGTGAATTTTCGTGTTGTTTCCGAAACTCCATAGAAGGCTCTAGTAAACTTTTCACTACTTTACTGGGGCATGATTTGGACTTGACCGTGACTTGACTATGACTTGTTTGATATTATTTAACAAAACTTGAAAATATACTAGTATACTTAGAACTGATATAGTTATTCTCTAAAATAAGAAAGTTTGGTGAAATCGGGCTTTAAAATGCGTTAAGTCGGCATACCGCACAATCTTCCCGCCACCGAGTTTCTGAACTAAGTTTTAATAAGTTCGGCCTTACGCGTCAGTTAATAACCTTTTTCCTAGCACTTCGGCAACTTTACGGTCCGCAGCGGCAATAAAACTCTATCAGCGAGTAGGCGTACGTGCGGATGTAGGGGGCCAGTCGGAACACTTAAGAGGGCCCTGAACTTCGGCCGTTTTCATGCAAACGTAGAGATCTTCCACGATAATGTTGCGACATTACAGCTTATAAATTAAAGTAATATTATTAAACGAAAAACCAAATACCCGACTTTAACTAGATACTTTGTTCATAGGTTACTATTTTGAAGTTAAGTAATTTTACAAATGGAAAACAGACCTATATTGTATGCGTTATACATGTTATACTCCATTGCCTAGTTAGACACAATTAAAATTATAGTCGATAATTTCTTTTTGTTTTTTTTAAGCAAACATGTATCAGACATTTTTTTAAAGTTAATTTATATAAAGTCAGAATATTCTTGCCAAACCAAGCTTAATCAAAATCAAACTTGTCTAATTTCAAAACTTATTGTGAATGATAAGTTTACAAACAAGTTATTAATACTAACTACATTTTTGTTATGAGTCACCCTTCAAGTCATAATTGTCACCCACCGTACCGCTAAAATTTCAGCGGCTATGTCGCATAAGTACGTAGTGGCATTTGCCAAAGGGGCTCATTATAAAAATTTTGTTATACTTTAGTATGGAAATGGCGAAAATCTTGAGCGCTTCAATCCCACCTTAAAGAGCAGGCTTTGGACAGGGGAGGGTTGGCGGCTGGCGCGGCGCGGCGTCGCGACGGCCGCGACGCTCAGTCGGGCGCCGGCCTCGTGCAGCGCCGGTTGCCACGGATGGCCCGTGCCAGGTAACGCGGCATGCGGCCCGCGCTCGCCGCGCTAGTGGCCTGCTGCGTGGTGGCGCGCGCCGAGCTGCCGTCTGCGCCCCACGCACCGAGCAACACCACCACGCGCCACAAGCTCCAGTGCTCCGACGGGTTGGTGCTGCCCGCCTGGCAGCCACTCTACGATGTACCAACCCTCGAGCTCACCATCCGCGGAATCGTATACTTCCTCGCGCTCATGTACCTCTTCATCGGAGTCTCCATCGTCTCCGACCGGTTCATGGCCGCCATTGAAGTCATCACCTCGAGGGAGAAGGAGGTGCGCGTGCGGCGAAACGGCAGCGACCAGATCATCGTCGTCAGAGTCTGGAATGAAACCGTTGCCAATCTGACGCTAATGGCTCTAGGATCTAGCGCGCCCGAGATCCTGCTCTCTGTGATCGAGATAGCCGGGAAAAATTTCGAAGCTGGAGATTTGGGACCCGGTACCATCGTCGGATCTGCGGCTTACAATCTGTTTGTGATTATGGCTATTTGCGTTGCAGTGATACCCGAAGGAGAAGTGCGGAAGATAAAGCATCTCCGAGTATTCCTTGTGACGGCGACGTGGTCCATATTTGCATACGTTTGGCTCTACATGATCCTTGCCGTGATATCACCGGGCGAGGTTGAGGTTTGGGAAGGAACTATAACATTTCTGTTCTTTCCGGCGACCGTCATTACGGCTTACATTGCCGACCGCCGTCTTTTAGTTTACAAATATTTAAAGAAAGGCTATAGAGTAAATGAGAGAGGGGTAATTGTGGAAACTGAAGGTGATGGGTCCGTTGAAATGGCTTTGAAGCCGGGTGGTGATGACTTCGCATCTGATGATGAAGAAGGTCGTGAAATTGAAAAATCGAGAAAGGAATACGTGACCGTACTGAGAGAGCTGAGGAGACAACACCCTGAAGAAGATCTGGAAACGGTAGAGAGAATGGCTTTAGAAGCACTGATGTCACGGGGCCCTAAATCAAGAGCCTTTTACAGAGTAGCTGCTACTCGAAAAATGACCGGTGGTGGAGATTTTAGTAGAAAAATTTCAGAACGCGCTCAAAGTGATCTGAGTGAGGTGAAAGCGGAATTACAACGCCGAGGATCAAGCTCGCCAACCATCGAGCCACGCGGCCCCAATGTGCGCTTCGATCCCTCGCACTACACTGTCATGGAAAACTGTGGAACCTTCGAAGTGAGAGTAGTTAGAAAAGGGGACCTGACTGGCGAAGTTGCCGTCCAATACACGACGGAAGACGGAACAGCCGAAGCGGGATCAGACTATGTAGCAGCCCAGGGCACACTCATATTTAGGCACGGAGAAACTGAAAAGACCTTCAGCGTCCAGGTAATAGACGACGACGTCTTTGAAGAGGATGAGCATTTCTACTGCAGATTGAGTTCTCCTCGTGGAGCGTCACTGGCATCTCCTTCGACCGCTACAGTAGTGATCTTGGATGATGACCATTCTGGTGTGTTCTCGTTCCCGCAAAGAGACTTTGAGTTGACAGAATCTGTGGGGACTTATGAACTTCGCGTGGTGAGGACTGCTGGCGCAAGGGGCAAGGTGCGGGTGCCGTACTGGACAGAGGATGGCACTGCAAAGGGCGGAAACCAGTACGAGCCAGCACAAGGGAGTGTCACCTTTGAGAACAATGAAACTGAGTAAGTACCGATTGCGTTTTCCATTTCTTTTTAGACCGAATCAGAAGGCCAGTAATGTTTTTCTATGATCTAATTATGCAAATAATTTGCCTTAGTACTTCAAAATCGGATGCTGTATAAGGGATCCTAAGTACAGGGTGTGCCTATAGCATATATATTTCTGCGACTATAGCTATAATTAAATTATAATTGAGTTACATCAGTCAACTTCAAAATTGTCCCACCCACTATCATCTCACCCTGCCATTAAGACCTTGGCGGTCGTGTCTTGGGGGTAAGTTAGACAACTACTTAGAAGAGAGTCATTTAAAAGTTGTATCGTAGAATGTTTAAAGCTGTTGGATCCCGAATGAAATATGATTTAAAGCAATCTTAATAAGACTTCTGCTGGAACTTTAATAAAAAACTTTAAATAAAAGTCCCAAGAGAACTTTAAAAGGATTCGTGATTTCACGAAACTGAAATAATTTTGTTGGATTTAATGAAAATGTCTTTTACATTTGCGTTGGTTTGCGGAGCGCTCGGTTGCGCTCTCTGGCGGTGAAATGGAAAACTAAAAGGAATTAAAATTTCGTTTATATTTTCGCCACAGGCAGACATAAAAGAACGAATACAAATGGATGTAAGCTTTGAAAGGATTACAAAATTTTGTTCTCCGACTGTTTTTTTTTATTCCTAACATTTTAAGGTATGGCTGAAAATTGTACCTAATTAAATTATTCGGTGTCGAATATTTTGTACCCTTATCTACAAGATTCACCTACTTACTTATACGAACCTTTATTGTTATTTGTATAAATAGTTAATTAATAAAAGATCTTTAAATACCTCTCCGAGCTGGCAATGCATCGACAAAACCTACTTTTTTGACGACGGACGAGATGCCCGACTGCTTTGTGGTCCAGGCGGGCTATGTGCGATTATACCCACTAACCCCTCCCCCCCTAGACTGGCTTGGTGCTTAACGGAGCGCTCCGGGATCTCCAAGGGAACTCACCCGAACCTTCAGCACTACGTTTCAGCCGGGACAGCTACGAGCTGCCCTGAGACGCCTCCGTAGATGGTTAGAACCACCTCTAACTACCCCAAGCCCAGAGGTCCCCTTTTAGTAAGCTCTTACTACAGGGACCCTATTCCTGTGCGCTCGAGATTATCTCGGTCACTCTCACTCCCATTAAATTCTAAATTAGGGAGACAGTGACCGAGATAATCTCGAGCGCACAGGAATAGTGTCCCTGGGCGGGGATACCGATGCCGTATTCTAGTGCCCCGGCATCAGGGCAAATCGACAACACCTACTAGTAATAGAACGGTAACGGTGGCAGATCTATCTCTCTGTGTCCGCGAAGCGTTAAGCCTTAAAACCCTCGTTCGGAACTTGTACATCCAAACTAAAGAGAGCGATTGCTTTCTCGCACGCGTTGATCCCCTGCAGGTATTTATCACGGGTACTTACACTTCTCTGTGCAAGTGCATGCTAAAATTTGCTTTATTGCGATGTAGCGAGTCTCTATTTATTTAAGTGTTGTCTGGAAGTGAACTAAAGAGTTTAGTCACTATTATTCATTCTGTGGTCGCGACAAGCAAATGAGCAAGCGAAATGTGGGCCGAGGACAAGCCGAGGCACATATAATGCAAGTCCATATACGCCATATTTCCATCAAATTGATAGAATATCTTAGTAGCATATTACATCTATATCTTCTATCTATACATAGTATAAATTAAAGTCGCTTTCCGCGTCTGTCCCTTTGTTTGTCTGTATATTATCCGCTAACTTCTAAACCAAGCAACGGATTTTGATGCGGTTTTTACCGTGACCGTTTCGATCACATTCGGTGACCTTTATCAAGGAATGCTAAGCGAGACACGCGCGCGACCTCGACTTGCCTTGCACTTATAGTCGGAATAAACTACTCAATTTAACGTGAGTATTCCCGTTTTATTAAAACAAAAAGATTTACATAACTTGGAAAATAGGTAGTTTTAGGACAGCTCCCTCGGTAGGATACCCTGAGTTTGTGAGAGCTAGTTTTCTTCTGGGGTGCTTACATATGCGTTTAGTAGTGTTTGTTGCCAACAAGTAGTGTGCAAACATAATGTCACGAATTTGGGCAATGTTGCTAGCGAAATTACTGAGCATTCTCAGGGTGACGAGCGTAGTGCATTGACGTACAGGTTCTGAAGTGTTGGTCGAGGTTTTAAATTTCTGGGTGGCAGTTAGCTGTTATGATCAAGTGTGATACTTACCATCAGGCGAGCGACTTGCTCGTCTCGTCACATAGTAGAATAAAGTCTAAAAGTATAGTTTACTTCACTGCCAACAAATGTAGATACTTGGGATTTCAAACAAGTACTAATTATTACCAACCTTCAAAATAATTACGGAAGTGCCTTACCTAAGGATTTAAATACTTGGATTAAAAAGGGTAGTTACTAAGGTTTCCTTCGAAGCCGCAGAAGTGCCAACACAGTAAATCGAACGATTACTCACGGCTCGGTAGATCCGACCTCTGTAGTAATCCCGTTTGGTTAATCCGAGGTTTTACCACCTTCAAACTTTCGATGACGTAATGTCAGTAATGCCTTATAGGTTTTTTGGGTTCCGAACGAAAATGGTGAATAGAAACCTTTTTGGTCAGGCGTCTGTCTGTTTGTATGCCCACTTTTGATACTGAATGCTATAAATGCTATCTAATCCTAATGCTATGACTTTAAATTTGCCCACATTAGTAATGCTGCCATTTTTAAATATATGTTTTTTAAATAGGTTCTGAAATGGGAGACAACAAAATTCATTTAATTTAATATAAAGCGGTACCTATATTATCAGATCAGAATCTCATTTTTTTTTAAACGTGTTTGAATGTAAATACATAGATTAATTATTATTATTTTTCTCTAGATTACATTCTAACTATTTACTTCTGTTCTTGGTTTAAGCATTATCCATATTTTTTTCTATCGCATGTATAGTTTTTAAAATATCCTAAAAAGAAAGCACAAAAAAAAATGCAAATATTATTCATCATCATCACCATCATCAGCCATAAGACGTCCACTGCTGAACATAGGTCTCCCCCTTAGAGCTCCACACCGACCGACAACGTGCCACTTGCATCCACCGGTTGCCCGCGACTTTCACAATGTCGTCGGTCCACCTAGTGGACCGCACGCACGCACCCACGCACCTACGCTGCGTCTTCCGGTTTGTGTTCGCCACTCAAGAACCTTTCTTCCCCACCGGTTATCGGTTCCTCGAGTGATATGGCCTGCCCATTGCCACTTCAGCTTGCAAACTCTGAAAGTTATATCGGCAACTTTGGTTCTTCGACGAATATCCTCGTTCCGGATTTTATCGCGCAAAGAAACTCCGAGCATAGCTCTTTCCATTGCCCGCTGTGCGACTCTGAATTTTTCCAAAAGGCCAGTAGTCAAGGACCACGTTTCAGTTCCATATGTCATCACTGGCAACACACATCCAATTATTATTACCGATCTGAATTAATTTAGATGAGTTCTGAAATATAACATTTTTAGTAGTTAAAAGAACTGGTTCCATTTTTTGACTATTACGGGACCCTCGACAAGCGAGCTTTACTTGCGTTTTGGCGAATTTATTTGTTTTTTTATCTTCCCTTACCAACCTTACTTTACCATACCTACCTTACCTTTACTTGCTTGGCGGTTGAATAACTGGCAAAGGTGTGTAATTCCCCAGGCGGACTCTGCAGAAGAGCTCTACCACTACCAACGTCTTCTGTCTGATGGTGATGATGTGTCTTGGTTGGGGCCAATGTCAATGGAGCAGTCGGTTGATGAACGAGTAATAGAGAAAAATGTATTTACACCCAAAAGGTTATTCGTAATTTAACTAAAAACATACTTTTCGTTTCAATTTAAAGTTAGTGTTTTCTAAGCACCGACCTTAAATCAGAAACCCATTCATTAACCCCTTCATTAACTTGTAATCAACACGAAGTGATTAATTGCATAACTTTTTCCAGTTTGCGACGACCCTACCAAGTGTAAGGGTCGGTATCCACATAGCGGATTTTGTTATATTTTGCAGCGTTGACACACGTAAGAAAATGGCGGCGTCGACCGTCGTCTAATAAACGACAAACATATTTGTACACGCTATTACGTCATGTCATTATCATCGTTATCATCAGCCAGAAGACGTCCACTGCTGAACACAGGCCTCCCCCTGGAGCGCCATCCAGTTTGGGCTCTCCACACACACGTGCCACACCGACCTACAACGTCCCACGTTCATCCACCGGTTGCCTGAAACTTTCACAATTGTGTCGGTCCACCTAATGGGAAGATTGCCTACGCTGCGTCTTCCGGTTCGTGGTCCCCACGCAAGAACCTTTCTACCCCACCGGTTATCGTTTCTTCGAGTGATGTGGCCTGGCCATTGCCACTTCAGCTTGCAAATTCTGAAAGCTATATCGGTGACTTTGGTTCTTCAACGAATATCCTCGTTCCTCGTTTCGTTCCTGTTCGTTCGGTACGTCATGTAACGATTCATCTTGTGCATTTCTTTTGTTTTCGTCCCGTCGCTTACCGCTTGCGGCTTAGGTGGATTCCAGCCCTAATGTTAGAACCCTACTAACTCGTCTGAGCGATCAATGTAACTGTCCCTTTTAATATATTATTCTGGAGGTCGTTTTAGAATAGGGTGGTGTGGAGTTTGGAGTTAATTGGAATTGTCGAAGGTTACATATTGATATTTGTACCAAAATATACTTTACTAGTTGCGCCCCGCGGTTACACCCGCTATTCTACAGAAACCGAACATTTTTCTGGAATAACTAGTAGCCTATGTATTAATCCAGGGTATAAGCTACCTCCATATCAAATTTCATTCAAATCTGTTCAGCCGTTACAGAGTTGAACGGGATCAAACACACTTACATACTTACATTTACATACTTATATACTTGCATACTTACCTACTTATATACTTACACGCTTACACACAAACTTTCGCATTTATAATATTAGTGTGATAATCATTTTGTATTAGTATTGTGGCAGTTACAGACGACAGAGTCTTAGTAGACAAAAATCTTGCCTCTCGTTCTAAGTGTGTAATTACCAAGATTTTTTTCTTTCTTTTTTTTTTCTTGTATTTTGGCTCTACACGTAGTGTTTTTGAATTTTATATAAATTTTATTTTGCGTATTTTTTTAAAGTGAATGACATTTTCAATGGAAACGCTCTTTTTTTTGGAAATCTCAGGTTTGGTCCCAAAGTAAAAGCATAATGAAGAGTTCAATCAAACAAACAAAACAAACAAAAATTATTTATTTTGACATTAGTTCAGTTTTTACAATGAGTGTTGATCCAGAGGCTCCCGCACTATTCTAGGACTTTTTTTTTATCGGGCAAGTGTTTATTAACTATGCAAAATACATACAAACTACAACTACTTAACCTACTACATAAAAATAACAGTTAAATTATCCAGAGACCATTAAAGGCCTATAGATAATCCAAATGTTCAAGCCCACTACCAGTTGGCAGCGTACCCAGCATGCTGGCGGCATTACGACTGTGTATCAGATGCCAGTGGCTACTCCTACTTATGTTTTAATATGTTTTAATCAGCATGTTTAAAACGGACACTAAATTATGCCAGTGTCCGAACCAAATACTCTAACTGGTTCTTAAAAGCGAATACTGCCTCGTACAAACCCCTAGATTCCGACTTAAAACGGCCGAAGCGCACCACCCATCGGTCAAAATTCACTTATAACAAGTTCGCTTATATTAACATCATATGTAATTAATTCGCTTATAACAAGAGTAAAAGAAAAACAATATACCCGACTGCAAAATGAAAGTATTTTACACCGGACGTAAAGACGAATCCTACGACACCTCACTCGTCGAAATCGGTTAAGCCGTTTAGGCTACAGGAGGTACTATAGGAACCTATAAACATACTTAAATAATACGGATAAGTCCCATCTGGCCCGGCGGCCCGGCCCCGGTACCGGGGTGGCTGGGAAAAAAAAGAACCCTCTGCCCCGATGACCGTAAAACCGGGGCCGATGAAACTACACCCCAAAAACATAACCCTCATTCTTGGGAAATCGGGTAAAAAATTACTCTCATTGAGTAGGCGTTACCTTGAGATAGACAATGAGAACCAACTTTGGTGAGTTTTTGTACGAACAACGATCTCGTAATGCGGCATCTAAGAGTATCTATAATCTGTGTCCTCGTATCATTAAGCCAAAACTGCGGACCCTTTTCAAAGTCGTGTTCACCCCTTTTATGTGAATTCTTCTGCTTCACCGCTTTTCATTGTATTCAGAAGAGTTAAACTTTTGTCAGTCCTTAACTTAACGCGGACGCAGACGAGCGATTTTCACAAGCAGGATACCAATATAATTCCCTTCGCTCGCACTTCGTTTTTATATTGATTTAAAATGACTGATAAAATGAATTTTCCTGGAACTTGAAGGGAAAGGAGCTAAGTACCAAGACACATGTTTTTAAAAAATAGTTAGCGGTAGGCTGTAACAACATGGATGTATCTATTATTGGATATTATTTGTTTTTATTAATTCTACTATAAGTAGTTAAAAATTAAAGAATATTAATGCATGCTGTGCTTCCTTAAATAAATAACGCATTATGTTTAAATTTAGTGTAAGATTTTGGTGTTAGTATTAATGTTGTTATAAATGTGAAGCCTCAATAAATAAAATAAATAAAAAATAAACTACCATTTTCTGCATAAGCCACTTTGAATTTTGAATTTTCACTGTCAATTAGAATGTTTGAAATGGTTAGTTCCGAGCACACTGTTATTGTGGACATAGTTTGTAACAGAGAAATTATACCAAGAGTGCTAATGTCCATAGAAAGATGTGTAACTCGACTGTAGTACTGATAAGGACGTAAGATGTCGCTAGTACTTTAATCTGCGACGTGATCGTCACAATTTCTGCTTGACTTGAAATATAAACCCAAGCTAACGGAGAAAAAACGTGGCTTGTTGTGAATATTTTTGCATTAATAATATCAGTAAAATTATTAATTTTATATTTTATATAATATGCATTACACGCTAAGTTAGAATAGAATGGAATAGAATAGAATAAAATTTATTCGACATAATAACTACATACATAAAGTAAAGTACATATATTTGTTCTCTAGAGATGGCGTTGAAAACATTATTTTTGGCAACATATTTGTAGCATCGTATTTTGCAATCTAATTTGAACAAATCTTAAGCAAATAACGTTCATATACTATGTTTCTATATTAACCATATTTTCATCAGCTTTTACATGGGCTTGGACATTAGCTGACTAATTTCGTAAGCGCCATCTAGTTTTAAGCAAATTTCTCGGGGGTACAGTATTTTGTATGAGATTTCTATTCTTTTCGTGTAGATTTTCTTTGTTTTGTACGTTTGATTGGATCAAAACAAGGTTACATAAAACTGTTAACAAAAATCATTAAAAACGCAGAAACAAATGAAACTTCAGTATTGGATCAAGAATCTTCTACACATTCTAATTGAAAATTACTAAAACGTGAGTACAGTTTTGTTAATCTAGGAAAATACCGCCGTTCGTCTGCTGCCGCCAAAGCGACCACACTAGTTCAGTGAACACAGGAAGTTGACTCAGCAATTACGTTGGTGCACAAACGAGCTGCGAGGACGTTTCACTTGCGACTTGCGCGTTTCACCATCTCGCGGAACACGACATTAGTAGGTATTATTATTTATACTAGCTGGCCCGCACGGCTTCGCCCGCCTAGGCTACAGTAAATGAAACACCCCCCTTCACCTCTTGAAATGAAATGAGTCTTTATTTGCCAGAACGCAGGTAAGCAGGGTGTTGAAGTTTGAAATGTTCCATTACATTCGGTCATTTCTGACGTGCAAAATATTTCCATAGAAATCGTTATAAATGTTAAAAAATTGAATAAACTTTACCGACAATAACTTTACAAAAAATGTCAAAAGAATACAATTATTAAGTCAATAGAATACATTATTATTATGTCATTGTCAGATGTCAAGATATTTATACATAACTAGCATGAAACCAAAAGTCAAAATTTGCCCAATGCGTTAAAAGGTTTTCTATAATCAAGATATTCGGAGGTTTTATAAAAGCAGTGATCTAGCAAGTAGTTACTTAATTTTTGTTTAAACTTGTAGTATGGCAGCCCCTTTATCTCCTGGGGTAACTTGTTGTAGATCTTAATCGCCATACAGTACGTATTACGTTGACGGAGCTCTAATCTAACTTTTTTAGGTAATGTTAACTTGTCCAATCGTGTTGAAACAAATTTTTCAAAGCAATTTCTGTTTCTCACAACAACTTCCGGGGTAGATTTACGAAAAATCCCGAGATATGCTTTTCTTTATTTTTTATCCTTTTTTATATAGCCGAGTTTCATTGGCTCAGCATGAAAAAATATTTTATTGTCATACAAACTTTGGGGGCCATTTTACCCCGTTAGAGGTGGAATTTTGCAAAAACTGGTCTTATTTTCTAGTCTAATTGAGGAGTATTGGATTTAAATTTCACGTCTGTTAGTTCAAGTGGTTTGGTCTAGGAATCAACGCCTAGAAAAGGCCTTGTTCTTTTATACGGTTTTTTTCTCGTCTGTCTGTTGTTTTGAAAGGTTATGTGCTTAATCGCGACCAAAGAATGAGCCAGAAAAAACGAATTTCCACTAACCACTGTTGGCAACACAAAGAAAGCCTGCAGTCTCAGCAATACTGGGCCCGTACCGTGAGGTGCTTATTGCGATGATTATTAGGCTCAGCCGAGAACGCTGCGCGACCATACACCTTATCACGCGGCGATACGGTTCGCGGTCGCGCAGTGTCATCGCTGAACCTAACAATCATCGCAATAAGCACCTCACGGTACGGGTCCTGGCCGGTTGAAGGATAGCGTTTTTGAAAAGCGAAGCTCTGTGAGATGGGAATCGGTGACGTATGGCTTTTGACTTTTGCTGGAGCTTCAGAAGATGGAAGTTAGTTTTGGGTTTTTATGTGTTCATGTAATTTAGTTATTGAGCAGATGGTTTGAATCCTTAAATTATTACGTGATTGTATAGTAGAAGTTTGTTTAAATGACCATGCAAAGAAATTGCTAACACTACATAGTGGTCGAACAATAAATCACTGCATAGTAAAGTTATGCTCTATCGATTGGTGAAGGTTGCATTACTACGCCACGTGCGCAAGGCCAGGTCCTAAGCCCTTAATAATATATTCCCCGGAGTTCTCTTAGTTACAGTTTATCGTGATTTTTAGTCAAAATATTTACCCGAGCTTACATGAGCTTACCAAACTGCGTGAGCTTATTTGTTCTGCCAACGAAAATGTCGCGCCGCGATAAAATTAACTCATAAAACGGTAACAAAATGATGTTTGCCTGTTTGCTTTCGCTTTGTTGCAAACGATTTGCATAAACCGTACAAATTGTACATAAAATTACACGGGAATTATACGTGACTACCACGCCTGTTTTGACGACTAGTGTATTGAAACTTTTTTCCTCGCCTTTTTTGGCTCCACACGGTGTGTATTTAGCCAGTATTGTAATATTTCAAGTGAAGTCAATTATTTCACAATTAAAATAAGTCTCAGTCATAATCTAAGTCAAGCAAAGTAAGTCTCGGTCAAGTCCACGTCATGCCCCAGTAAAGCGGTGGAGACTTTACTAGAAGTTTCAATGGAGTTTTGGAAACAACACGAAGAGTCACGTTTCACAACATTATACTATTCACCAACACTTGTGCGCATTCACGAACATTTAATGAATAAAAATCTACCATTTTTACTCATTAACACTAGAAATAACACTAGTTTTGGAAAATAATAAAATGACGCGACATGACTTCTTCATGTTCCCGCCAAAAAGCAAAGCTATTAACGCTGTTACATTGTATTAACCGGCTTAGGACGTAATAAAATAAATAGCTGAATAGACATGTCATATGGTTAAAAAAAAACAAAGACTGCAAATTGTAGCCTATAATACAGGTTATAAGAAAAGAGTATGCTAAGCCGAGTAGGGCTCATAGCACTAATAATTATGAACAACTTTTACTATGGGACCAACTCTGAAATCGAGAAATAAACAGATTCTCCATAAAATTATGCCAATGACACTCGACAAAATATATGGAAAATCCGTTTCTATTTTCTCGATTTCAGGTTTGGTCCCATAGTAAAAGTTGTTCATAATGATGAGTACTAAGAGCCCTTGTCAGCTTAGCATACCCTTTCCTTATAACCCTGTATATGTCACTCCAAACGTAAAGAGGAATCCAACGACACCTAACTCATGATAATTGGTCAAGCCGTTTAGGCTGCAAGAAGTAACTATATGAACACACATACACCCCAAAAACATTACCCTCCTTCTTGACCTGTCGGGGAAAATTTAAGCTTTTCGTTTTTACCATTTATGGAAGAAGTCTCACCTAAAAAATAAATTGCACTTCTCAGCAAGTAGTGGGATAAAAAATATAAATCTAACCAGCACGAAAAATTGGACTTTAGAAACTTTGCGCACTAAGAAAAACCGTTCACAAAGCTTATTTTTCTTTTAAGTTTACAACTGCCTTAAATTGAACCCCTGTCACCATTTTTCATAGTAATAAATTTGGAGTAAGTCTTCAAACAAATGGGGTTTATTTTAAAGAAGCAAGATTCGCTCTTGATCATTAGGTATATAAGCAAAGGAGATCGCTGTGTTCTTTTTTGATGGAAATCAAAACGAGTCTTTGTTTCATGTTATCTCTTAAACGGATGCAGTACATTTGATTATTCAGCTAGGGATCTGACATAAAGTCAAGACAGTACACAAAAGAATATACATTTGATTATTCAGCTAGGGATCTGACATAAAGTCAAGACAGTACACAAAAGAATATACATTTGATTATTCAGCTAGGGATCTGACATAAAGTCAAGACAGTACACAAAAGAATATACATTTGATTATTCAGCTAGGGATCTGACATAAAGTCAAGACAGTACACAAAAGAATATTATACATTGGCACTTGAAAGAACGCAAGTTTTGAATATGACTTTATCACAAAGTTGCCAAGGTCTAAGCCGCTTGACAGCCGCCCTCGACAGCCGCCAAATTAGCGAGTTTAAAACGTCTTGTCTGTCAGGATAGCCCTACAGTGGCAAAAGTAACGTTCCTTTTGGGAAAAGGTAGGGTTGCATATTTATTAAAACAAATAAAAAACTGTACTATTTAGATATTTATATATTGAGATAAATCAGAAATATTTACTGGCCTCAAATAACATTGCGTATTAGAGGTAAGTCATTTTTACAAATTAAACTATGTTTAGAGTTAAATTAGGCAAAATAATCAATAATTTAAACAATTTAATAATATTATGACAGGTAGGTATTTATTATGCTTTATTCCGTTTGTTCATTACACATAAATGAGGATTCCTCGAATTTAATTTAATTTGTAGAACGGATTATTTTCAAAGAAATGCTTTTAATAATCTGTTTAAATTTGCTATGATTTATTTCGGTTAGAAAATTAGGTAATTTATAAATTTGTACATTCATATTTTGGCGTGATGGTGGTTTCGTTTTAATGTTTTGGCGTGGTTTTTAATATTTTGGTGGTTGTTTCTCAACTTTAACTAACCTAGTCCATGGCTTGTACAGCTTTTCCTTGTTTCGTAGATTGCACTGATGCATATCCTTAATTTTGGGGAAAATAGCCTCATGTATTTCAAGCAAACTATTATATATGTAGAGAGATATCCCTGTTTTCGTTCAATCTTCCGATAGCGCAAAAACAGCTAAAAATGCCAATGGCCATTTTTGAGTCCAGTCTAAGTCAAGCAAAGTAAGTCAAAGTCAAGTCCACGTCATGCCCCAGTAAAGTGGTGGAGACTTTACTAGATGTTTCTATGAAATTTTGGAAATTACACGAAAGAGTCACGTTTCACAACATTATACTATTCACCAACACTCGTGCACGTTCACTTTCGGAAAATAATAGAATGACGCGATATGACTTCTTCACGTTCCCGCCAAAAATCCTCGCCAAACACTTTATCAAGGCCAATTTTAACAATGCTAAAACGCCACCTGAAAAACATGGAGCTAACCGAACACGATCGTAATGGCCCAGATGAACCCATCCGTGGCTTTAGAGAAACCCGCAAATTACCTGTTATTTGTACTCGTACGTGTAAAAAAGGTGTTAAGAACGGAAATGGGAAATATTTGTAAAGGTAACTTTATTTTGGCATGGCAATGATGTTGTAGAGGATTTTTTGATAGAGCAACGTTCTATTAAATAGTTTGTTAATGAAATCTGCAATAAACCGAATGAGCTACGTACTGGAGGAGCCCTGACTCTTATGAGGACTTGTGTATCGCAGAGATGACAGACAAATATACCCAACAAAACTCACACACATTATTTTGATACTTTATTTTCTTTGTGCGGATCTATCTACGTTTTATTACACTAATATTATAAATGCGAATGTTTGTGTGTAAGTGTGTCAGTATGTAGGTAGGTAAATGTGTAAGTGTGTTTGTTTTCGTTCAACTCTGTAACGGCTGAACGGATTTGAATAAAATTTGGTATGGAGGTAGCTCACACAATATAGGCTACTTTATATCCTGGGAAATATTCGGTTTTTGTAGAATAGCCGCTGAAACCGCGGGGCGCTCCTAGTAGTATAATAATCGCTCAATGGAGCGAAAATACATTTTTCCTTCTCTTTGTTTTTCTGTACCTTAATCGACTATAAGTCCAATTACCCATTTTTTTATAAACCTTATAAATATTAGTACAAATCGTTTGCAATATCACTATTACCGAAAATCTCCATCCGATTTACCTTTTCTCCTCAACCCATGAGCTTTTCTCATATTCATTCAGATCACGAAAAAGTCCCGAAAAGTATCTCGGAGCTGAATAAGGATGTGAATTTAGAAACAAAATAAATGAACTCAATTTCCGAGGACGAGACCGGCTTGAGAATATGGGGGCTTGCATTTCATATGCAAAAGGATCGTTTTTTTTTTGCTTGAAAAGTTCTGACATAATAAGACTTGGCCTTGGATATAACATACTAGCGGTAACTTTTTGTAGTAGAACTCTTATGCAAGAGTCCATCTGAGGAAGTACCGCACCTTTGCCAGATATTAAACTGACGAGCAGTAGTGTGCAAGCATTACTGTGTACCGGATTGAAGGGCAATGTTTCCAGCGTAATTACTGGGCATACAGAGACTTAACATCTAATATTTCAGGGTGACGAGCGCAGTGCGGTGCCGCGCATAGTTTGGAACTGTTGAAGTTCAAAATTTTGGGTGGCGTTGAACTGTCATGGAAAAGCGTGACGCATATTTTATTTACTGCAAAAACACATACAAGCAGTTACCAGCTTACATAATCGATATTCCTCCCTCCTTCCTCCTTGTTTATTAAGTTCTCAAAGATGAAGTAAAGAACAGTAGTAAATCGCCATCTGGCCGACGGCCTGCTCACTTCTTACGAACAGACTTGCAAAGTCAATATTAGCTTTCTTTTGGGTTATCTTTGCCAGAGATTTTTCTGGTTATATAGGATAGGGGAAACACAAAAAGCAAACTTTGGGATGTGATCCAAGAAAAGCTGGCAGATGTGCTATATTTTTTTTATTATACCAAAGACAACAAAAACCTTTGGGGCTCCATCTTTAAATAGCTCGTATGATACTTCGCATGAAAATATCATGCGAATTGAAAGATTTTCTATTGATTGAAGCAAATTCGAATGGTTCAAACCACTCGTTGCGTTAGTGAGTGATATGGTTATTTCAAAAGTACATTTTTATTTTCGATTTCTTTCGAAAATCAGTAATTTCGCTTGTCATTTACGTGCGAAATGTCATTACTAGCGATTAAAAGATGGAGCTCTTGATCGTGTATCCCTGATTTAAAAAAAAGCTTTATATATTTAAAAACCTCGTTTATAAACATTATCTTTCTGTTTGTTAATTGGTTTAGTTTGTTAATTAAAAAATAATTATTCATACGTATATAATTATTTTATAGTATATACTTATATATGGTTTGTATTAATTGTGTGTATTTTATGTATGTTTTTTTTTTTCATATATTTTTTTTTTGTATCTACACCACCGACCGTAGTTTATAAGTCATAATTCTGTCCATCCAAAGGTTGTCTGGAAGAAATCGCTTTAGGCGACAAGGCCGTCCATTGTACTGCCGTTTTTTTTTTTTAAATTTGTCTTTTTGGTGTATAATAAAGTTATATTGCATTGTATTGTATTGCAAAAAAGAAATAATAATGTACTTTTAGAGAAAGTGTAGTATAAATATATAAGCACGTTTTCTGATAATTCCAGACCTATTCTATCCGAATTCGATTAAAAGTTTCTCGATTCAACTATACAAACACTTGAAACTCTAGCTCCCTCTATCGGCATACACGTCGTCGCTTCTTCCCACCAACACGTTTCTAAGTAATCAGACGAACTGACTTGTACTAACTTGGTAAGTTAGCCTAGGCTGGAACGCTATTTCAACTTAGCTTCTTTAGTTTTTCCATAGAGATATTGGGTTGTTCCGTCTTCATCCCAGCGGTCTCATCCCATTTCTTGACTCATCCCACACACGTATTACCAGATATTATAGATAGATTTTATAGATATTATATAAACAGTGCCAATGGTCTTAGAAAGATGCGTAATTCGATTTTGGTAACTGATAAGGAAATGTCGCTAGTGTTCGATCGTCACAATTTCTTGTGAAAGCGATAGCTCTATCTCGGATGAGTTGAAATTGGAACACAGTTTGCAACAGCGAAACTTAAATAGAAGTTTTAAAGATACTTGGCTTCCTAGAGATATTTTATAGGAGAAACTATACTTTTTTAGGGTTCTGTACGTGAAGGGTGTCACCGAAATCCGTCCGTCTTTTTTTCGTCAGCAGATTTTTATTTCTCGATTTCAGGATTGGTCCCATAGTAAAAGTTGTTTATAATGAAGAGTACTATAAGCCCTTTTTAGGTGGTCACTTGCTGATGGACGACATTGTATAGTGAATCCGAAACCCATACTGGGCCAGCGTAGTGGGCATGGCCCACAGATCACACTAGATACCGCATTACGAGATTCGTTGTTCCTACAAAAAGTCACCAAAGTTTGAGGAAGGGGCGGGTCGCGGGGAGTGCAACCGAGCGTTCTCATTGGCTATCTCGAGGTTATGCCTACTCACGACTAACAATCAACCAATATGAGTAATTTCGTATAAGTGTGTTTAGACTGATGCGTGGTGCGTTTCGAGCATCCTGAATGCAGAATCTAGAGTGTGATCTGTGGTATGGCCCTACTAGTCTTCGAGTGTAGGCCGATAGCGGTCCGTGCGAACTATGTTCACAAAACTTACAACATAACAACTTTAGGACCACTCTATCACCATAACTCATAATATTCAAGAGCCAGGAATTCCAGTAAGCCGTATATAGTTTCCCCGTCTCGTAACAAACTGAAACTAGTGTAAGTTAAACACAAGCTGTAAAAGCCTTGATCTTTTATTCAAGACATGCTCCCGGCGTAAACTGCAAGTTTGTATCAGCTTTACAACGTATACCAAACATACGGTACATTCAGTTTGACTCTGATTTATGAGCGAGTGAGCGAAGCGAGCGAAAGTCTGCATCAAACTAGCAACATTTGCTTTCATTTTACTATACCAACTTTGACGAAACTTCATTCATGGTTTTTTTTGTTGTCAGCGATTTTTGATTGTAGGAGTATTTCCTCCTTAAAAGTGGGAAGTACGGCGGTGGGTGTAACTACGGCGCAATTTACCGACCGATATTGATAATATTGGGCAGAAACATTCGGTAGATACTCAATTTTAAACAAGAATTTCCAATATGAACAAAATTTCTGGGGCTTTACTTTGCTTGACTGAGACTATGACTTATTCTTGTGTAATATTTGACATTACTTGAAATATTACAATACTTGACATTGGATTTGGATTGTATTAAATACACAACGTGTGGAGCCAAAACATAAGAAAAAAAAAACGATCAAGATGTTGTCAAGATATAAGGTCGTTAGGCCTCCGTTCTGACCGGAGGGATGGATCAGAATCCTTAAGTCGGTCTGAAATAAGCAGGCAGGAACACCGACGTGCACTTGAAAAATGGCACGAGCGGCTGTATGAGCCGCAAATCGTGCGACAACGTGCTGTCAGTGCAATCCTGCCTAGCTTTAAAGACTGGCTTAAGAGGAAGGAACCCGTCACATTCCGCTTGACGCAAGTTCTCACCGCACACGGCTGTTTCGGTGAGTTCCTTCACAGGATCGGCCGCGAACAAACGCCGCAATGCCACCATTGCGAGGCGGAGATAGATTCTGCCCAGCATACGCTAGAGGAATGCCCTGCGTGGAGCACAGAGAGGCGAATACTCATGGCGAAGGTTGGTCAGGATCTATCCTTGCCGAGCATAGTTTCAGCTATGCTGGCTGATAACTCGACGTGGAAGGCAATGGTGGATTTTTGCGAAAATATTATTGCGCAAAAAGAAACTGCGGAGAGAGCTCGCGAAAGAGCGGATCCTGGAAGGAGACGGCGACGCCGGGTCGGCGGAAGCTCCATCGCCCTGATGCCGGGGCACTAGAATACGGCATCGGTATCCCCTGCCTGTAGTAAGAGCCTACTGAAAGGGGACCTCTGGGCTCGGGGGTGGTTAGAGGTGGGGCTCTAACCACCATCTACCAAAGCGAGCCTGGGGAGGACAACAGCGTCGTGTGGCGGACGCTGTTGTAGGACGTCTCACGACAGCTACCAGCTGTCCCGGGAGGAGCAGAAGCGTGGTGCTGAGGGCTCCGGTGCGTTCCCTTGGAGATCCCGGAGCCCTCGGTCAAGCACCAAGGCAGGCCACCGGGGGGGTTTTAGTGGGTATAATCCCACATAACCCGGCTGCACCCCAAAGCAGACGGGTATCTTGGTGAAGATTTCCCCCTCACAAAAAAAAAAAAAAAAAAAAAAAAGGCCTCCGTTCTGACTGACTGAGAAACGAGATTGTACAAAAGTTAAAGTTTTGGTACAGATAAACAAAAATAGACAAGTACGGAGCCCGCGAGTGAATCTTCTAAGTCTGCGTGCTTTATCTGCGACCACATCATCGCTTACCAACAGGCGAGTTGGTGGTCAAACGCAGACTTATAAGCGTTAAAAAAAAGGCCCACATCTAAATTTTTCAACATAAATAAAAACATATTCGGTTTCTTTAGAATAGCGGTATGATGAATTTAAATATCCGTTGGGTCTGGGTGTTAGTTGATCTTGTCGTTGTGTGTATTCCATGCTTTCATGGCATCCCCACCATAGGGAATCCTAGTTGGAAGCTATGAGCGTGAAACAGTATTACTTATGTAATACTCTCTTCTTGGCAGTCGGGTAAAAAAAACAACACGCTGACCCCCGAATACTGAAACGCTTGTTAACAACAGATTAATTCTAATGCAGGCAGTAATTGTTTGGTACTAAGCAAATGACAAAGGCAGCAATAGACTTAATCTGTCGTCAAAGCTAACAAACGTTTTAGAATCCGGGGTTAATCTAATATACCTACAGCTTTAAGATTAATTCTAATGCTGCCTTTGTCTGGTACTAAGCAAATGACAAAGGCAGCAATAGACTTAATCTGTCGTCAAAGCTAACAAACGTTTTAGAATTCGGGGGTTAATCTAATATACAGCTTTATCAAAATTTTCTTAATAAACTATGTCAACTAAACCCACATTTCAAACTCGCGCCATTCGTCAACAGACTTAATCTGTCGTCAAAGTTAGCAAACGTTTCAGTATTCGGGGGTGAGTCACTGAGCCACACTGCGTATAGTGCTCGATTTGAGCGTGCCGGCGCAAGGATTTCGCGAAGGGGCTCTCATATTTCGAACTCTTTTATATTTCAAGGTACTCTTTAACGATTGGAGGATAGCGAAACTTAGAGTTTGCCTTTTTTTCTATAACGTGAGATTTTAGGGGTGTTCAGCGGTGGGTTTCAATTTAAGAATATGGAACCAAATATTACTAGCTGCGCCCCGTGGTTTCACCCGCTATCCTACAGGAATCGTTACATTTTTCGGGATAAAAAGCTTTGAACAACTTTCTACCCAGACTAGCTGCGCCCCGCGGTTTCACCCGCTATCCTACAGGAATCGTTACATTTTCCGGATAAAAAGCTTTGAACGACTTTATACCCAGACTAGCTGCGCCCCGCGGTTTCATCCGCTATTCTACAGTAACTGAATATTTTAATAAGGTTTAATTAGTTTTAATTAATTTAATTAGTAGAAGCTACCTCCATACCAAATTTCATCCAAATCCGTTCAGCCGTTAAAGAGTTGAACGGGAACAAAGACACTTACATACTTGCACACTTACGCACAAACTTTCGCATTTTAAATATTAGTGTGTTTTTTTTCATTATGGCCTATATTTTCGCTTAGCCCACACGTAGCACCCTAGGACTCCCCTAGGGTTACAGGAAACACTTTGAGTACGGCTGGTCTAAAGTGTCTTTTTCTAGAACTAACCCCATTACCGTCTTCTGTCTCCACAAGCTTAGGAACTATTTGTGCATATCACACAACCTTAGGCGCTACATTTCGTTAACATAAGTAAGAAATAGTTGTCTGCTTCACCCGAGAGCTTTCCGGCCGTATCTACCGCCATGGCTAAATCTATGGTAAAATATGCCGCGCCTTCGTGAATTTAATCAACCATTACTGTACACCATAAACGCAGCACAGAAGGCAGTATGTCAACTCTCTCGATATTTTTTTTTTTCTCCTCCTAAGAGGTTTTTGGCGTCGCACGTCTTATGCATTTGCCAGTGTCAAGTATACATATATATTATCAAGTTTTGTTATATATTATCAAACAAGTCATAGTCACGATCAAAGTCAAGCAAAGAAAGTCACGGTCAAGTCCAAGTCATGCCCCAGTAAAGTGGTGAAAACTTTACTATAGCCTTCTATGGAGTTTTGGAAACAACACGAAAATTCACGTTTCACGACATTATACCATTCACCAACACTCGTGCATGTTCACGAACACTTAACGGGTAAAAATTCACCGTTTTTACACATTAACACTCGAAATAACACAAGTTTTGGAAAATAATAAATAAACGCGACATGATTTCTTCACGTTCCCGCCAAAACCCCCCTCTCGATACTTTATTTTAGTTCAATCAAGGAAAATCTACACGAGAAGAATAACAATCTCATACAAAAAAATGTACCCCGAAAAATCTGCTTAAAACTAGATGGCGCTTACGTATTTAGTCAATTAATGTCCAAAACTACAAAAGCCGATGAAAATATGGTTAATTTAGAAACATAGTATTAGATTATGCTTTACACTATTATTAGCTTGCGGCTTGGCTCGCTTTGTCTACAGCAACTTCAAATCCCCGTTTTACCCCTTCAGGGGTTGATTTTCGAAACACCCTGTGACATGCCTTTTTTTTTATGTTCAGTTCACCAACCGATTGTAATTGACGTAGGACGCAAAAAGTTTTTATCCCATACAAACTATTGGTTGTCAATTTTACCCATTTAGATGTGAAATTTCGCAAAATCCGTTCTTACTGTTCACCTAGAGCATTTGAGGAATTTGGTTCCATTCACGTCTCTATCATAAGCGGATTTGTCAGTGCGTTGATACCTAGTTGGCTTGAAAAGGCTTGATATTTTATATATATGTGTAAATTTAGTCTGTGCCTATACTACTTCAATAAATAAATATTGGTGGACGTTTTTCGCACACAGCGCCATCTAGCCCCAAACTAAGCAAGCTTGTTAGGAACCAGATAACTGTCAGAATACATAAATAATTTTTATTTTATTTATTGCTATACTTCTGTAATAGATAGAGTTTGGAATATCTGCATAAAAATTCAGTGTAACGTATGAAGTACAACTACTGTTAAAAAAATACTGTGACATCGGTATACACAATAAATTACGATGAATTATATCCTCAAACGTAACGTTTCCCGTAGTTACACAACTCGAATAAATCGTACCAAATAAAATTTGGTTTTGTTTAGTCTCCCCGAAGACTAAAGTTTGCCAACGGGGAATGCCCCTTGTTTTTAGATGTTAATTAAAGCACAGACTAAAATATAACTTCGTAACGAAGGACTGAACTGTGTGCCTAGTTTTTCCAAATGCGTTGACTAACTCGATGTCGTTAAGGTTATCTATAACATGTATGAAATAAGAGCAGTGCCATCTAGGTGGCACTGCTCTTACTTCATACAAATCATAGTTAACGTAAACGTCATTAGTTTAAAAAAAGCAAAACCGAGTCAAGCAAAGAGTTGCAAAGAGTTTTGGTGGGAACGTGAAGAATTTATGTCGCTTCATTTTATTATTTTCCAAATCTTGTGTTATTTCGAGTGTTCATGTGTAAAAACGGTGAATTTTTACACGTTAAGTGTTCGTGGACATGCACGAGTGTCGGTGAATAGTATAAGGTCGTGAAACGTGAATTTTTGTGTTGTTTCCAAAACTCTATAGAAGGGTCTAGTAAAGTTTTCACCACTTTACTGGGGCTTGACTGGGACTTGATCATGACTTGCTTTGCTTGCCTTGGTCTGTGACTATGACTTGTTTGATAATATTCAACAAAACTTGAAAATATATAAGTATACTTGACACTGACAAATGCGTAAGACGTGCGACGCCAAAATCCTCTTAGGAAGAAAGAGAAAAAAAAAGAAAAGCAAAAATTATACTATTTAAGTACTATTCAATCATTCTACGCATAGATGAATGTATATTCTACGGTAGTAGCTTGTGGACAGCATACACACAAAAGTCCCTCGACGTTCTGCGAGTCCAATATAATAATGCTTTCAGAGTGCGCATCTGCACTCTCCCGCGATTCTGCAGCGCGTCTTCCATGTTTGTGGAAGCGCGCACTGATGGCTTTTCTGCTATAATGCGAAAAAAGGTAGCCTCACTTTTATGTAGAACGCGTGCGTGTGGCAACAGCAATCTCAAAGCTATCACCGATAAGTTAAACTGCCTGCAACATCCCATTTTTATTTAATTTTTTGACATTCAAATATAATTGAAATTTTAATATTATTAATTAGTATTAATTCATCAATGCAGCTTAGAGTAATTAATATTATTTATATTAATATTAATCTTTCTGTTTGTATATATATATGATTTGGATTAAGTAAAAGCATTTGGAAACTGCATCTACTTATTGACTATGACTTATTTGACAATATTCACCAAAACTTAATAAAATATGAGTATACTTGACACTGGCAAATGCATATGACGTGCGACGCCATAATCCTCTTAGGAGGAAAGAGAAAAAAAAATCACATTAAGCCCGAACTGTTCGCCACCATCGTTCGTTTGTTGATGGTTATCACAGTCAAGACACGAGAAAAACAGTATGTATCAGCTTGTTGACCGAGCAAATCGAAGGTCTAGGAAGTCTACTGGAAGAAGCTAGTATTTTCTTGTTTTATCTTTGTGTGTATATTTGTCCGAAGATAATCAAACCGTTGATCCAATCTTCATGAAATTTTGTAGGCAAGTAGTTCATTTCAATAGGTAATCGAATATGAGCAAATTCGGTCTATAGATCACGAGTTAGCTCAGCGCGAACATAGTTATCATAAAGCTAGATTATTTTCCTTGATTCAATACGTTCCTATCCTAAACTATACCTTTTTAATCAACAAGATTGCTGAGACAGATCCAACAAAATAATCTAATACAGAATCTAATTTACTTTCACGATCGAAGAAGCCACAGCCTCCAATAGTATCCTTACGTATCTAATGTAACATAATGGATCCAGAGCGAAGCTTTGTGGCATCCCTAAATTAACGCTTGGATATAAGACCAATGATTATCATAATTAGTTTCGCCTTTGTTTTATTTTGAGCCATACAAATAGGAAAATAAAGGCTAGAATGGAATGCCCAGATTGCAATGAAAAGCCGGTTTGTGAAATGTCTCATTTTCTGCCTTCAATTACATAGTGAAAACTCCAGAGGAAATGAGGAACTCAATGGTGGGGCTGAGAACGCATTAGGGACATATTAGCATACTTAAGAGTGGGCCTACGGTGTTTTTGGGGCTCCTTTGTGTATGTAAAGGGCATCTTAATTAGGTCTGCAAGCAACGTGGTTTTGCAAATTTAACACTTTTGAAATTGTATAAGAAAAATATGACAGTATATTTTTTATGAAGGTATTTCGAGAGAAATATAGCGCTGCACACTTTCGCGCGCAGATGAAAACAGAATACGGTTCAAAAGATAGACCTTGGGATCATGAAATAACAGATTAATTCTAATGCTGCCTTTGTCGGACACTAAGCAAATGACAAAGACAGCAATAGACTTAATCTGTTGTCAAACTTAACAAATGCTTCAGAATCCGTTACACAATCCGTAGCCTTAGTAATAGGTTACGGCCTTTAAGAGCCCGCAATCCTAATTCACCTAATATCTATCTCGCACTTTTTCGAAAAAATAATTATAAAATACAGAGCGAAAATTTAAAAAAAAACTCAAATTTTCTTGAGAATAACAATGTGAATGTTTTAAAGCTGTTTGTTAATATTTTCTATTTTACCGTAGAAGAAGGATAAACGTATATTTTCGAGCTTTTTCCAATTTTATTCCCCAAAATAAAAAATAATAAAATAAATAATGCGTCAAAACATCGACATTGTTATTTTAAATTTCTATTCAGTAATTTCATAGAAATCTCTATTAACTAGTATCTCTACTTTACTGAGGCATGACGTGCACTTGACTGTGACTTACTTTGCTTGACTGAGACTTATTTTATTTGTGAAATTTTTGACTTCACTTAAAATATTACAATACTTGACACTGGCTAAACACAACGAGTGGAGCCAAAACATAAGAGCAAAAATAAAAACGGTCGGGCGTCTTTAATGAATGATTGAAACATTTCTTCTCGAAACAGTGCTATGCTATATCGTTTGCGATAAAAATAAAGGTCTCCGGAGACACGTTTCTACAAAATATTATTTACGAGGATTTAGCGCGGTTCAGCGCAGCTGGGACAAGCTCTCTTACGTTCCTTTGAACGTTATTTTTTACGGCTGTATTACGTTGGTCTTTTTTTAATTTATGGCGGGATTTTTTCTCGTTTGACACAGATGATGGCTGGATTTAGCCTAAAATATGGCTTTATTTTTGGTTTGAGACATGAAGCCAAATGTTTTTATTTTATTAAGATAACATACTTTACTTGGAATAATATTTTATAAGTACAATTTTTCTCGGATTTAAATCAAATTAGAAGATAAAAGTAAAGATGTAGGTAGAAAATATATATTTTTACGTCTGGGTGAAGTGAATCGAAATTTTATTTAGAAATTTAGGCTAGTTTTGGGTCTAGGTATTGTTTTGTCGACACGAATGTTTTTTTCCGCTTTCGTTTTCACCTTTGTATCGATTGTCCAAAGTCAACAATTGCAGTCATGTCACGATACAGTCCAAGTTGACAGCCCCAGTCGCTCAGTGACAGCCCCGGTGGCTCAGTTGGTGGAAATCCTCCCACTGAACCACAGGGCTGGTATAGTATTATTTGTGTGTTCCTATAGTACCTCCTGTAGCCTAAACGGCTAAACCGATTTTGACGAGTGAGGTGTCGTCCTCTTTCGCCTTCCTTTCATCCTTTTTCCTTCTCATATCCAAATAATATTACTTGTTATCGAAATCTTACTTAAAATATGAAACCACAAGTCCCTCTGTGACCTCTTCCGTTATAGTCCTTTTGTCGCGCAGCAATTTTCTCCGGAATTACAATATTATTGTTTACGATCAACAGTGAAAGGATTCGGGTATTTCCCCAGAGGTTGGGGTAAAAAACTCCAGGGCGTGGGGTGGAGATTAGGGTTGCTGACACGTATTTTAGAAGCGTTTGAGATAAAAATATTAGGTACGTACCTAGTACTTCCTGATGTAGGCGACCCTAGCATGATAAGAAAATATATTTTTCTTTGTGCTATGTATAACTAAGGTTAGAACAAAATAACAGAATATACAGAAAGAGATCTAGGCAGAAAGGCTGATGATGATGATGATGACAATAATTGACCGAGCGCAGCGAAGGTTCCAGAGTTTACTGGGACAAATCGGCATTTGTATGTATGTTTGTATGTTTGTGTGTATATTTGTCCGATGATAACTTGCGAACCGTTCATCCGATCGTCATGAAATTTTGTAGGTAAGTAGTTCATTTCAATACATTTTTAAGTTCGAATATGAGCTAAATCGGTCCAGGGGTTGCGAAGATATAGCGGTCGCGAGGTCTCAGTTCGGCGCGAACTACTAGTTAAATGTAAAGGCTAAATGAGAATCGTAAATTGAACTACTTTCGCTTCTATTCACTGCTACTAGTTTTTAACGATTATTAAAAATAATTTCCCTTTGTACGTATTCACATAGATCTCCTCAAACTTTTCACCTGGCTTTACGCAGGAGGGATAAAAGCACGTAAACTTGTTTCAACTACAAAAGAAACTTCGCGAGACGGCTACTTTTGTGATTTCTTTCAATTTGTGTTTCACAAATGTGTTGTCAGCGCGCACTAGGTATGCGGGGTGGCTGGTCGACGAAAGCTTGGACGAATATAATTTGTGTTTTTTGTCCGAACAGAGACTTCTCGACTCTATAACTTCACAACACCTGAATCTATTTTGCTAATATCCAAACTTATATTTTTTTAATTGAAATTATTTGCCTACAAAGCTCGATACGTTTGGCAGATCCTCTGCGCGAGACTAATGGGAAGTAGTAGTCACGACTTCAGACATAAAGAATACGATGCAAGGAGACTTGCCTACATCATGAAGATCGGATGAACGCTTCGCAAGTCATCATCGGACAAAATATACACATAAACATACATACAACTTCACTTCGCTCGGTGAACTATAAAATACTAAAATAGTGGAAAGCACGTTACGATGTACAATAAGTATAAATATGTCCATACCAAGGTTGCCCGGTGTTTAGTTTAACTTTAATTGTATTTTCGGTGTCTAATAAAGTTATATTGTATTGTAATAAGTTTTTAGTTTAATAATAAAACATAGGAGCATGGCAGTGGTAGATGTATATTTTATGGCAAAAAATACTTTCTGTAGTGTCATTATTCAGGGAGGAAAAAAGAATACGTTTGTTGATAAAATTCAGTTGACCAAAAATTCTGTCTGGTGAAAACCAGTCTCAGGTAAGTGCGCGTCCACTTCGAAAGGTTTTGAATGGAAATATCTTTTGCTCCTTTCGTGCGAGATTGCAGTTTGATATAGCGTTCTACGTACGTTACTAACTCCACGATTTTGTGCACGCCATTTATTCCATTATAAGTTGTTTTCCACTGAAATACGAACGTTTACGTCATGGCAAGATCTATACGACTTAATGAACCCACTTATTTTTAACCGCTTGGGTTTTTATTTCTAGGGTGCAGTTTTAGGATTCTTAAAGCTTATTACTTGCGACCTTAATTGGACCGTTTTTGGAAGTAATAAAGTTGAGAAACGTTGGACAGGCTCAGGTTGGTTATTTGAATACTAATTTTATTTAGACTAGTAGTTCGCGGCGAACTGAGACCTCGCGACCTCTATATCTTCACAACCGCTCAACCGATTCAGCTTATATTCGAACTTAATAATTGTATTGAAATGAACTATTTGCTTACATCATCGGACAAATATACACACAAACATACATACAAATGCCGATTTGTCCCAGTAAACTCAACTTCAGCTCTTAAAACACTTCTTAGCGCAGGTCGGGTAAAAAAATATATAAAAAGTATGTAGTCAAAATAATGACAGGAGCAATTTATTAGGAGAATTCTTATGTTATGAAGTTATGAAATTATCTTGTGAGGTCTCAATTCGGAGCGATATTTACTATGAGTGTCTACAGCGCTACATTGTTCTCGTTCCCCACTCAATTTTCACACTGACCCAATACGGCCGGAATGCATACAAATAGTTCAGTTCCTACTTACCGCGGATGGCATCCCACGGCCGCTTGTGGGAATTGTGGCTCAGTCGGGTCTTTTACTCGATCTCTATTAGGGCTACCGAAGGCTCTTAGTCGCGTTCTGTTCTCTCGCATTTTAACATTTTTGAAGATTTAAAATTAAGTGTATGTTGTAAGTAGCCGTTTATGAAACGATGTATTTTTTGTTTTTATATTTTGTCGGAGGAAATAAAAGACATACGTTACTGACGATCATCATCATAATCAGCCAAGAATACGTCCGCTGCTGAACAAAGGACTGTCAGTAGTTGGGGGGGATGCTATATTCCCACAGATCACAACCTAGATTCTGCATTCAGGACGCTCGAAGCGCACCACAGATCAGTCTAAATGCACTTATAAGAAATTACTCTGATTGGTTGATTGTTAGGCGCTAGTAGGCGTAACCTTGAGATAGCCAATGAGAGCGCTTGTTCGCACTCCCCGCGACCCGCGCCTTCCTCAAACTTGTAGAAACAACGGATCTCGTAATGCGGTATCTAGTGTGATCTGTGTATATTCCCCACGCTTTGCAGGCATTTGGGATTCACGCTCACCGTTTACTAAGAGGACGAAAATCTTGAAAATTCGTGAATGAGACATAATATATATATATATTTTTAATAAAAAGGGAATACTCACGTTAAATTGAGTCGGTTATTCAGACTATAGTTTCGATCACATTCGGTGACCTTTATCAAGGAATGCTAAGCTTGACACGCACGCAACCTCGTCTTGCCTTGCACTGACAAGAGATATAATATAGACTGAGGAAATCGGGCTCTAAGGCGGCCATTAGGGAAGTGATTTGAGTTTTTTTGTTGGCCTTGACTAATTACACGAGGAGTGGTGACCACCCTAGATCGGCGCCTGCGACGACACTTAGTGCACTTGTCTGTTATCTCCAATAGAGGAAGTGAACAAACAACACTTTTTGGTATAGTTTTTTTCTGTATTTTAGTTTACGAGTAAAGTTCCTGTTTGTATCAAAGCTTATGAGAATGATCGCATGTTTAAGTCAAGGTCCTTTCTGATATAATCACTGATACACATACTAAGGTGCTTTTTGTTCTAATTATTCAATAACGTACGATATCTTAAGCTGGGTACCGATATTGCGGGGCTGGTTCGCGAGGCTGCTCATCGGATATGCTCGCGAGTTACTCGAGACGCAGCCTCGCGGTGCGTTCAATTTCCGTTTACACAATCAACACGAGCCAGGCCAAGCTTGCAAACCTTCAATATACGTAATCTCACTAGATTACCAAGCTATTCTTTATCTTGCATTTCGCGAGCGCGCGATGACTATATACATGCGTCCCTTACACCTGGCTAGCTAACATTGAGCACTTTTTGAGCATGGCCTCTTTACCCACAGGGTGTGCTCCACGAGCACCGAGCTCGTCTACGTTCATATTTGCTCACGATGCAAACGAGATTCCAGACCGCGAGGCAGGCATGCGAGGCATGCCTCGCAATGTCGATACCCAGCTTAAGGTGCAATGTGTCTCATCGTGCGAAATTCAAATTTTCTTGCGTTTTTTTGCAATTACAGCTTAATTACTCATCATGGATTTATTGAAACTAACTTTGCGCCAATAAATAAGTTGTTTTAAGAAATTACGGGTAAAATGATCACCTAGATAACATTGGCTTAGCTACGAATCTCAATAAGCTGATTTTCATCTTGGTTTTTGGTTTAGTGACAAATGTACTTATATTAGCTTTCAACTTGAATTTTTGGTTGGTGTAATTTGTTGAAACAATCTATTTATTATCGCAAAATTAGTTTTCATGAACTTACAATGAGTAATTAAGCCGTAATTGACAAAAACGCAAGAAAATTTGAATTTCGCGCGATGAGCGAAACGTTTTTTTCTCTTTAATTTTGGCACCACTAATAGTTAGCTAGTGCAAAGTTTCATAACATCATGTAATTTTAAATCAAAATAAATTGAAAATCAGTCTTATTTATATTCCTTAATTAACAATTTTATTTACGAACAATTCCAAGTCATGCTCCAGTAAATCGAAGCTTTACTGGAACCTTTTACAGAGTTTTGGAAACAAGACGAAAATACACGATATACCTACTAAGTATCTACTCTAAACGATTTTAATACCCTCGTTCACGTCAACCCATTTTCACTATTATTAGATGATAATATTTGGGAAAACGCAAGTTTTTGTAATATAAATATGTAATATAAAGCGGCAACAAATTTCTTTCAGATTTTGTTTTAATAAAACTGGAATACTCACATTAAATTAGCAAATTAGCTTGCGTTGGCCTAGGTGTTCTTATTATCCTAGTGTTTAAATTTATTTGTATGAAGGCTGTTTGGTTGTCCAACTAAAATAAAATAAAACAAAATAAATTGAGCCGGTTATTCCGACTATAGTTTCGATCACATTCGGTGACCTTTATCAAGTTATGCTAAGCATGACACGCGCGCGACCTCGTCTTGCATTGCCAAATGTGTCAAAACCACGTCAGTTTTCATGTAAAAGTTTCTTTCAGGTTGGCACCAATACTTATTTGAAAGTTGAAAATTAAATTGAGTAATGCACAAAACTTGCGTAGCCAAAATTCTTAGGAGCAGAATAAAGAAAACAAACTCGTATTTTAGCAACCTCAGCGACCTATAAATTAATTACGGAACTCAAACTATTAACAGCGAAAATATCCCAAGAATGTAGCCAATTAAGTTTGTTGTCCGCACCTACAGCAAATGGTTCCAATTATCCTATAAATAATGCGCCAGGAACGGTTCGTTAACGGTAAGCGTCGCGATAAAATGCCCTTTGTTTTCAATAAAAAATCAGTCGACTTACGAACCTCCGCCTTTTTTTGGAAGTCGGTTAAAAATTGATTTTGTTCGTTGTAGATAAATGTTGACAGTACTATACTGCCGTGCTAATAAGACAAGGCACATCTAACATTTTTTTCGAAATTGACGAAGACATCGTGATTCAGAATATGTACATAACTCAATTTAAAAAAAAATTAGATGTGCCTTTTCTTCTTAGCACGGCATTATAACCGAAATGTAGATTTAAGCATGCACCGCGAGTACGGTAGTTATCGCTCGACAAAGACATTTAAAATGGACAAATTAATTTATGTCGAAGAAAAATACCAAAAATGTCGTTAAGACGAAAACGTTAGTTTTTTCGTTCGATATATTTATCGATCGACAAATATGCCAAAATAGGTCTACAAAGTTGGTTTTGTCGACGAAAAATACCAAGTTATGGCGTTTAGAACAGAAGAGAGCACAATTTTACTTCTCTCTTCTGTGGATTACACTGATCTTGTCGGCGACAAAATAAATGTCAAATTTATTTACGTACATCTTGTATACTTATAAACATAATGTATATGTCACAGACTTGTAATAGCATGTATTAAAAGTATGTTGCTATAATTATGTATGTGAAGGGGTTTTGGCGGGAACGTGAAGAAATCATGTCGCGTCATTTTATTATTTTCCAAAACTTGTGTTATTTCGAGTGTTAATGTGTAAAAACAGTGAATTTTTACCCGTTAAGTGTTCGTGAACATGCACGAGTGTTGGTGAATGGTATAATGTCGTGAAAAGTGAATTTTTGTGTCGTTTCCAAAACTCCATAGAAGGCTCTAGTAAAGTTTTCACCACTTTAGTGGTGCATGACTTGGACTTGACCGTGACTTGCTTTGCTCGCCTTTGACTGTGACTATGACTTATTTGACAATATTCACCAAAACTTGAAAAAATATGAGTTTACTTGACACTGGCAAATGCATAAGACGTGCGACGCCATAATCCTCTTAGGAGAAAAGAGAAAAAAAAAATGTATGTGAAAGTGGGAAAGAGAGTAAAGTAAAAAAAAAAATATTTGAAAGAAACACGCTAAAAAACAACGCGTCGCTACCAACTCACCTGATGGTACTTAGTTAACAGTGTCATTTACATGCAGTTTTTTTTTTATTTAACTATATTATTATAACCTCTCAAATCTCTTCGAAATATGTCCAAAATTAGAAATGTTTAAATATACGCTATATAAGTTTATATAATATATAATATAGCTCTCAGAGTTTGCAACCTGAAATGGCAATGAACATCACTCGAAGAATCGATAACCGATGGGGAAGAAAGGTTCTTGAATGGCGACCACCAACCGGAAGACGAAGCGCAGGCAGGCCTCCCACTAGGTAGACCGACGACATTGTGAAAGTCGCGGGCAACCGGTGGATGCAAGTGGCACATTGTCGGTCGGTGTAGCGGTCTAAGGGGGAGGCCTATGTTCAGCAGTGGACGTCTTCTGACTGATAATGTAATGTAATGTAAATATACGCAAAACTTGGGCTTCGCTTTTCAAACTCGCAAAAAAATAAAAATTTAATCACTATCTCATTTTTTTTAGCTTTTATTCATGAATCTAATTAAAAACTTTATATTCCGAATGTAGATCCAGGACCGAAGTAAGTATCATCGTAATTTTCAAACTCGGTTATCAAAATTAAGTTAGTAAGTTTGAAGCTCTCCGTGATTAAATCCAGTTTTGGTTCTTTATTAAGTTGGATTTCGGCAGGTCTTTATTTAATGAGAAGGTTAAGTTCACATTTTTGTTATTTTGGGTGAAATTATTAGAAGAACTTGGAGTAGATATGGCATACTTCACAAAAAATTGGCATATGCCTGGGTATGCAAATACTTATTCCTCTATTGTTTATGCAGGTACGGGGAAATTCGATATTTACTAGTTTCACCAGAGTATCAAATATTATCTGAATATTAAATTAGACAAGACTAATTATTTATTAATAATTGAACATTGCAAGTTAATTTCATTGATAATACACATATATTTTTGTTTTGTTTCGTATATTACGGTTAAGGTTCTTGAGTGGAAACCACGGACCGGATGACGCAGCAAAGATAGGCCTTCCACTAGGTGGACTGACGACATTGTAAAAGTTGCGGGCAACCGGTGGATGCAAATGGCCAATTGTCGTTCAGTGTGGCGCTCTAAGGGGGAGGCCTATGTTCATCAGTGGAAATCGTACGGCTGATGATGATAATTTAGATAATGTTAAGCCAGGGATCTGAAAATCTCGAATCAGTACAGAAAAATAATCTTTTAATAAAAAATAAGAATGAGTTATTAATGAATCCAATACGAAACTATACATCAAAAAAAGAAATAGCACGAAATCGAATTTTAATCACAAAGGCGACATTTTGTCACGACAACAGAAAAGTCTTTTTCGACAAAAAAGTTTAGTTTTGCATAATATTGTAATTAGCGAAGAAGTTCGACCGAGACACAAAATAAATACACTTAGAAGGCCGGCTCCGCGGTCAACCTTAATTTTTAACACACGACGCAAATAGAAGGATGTTAAAAATATAATGTATCTGTTTATCTGTCTGTGGCATAGTAGCTCCGAAATGGATAAATCTATTTTGATTTAGTTGTTGTTTGAAAGGTGATTAGATTGAGAGAGTTCTTGAATCATAGCTAAGAAGCTATGATTTAAGAAATTATATTCAGCAATTCCAATTCTATTCTCTTTCCTAATTTTGTTATTAATTAAATATTTTGTAATCACATATATTTGCGCTTAGGCGCAAATCCCACAGATCTGGCGTGTGCGTGTTGCCATTCCATTAAAATTTCATACTTATCAAATAAATATAAGGCGCAATTTTATAAGCGTCAACAATCGACGTGCGACTACCCGATCATCATTAGGAGTGTTTAATACTGCGCCTTATTTTTTATGTTATGGATGAAATTTGCATGAACGGGCAAGGCGCCAGCTCCGCGCTTGACGCCCTTATGGTCTTAGACCTAAGGCACCTACAATAATATATTTGGAAATAATTGATTTAGGAATTATCTTAATATCTTATAATAATAATAAAAATCTTGTTATTTTTGATTAAACCTAACAGACGTATAATTACCATTATTCACTCTTATTCTTTAAAATTTCGTTGGAAATTTTACTAGCGGGCGCTTAACGGACTCGATCCGAGATCGTCATATGTACGTGTCTATGCGTACGAGCACTAGTTGTCGTGGTATAGAGCCGGCCTTCTATGTCTAACTATTTTGTGACAGAGGTCGAGATAAAAGTTGCTAATGATGCCACCAAGGACGTCCGGAGTCGAGGGCTGTCGAAGAAAGTTACTTTTGCAATATAAGCCTGCTTATTTTATTTATCGAAGAAATGTGAAATACATCGATATTTTTATGTCATTATCGCATGATAATATTTGCTGCTTGCTGTGAGCTTTCCAATTCACGATTTTAACACCCTTCTTGCCTTAAAATTTTTATTATCTGTAGGATAGCGTTTCATATGGCTTTATCTAAATGCTACAAAATATCGAGAAAAATAATAAGTTTACGAAAGAAACAGAAGCAACGAAGCAACGAGAAGCAGGTGGAACAACTTAGACCTATTTCTTGCTGATATACTCAGGCCACAGAGTAAACATTTACTAAAGCCACACAATACTCCGACATGACAATTTAATAAATACAGACTTTCGTACGTCAAAATAAAGTTACTTTTCGCTGTAGCGTAAGTATACGCGATAAATGCCTACAAGTACGCAACGCTTGCGAAAGAAACGCGTGCGAAAAGGCAAGTAGCTGTGTCACTTTTACACTCGTTAGGTTAGATGTAAATGCAGCACCGCGGGCAGCTTTCAAGGCTTAATGCTTGGTGTTTGTAGTAAGATAGGGTTACTCAGGCCTACTGAGCAAGTAATGACTATACGATATACGATTAAACAATCACAGTGACTGGCGGGACGGGAACGACGGTGAGACGGGGATTGTAGCGTATTCATGTGTCACCTGCCCCATGCTATGTGAAATGGAGTGTACGGTTGGGTTTTCTTGTCAGACAGACGAGAACCAACGAGAACTCAAACTTCAAAATCTGTCAAGCCGTTTTGGCTAAAAGATCTAGTATAGATATGTAAGTAATTACACACAAACATACATATTTACATACAAACACAACCCAAACAACATGACCCTCTTTCTTGGCCCACTCGGGTGAAACAAAATTGAAATGATAACTTAGCGTTACATAACTGAAACTTAAGGGGGAGGCCTATGTTCAGCAGTGGATGTCTTATGACTGATGATGATGATGACATAACTGAATGTGGTGAGATTATTTGTTACTAACCTCTCGAGAGATGACAAGGGTCTAATACCAGATAAGGGTTACGAAATCCCATCCGAAACATTCGAAAACTACCCAACTGCTATCACAACTTCACAAAATTAATACAACTGGTCGAACCCAATTAAAATCGTCCAATTATGACTGGAAGCTTCAATTCAAAGAGCACTGCAAAATGTATAATTGATACTACAATCATAGATAATTATATTTTCATTTTACTACCAATGGAAAAGGCTTTCGTCGGCATGAAATAACAGATGACAAAAATACACATCCTTTTAGGATGTGTTTGCTCTTCGTTTCACGACAAGGGACGGGAAAATTACTTTATCGATATCGAATATAACTAATCTTATCGACTATCGAGACTTGTAATATTTTGCAGTCCCGTAAACCATCCGTAGTCCTTATGAATTTTCTTCATATAGCTACAAAATCTAATTATAACGATTAACACTCACAGCTTCCCACTAGGATTATCTGTGTTGGGAATGTCAAGAAACCCTCAAAGATAATGATAAATCAAAACAACTAATGCCCAGACCAGATATTTAAATTAAACAAAAACATCTGCTGACTAGACTTAATTGACCTAGCGAAGCGAAGGTCTCAGAGTTAACTGGGACAAATCGGCATTTGTATGTATGTTTGTATGTTTGTGTGTATATTTGTCGGATGATAACATGCGAACCGTTGACCCGATCTTCATAAAATTTTGTAGGCAAGTAGTTCATTTCAATACAATTTTTAAGTTCGAATATGAGCTTAATCGGTCCGGGGCATGTAAAGATATAGGGATCGCGAGGTCTCAGTTCGCCGCGAACTACTAGTAGTAAGATTATAATGAAATGTTGTTCCCATTAGACGTACATCTCAGTAATAAAAAAAATATTTGGAATCTAAGCTCCAAGCGGAGTGTTCAGTTGATTGCCTGTCGTGTAAGCCGAGCGTCTGAATCGAGTATCAGAATTTAGGTCGCCGGACATGATATGACCGTCGTGTAACAATATAGACCACCGGTGTCTTCGCACGAAATAAAACTTGACACGACTATTAGTATGGAGTCTCTAAAAATATTGAGGAAGATATAGTCACACCGCCGAGCTTGACGTGTGTTTCAGGCAATCATAGATTAAATAATGCTGAATCTAAATTATTTTTATTTGTTCCATTCTAAATAACTTACAGGTAAATAATAGTTTAGTATTACGAGTATTTATCGTAATACTAAACTATTATTTATCATGGTATCGACACGTATTTATACGTGTCGATACCATGATACCAATTTATAAGCTAAGCCAGTTGCTAAAATTAGCTCTAAAATGCCTATTTCGTTTTTAAGATTCAGGACGTATTGAGATGATAACAAACGTAGTTTTTTAAAGTCTATAAGTCCGCGAATAACCACCAACTCGCCTGTTGCGTAAGCGACGAACTGGTCGAAGATGAGGCACGCAGAATTAGAAAATACCTACTCACTCTGACCTTGAAAAGCCCTAGATTGTATCTTTCAGGAAACAAGGAAGCCGGCAGTTTGTTCCACTCCTTGGCTGTACGGATTAGAAACGTAGACTCAAAACGTTTTGTACGTATCCGAGGCAAATCTACAGAGTAAGGATGGTAGTGGGGCGTCAAAATTAAAGTTTTCTCAGATTAGTTTAGTGATTGGTAAAAATTTTTTTAACTTTTTTCGCTTTGGCTGGACAATTTTGACTATTTATTTATTTAGGTTCACCTACACTGTGCACATCAATACAATGTCAAAAATGTACGCAAATAAAATAGATCTAAATGTCACAATACGTACAGATGGAGACAGCATGCAATAATATAGAACGAAGTACTATAATTATAAACAGAATTGATTCATTACAATTCAAAAATTTAAATTTAAAAGTAATAATATGTGTTATCATTATAGTATGAAAACCGACGTGATTTTGATACATTTTGTTTTAGTAAAACGGGAATACTCACGTTAAATTGAGTCGGTTATTCGGACTATAGTTTCGATCATATTCGGTGACCTTTATCAAAGAATGCTAAGCGAGACGCGCGCGCAGTGCAAGGCAAGACGAGGTCGCGTCACAAAATGAATTATCATTATTGATCAGACTGATAGTCAGAGACCTCAAAGACTAATAGACCAATTCGAATAACGCGTGTTTTGAGCTCTGTATAAGACTTGGTCCAGCCGTAAAAGTTGAATACTAAATATCATATTTATTTATTGTATATTAAAATATCGATAAAAAACCCTCATTAGGACTATTCAATCCCTATTCACAATAAGAAGTTCTGTATAAATAGAAAGCAGAGATGTCAAAGTGTTTTGCTAACAAAGCCAACAGATTTTCCCCCATGAGATTGGAGATTTGCAGAATACAGGCTACAATTCTCGTAGGTAAACTAAATACCTACTCGCAGATAACAAGCCCTAGGTAGCCCTTCTATTTTCTTCTATAACAAATAATTTGGTAAGGAAATAGGTACCGACGCAGAAACAAAATCTCAAATTAAAATACACAGTATATAAGTTTTGTTATTCTAGCTGTTGTTCACAGCAATTGCTGCGCTAGGGTTCTTATCTCTCTCATCCTTTTAGTATAGAACAACATTTTGATTGCCTTGATGCAGACCACATTATTATTATAAACTATCTTCGCACAGGTGTAGTTTAGAAAAAATATATATATAAACCTTCGGTGAAAAATTATCTAACTGATGGTTATCATTCGTCATCATCAAACTCATCAAAATCTGTTGCGTGGTTTAGGAGGACATAGCGGATATACAGACAACCAGACACACAGAAAGCGACTTTGTTATATACTATGTATAGATATAGATGTGTCCAGCGAAATTAGATAGATAGATAGATTAACTCTTTATTGTTCACACAAAATTTTACATAATTTAAAAAAGGCTTAAAAACTAGTGTAACAACCAGCGGCCTTATCGCTGAAAGCAATCTCTTCCAGCCAACCGTAGGATGGAAAGGATTTATATAAGAGGCAAAAGACGGGCTGTGCAATGAAATTACCGGGCATAAAGATATTTAATATCTCAGGTCGACGAATGCAGTGTATTACCGCTAAGGAATTTGAACTGTTGAAGTTCAAAATTAAAGTTCACACTAAACTGAACTGAAAGGGGCAATCGTGACGCTGTACTCTCTCTCTCTCTATACGTGACTCTCTTAACTCAGTTAACACAGAAAAAAAATCTGGATCGGATAGCCTACGGATACAAGTTACGTCATTTGCGGCGCTTTGAGAGCACAATATGGCGTCAACTCCACCCCTATCACTAGTGATTTCCTAACACTTCAAAAACATTTGACAGTTTTTGACAGCTAAATTAACATACTCGCTTGGTTGGCATGCAAAACATGGCCGACGTGCTGCAAGGCGGTCCCAAGTGACGTCAGCAAACAATGCTTTGTGGAGCTCCGCTATAGTAGAGAATCCTTGGATAGCCTCCATCAACCTAGTCGAAACAAACAAAAAAAAAAACTGAATTTGAATTTGAATTTACGCGATCCTTTTTGCCTCACACCATTGAGCAACTCGGTACCGCTCCGAACTGCCCACTCTGCCCTCAATGGCTCTAGCCTGCACATTGGGCGAAAAATTAATCGAAGCTGTTAATGCCATATAATTAACATACGTCAGGAGTTTAGGCGGTAACGCGAAGAAGTCATGTCGCGTCATTGTGTTTCCCAAAATATGTGTTCGTTGAGCAACTCGGTACCGGCCCGAAAGAATCGGCCAGCGGCCGATTCTTTCCGATTTACAGGTATCCATAGGCAACGGTGATCTCTTACCATAGGCATTACCTATGGCAATAAAAAAAAAACCTGTTTTATTTATGTTAGAAGATATTTATTGTAAGTTTCGGAAAACACAGAATCACGTAGCGAGTGCCTCACACCTGCAAATTATGGAATGAGCTTCCACCGTCGGTATTTCCTAGTAACTACAACATGGAGTTCTTCAAAAGGGTTGATAATGGAGTCTTATAACGTCGGCAAAGTATATCTGATGGTCCCCTGGTGCTACAGGTATCCATAGGCGACGGTGTATCTCTTACCATTAGTCAACACCAATGGCAATAAAAACAAAACCTGTTTTATTTATGTTAGAAGACATTTATTGTACTTTTCGGAAAACACAATCACGTAGCGAGTTCCACATCTAGTTCCACGCTCACGTCACGTCGCTGCAGTAATTGCATGTCACGTAAATTAGCGCTCCATTGTTGACTAGATTACTTGTCTGATCACGTAGCACGTCACTTCGTTGGGCGCTGCGCCTTAGAATGTCTAAAACGTAAATGCTGACGTGTTTATATTATTATTCTTCCTTAGCGCAGGTCCCTTCCCCCACGGATTACATGCTCGAGTTGATAGGAAAATTGAATCTGCTATTTATGAAGGATTGTTTCCAATGAGAAAACGCAGTGATATTTGTATAACTCACTTTCAATCTCGTTTGAAACGAGTTTTGTCGAGACTTCATTATTTGAAGTGAAAATCCGAGTATGAAAAGTCTGCTTACGTTTTATCGTAAGATTTTTACAGAAGCTGTCAACGTTTAGAGGAATTGGTTTGGCAACCAAACTGCGGATTTTAAAAAGTAACGCAATGACTTTGCAGAGCTCGTAGTGCAGTTTAAAGTTAGATAGATTATACAGGGTTATTTGTAGCTATCGCAAACCCACCTCATGCCCTGCAACTTTTGTTCCATGACGCTCCAAATGACAATGAGAATAAGCTGTTTCAAATGAGAAGGAATGCGGAGGCCCGGGTGAAGCTTAGCAGCTGAAATTTGCACCAATAAAATACTGGGATAAAAAAACCCATCAAAAATTTAAAGTTTTTGAATTTGTGAATTTATTAAGAACTAGCTGCGCCCCGCGGTTTCACCTGCTATTCTACAGAAACGGTTAAATTTTATAGGTAGCCTACCTACCTCCATACTAAATATCATTTCATCCGTTCAGCCGTTACAGAGTTGAACAGGAACAAACACAGTTACATACTTACATACTGGCCTACTTACACTTACACACAAACATTTGCATTGTTTTCTTTTCCAATGTTGTAAAAAGACTTACCTAATGAGAAAATTTAGTTATAAGACCAATATTTTTTTCTATTCTAAGCCTTTGTTCAGCAGTGGACGTCTTCTGGCTGATGATGATGATGAATAATACTTGATAGAGTGCTGAAAGTCTCTAATTAAATATTTCAGTGAACTAAACTTTGTAGAACATGGAATACTAACCCCTTTAAAAACAAACTTTAAAATTATGATCGATATTAATTTCATTACATTTTGCGAACTTTTCGAAACAGAAATCACAAAGTTCGAAAGTACATAACCATTTAAATGTTGACATCAAGTTAGCTTTGACCATTATATTCGCTTCTCTTTTAGTTATTATTAGTCGTCGGCGTAAAGAGTCGTTTGCGTAATATCTTCTCGTCCAAAATCCCGCAGTGCCTGAAGACAAGGGTCTTCAACCAATGTGTGTTGCCAGTGATGACATATGGAAATGAAACGTGGTCCTTGACTACTGGCCTTTTGGAGAAACTCAGAGTCACACAGCGGGCAATGGAGAGAGCTATGCTCGGAGTTTCTTTGCGCGATAAGATCCGAAACGAGGATATTCGCCGAAGAACCAAAGTCACCGATATAGCTCTCAGAGTTTGCAAGCTGAAGTGGCAGGCCACATCACTCGAAGAACCGATAACCGATGGGGAAGAAAGGTTCTTGAGTGGCGACCACGAACCGGAAGACGAAGCGTAGGCAGGCCTCCCACTAGGTGGACCGATGACATTGTGAAAGTCGCGGGCAACCGGTGGATGCAAGTGGCACATTGCCGGTCGGTGTGGCGGTCTAAGGGGGAGACCTATGTTCAGCAGTGGACGTCTTCTGGCTGATAATGTAATGTAATGTATAAAGTCGTTTTATAAAATGGTAGGAATTTCAAAGTTTAAAACAAAAGTGTTCAATACGACGTCTTTTTTTTTGGTCTTGTTTGTTTTTATTCGTAAATGGCTCAACGATAATCGGATAATGATATGGAGATGTACCTGCTGTGGGCTAGAGCATGTTATGTTTTCAAACACGTTCCCATTCTTCCAAAAAATATTTCGTACTTCCAAAATAGTATATACTGACGTCGATTTTATCGTACCATTCCTATCAGCTTTTAGACGTCCACTGCTGGACGTGGGCAGCAGATAGCGCTATTTTCTTCTTCCATACACAATGAACTTCTGTGCAAAATTGACACAGTTACACGGTACGGTCCTTGGACCCGTATTCTCAAAAGCTGAGATTCAATCTCGTCTCGAAAAAAATGACAAACTTCGAGATTTCTTATTCCTAACGCTGTCTTTCGAGATATTCACGATGGCTAGTGTGCGAGAGAAGAGATAAGTGAAAGTGAGAGAGAAGTCTTGGGTAGCTCAGTGGGAGAACGCTCGCCTCACATTCGTGAGGTAGCAGGTTCGAACCCGGCGGGGGCCCGTACCAATGAGTTCTTTGGAACTTACGTACGGATATACTGGCTTTACGGTGAAGGAAAACATCGTGAGGAAACCTGCATACTTCCGGAGAAGAAATTCGATGGCGTATGTGAATCCGCCAACCCGCACTGGGCCAGCGTGGTGGATATGGCCTAATCACCCTTCGAGGGCAGGCTGATATCCCAACAGTGGGATGTTCAAAGGTGTTACAGTGTGCGAGATACATCGAGTCGGCGGCAATCGAGACGAGATACAGTCGAGATTGGAGTCTCGAAATCAACATCAATTTCATGTCTCCGAATAGGGCCTCAGTTCCGCGGATCGCTAGCTAAAGCCGCGACTGGGGGCGAGTGCGAATATAGCCGCTTCGTGTATTCTATGCCGCTTCGCGATTTGTTTACCGACTTTCCCTCGTCGAAGGGACCGCGAAGCGCAATCGTGGCGCGAACGCGTTTAAACTCCACACTCGCACTACGTTCGCGCGATCTACAGACCAAGTCTGAAACGGCCTTAACACTAGTAGGTACATTATGTCATTTCCCCAGAAACTGTAACCTAATCTGTAGTTAGTCTCTAATACGCCGTTAGTACAAGGCTGGCGTAGTAATTAAGTTAGTCTGAGTGCGTAACAGCGTCGGAAAACTCCAGGGAAGCAGCCTTGCTTAGCCTCTGGGGCGTGGAAGAAAATTAAATGAAATTTAATTATTATGTTGCCTTCTTGTTGAAATTTGAGTGGTCTGACCTAAGGTCAGTTTTTAGGACACCCGCAAGTCTAACATTGGTGTCGATTCTGTGTTGTCATTTTCTAAACTAAACCAATAGACAGGACTAAAATTATGTGCGTCTCTTTTCAATACAATGCATGAGAAAAAGTTGGCAAACATTTTAGAGCTGTCAAAATTAGTATAGTTTAGAAAATGCCACAACAGAATCGATGCCGATGACCATTTACTAAACTAAACAAAATTTGTAAGATATAAAATTGTTGCCAATCTTTTTTCACACATCGAAATGAAACGAGATGCAAAATTTTGGTCCTATCGCATTTATTATATTATTATTTATTTATATGTGACATAAAAGGTGATGACATGTATATTGCATAAATTTATGTATGTATGTTCCCTAAAGACTCCAAAACGACTGGACCGATTTTGATTGAAATTTTAAACGAATCTTCAGATTAGCCCAGCAGGTGATTCTGTGGAGATTGGTACCGTGAGAAGCCGGTGCGGGTAGCTAGTCATCATTAAAAGAAAAACGCGACTGCAAAATGTAGCCTATGACACTCGGACATAAAGAGGACCTCACTCGTCAAAATCGGTCAAGCCGTTTAGGCTACTACTGCTAGAGTATTAGAGGAAAACTTAAACTACATACTTATATACCTATACACCCCAAAATTACTCCCCTATTTAGGCAGTCGAGTAAAAGTATGGTATATTTTGCGTAGCCGTAGCAACATGGTACTACGGCGTAGCGATGTGCTACGAAAAGCTTAGATAATCGCACTAATATTATAAATGCGAAAGTTTGTGTGTAAGTATGTAAGTGTATGTTCCTAGTCAACTTCGTAACAGCTGAATGGATTTCCTTTGAATTTGGTATGGAGGTAGCTTATACCTTGGCTCCTATTAATACCGAAAATAAACTATTCCTATGGTACAGCTGGTAAAACCGCAGGGTATTGCTAGTGATGTATAAATCGTAAAACGATATACAACAGTGTTTAGCCAAACAAAGCGTCTACAAACAAACCTTTGTCGGAGGAGAAAAAAATATGAAGGCGCGCCGACGCCAATTTTAAATTTGTGAACGTCAAGAGTGGCCTGTCACTGTCAGAGTCACTCTAGCGAAGCGTCGCGTCTATGGGAGCGGGGCGGCCATCTTAAGAAACACACTTTTGATCGAGGAGTCGCCAGCGCACCGTGTCTGTGACGAATCGCTATTCATCGCGCCAAATACAGTGATTTTACAACAAATAAGACTTGAATTTGGAACAGAAGACAATTAAACAACTGATAGACCATTTATTTTATGTTACGAAGAATTATAATAATTTGAGAGCACAAAACAGAGTAGTTGTTCGTTTTGTTTCATCGCATCACGTCCACGCCCAAGGATGAATATTCTGATGATCGTATAGCCGATTGTAGAAAGCGACGAGAAATCACAAGATACGTCAAGCTCATTACGTACCACGGAGAAGAAGCAGCTGTTACTTGCTACACGTGAGGTCAGCCTGGACACGTTTCGACTGCTTGTCCGGAGAGGGAGAACAACAGTGGAGCAGCAATCAAAAAAGTTCACCGGTGTGAGCACTGCCCTTCCACTGCACTTTGAGGACATAATCCGGTGAGCCAGTCTCTTTTTTGGTTTGATAGAAGATCATCTTGCTCTCTTATAAAAGAAATCTTTCGTGACAACTTGTGGGTACTGTGCGTAATAGTCTCGTTCATATTAGTGGCATTGATGATAGTTCTCGAATGTATAAGTACACCCACGAGAAGAGAGGACATGATGGCTTGTTTGAAATCGCGACTAGTCTTTTGAACTTTGACGAGGCCGAGACGGCGCGCGGCGCCAGATGTAGGATGTGTAATTTGAACTGGTCGAGATGACTTATGACTTGCAAGCAACTGAGATACCTTGACTGTGTGTTTGTGTTGACCTTGACTGTGTGCGTTTGTGTTGACCTTGACTGTGTTTGTTAAAGAGTCGATCCTGGTCAGGACAGTGACATCCGGGTTCGCTGAAAGGATTCATTGGTCCTGTACAGAAGAAAGGTTTCCATAGCCTATCCTGGTCGAGATGTGTCGTCCGGGCCGCACCGAGAGTGGTCGGTTGAAGGGATGCACTCGCTCGGTCCAGATGTATTGTGTTGGTTGACTGGTCGAAGGGACAGTGTCGTCCGGGCTAGATCCATGTGGGTTGGTTGAAGGGATGCACTCGTCCGGTCCACGTCATTTCGTTGATGGCTGGTCGAAGGGACAGTGTCGTCCGGGCCAGATTCATGTGGGTTGGTTGAAGGGATGCACTCGTCCGGTCCACGTCATTGCGTTGGTTGACTGGTCGAAGGGACAGTGTCGTTCGGGCTGGATCCATGTGGGTTGGTTGAAGGGATGCACTCGTCCGGTCCACGTCATTTCGTTGATGGCTGGTTGAAGGGATGCACTCGTCCGTTCCATGTCATTTCGTTGATGGCTGGTCGAAGGGACAGTGTCGTCCGGGCCAGATTCATCTGGGTTGGTTGAAGGGACCTCGTCCGGTCCACGTCATTTCGGTGATGGTTTTAACTTGAGTGATACTGACGACGACGACGTTTGATGACGATGACGATAATAGTTTTAGTAAAAAGTCCTATTATCTGACTGTTATTAGCAGGATGGACGAGCGGATGTACTGGTGATTGGAAATTGTTTGTTCCAGATACATACTAACGCCCGAGGACGGTCGTATGTCAGTCTGGCCGTGAAGGCGCGCCGACGCCAATTTTAAATTTGTGAACGTCAAGAGTGGCCTGTCACTGTCAGAGTCACTCTAGCGAAGCGTCGCGTCTATGGGAGCGGGGCGGCCATCTTAAGAAACACACTTTTGATCGAGGAGTCGCCAGCGCACCGTGTCTGTGACGAATCGCTATTCATCGCGCCAAATACAGTGATTTTACAACAAATAAGACTTGAATTTGGAACAGAAGACAATTAAACAACTGATAGACCATTTATTTTATGTTACGAAGAATTATAATAATTTGAGAGCACAAAACAGAGTAGTTGTTCGTTTTGTTTCATCGCATCACGTCCACGCCCAAGGATGAATATTCTGATGAACGGCCTACTACTACCCACCTGCGCCTTCAAATACATTTAAAAAAAAAACAAAAAAAACTGGTTATAACAGGAAATATTTTTGGATTATTGTCATTGAGCTCCTCAAGGCTTTAACAGATCATAAAGTTAATACTAAAGCAAGCTTCTGAGACCTCTTAGCTAACAAAATGTCATGAAAATAATGGCCATGGTCATAAAGCAGTTCGTACACAAGGCGTGTTTGTATCTGAACTCGGTGACTGGACTACCGTCGGCGGCTCTTACAGAGCGTTTCAACGGAGCCTATACGGAGTTTTTTTTTTATGTTACTCGGTGACGAGACGAGGAAGTCGCTCACCTGATGTTAAGCTTCACGTTTGCCCATAACAATTCAGTGCCACCCAGAATTTTGAACTTCAACAGTTCAACACTATGCGCGGCAATGCACTGCGCTCGTCACCCTGAGATGTTAGATCTGTAAAATCTCTGTATGCCCAGTAATTACGCTAGAAAAGCCCTTCAATCCGGAACACAGTAATGCTTGCACACTACTTTGGCGGTTGAATAACTGACAAAGGTGTGGTACTTCCCCAGGCGGACTCTGCAAGAGAGCCCTACCACTACAAAATCGTGATAAATTTGATGATCGTAGCTCAATGATGACAAATTAATATCGGCGATGTATGTCTAGTTTTATGGCATGAGACGTATACATACGTACCATACAAACCGAAAACTAACAAAAAAACCCGAAAGCAGCTTATAATGGTTACACCAAAAGTTTTCTTTGGGGACAGATAGAAATTTATAGGTCCTTATTATTAAACTCGATTCAAGGCATAACACTAAAATCGCAAAAAATAAAAAAAAATATTAATACAAATACTAGTCAATGCACTTTCTGTTCATGATTTTTCGGAAATCATCAAATAACATGATTTGCTTAACCATCCCCAAAGAAGTTCAATAATTCTCTAGATATTTACTTTCGGGACAGATAATAATTTATTTCTGATTGATTTTTATTTTCCTTAAATCAGTACATTTGTTCCAATTATAATTAATTTCTCAGCAGGGCTAGCATGTGCACCGCGACAAAATATTTTTGTTATGCAAGAACAGGACACGGCTATGATTTTGTATACGTTTGTCTCATTTTTCACGACAATAGACAATAGAAAATAGTTTATTTGTAGCAAAAAACATGGAAAAATTATTAAGTTGTATATATATTTATGATTATTTTTACTTAGAGTTTATTTTAATTTATTTACTATTTAATGTTATTTGGAAAAATTAATTAAAAAGTTAAAAATAAACAAAAAATACACAGAGTTTTTTTGCCACAAACCAGCCCCAGTTCAGCAAGATGCTGGTTGTAGCCAACCAGCGCTGGCGACATGAAGAGTTGAGAAGATTTTTTCGCGGTGCGCATGCTAGCCCTCCTGAGGTTCATTTGGTTTTTCGCGATGCTACTCAAGTTCGGTTTGGTTTGCATCGCTTCATGTACGAACTAAGGCAAAATAAGTCAAAATGAGGCCGTAGTCATAAAGACAAAATGAAGAGAAATAGCGAGTTTTATGTTTATCAAAATATATTGTAGATAACAGCTGAACTTTTGTTTAACGGTTATGTAGGCCGAAACTTTGTTTTCAGCTTTTATATGGACTCATTCCCTGTATTGAAATTACTAGCTGCGCCCCGGGGTTTCATCCGCTATTCTACAGACACCTAATATTTTTCTAGGTTAAAAAGTAGCGTATGTGTTAATAGGGAATAAGCTACCTCCATACAAAATTTCATTCAAATCCGTTTAGCCGCTACCCCGCTGTAGAGTAGAACGTAGACTATGACAAACAAACATTTTACACAAGATGTAATACATTACATTATCAGCCAGAAGACGTCCACTGCTGACCACAGGCCTCCCCCTTAGACCGCCACACCGACCAACAATGTACCACTTGCATCCACCGGTTGCCCGCGACTTTCACAACGTCGTCGGTCCACCTAGTGGGAGGCCTGCCTACGCTTTGTCTTCCGGTTCGTGGTCGCCACTCAAGAACCTTTCCTTAACTTCCTTAGCCTTTCTTTAAGAAGAAGAAGATGTAATACATATACTACAAATAGCACATTTAATATCACATTTAAGGACAATTAAAATGTAACCATAGGTTTTAACACCGAAATCAGATAAACCTAATCTGTTTAGCGTTACTGAACAAGGGCCTGAGTCCCTTTTATATGAAACTAGCTGCACCCCGCGGTTTCACTCGTTATTCTACAGACACCGAATATTTTTCCGGGCTAAATAGTAGTCCATGTGTTAATCAAGGGAATAAGAATCCATACCAAATTTAATTCAAATCCGTTCAGCCGATACAGAGTTGAACGGGAACAAACACATATACTTACACACTTAAACACAAACTTTCGCATTAATAATATTAGTGTGATTTCGTTTTAAATATGACGGCCGCTACGGAAAGTTTGTTTTGAAACGGTTTTATTTCAGAGCTATCTCTAGGTATAGCGGTTGAATAAATTTATAATCCAGTGTATTGAAATTTTTCGCTTCTAAAATCAGCCTTTTATTAATATCCGACTCTTGGGATATCGGCCTTGGGCTTGAGTTTGGCGATTTTCATGTTTTTTTTTATGTTACTCGGCGTCGAAACGAGCAAGTCGCTCACCTGATGTTAAGCGTCACGCTTGCCCATAACAGTTCAGTGCCACCCAGAATTTTGAACTTCAACACTTCAAAACTATGCGCGGCAATGCACTGTGCTCGTCACCCTGAGATGTTAGATGTTAAATCTCTGTATGCCCAGTAATTACACTGGAAATATTGCCCTTCAATCCGGAACACAGTAATGCTTGCACACTACTGCCTGGCGGTTGAATAACTGGCTAAGGTGTGGTACTTCCCCAGGCGGACTCTGCAAGAGAGCTCTACCACTACAATTTTCATGTTGGTCCCATAGTAAAATTTGTTCATAATGACGTGTATAATGATGTCCTATAGAACATTACTGAACAGGCAGCACATGGGGCCAAACATATAGCATAAAAGAGAAGTTTAATGGAAGTTCTTGTAGACTTTGATTTATGACAAAATAAAAACTCAAAAATTGTGGGGAACGGAACTACTAGAACGTTAAACTAAGGACCCTGGCACGAGGTGGACCTGAGCTGAACATGAACTATAATTTAATGTTTCTTATCAGGACTTAACCAAGCTAGAACTAGTTTATTAATATACCTCGACGTTTCGGCCATGTTTCAATGGCCGTGGTAACGAGCTGACTGATGGATGCGGGTCGTCTCGGTGCGAAATGAGGGTGAGTCCTGATAAGAAACATGAAATTAAGTGTTCAAATCGCGAAAGCTTAAAAGTTACAACACGAAGACACTAACGAACAACACGAATACATTATACTAAGACTATTCTAAATACAATCTAAATTTAAATAAAAGAGCTAAAATTACTACCAAAATTATTATAAATTAATTATAGATAAAAAAACAGAGCTCAGGTCGGTATCCGTGGGCAGGGTACCCAAAAGGCTGGTGACGTTACCTCGTTGAATCTATCTATCTATCTATATCAGCCTTTTAAACATCCCACTGCTGGGATATCAGCCTACCCTCGAAGGGTGATTAGGCCATATCCACCACGCTGGCCCAGTGCGTGTTGGCGGATTCACATACGCCATTGAATTACTTCTCCAGAAATATGCAGATTTCCTCACGATGTTTTCCTTCACCGTAAAGCCAGTGGTATATCCGTACATAAGTTCCAAAGAACTCATTGGTACGGGCCCGCCCGGGTTCGAACCCGCTACCTCACGAATATAAGGCAAGCGTTCTCCCATTGAGCTACCACGTTGAATAGCAATGCTTATTCTCTGGCCGAGGTAAGCACCAGCCCTTTGGTCGTTTTTTCTTTCTATCAGCCGCTTAGAAATATCTTTATAGAGCAGCCATGCGCTTGGACCCCAAGGACCGAATGTCTCTACTCCAAAATGCAGAAATAAGTCACATCGCCAAGCGATTCATATTTTCGCCTTTCGTGGGTCTCCGCTGTTGCTGCCGCTGCTCCTGTCGCCCTGGGGCGCTAGTCTCGACTTTTCGCTATGCACTTTGCGACCGAATTCGGTCGCTATGACGCAAAAATTAGATTGTATATAAATATGATATGTATTATTAGTTTTATAGTATAAATTTTACATATCAGTTTGTATTTATTATGTGTGTAGGGTTTGCTTACCAACGTTTCACTATCCCTTCACACTGGCTCGCCGATGCCCACGTCAACACGTATCTGGTTGTAGCTCCGCTATGCGTTCACAGTTCACACTCGCTTCGATGCATATAATATTGCATTTGAGGATTTCCATCAATTCCTCATGGTCTCATTATCAGAACTGGGATAAAAATTGGACCAATCTAGAAGTATCTCCTTTCAAGTACAAAAAAAGATTGTTCCAAACACACTAATATCACAAATGCGTATGTTTGTGTAAGTGTGTAAGTAGGCAAGTATGTAAGTATGCCGTTCAACTCTGTAACGGCTGAACCCATTTGGATGAAATTCGGTATTGTGGTAGCTTATACACTGGATTAACACAAAGACTACCTTTTATACCGAATTTTTTTGGTAAGCTGTTCCTGTAGGTCAGGGGCGCAGCTATTCTGTGTATAAATGACGGAGTTCTGAGGTAACTAACATAAAAATATAAAAATTCAATCGAATTAAGAAACTCCTTTTTTGGAAGTCGGTTAAAAAGGGCCTTAACTGAAATGAAAATTGTTGCAAAACAATGCTTTCACCAGTATCGCGTGGAAGATAATCCCGGAGGCCGCGCTGCGGGTGCGAGGCATCGTGTCAACTGGGAGCTTACAACGTAGATGCTTAATTAAATTATCTGGATGTTCTAGTTCTAAATGGTTCTGGATGGATCTGGAGAACTCCCGATTTTATTTTTCACCTGTGGCATAGTTCCAGTTAAATCTATACATTTACAGTTTAATCTATACATCCTAATCCAAATCCTAACAAATATTAAAATTCAGAGGAATATAGCCGTAGTCGTATCAAGACCAAAAAAACATCAAAAGGAGGGTATTTCTGTAGCTTAGGCGAACGAAGCCGTACGGGTAAGCTAGTAATAATATAAACAGTGAAACAGGTAAAGTTTGTTCGTTTGTAATGAGTAATTATCTGGAAATACTGAACTTTTTCTCAAAATTTCACTGGTAGGAAGCAACACTATCCCTGAATGAGTTTTTTTTACAGTGGGTGAAGCAGCGGGCAAAAGCTAGTTTATCATTAAAGTCAGACCTTGCCCATTTGTTTGCACTCACTGCAAACAAATCGGCAAGTTAACTGTTTTCGTCTGTTCTTTAAATAAAAAACGGTTTTTACGACATTGCTTTGAAATCTTCTTCCAAAATCAAGTTGTAATAAAAATAAGGGCTAGTTTTAGTGTGGACGTCGCCTTACACTATCCACTTGGCCGGTTTTATTCGCTGTAAAACTTTATGTGCAATACCGCCTTTATGAATCTCCTTTGTTAGGGTGTCTACACATGGCCCGACCTGACATCGTGTGAAAGGGACAGCTAGATTTGAATTTCACGGGAGCAAAAGAAACAAACTATTAAGGTTATAGCTTCTCCCTTTCGCTTCCCCAGAAACTTATATATAGCCATCTCTTTCAAGCGATGTCGGGTCGGGCCATGTGTAGACACCCTTAGCCTTTTCCATTTTACTTTTTTTTTAGCCGATCTAGTGTCTGAAGTAGTTAAGCATGTGTCTGTGTTAAGTAGGTAGGTCTATTTTATCGCAAAAATGGTAGATATTATTTTTTATGACATTTTTTACAAAAAAATTACGTGAAATTATGAAGCTATCCCCCGAATACTGAAACGCTTGTTAACTTTGACAACAGATTAATTCGAATGCTGCCTTTGTCTGGCACTAAGCAAATGACAAAGACAGCAATAGATTTAATCTGTCGTCATAGTTAACAAACGTTTTAGTATTCGGGGGTAACCCCCGAATTAACTTTGCAATTTTTACAATGTCAGTTAATATTACCTCATTTTTTTTAATCTGTGCTACGCCGGCTTTCTTACCCCCGAATACTGAAGCTCTTGTTAACTTTGACGACAGATTAAGTTTGGAGCAACTCATTTTTCATTGCTAGGTACGTGCTAGAGAGTTAAATATGAACTTAAGACCTGTCAAAGCTTAGTGACAGCTTAGTTAAGTTATAAGACGTCTCTTCGAAACCACGCTCGCTCTTCCATATTTCCTAATTCCGTGTTCCATAAGCAAGCCTCGTGGTGGATGATGTCATAATTTTACACCCTAATCTTATTGTCCCCCCTTTCTCCCCTCTTTCTCATCCTCTCCCTTTTCAGCCAATGACTCCATCCCGCTCCCACTGTCTACCGAAAATGATTAGCTATTACATGAATAAGTATGAGAATAAATATTCAATGTACCATTTCTGCGGGATAATAAATTATTCTGCGTTTATTACGAGGACAAAAACAAAACTCTTATTTTTAAGGCTTATGAGTTTTTAGGACAAAAATAAATAAAAGAGTAGGTATATAATTATTTTTCTCGCACATTTGAAAGTTTATATAGGAGGCTTACAAGAAATTTTACAAAAAAGTATTGATAATTACTCAGTAAGTCTAAATTAACTAATAATAAATAAATAAATTAATTAATTATTAGTAGTCTTAATTAGTATTGATTATTATTGTTTTCGCTGAAGACAGCGGAGACTTTTATTATTTCATTTCTTAGATCTCCATGAAATTAAAAGAAAAAAAAAAATACATAGAAAGCTACACTAAATTTTTAGTTCGAAGTTTTAGGTTTAAGTTTTATTGAATATGTATATAAATTATTGTGTTTTTAAATAAATAAAGGTCCTTTCTTATACGTTCTTACACATCAAAATTCATGAACGTAATTGGATTTGAAATGGAACCTCGTCAAAGAACAGTAAACGTTTTGTATGTAGGTTTTATGCTAATATTCATGTTACCAGTTAGGCTGGCACCATAATCCAAGTTAAAGTTACTGTTATAGTTTAATTAACTGTAACTTTAACCTTAACCATGAAGTTTAGTCAGCATGTGTTATCCATCATTTTGACCACAGTTAAATGGTGCAATACATTTTCTGACTAGCCGGAGCGTTAACTGTCGTTATGACTGTAGTTTAAAGTGAGCCTATATGGTGGAACCCGGCCTTAGTTATTAATTAGTGTTTTGGTTGGAACGGAGTTTTTTTTTTTTATGGTTATTGTACTTTTTATGTAGTACTCAAATTTGAATATTGTTCGAGGAAGAAGGACCATAATATTATGGCTGCTATTACAAATTTTCAGATAACAAAATTTAGGAAAAACCATGAAATAAAAAGTGCAATTGAGTGACAAGACGAGTTGTTCAACTGAGTCGTTAGCAATAATTTAATTTGCTGTGCTTCTTGAGTGTCACTCGCGAGGTATAATGGACAATAAAATACACCCACACCACCCTAAGCTGAAGCTAATGTTAGATTTTAAAAATCATTTATTTATCAAACTACCTAAGTCAACGAACTTTTGCTCGTAAACAATAACATTTCATCAGAATTAATCCGCGATAAAACCGTGTGCACACGATGTAATCCGAGGCAGGTGACGTCACGTCCGCACCCACTAGTTAGGAGGTGTCGTGTCAGCATTGTGTTGTAGAGTAATAGTCAGTAGTTATGCTTGTATATTTCTTATTTCACGGTTTGAACCACCGGAGAATGAAAGCAGCGTCCACTTAGTTTACGTTCGTAGCGAGGTTAACGTTCTGCGATGCTCATGCCACTTTGAGCGTAGGGATTAGGGCAACCTGCTACTTGTGCTAAGCAAAAGCCTCCACCTCAAGGGGAAGGGGCTTTAAGGCCTCTTGATTTACTTTTAGCTTTTTTTTATAAGCTTTTGTTCAGCAGTGGACGTCTTCTGGCTGATAATGATAATGACGATGAACCGTTCGAGTTTGCGTAACACACATAACTAACAAATTAAATACAAATTACAAATACAAATTAGCGAAACTTCCTATAAAAGTGACCGTAGTGTCGATTATGTTGTCACGTTTTAAAAAAACTAAACTTCTATTACGTTGTAACTTTTTTTTTAAATTTTACTGTTGTAAGACTGTCACCCATTTCTCACAAATAGAAATTTAAAAAGACTCAGATAATATTTTAGTCTTTTAGAATAGATCGTTCTCGCTAGATACAGAATGGTTTAATTTTACATATTTATGATAAATTTTCATTCAATGAAAATCAAAATTTGTGATTATTTACGATTTCACTTTTCTTTCTACAGCTTACCTTATAAAATAAAATAAAATAGCCTTTTAATTCCCTTCCCTTACAAAACATTTATACTTAATTTTATGAATGTTAGTTTATTATTGTTACACATATTTTATTTTTTTATTAACATTAATTTAATCTTATTTAGTATTATTAGTTCTAGTAGTTAAGTTTAGTACATTTAATTATTTTTACATACTTAGTTTTTACATTTTTATTTTAGGTTTTAATTTGATATTAATAGTTACTAGATTAGTATGTATTAGATTTGTATTCTTACATTATATTTTAACATTATTTATTTATAGATTAGGGTTGATTAGGATTGATTAGGGTTACTCTTCGGGTGAAGGCCTCCTCCAGAGCTTCCCAGTCTTGCCTGTTTTGTGCTTTAGTTATCCATTTTTTCCCTGCAGTTTCAGATAATTCGTCCACCCATCTTTCCTGCGGTCTACCTCTTGAACGTGTCCACATGGGCCTTGCAATTGGGTAGTTATCTTTGTCCACCTACTATCTATAATGCGTGCCAGATGGCCAGATACCTTAAACAATACCTATAATAATTTTAATATCAAGGTCAAACGAAATACCAAATCTTTGGAATTTATAATAATTACTTAGTGTGATCCAATTCGCTGTAGTGTACCATCACTCAGGCGCTGTCGTGACCGGAATCCGGCGTAATTCTGCCGGAGTATAAATTTAGCCTTAATTTCTGTTATAAAAGCAGTTAGTCCTCAATATCTCGAACATTTTAGTATAGTTTATGAAATAATTTAATTCTTATGGTCGTGAGGCTTTTAGCAGTTACGATTATTATGAATTTAATTTAGACAATTATTACTAAAAATGAAATAGGTAAAATTTTCAAAGGTAAAACATTCAGGACTGCGTTTACTTTGAACACGCTCAGTTTTCTTCAATAATATGAAATTCGAAAGCGAGACAACTGCGCGTTTCAGGGCCTTAATGTCAAAAACCCCCAAATATAATAATAACGTACTTCCGCGAAACACCACTTCAAAAGTATTAAAATAATAACATTGATATCTCTCTACATGTACAATAGTTTGCCAGAACTACATGAGGCTAATTTACCATAAAAAAAAAAGATATGCATCAGTGTAATCTACGAAACACGGAAAAGCTGTACAAGCCACGGGCTAGGTTTGTTAAAGTTGAGAAGCAGGGCCGTCGCGCCAAAATACTAATGTACAATAAATTACCTGATTCTAGAACCGAACTAAATTTAAAAAGGTTCTTAAGCATTTTTTTGATCCGTTCTACAAATTAAATGAATACATGTCAATGTACTTGTCAGAATCCTCATTTTTGTACGAACAATAAACGGAGTCAACATAATAACTACCTATCCTGTCATGATATTACTGAATTATTCGAATAATTAATGACTTAGTTTGCCTAATTTAATTTTTATAGTTATTTTAGGTTTTAGTTAGTATTTTTAAGTTTTCTTTAATTGTCTGTTTTTTAAGTTGTACATAATAAATACATATATAATCCAAAAAAAAATAAAAAAACTTAAGTATTTTTTATAATATTGACATGTATGTAATATTTAATGTTATTTTTGGCAAATAAATATGTCTTATTTCTGAACCAATTGCCTTTTTTTCTGATATGAACAGTCAAATTAAATAAATTACACAAGTTAAATATTGCTTAGTCACCCCTACAATAAACCTGCCACCCAAATGCTTTCAAATCCGCAATAAAAGGCTATCACAAGGACAGGCTGGTGAAGTAGTGCGTGACACCGTGACGTCACCCGCCCTTGGCAATGTAGGTTGCCGCGTGACATTTGTGTATAACTAACCTACTAAATTAGTTATTGGTAGATACAATTAATTGGGAGAATTATGGGGGTATTTTGACGGCTTTGTGTTAGAACTTCAGAAGTCGTTATCGCGTAGGATTAGTGGACGTAGCGACACGCGGTTTCACCCGCATGGAGAATTCAGGAAACTTTTGTTTTAATAAAACGGGAATAATCACTTTAAATTGATTTGACACACGTTAAAATTATTCCGACTATAGTTTCGATCATATTCGGTGGCCTTTATCAAGGACACTAAGCGTGACACGCGCGTGATCTCTTCTTGCCTTGCACTCAGGTCAACGAGGTCGCGCGCGTGTGACGCTTAGCTTTCCTTGATAAAGGTCATCGAATGAGACCGAAACTATAGTCGGAATAATCGACTCAATTTAACGTGAGTATTCCCGTTTTATTAAAACAAAATGTGTTAAAACCACGTCAGGTTTCATAGTAAAATTCAGGAACCGTACATTTTAAACCATTTAATTTTATAAGTATCATTAATTGAAAGGAGAACAACAAACCCGAATGTAAATGTAGCTTATGTCACTCAAGGCATGAAGTGGAATCCAAGAAAAACTCACTCATCAAAATCGGTCAAGCCGTTTATGCTACAGAAGGAGCAGATTAAGCCCCTGGCTTATTTGGTATTTTATTACATGCCCTCATGAGCCGAAGCTCCTGGGTTCGATTCCCGGCCGGGCGGCGGTTGACTGATAAATTTAAACATCTGCTCTGGGTCTGTGTGTAAATGTCCCGTGTCTTTGTGTGTTTCATTACATCCCCGACACAGGGATTCCTAGTAGGGAGCTATGAGTGCAAAACGTTCTAAAAATGAACACAGAAACATACATACTTACATGTATATACCTCAAAAACTTTACCACCTTCTTGGGTAGTCGGGTACAAAAGCATATGTCACTCTCCGACCCTTACAGTATCCATGCATAAATTGAAACTGATTACTCGGACTGACCCGCTGCTTTGTTGCTCAAAGAAGAACAAACAAACATAAAAACAAACTGTTATATATTGATATGTATATGATTTCAATTCGAGGCTAAATTTTAGTTGTTAGTTGTTGAAAATAACTTTATTGAATAGAAGCGCTGAGTCAATATCATGTTAGCAAAATAATATTAGGTGTTACTTTAGTTTCGAGGGTAAATTGAGTTTTAGTCTGTTTGCTAGACTATAGTTTTAGGATATTAACCAAATTTAAAAAAAGAGTATTCCCAACATTACTATATAATAATAAATAAATAATAATAAATATCTGGGACATTTTTGCACACATGGTCATCTGACCCCAAACTAAGCAAAGCTTGTAATATGGCTGCCAGAGACTGATATACGTACATAGATATTTTTTAAATACATACTTATATATATATTAACACCCAGACATAGAACAAACACAAATATTCATCACATAAATGTTTGTCCTAGATGGGAATCGAACCCACGCCCCCAAGCACAGAACGTAGGTTCACTACCAACTGAGCCACCGGGACAGTCATATATTAGTACTCACGGGATATTTACCACGGTTATTACAAAACGTTATTATTACAGTTACCATGAAAGTCTAAAACAACGAGTATTCCCGTTTTATTGAAAAAAATGTGTCAAAACCACGTCAGTCTTCATAGTAAAATTACTCTCCATTTGACTCCAGAAATGATGCCTTGCACAGAATTCTCATTATTTATTTATTTATTTATATAACTAACACGGTAAAACCAATTACATTAGCTAATCAAATCAAAAATAGAAATTAAAATACAGAGTCATAATTATAATATAATATAATATAATTGAAGCTTTGTTTAAATACATTGTTCTCAATGGCCGCGATAATAAATGCGATACAAAAACACTAGAACACACACTAGAATCAATTTTAATAAACACTAGAGATTCGTTGAAGATACAGTTTGAAGATGGACTTTCGTAGCGCCTGATTAAATCAAATACATAAAATGAATTTCTAGGTCAATATCCGACTAACGAGTACCAAGCCATCGGTCATCCGGGCTTAGAGTTGTCAGTATACGAACCTTTTGAAGGACATCTGGTTACGAGAGTTTTTGCGTAGGTCAACGATTCGGTAACTACCCTTCAGGGCTACGTAACCAGAGACCATACAATCGGCTGACAGCTCGTACTAGTCTATCTCCCTCAAGAACATGCTATGCCTAAAATAGGACACTCTTGTCAATTAATAACTAGACGTACATAGTTTTAGATATTATACAGATCTATCAAATCTTACTCAAATAATAATCTTAAAATTATTGCATTCTGTTTTGTATGACATGCTTACATTACATTGTCAGCCATTCTAAGAAGTCATCCATTAATAATTAATTAAATTAATTAATAATTATTTTTTTTAATTATTCTAATATTTTATTCTAATTCTTATTAAATTAATTCAGCATTAATTATTAATTAATTAAATTAATTAATTAATTATATCATTTTGATTAATATTTTCACGCACAATTCTACAGAAACCGAATACTTTTCCGGGAAAAGTAGGCTATGTATTAAGCTACCACCATACCAAATTTCATTCAAATTCGTTCAGTCGTTACAGAGTTGAACTGGAACAAACACACTTACATATTTACCTACTTACACACAAACTTTCGCATTTTAATATTATTATAGTGTGAAGATTTTTGTACTGCTAGTGTGATCAACTGGTTTTTTTATCTTTGGTACGAATATACAATGGGTAGGACGGGCCGGTTTTGATTTGAGTATCCACTTTCCCAATTAGGCCGGATCAAGTAGGAATAAGTTTGGGGTTGAATTATGTTCATATTTGCTTATCTAATGTCCAGTAATTATGCATTGCTTTTTGCAATTTTTCCCATTTCTTGGCCAATTTTTTTAGTGTCTTTGCCTTAAACATAGCTTGCCTCATGTTAATTGGTCGAGGGTGGTAAGCACAACTAGCATAGAGCAGGAACTGGCCCTCAAGTGAGGATGCCGGAATACACCGGTGATTTGCGACAGATTTTTAACTCTCGTGTGTTATCGTTGCTCGCTCAGGGGCGCTAGTCTCGACTTTTCGCTACAGCACTTTGCGACGGAATTCGGTCGCTATGACGCAAAAATTCTACAACGAACACGAATTGTTAACGAAGAAACGCAAACAAAGCGTTGAATTTTGCGTCATAGACACCGACTTCGGTCGCTATGATGCAAAAATTCGACAACGAACACTAATTGTTCTGAAAAACGCAAAAATAGCGTTGAATTTTGCGTCATAGCGACCGAATTCGGTCGCAGTGCATAGCGAAAAGTCGAGACTAGCGCCCAGTATTAGAAATGATCACGACCTCGATGGTTCTTCACGATGTATTCCTTCATCGGTAACTCAAACTCATTGTCGGGATTTGAAGGGCGAGTAGAGGGTCGCCATCTTCGGACACGACGCTGACATCATACAATCTTATCTAGCAGTTTTGTGTTTGTGGTTCTGTGTTTGGTGTGGTGTGTACATACAGCCGAATAGTATCAAAATCATAAATATTATCATGGATATAGGTTTCTCTCTTACAAAGTTTGATACAAAGCTTGGATAATCAGTCTAATCTAATCTAATCTAATCAGTCTACAAATTACTAGTATCCAATTCTGAATAAACTATATAACTATAAATATAAACTAGTAGTTCGCGGCGAACTGAGACCTCGCGACTTCTATATCTTCACAACCGCTCGACCGATTCAGCTCATATTCAAACTTAAATTTTTTATTGAAATGAACTACTTGCCTACAAAATTTCATGAGGATCGGATCAACGGTTCGCAAGTTATACACACAAACATACAAACATACATACAAATGCCGATTTGTTCCAGTAAACTCTGAGACCTTCGCTTCGCTCGGTCAACTATATAAACTATACATATATAACGTTTGTTTACTTTGACAACAGATTAATTATAATACTGCCTTTTTCTGGCACTAAGCAAATGACAAAGACAGCAATAGACTTAATGTGACGTCAAAGTTAACAAGCGTTTCAGTATTCGGGGGTGAGTTTTTAAAAGGGTACATAGTATTGATGAATATTCATATTCATTTATATGGTAGAGCCGATTTACGAGTCACTAATATTCATAGCATTAAATTACACTCATATTATAAATGCGAATGTTTGTGTGTAAGTATGTAAGTAGGTAAGTATGTGTGTTTGTTCCCGTTCAACTCTGTAACGGCTGAACGGATTTGGATGAAATTAAGTATAGAGGTAGGTTATTCCCTGGATTAACACAAATGCTACTTTATATTCTACTGCCCCGGTGGCTCAGTTGGTAGTGAACCTACCTTCTGTGTTTGGGGGCGTGGGTTCGATTCCCATCTAGGACAAATATTCATGTGATGAATATTTGTGTTTGTTCTATGTCTGGGTGTTAATATCTATATAAGTATGTATTTAAAAATATCTATGTACGTATATCAGTTTCTGGCAGCCATATTACAAGCTTTGCTTAGTTTGGGGTCAGATGACCGTGTGTGCAATAATGTCCCAGATATTTAATTATTTTATATTCCGGAAAAATATTCGATTTCTGTAGAATAGCGGGTGAAACCGCGGGGAGCAAGTTGAACAAAATAAACATAAATAAAATAAAATGCAATTACAAATCTAACTGTAAAAATTTGTCTATTCCATATGTCCCAATAAGTCAGAGCTGAAGGCGGAACTTACAACTGTATTTTGTTTAATGAAAAAAGCCACCTACCCGGTTCAAAAAAATAAACCTATTCACGTCAGGGGGGTTCGGGCGTCCCCGCAGTCTCCGCGCTAGTATTCTTTCGGAGTGTATGTTCCTGGAGCTCCGAGGGTCAAGATTCTAGCATCTCGACCACCACTCACCAATCCTATTCACCAAAAGAGTGAATAGATACTTCCTAGGCAAGCGGGCTACATCTTCGGGCACATCGTCGCTTTTCATCAGGGTGAGATTGTGGTTAAACGAATGACTAGTTAGATTTAAAAAAAAGTATTATTAAAATAAAAATACGAGTACGTTACGAGTAACCACCAAAGTACCACTGATCCGATCTTAGTAGGGAGGGAGTGTTAACGACTTTAACCCAGATTCCGGCGCCGGATAACCACCACAGATCGCGACATAGTTGCAAACTACGCGGCTGTTTCTGACCAAAACACGGTAAGTGACATTTCGAATATAATATTGATTCCATATAATATAGAGCCAAGCAAAGGTCTACTAGTCTAAGCGAAGCAATCGCCTCTGGCGCCTTGGCAAAGGAGATAAACTCCGAGGACAAAACTCACCAAGCCAAAACATATTTTTTAAAAAAAGGTGGTGGAAGGACCAGCGATGGCGATGATTCTCAAATGGCTGAACAGATTTTCTTGTACACTCTCGCTCGATCAAGTCACATGTCAAAAAAAATTAACCAAATTAAAATCGGTTTATCCGTTTGGAAGCTACGATGACACAGACAGATAAACACGAGAAACATAAACATCCATCTATTTGCGTTGGGGTTTTAAAATGTAGCTTTTTTTCTCTTATTTTTTGGCTCCACGCGTTGTGTATTTAGCCAGTGACAAGTATTGTAATATTTCAAATGAAGTCAAATGTTTCACAATTAAAATAAGTCTCACTCATAGTCTAAGTCAAGCAAAGTAAGTCACGTTCAAGTCCACGTCATGCCCTAGTAAAGCGGTGGAGACTTTACTAGAGGTTTCAATGGAGTTTTGGAAATAACACGAAGAGTCACGATACACAACATTATACTATTCACCAACACTTGTTCACGTTCACGAGCACTTAATGGATAAAAATCCACCATTTTTACACATTGACACTCGAAATAAGACAAGTTTTGGAAAATAATACAATATGTACAATGTAATGTATTGTATATACAATGGCGGGAATGTGAAGAAGTCATGTCGCGACATGACTTCTTCACATTCCCGCCAAAAACTCCAAAATGTAGCTTACTGTGTTTTAATCTACGCAGCAGTAGGGATGACAGGTAGAGGGAGGGTGGTCGACTCTCGATTAACTACTGCGACCGTAATCACATTGATCAATTTCATTCAAAGTGCTTTAGGGTTAACTCGTACATTATCAGGACAGACAGGCGAACAAACACCAAACCTTTCCGTTTGGGTGATCAAACGAACTTATCTGAAGTGAAGTTCGATTTCATTGTGCTGATAGACACGTGCAATGGCGGATTTACCAGCAGGCTGAGTAGGCTTGAGGGTGGCACAAGGGACAGTTTTTTTTTTATTATCTTTTAGCAACTCAAATAGGAAGAACATCAAAGATTTTTATAAGACGTATATTTGAAAAATATGTAAGTCCGCAACTGGCACTATGTATTTGGTTTGTGCGGATCGACGTCTGAAAAATGAGAGTGAAAGAGAGGAAAATATATTTCCCTAAATATATTAGGAGTACTAGTAGTTCTGCGACCAGTAGACCTCACGAGCACAAACTTTTTTGGACAACCTCAATTATACAACTTCATAGTTTTTTTTTTTTCGCGCGCGATTTTTATTGGACCAAAACTCCATACTTCATCCAAAAATGGGGAAGTTTGCTGCGGCGCCATTTATCGGCCGATTTTGATAATATATGGCAGAAAAAAACAATCAATTTTAAATGTGAGATTTGAGCAAAATTGATCAAGAGGTTGTCAAGAAATATAATAATAAAGTCGTGAGGTCATTCGCGATGCGCCATTCGATATCTCGAACAATGAACCTTGACGGTATTGGAAATTCTTGTTTATAATTGAGTACCAAATGTTTTTGCCAAATATTGTCTAAATCGGCCGATAAATGGCGCCGCAGCAAACTTTCCCCTTTTTGTACGAAATAACCCCTTCTTCTTCACCGTCACCGTTCTTCCGTTCACTTTCATTCGCTTCGCTCACTCGGTCAATATTGGGTACCTACCTAAAACCACCTTACAGCAATGATTCATACTCCACGGATTAAGGTACTTTTATACCTTCACAATGGCATTTCGTGATGAAGCACGTACTTATTTATTGTTTGATGGATTATTCTCTTTTTATTGTACAGCTAGCAACAAAAGTTGCATTATCAGAACGTCTGGTTAAAGTGACGCGTAATCAAACTGCTGGTGTTTATGGCGCAACGCTTATTTATGGCCATTGCCTTTCAACATTTTTTCAACAATACCGCCAGAATGTGTACCTTCCGTTGGCGGTCCATATTGTATTGATAAAGTACAAAAAAATACTTTATACCCATGCTAATTATATTATAATAAATCCTAGTTATTATTATTACCTCACTATTAGTATAATTATCACTTGAATATAAGTAGGGGTAATTATAAGTCATTTTTAAGTACGTCCTTAATTACTAAATATCAACAAAAATACAAATAAAAATAGCAAAATAATATTTTTGTCAAACGACAAAAAATAAATTAAAGCAATGTCAAGTACATAATATCAATGAATTACAAATACATGTCAAAAATTCAAAACGAACCCAAAAATAATAATATATTACGTACTAGCTGATGCTCGTGACTTCATACGCAATGAAGCTCGGCCTTCCGTCTCGCTAAACTCTCTATATAAACCTTATCCTGACAATTACGAACACAAGTTGACACAAAAAAAAAAAAATCATCAAAATCGGTCAAGCCGTTTTAGTGACGCTAACGAACGGCGATTCATTGTTATATACATACTTCATATAGTGATCATACTGATATATTTACATATTATAACTTAATTGAGAAAAAACATTTTGACAGAAAAAATACTATTATGAAGTTGTGTTAGAACCTTAGAATTGAACACCACTAGACCCATTTTCAAATTTGTATGGTCTCTCGCAGCAAAGTCAAAGAGATTTACATATTATATATTACTTCATTCCTATTTTCATTCATTATCGAAGCTTTATTTCATTCTAAAATCCTTAAAAAATTTAATAGGCTCATGGGTTTGTTTACACCCAAAAAACTTTTTATGCTTACTGTCCCTGTCTTTGTGTTTTGAGCTTTCATTAATTTTGATAGATGGATGGATGTTCTCGTGTTTGTGTTCGGAAATTTTGTAAAGGTGAGATCTGATAATAATATAATAAAATATGAGTATTATAGACGTGGTATCGCGGTAATTGATCGAGCGAAGCGAAGTACATATGGTCTTAGGAAACAAATAGGCGTTTGTATGTGGGTAAAAGTATTCGACAATAACTAGAGTAACCGATAACCGATGGGAAAAAAAGGTCTTTGAGTGGCAGCCACGAGCTAGAAGACGCAGCATAGTTAGGCCTCCAACTAGATGGACTGACAACATTTTGAAGGTTGCAAGAAACCGGTAGATGCAAGTTGCAAAATTAAATTGTCGTTCACTGTGTCGGTCTAAGGGGAGTCTTCGTTCAGCTGTAGACGTCTTCTCGCTGATGATGAACATACACCATTTTCGTAATATATACCTATGAAATAAAATTAAATATAATTTATTCGAAATAAGAATTATATACTAAAAATAAAGTAACATATAGTTTCATTAAATAAGTTAGTCGCGTTAAAAAACAAGCAGAAGATAAAGTTATTTAGAAAAATAATGTCGTAGAGGACTCTTCTCAGCATAAATGCTGAGTGTGTCAAACACTCAGCGCTGGTTTTCAGAATAACAAACGTAATAGAAGTACCAAGAAACGAAATACTGAATTTAACACACCTACTTATAATACAAACATAGACATAGACAAACATAGACACCTTATGATTAATACATATACTCATAATAAAATAAGTAAACAAATATACGTATTTGATATACTTAACTATTAATAAATGGAAAAAAGATGAGTCAAAATAAACTGTAAAATAAATAAATAACAGATAATAATATATAGAGAAATGAAAATAAAAATTTAGTCTAGTACTCAAATTAACGGTCAATATTGATCCAAACATCCTATCCTAAATTTAAGCAATATTATAATTCAGAGGAATATAGCCGCAATCGTATCAATACCAATAAAGTTACGAGCACAGAATTCTCCTTATAAATAAGGTCGTTACGAGGTATAAAAATGAATACGTTCGTCTCGACGAAAAAATTCGCTTGCGCGATTCAGAACTCTCTATATTACACCTGTCAGTCCATACAAAACGTAAAAAAGTGTACAAAAATTGATAAACGCCATCTAGCGAACTATCCTAATCATAGAAGAATATAGCCGTAGTCATATCAAGACCAATAAAGCTTCGAGGTATAAAAATTAATAGTATGTCGAGGAAAAATCTTCCCTGGCACAATTCAGAATTCATTACAACTGTCAGTCCATAAAAAACGTCAAAAAATGCAAAAACAATGGATCAACGCCCTCTAGCGAACTATAGAAAGAAACTATCTCTCCGTCTGGATGTTTGTCGCGTTATCACGGCTAAACGGCAGAACGGATCTTGATAAAATTTGATAAGGAGTTACTATATATCACATAGACGGACATAGGATACTTTCTATGTCCAAGCCAACACAGTCACGGGTAACAACTAGTGTGCCCACACACATGAAAGATGAATTACACATGAAGATATATTGTATTTTCAGAACTTATTTATAACCCTCAATTCAATCGGTAACAAAAGGCCAGTCGGATGGGAAAATATTTGAGTTTGAAAACAAATTTGTATAACAGAACTAAATTAATAGAAATTTACGTAAAGGCCCTACGTTTAAATTAATGTTTCATTAGTTTAAAAGTGAGCGCTTGTTTATTGTAACTGTGTACCATTGAGCAAATCGGTATCGACCCGAATGTCGGCCGGAGGCCTGTGACGTTCTAAGCTATGTACTTGTCAGAGCGCGCCTGGTTGATGCGGCGCTTGACCGAAATGCTGTCGTTTGTCTGGCGCTGCGCTTGTATTGCCATTCATGGTAATGCCGCGAGTGTGCTGGTACGCTGCCAACTGCTTGAACATTTCGCGTTGAAATTTCTGCTAGCGCACTGCAACTACCATCTCAGAGACTTGATAGTGACGTCAATGTATCCTAACCCTAATCTTATCCTAACTAATATTATATTTCAGAGGAATATAGCTGCAGTTGTATCAGCACCAATAAAGCTTCGAACTTCGCTTGCGTGATTCAGAACTTCATACATTACAACTGTCAGTCCATACAAAATGTCAAAAAATGCACACAAATGGATCAACGCCATCTAGGGAAGTATCGGCAGTAAATTTGTCTCTCTGTCTAGATGTTTGTTGCGTTATCACGGCTAAACCGCTAAACGTATCTGAAATTTGATAAGGAGGTTACTGTATATCACGAAGACGGACATAAAATACTTTTTTATGTCCACGCGAACGAAGTCGCGGGTTATAACTAATATACATCAAAAGCCTAGCCTAGACTGGAATAGCTGCCTAGATAATAATATCTACAAATCAACATGATTAAGTAGGTATATATAGTCTTTAGGGTTTCGTACCACAAAAGGAAAAAAGGAACACATAATTATATCACTTTGTTGTCCGTCTTTCTGACTGATTGTTTGTCAAGACTCTTTTTCTCAGGAACTCGTGGAGGTATCAAATTGAAATTAATATCAAATCCTTGGAGCTGTAAAAATCAATATTTTTAAGTCAACGCAATAAAAAAATACGTGTATGGCATGGGCGTTTTTATACCTATAAAAACCCATGCCATACACGTAGTTTTTTTCCCATTGACATACCCCTAATTTTTTTCCCATTGAACTAGAATCATGAAATTTGTCAAGATAAAAGGCCTTATAGCACAAGTGTAAAATATACCTGTAAATCGTTAATTTACAATAACGAATAAGAATTTACAGTAACGTGTATTATGGGATATGGGAGAACATTTTGCGACTATAAAGTTAAAAAAAGATTTTCGTACATTCCGCCTTAGCTCTTCTTCACGGAAATAATTTTACGTTATAAAAGTAGTACAGAACCCTCTGTGCGTAAGTCAGACACGCACTTGTTCAGTTTTTTAATTACACATTTTTTTTTTCTTTTTCCTCCTAAAAGGATTTTGGCACGTCGCACGTCTTATGCATTTGCCAGTGTCAAATATACATATATATTTTTAAGTTTTGTTAAATATTATCAAACGAGTCATAGTCACAGTCAAATCCAAGTCATGCCCCAAAAGTGGTGAAGTAGTAAAGTGGTGAAAACTTTACTAGAGCCTTCTAGGAGTTTTGGAAACAACACGAAAATTCACGTTTCACGACCATACAAAACGTAAAAAAGTGTACAAAAATGGATAAATTCACCAAAACTCTTGCATGTTCACGAACACTTAACGGGTAAAAATTCACCGTTTTTACACATTAACACTCGAAATAACACAAGTTAAAGAAAATAATAGAATGACGCGACATGACTTCTTCACTTTCCCGCCAAAACTCTCTACAAGCATTATTCGATACGCTCCCTTAGGGTGTCTACACATGGCCTGACCTGACAGCGTGTGAAAGGGATAGCTAGATTTGATTTCACGGGAGCAAAAGAAACAAACTATTAAGGTTATAGCTTCTCCCTTTCGCTCCCCCAGAAACTTATATATAGCCATCTCTTTCAAACGATGTCAGGTCCGACCATGTAGCGAGGCCTTTAGTAATAATTAATTCCGCGTACTACGCTGGCAACCCTACATTATACCCACTTATACAGTCAGTGTTGCCTGTAGTAATATTTGATCGAGTGTCATGATTAACTCGGCCAGTTTACATTAGTCGGTCGAGTTGTAATTATGTGTTTAATCGAACATGGCTGTAATTAAATCAACGGATTTATGGGACAAATTGTATTCACACTAGTTTTTTACTAGCAATTTTGTTTTTTATCGGATTACTCCACTTACTCGTACCATAGATAAATTATACTATGAGTGCTTGCTACATGGCCTGACCTGACATCGTTTGAAAGAGATGGCTATATATAAGTTTCTGGGGGAGCGAAAGGGAGACGCTATAACCTTAATAGTTTGTTTCTTTCGTCAGGTCAGGCTATGTATAGACACCCTTACAAAGATGTATAACTCGATGGTTTTGCTAGAGCTTTAATCTGCGACATGATCGTCACAATTTCTGCTTGACTTGAAATAGAAACCCAAGCTTACTCATACGTAATGGTACGGAGAAGAATCAGTAAAATATTTTATTTATTTATTTTATTTGCAAAAGTCGCTAGGTTCACAAGAGATGGCGTTGAAAACGTTCTTTTCCAAGAGTGAAAATATATCAACAACACATTTTACTAAAAGAAAAACAAAATACTCGACTGCAAATTGTAGCTTAAGTCTCCCCAGACGTAAAGAGGAATCCAACGACACCTCACATATCAAAATCGGTCAAGCCGCTTAGGTTGTAGAAGGTACTATATGAATACACAAAAAAACTTACGTACTAACATACACCCCAAAATCATTACGCTTCTTTGACGTCGGGTAAAAATAAGATAAAATATAAGCCTACAAAAACAAAAGCAAGTACAATACAATACAATACAATACAATATAACTTTATTATACATCAAAACAGACAAACTTAAAAAAAAAATGAACAATAACAATAATAGTAAGTTCCTATTAAAACTTCTCTGCACGAGATGCTTCTCTGCTTCTCTGCTCTGCACGAAGCATAAAAAGAGACAAACCATAGACATAGTAGAGATAAAGGTATCCAAGTGGCTCTGCCCTCGACCGGCATAAACTTGAAATAAAGCGGCAAAAACGAGCTTAGTTAAGGCTAGGACTGTCCTTCATAAAAACTCTTTTTCAAATAAAAAACACAGTACGAAGGGTCGACCACTTCCTCCCCCTCCCCACCGATCCTCAACCATCAAATCGTACGGCCGTTTCTAATGCCAACCCAAAAAAAATATCTTATATTTTATCAAATGGTAATTTTCCAGTCATCATACTGAAGCAGGCATGTTAGAACAATGTTGATGACCCTCGATGACTGTAATTAAAGCGAAGTGCCCCCGAGTCAAGCGTCCTCGGCCGGCGATTGTCTCGATAGCCACTAGAGGCCGCTACTGTTGCAAAATGACTTCCTGTTACGTTCTATGAATATGACGGGCATTTGCGTTTCAGGGATTTCCCAAGCTTATGAAATCAGCTTTACTCTGTAGAATTTATCAACATTAATCATTGCGTCCTACGCAATGATTAATGTTGATAAAGCTGTATATTACATTTAGCTCCGAATATTGATACGTTTGTTAACTTTGATGACAGATTAAGTCTATTGCTACCTTTGTCATTTGCTTAGTGCCAGACAAAGGCAGTATTAGAATTAGTCTGCTGTCAGAGTTAACAAACGTGTCAGTATTCGGGGGTTAGTCTTTTAAATAGGTCGCGAAAACGGCGCGAACACTACTGCTTGTTCGGTTCGCTAAATTGGCCGCTGTACCAGTCCTACTCCATGTCTCAGGGAGATGTCAACGCAAGTTGCACCCACACAAAAGGCCGCCCAACTTCAAAAGTTCCAAGGCGCAATTGTCATACTTACAGGTCTTTTAACATCGTCCTACGCAAGACCACTTGGTTCGAGTATAGCTGCAACATTGGCGGTGGAAAAACCCCGTACGTATGATCTCATTTAGCCTACCGTACTTGTAATCACACTTGAATATCAACTAGGTGAATCCAATCAACAAGAACACAACTTGCCTGACACCTGACAGGTTATTTTGCAACAAACACGAAGTGTCACCGCCTTAACATAGTTCCAATCTCGGCTTTCCTCGTCTGTTTACGCTTGCTCCCGGCGTTCGCACTTGAGATCCGCCCACTTCTGTCACAGAATAAATAATAGCACCAGCGACTGCCGTTTCACATCTCTCATGGCTATGTAGCCTTATTTACCTGTACTCAGATCAGAAAACAGGGAGATATGTTTTTCGACAATTATTGTTTCGTCTCCGAGTTTCTCCCATATACTTTTAAAGGAAACATAATAATATTTTAGTAATTAAACTAGTAGTTCGCGCCGAACTGAGATCTCGCGACCCCTATATCTTCAGAACCCCTGGACTGATTCAGCTCATATTCGAACTTAAAAATTATATTGAAATGAACTACTTGCCTACAAAATTTCATGAAGATCGGATCAACGGTTCGCAAGTTATCATCAGACAAATATATACACAAACATACATACAAATGCCGATTTGTTCCAGTAAACTCTGAGACCTTCGTTTCGCTCGGTCAAAAAAACCAGAAAGTAATGTTTAGAAATTAGATGCCATCATTCAAGTAATTTACATCACATCTGGTTTTTTTTTACAAACAACCACTGAACGACGAGGTTTTTCGTCAAAAATCGAATGAAGCTAAGCCAAGGTGAGTTTGATTAAAAAATAAGGCTGCTTCTACTGGCCTGGACCCCTATTCTCATAAGCTGATTTTAAAGAAAGAAAGAAAGAAAATACTTTTATTTTGCAACAACAGTAGCATTAATTATATTGAAGGGTAGGCAGGTGTGCAATATCATATAACTATAGATAATCAATGTTATGTGTCACAAAAATGGTCTCAACTCAGCATTTTAAGTCACGTTTCGAAAAAAAAATCGAACTTCGAGATTTCTTATTCTCAGCGCTATATATCGAGATATTTGCGATGGCTGCGTGCGAGATACGTCGAGTGATCGGAGGCAATCGAGACGAGAGACAGTCGAGATTGTAATCTCGAAATCGGTATCAATTTTTCATATCTCCGAATACGAGCCCAGTTTACTACGTAGCTATGTATGTCTATGTAATCTGGTTCAGCGCAGAACATGTTTCTCTATATTTCGTATTAGGTAGGTATTTGTATTACGGAACGTTGTTGGTAACTAGCCAACAAACTCTGAACAGAAGGCAGCTTCCTGGCATCCTATTAACAGCTTAAGTTCCATGACTTTTAAAAACAAAACTTAATACATTTGCTAAAAAAATATATTTAAAGTTTGTAAATCAAAAATGTTGCCTTCAAAACCTTTTTCTTTTCTTTTTTTTTTTAATAATAACTCCACGGACTCCGAGGTCCATGCCCTTTGTCAACTTTTAAATTTTTTGTTAACTATTACTGATAATATAAGACTAACAAAAACTTGACTTAAAATGCCAACCTTTAAAATGCTCTCTTTTGAACCGTTATAGATAGCCGCTTAAAATTTTCACAGAATATTATATTTTTATTACGGCGTATTTCCCGTCAAATAATAAAACGGAAAAATTAAGGGGGAGGCCACACGATAATCATGTTTGTTTTTTAGAAATTTATTGTTGCTTTATAGTCAAAACGGTAATACATAGAAGCTTCAAATTTGAATGAATATAGTGCAAAGTATCTAATATAAACAACAATTGAAAAATCTTGGTACGGAACCCTCGGTGCGCGAGTGCGACTCGCCTTTGGCCACTTGTTTCTGTGTTTTGTGCTTATCTTTGCAAACTCAGCACACAATATCATAGCATGCCTGTAAGGCCTCGCTACATGGCCTGACCTGACATCGTGTGAAAGAGATGGCTATATATAAATTTCTGGGGGAGCCAAAGGGAGAAGCTATAACCTTAATAGTTTGTTTCTTTTACTCCCGTTAAATTCAAGTCTAGCTGTCCCTTACGCACGCTGTCAGGTCAGGCAATGTAGCGAGGCCTTTATTCTCCCTTAAAATTTCTGTTACTACATACGGTGTGAACTATTATACCCGTTTTTAATTTACACAATTGGCATCGATTCCCGCTATACCTAACTTAGTGCTATTGTTGTCTTTTACTAATAGAAACACAAGAAAAAGACAGCATGCATTTTAGTTCTGTCAAACGAGTTTACCCGCGAAGAAAAACGTACACTAGCGACATTTAAAACTTGTTTTATATCGGCACCTGCGGCCTCGTCCAAGTTTGTATGTATTTTACAGCACTATAATTCATGCCATCTCTATCTTGTGTTTCTATTTAGTAAAAGACAGCGATAGCTTGATTGCGTTGGAATTGCGGCCAATTAGGCACCTAAATTTAACTTCGTGTCATATGTATGTTCTTTCTGTATTCAAAATAATCACAAAACAAATCTAACGTCCCTTCTAGATCATTAATTTTCCTTTCAGCGATGTTTTTATTACCTATCCTGCGCTCACTTTACCTGACGAAAATGAAAATAACTCTGTCCTTGCCAGCGCCGTCGTATATTATCTCTCACACCTGAGCTCAACATTTTGACTATCTTTTGCTCACTACCGATGCATAAGCAGTATGAGCATATAAGCAGAATGTGCTTCTCTGGTGAAAGAGATTGTGAGATCAAATGTCTCTTGTGATATTTAACGTGAGTTCGATGAACGCGTCTTGGAGGGAAGATACCAAGAAAAGTGCATTCCAAATTCCGAATAGCGTTGCGAAAATGCAGTGATGAAATAGAAGATTGTGCAACTAGTGCATAAAACTATCCATTTTAGCCGAGACGTGTACGTTTGCACCAGTTCTACACTCGGCTTTTCACTTTAATTGCGAGGAAATGAAACAGTTATGTTGTAAGTAATATCTCTTTAATTAAAATATTACGTAATTTGAATACAGAGATACTCACTCAATGTTACTGCGAAATTCGAAATTCGACAAAATCTTACGTGTATACATACGCGTGTGTCTTTAATTACACCCATAGATCAAGATATTATTAAAGACACACACATATACAACCTTTTATAAGAAATGTATTACAAACTGAACCTCTTTGAACAATTTAAAAGAGGTTCAGTTTACCCTTTGTGCAATAGTGCACAAAAAATCTTTAAAAAACGTTTTAGTCCGCATTTAGACATTAACTTTGCACGAGAAGTGAAAGTGTTTATAAATTTAACATTTATCTGTCTGTGGCATCGTAGCACCCAAAGCTTATCCAAAAAGATGTATATGAAAAAATATGGTTAAGTATGTTTTTGTTAGTAAAGCGACTTGATCTATAGATTCGAGAGTGTTCTAAACTATTAGTCATAAAAAGCTGTTCAGCCATTTGAAGATCATCAGTTCCTTTCTAGTCGTTTCGGCGGATTTTTAATTTTTTCATTTATGCCTAAGTACTTGTTTTAGCGCGAGTTCGATGAATGTCTTGGGGGAAAAATACTTTTACTTGAGTAATTACAAATTTTGACACTGGCTAAATACACCAAGTGTAGAGCCAAAATATAAGATTAAAAAAAAATTGTCAGAAAATATTTTACCGCATAACAAAACTACACAAATTGACCGTACAAAAGTTGGCTAAAATTTACCACAAAAAGAGCATTGCCGTTAGCTGTTAATCTAGATAAGTCTTTGGCCAATAAGCCGAAATGGCTGCCCATAAAACGTCCCAGACACCAACGGTTGTGGACTGTTCCTTCCAATCAGACCCTAATAGCGCTACGTGAGAGGTGATTTAGATCTTAGCGATTGAGAACAGCCGCAAGATTATTTGGAAAATTCATGTCGTTCTTTTTGACCGAGCGAAGCGAAGCCATCTGTATCAGCCTTTAAACATCCCACTGCTGGGATATCAGCCTACCGTTGAAGGGTGATTACTGATTAGTGATTAGACCAAATCAACCACGCTGGACTAGTGCGGGTTGACGGATTCACATTCCCCATCGAATTTCTTCTCAGGAAATATACAGGTAGAGTAGAGTAGAGTAGAGTAGAGTGCGGAGTGCGCCGCGACCAAATATAGTCATAGTCCACGCACCTCTGTACTAAAAAAAATATAAACGGGACATAAAAACCAAAAAACCTACGTTAAATATACTACAAGCTTTAAGCCCCTGTGTCGTGAGCTAATTGATAATAAAATTATAAAAAACCATTAAAAACTGGTGCTTTCACAAGTGAATTAAAAGAAACTGGACACGTAATTATCAAACCCACCAACGATAATTCAAATTACTGGCCAGCTGATCGGGCGGGATGATCGAAAATAAACCTTATCGCTAGGAGTTACGAGCTACGAGTTGGAGCTAAGAAACCTAAGTGATACAATACGATAAGTACAGATTTTCAATTGAACATTTATTTAAACTTTCCTAAAAATGGACTGCACAGCTTGCAAGAAAACTATAATTTACGACACTGAGATGCTAAAGTGCACTGGCTGCTTGATGAAATACCACTTTGCGTGTCTCAACATAACATCTGCCTACTACTTAAATAATATGTTTGAACTAAAAAAGACATGGAAGTGTCCCTCTTGCCAGAATGTTACTAATAGGCGAACTAGAAATGATGATACACCAGTGAGAAAACAATTTTTAGGTTTGAACGACACTACAATGTCGGTTGACGACTCATTAATAGAAGAACAAAACAAACAAAATATAACAACAGACCACGAAATCTTACCTATACACACAATAAGTACGACACTAGAAGACACAAGAAACACTTTTGACGAAACTTCTATGCTAGTAAAAATTGGTATGCTTTTAGACAGTAAGCTAGAAAAAAATAAAAAATCGATTTTAACCGAGATTAGAAATATGATTGACTCTAGAATAGAAGAAAAGACTGATAAATTAAAAAGAGACATATGTAAGAAAACAGACATAATAACAAATGATCAAATAATCATGAAGAAGCAATTGGAAAATCTGAGCAAAACTATCGAAAAACTTGAAACGCAAAATACAAAACTAAAACAAGAAATGTGTGAGTTAGTATCGGGTTCCATAAATCATATATCTCGTAATAATACAGAAAACCCAAAGAAATTAGTACTATACGGCCTTACTGAATACGACCATGAAACAGAAATGATTCTTCACCACAGGATAATTTCCATCTTCCAAGAATTGTTAAATGTTGATCTTACAGGCTACGTCGAAGAACTAGTAAGAATTGGTAAACAAACCTCTGAGCGCAGACCAGTAGTAATCGAACTAATAAGTAAAAGGATGACAAAGTACCTCCTCCAAAATGGACGATCATTTAAAAATACAGGTCTGTCTATATCCGAACACCTTGGCGAGAAAGCTTTACAACACAGGAGAAGTCTTCAAATTCAACTTCGAGCTGCTCGTCTCGATGGCCGCCATGCCGTTATAAGAAATAATAGCCTTATTGTAGATGGAAACATTATACCTACATACCCACTAATCCGAAAATCAGCGCCGACTCAGTTGTCGCAGAGAGGGTCGTCCGCATCGAATTTAACCCAGCACAAAGCGCCTGCTCTCATGCAACACGACACACAACAACACCCATCGGATCTAGCACCACCACATCAACTTAACCCTAATTTTCGTCGCTAATAACACTGACTTTAACATACTTATCCAAAATATGCAAAGTATGTACGGAAAACGAGATACTGTCCGAGCTTTTCTACAGGATAACTATTTAACAACACACGCACTATGCGGGACAGAAACTTGGCTGTCCAAGGCAAAGCTAGAACTAATGATTTGCAGTGGATATAACATAGCTGCAGCGTTTTGTAGGCAAGATCGAAAGGGAGGGGGAACTATTGTATTTCTAGGTGACGACTTTGAATTTACAGAGATAAAAGATATAACCGATCTATCAATTGAATATTCCATTGAAATTTGTGCAGTATTAATCCATAAAATCAACTTACTTCTAATTATAATTTATTGGAATGGCAAACGGAGCGATTTATTTTATAAACAACTGAATTTATTATTACTAGAAATTAATAAGAAATATAATTCGCTAGATGTAATAATAGGCGGTGATTTTAACGCGGATGCATTAGTCAATTCAATACGATCAAATACACTACTTGAGATAATGTTAGAGAACAATTTTAATCAATTTGTAAAGGATCCGACCCGTATCACAAATACTACAGCTACTTGTTTAGACCTTGTGTTTGCAAATTTTAATAAAAATAAATTAAATGTCTTAGTCGAAAATCTTGGTTTTTCCGATCACTTAGGAACAAAGATAAAAATAAAAGATGTATTAAATTCAGGAAATAAGCCAAGAATGTGGAAAATCAAAAAAAGACTATTTAATAAACAAAATATAGATAACTTTAAAAAGGAACTAAAAAATATAGATTGGTCTAAACTATTACATATGAATTCTAATAAAACTGTGAATGATAATTATACAATATTTAACAATATACTACTAGAAATCTTAGATCGATGTATACCCAAAAGAATAATAAAACTTGGAATAAATAAAAAATACAATTGGCTTACGCGCGGTATTAGGACATCCTGTAAAAATAAACGACAGCTAAAACCTATTGTGACACATTTTAAACACCCTAATCTAACAAAATATTATAAATCATACACAAAATTACTAAAGAAAACGGTTAATAAATCTAAACGAAACCAATACATACGAGAAATGAATAACTCTGAAAACAAAACTAAATGCATGTGGAAAATAATAAAAGAGCGTACCAATAAATTCATTATAAAAACAAAAACAAGTATGAAACTTAAAATTAATAATAACTTAATCTCTGACCCGCGCCAGGTAGCAAATGCTTTCAACCTGCACTTTGCGTCTGTAGGTGCACAAAGTGCGAGCGGTGGGGGGGCTGGGGCCGGGGGGCCGGCGGCGGTACGCGCACGCGCACGCCCTCCGCTCAAACGCTCTGATAACACAATGTTTCTTAGCCCAGCAGAACCGCGCGAAATATACCTTATTATAAAAAACCTCAAAAGTAAATATAGCTACGGTGTGGACGAACTACCACCAATATTAATAAAAAAATGCGCTGATGAATTAACCTTACCTTACTACCTACTAATTAACCAATCATTTATTGAAGGAACGTTTCCAGACCTATTAAAGACCTCCATAATCAAACCAGTGCATAAAAAATCTTCTAAACTCAACCCTGATAATTATAGACCAATCGCGCTTTTGCCTACTTCCTCAAAAATATTTGAGAAGGTAATGCAAAAGCGACTTAACTCATTCTGCGAAAAATTCCAGTTATTTGATAATTCTCAATATGGGTTCCGTAAGAACCGTTCCACAGTCTTAGCGGTCTATAAATACGTCCAAGAAATCTTAAATATAATTGATAGCAAAAAATACGCAGTGGGAATTTTATTAGACATGACTAAAGCCTACGATAAAGTTCAATATAATATACTTTTAGAGAAATTATATGACTTAGGAATACGGGGAAATGCACATGAATGGTTCAAATCATACTTCAGTAACCGTAACCAGTATGTGGATGTTGAAAACTTTGATTACGATTCCAATATAATAGAAATAATAAGATCGACACCTATTCAAATGAACAATTCGATCCCTCAAGGAAGTGTCGTTGGGTGTATCCTATTTTTGTTTTATATAAATGAACTCCCTCAAATTATTAAAGACTCTTGTGTTCTCTTCGCCGATGACATTTCAATTTTGACATCTTGCAATAATAATTTAAACCTAAATAATAATTTAACTGACATTTTTAATAATATAATTAATTGGATGACGGACCATAACCTTGAATTGAACTTCGCAAAAACTAAAATAATTCAATTTAGGCCCTATCAAAAACCCCCTATTGACATTGCTTTTTCCTACAATAATAATAAAGTAGAATGCGTTGACGCGGCAACACTATTAGGCTTAGAACTTGATAAGCACATAAATTGGAAAGCCCATATACTTAAAATAAAAGCTAAAATGAGTAGTTTCGCTTATGCACTAAGAGAACTAAGACTAGCTGCCGACCTGAACACAGCTATAACTGCTTATTATGCATATGCCTTCTCGTGGCTCAGATACGGCATCATACTCTGGGGAAACAGTGTAAACGTAGAAGATCTCTTTACCGCTCAGAAGAAATGTATTCGTATCCTAGCCAATATAAAATCCCCTGACATTTCAATACCAAATTTCCACAAACCTTATTTTATTAAATTTAAAATTCTATCGTTAGTGTGTATTTACATATTTGAAATCGCTAAATTTGTTAAAAAGTACCCTCATTTCTTTCATAAAGTAACAGATCAAGCACGTAAAACTAGATACCAATATAGGCATAAACTCGTTGAACCGAAGTCAAATCTAGAAATGCACAGCTCTGGACCTAACTCAATGGCTGTAAAGATATATAATAAATTGCCGAACAAACTAAAAGATTTAGAAAACTACGATTGTTTTATTAAGAATCTAAAGTGCATCCTGGAATCCAAATGCTATTACACTATTGAAGAGTTTTTTAATGATAATTTTGACAATATACAAATGGACCGCTCCGCACCAATTGCCATACCCTAATAGGGTCATATGTGTCACTAAACCCAAATCATGTTATTTAAGACCTACATATATGTCGCAATAAATCATTGAGTATTGAGTATTGAGTATTGAGGTATCACGATGTTTTCCTTCAAAAAGCCAGTGGTGTAAATATTAGTACGTAAGATCCTCATTGGTACGGGCCCCCGCCTGGGTTTGAAGCCGCTACCTCACGAATGTGAGGCGAGCGTTCTCCCACTGAACTACCACGACTTTTATCTTAATTATCTTATCTTGACGGAGTAGATAGATTTTTTTATTTATTTGTTAAATCGTCAAATTGGTCGAAAAAGAGCCAACAAAATCACATTTAAATAAAAAAATTAAAAATATAAATACATTTTTGCAATATCAAAGATAAATCAAGTTAAGTAATTATGGAAATTTTCAAGTGTTTAGATATAATCTTTGTTGACCGAGCGAAGCGAAGGTCTCAGAGTTTACTGGGACAAATCGGCATTTGTATGTATGTGTGTATATTTGTCCGATGATAACTTGCGAACTGTTCATCCGATCTTCATAAAATTTTGTAGGCAAGTAGTTAATTTCAATACAATTTTTAAGTTCGAATATGAGCTGAATCGGTCCAGGGGTTGTGAAGATATAGGGGTCGCGAGGTCTCAGTTCGCCGCGAAATACTAGTAGTAAATACATTTAACTATAGTTGTTCGACCCAAACTAAGACCTGGGGCCTTATCCCGTAACTCTGGTGGCGATGGTCTTCGTTTGCTAGCCTGCTCGCTCGCATGGTGCGAGTAAGTTAGCGCGAGTGGGATGTCACGCGATGACCATTGCCACCAGAGTTACGGGATAAGGCCCCTGGCGGCTCCTTTGTCTTCACAAGTCGCTGACCAGTTTTGCTCATACTCAAAGTAAAAAATTGTAATGGAATGAACTACTTACCTACAAAATTTAAACACCGTCTTGTTGCCATAGATTCTGAAAAATTTCGCCTCGAAATTCCTTTTTTTATTTATTTTTCGCTTGAATATAAAACTGAGCAATAAATTGACATAAATAACACTTACTACTTTTTTTTTTGAGTTTTTGGCGGGAACGTAAAGAACTCTTGTCGCGTCATTGTATTATTTTCCAATGCTTGTGTTATTTTGAGTGTTAATGTTTAAAAATTATGGATTTTTATCCATTAAGTGTTCAGGAACGTGCACGAGTGTTGGTGAATAGTATAATGTTGTAAATCGTGACTCTTCGTGTTGTTTCCAAAACTCTATAGAAACCTCTAGTAAAGTCTCCACCATTTTACTGCGGCATGACGTGGACTTGACCATGACTTACTTTACTTGACTTAGACTAAGACTTATTTTAATTGTGAAATATTTGACTTCACTTGAAATATTACTATATTTGGAACTGGCTAAATACACACCGTGTGGAGCCAAAAAACAAGAGAAATAAAAATACTTAGATCGCTTATACAATTTATTATCCTCGCGAACTCTCTTGAGTTAATAATGAACATTAAAAATATTATAGAAAGTTTCGATAAAATTTTGTTTCTTTTTGACGATGCGCCCCTGACACCATACAAAATTATTGTAACTTACTTCTAAAGTTCATTTAGATCTTAGTGATTGAGATGATGATAATTGTGCATACGAGAATCTCGGCACAATCTTTGTAAAAACAGATAATAGCATAATACATTTGGTCAACTTTTCCGTGTTTTTCTAACTAAAAGGTTCTGATAAAAATGAGAGCCTTCATAGAAAACATTCAGGGATTTATTCCTGTGCGCTCGAGATTATCTCGGTCACTGTCTCTCTAATTTAGAATTTAATGGGAGTGAGAGTGACCGAGATAAAAATGTCATTTCTCCGAATAGGGGCCCTGGAGTAACCGCTTTTTAATTGGACAACTAATATATTAAAGGAAAACTTTGATACGAGCACTTTGTTGATCATTTTCGTAAACGCTTAAGTAAAAGCTCTTCAAAAAATGTTTGTATTGTGTATGCTTGTAATAATTAACGAGTTTAATGTTTCACGAAATAATTTAGAATACTTAATATGCTCAATTATAAGCGAATGCGAAGACGGAAAGTCTTTCTGACGATTTGTGGAAGCTTTTAAAGTTCCGTTCCGTATCCGTTTTGAAGTCCGTATAAAGTTTGGCGAAAGTTTATTTAATTCATCAACTTTACTATCTATGTTACACTTGTTGCTGATCATTGGTGTCTTAAGAGCACTGGTTTATACCATATTCTGGTAAACCTCTTGCCTTCAACCACCTTTTGTTTGGCTTTTTTCGCGATCGGCTAAAAGACGCCTTGTTAACAAAAGGAATACCCCTCCACCAAAGTAAAATTAATGAACGGGCCCTAACTACACAACTTCCTTATAAATAACAAGTTATCAAAACAATCGAATTAGGCTTCAATACGTAATTAAAAGTATGTATAAATATATAATAAAAATAATATATGTATGACAAAAAAAAGATAGCGAATATAACGAGGCATATTCTTGCGGATATTTGGATCGCATGTATTGACGAACCTACGTCTCGCACTTTTCACAGACTGAGAGTGAGTGAAGCAAGATGAGCGCCGGCGCCGGTTTAAAGTCTGTTCATTCATCCGGCCATAAGCAAATACCCAAATAATGCAAAGGATTATTATTGTCCATACTTTTGTTTTACGCTACTGTCCCCAAGGCAAAATGTTGACGGTTAAGGAGAATGTACCACGGTTAATGGGCCGTGAAGTGTTTGGTGGTTTATTAATAAACCATATTGATATTCTGGGATAAGGGTAAGCGTTATTTATAACCAATGAAACTCTCTGAATAGCTTTTTGTACACAAAAACCGAGACAATATTTTTAAATACATTTACGATTCCATAGACAAAGCATGCATGCCCTTGATTGCTCGCTTATAAAAAAGTCTATGATTGCTTGTTTGTTAACTTTTTTATTGATTTAAGTTCATCAAATTACAAGGATTTTCGTGAATTTCCATTAAATTTATGTTATTTTCATATTTTTTTTAACCTATTGACAAATTAATCTATCTTTATTAAGAGCTTTTTGAGGCCAACGTGAAAAAAACCATGTCAGCGCTTTGTAAGTATTATTTTCCAAAACTTGTATTATTTTCAGTGTTGATGTGTAATTTATTGGTAGATTATTGTCGATTAGGTATGTGTTTGTTAACTTGTAGGCAAATCGTATGAAGTGGTGGAACGTGTCATTTTGTGTTGTTTCCAAAACTCTGTAGAAACTTCCAGTAAAACATCCAACATTTTAATGATGCATGACTTGAGCTGGACTGTAAATTGTTAAAGACTAATAAATGAGGCTTACTCAATTCGTGAATTATTGCTATAGTTATTGGTTTTATGTTATCGAAAAAAATAAAAAAATATAACCGCTAGAAACATCGTAACTGGACCTAAAACAGACCGACTAACTTTCACGTGTTGACACGTGGCTCCGAAGGCAAAAAATAAAATAAAATATTTATGAGTTATAAAAAGACAAAAAGTCAGACAACACTTTATACAAACTATTACCAAAGAACATTTTATCCTGTATTATTTATCTATGCTATTACTAAGAGTTTTGGCGGGAACGCGAAGAAGTCATGTCGCGTCAATAGATTATTTTCCAAAAGTTGTGTTATTTCGCAGTTAATGTATGTAAAAACGGTGGATTTTTATTCAATAAGTGTTCGTGAACGTGCAAGAGTATTGATGATTAAAAAATTACCTAATATCGTGAAACGTGACTTTTCGTTTTGTTGCCAAGCACAATTCCACAGAAATCTGTAACAAAGTCTCCAGCACTTTACTTGGCATAACTTGGACTTGGACTTGACCGTGACCGTGACATACTTTGCTTGACTTACGCTATGACTGAGACGTTAAATATTTTACTTCCCTTGCAACATTACAAAACTTGACACTGGCTACACTAAGCGAGGAACAAAAGATAAAGAAAAAAGAAAAAAGGCGGGAACCGTGAAACTGAAAAGGCGCGTTTTTTAAAAGAAAATTTATTTAAATTAATTTTAACAAGGAAATACTTTCCTTGTTACGTCGAACATGACGAAACGAAGAAAGCGTAAGAAGGAGGATCTCCCTACATCGGAGGCGTTGCCTTCCTCGCATTCCGATGATGGGTCTTCGACGGACTCTGAGACTACGGCACCACCTAAGTTGAATAAAAAAACAGATAAGTATGAGATTTTCAAGGTTCCAGGGTATTCACGTAAATATCCCGAAGATTCGAAGAAAACAGAGTTCATTGTCTTTCTGCAGCATATGGTGGAAAACACAGTTTTTAGCGACAGGGATCGTATGTCTTTGTCCAAAGGCCTGCGTGAACATGGGGTCTCCGGCGTCATGCACCTAAAATCTATAAATAAATACAAGGTGGGAATTACATTTGATGTACCCAATAATGCCAACACGTTCCTTAAAAATAGAAAACTTCTGGAACAATTGTCTTTCAAGGCAACCATACCCGCTGGTGATACTGAGACAACCGGAGTTTTAACCTCGGTGCCCGTTGAAATGTCTAACAAACAGATTTTCTCCTTGATTGGCAGCTCTAAAAATGTAATACAAGTAAGGCGTTTTATGCGTAAAATAAGGAGCGATGGAGGTGTTAACACCTTTGCTCCCACACAGACAGTAGCAGTAACCTTTGCCTCAACCAACTTGCCAGAACATATTTACCTGGATTCTTGGCGCCACGAAGTACGTGCTTATATTCCTCCAGTGAAGCAGTGCTTGAAATGCATGAAATTTGGACACATCGCTAAGTTTTGTAGAAACGCTGAAGTATGCTCAGTGTGTGCTGGAAGTCATAACTATAAAAACTGTCAGATTGACCCTGAAAAATCCAAATGTGTCAATTGTAAGGGTAATCACATTGCCATCTCTGCATCATGTCCCATTAAAAAGAAAAAAATTGAAGAGAATAAAGTAAAATCAGGGTCGCCTGCCTACTCAGAACTGTTCAACGAAAAATCATTCCCAAAATTGACTGCAAGAACACTTGACGTACAAGTAAACAATCTGATGAAATCAGAAACATTCATCAATATATTGGTCGAGACAATAATGAAAATTATCAACAACAAAGATGTTCCTATAAATTCGGGGTCCATTAAAGAGACTCTGCAAAAAACTCTCAGTAATAAACTCCCCCCTCCCCTATAATGGATAATTTAAACATTATACAGTGGAACGCTCAGAGTCTAAATAGTAATAAGCACATATTTATCAATTACCTCTATACACATAACATACATATTGCAATAATATCAGAAACATGGTTTAAAACACACCAAAATTTCTCTATCAGGCACTACAATGTAGAACGTAATGATTGTGGAAACGATCACAACGGTGTTGCCATTATTATTCACAAAAGTATTAATTATACAAAACTAAGCACACAATTTGATAACTCCTTGCAAAATGTTTGTGTCAAAATTAATGTGAACAGTAAAGATATTAGTATCTGTAGCATCTATTGTCCTAAAAATTCTAATCCAGGTTTTAGCAAAACTAAGCTTGATGCACTGGTAAAATCGATTCCTAGTCCATTCTTGTTAGCAGGTGACTTCAATGCTCATCATACTTCTTACGGTTGTACTTTCGACTCCCCGCGTGGAAGGGATCTTTTAGAAGTCGTTGACAATAATAACTTAGTTCTACTTAATAATGGTCAAACAACAACAATTGGCTTATTGACATGGCGTCCAAATGCACTCGATCTTTCCTTGATTTCACCATCACTAGCACTTCATTGTGAATGGTCAGTTCTTGATCACCCTCTTGGTACAAGTTATCACCTTCCAGTAATTATTAATGTATTGCTTGGGGGTGTTAGCAATGATTCAGAACCAGATACTGGTAGTTGTAATGGTCAACATTTACCCGTCCACCCCAATTACAAGCGGGTGGATTGGAAAGTGTTTAGTGACTGTGTAGACACTCTGTTGGAAGGCTTCACACCTAATTATTTGGATCCACTAAATTCTTATTCACTGTTTTGCGGGTTTCTCCACGAAGCAGCCATGATATCTATTTCAAGTCACATCAGCACGAGTGGATCTGTGAACAATAATAATAATCAGTTGTCTTGTCCTCGTCCTAGATCTCACAAGAGCTCTCTCCCATGGTGGAATTCGAAGTGTGCAGAGGTAGTTTTGAATTTCAAAGAGGCATACTTAAAGTATAAAAATGATCCTACAGAAGAAACTTATTTGAATTTCAAAAGACTTCGTGCTGTTAAAAAACTAACCTTGAGGATAGAAAGGCAAAATGGGTGGAAGTCCCTCTGTGAAACTTTCAATAGATGTACTCCTATGTCCATCATTTGGAAATACATGCGTAAATTTAATAGAACATATGTCGCTAGCTATAATCAATCAGACTCATGGATAGCAGATTTTTTAAGAAAATATACTCCAGATTATGCACCCCAGAAATCCAATTTTCTTAATAATAGTACAAACTTAAATGCAACCAATAGTTTTCTATGCAATCCATTCACACTCAATGAATTAATTTCTGCAATTTCATCAAGGAGAGATACTGCCTTTGGTCTTGATGGTATACCATATGCTCTTTTTAAAAATTTAAGCAAAAAGAGTTTAGATGTATTCTTAAAGATGTTGAACTTACTCTGGGAATCTAACAATATACCGCAAGACTGGAAAATGGATTGTCTAGTGCCTATCTTAAAGCCTAATAAACCCAGGCTATGTCCTGATTCTTATCGTCCTATAGCGCTAACCTCATGTGTAGGAAAGATTTTTGAACAATTGTTGAAACAAAGACTAGAGTTTTATGTAGAACAGAATGGTATCTTACCTTCTAATCAATTTGGCTTTCGCAGGAATCGCTCGGCTAGGGAGAGTATCTGTCAATTACAGCTTGACATACATAATTCTATGGTTAGGAATAGTCATATGATTGCTGTTTTCTTTGATATAGCAGGTGCATTTAACAACTTGAATGTTGATATACTTTGCCATGAACTTCTATTGTTAGGAGTTCCTGGAAAAATTGTTAATTGGTTAAAACAATTCTTAAATAACAGAGAAGTTTTTGTTAAATATAATAGTCATTTATATGGTCCTAGACTTTCATCTAAAGGAGTCTGTCAAGGAGGAATTTTGTCACCCTTACTATTTATTTTGTATATACGCTGTCTAAATATGATTCTAGGTTCAAACGTTAAAAACTTACAGTTTGCAGATGATTTGGTTGTATATACATCGGGTAACAATTTATCTCAATTGGCCAGCAATGTTAATGATGCGTTAGCAAAATTGAACAAGTATTTTTCGTATTTCGATCTTGATGTCAATCCCTCAAAGTCTAAGGTAGTGGTGTTCGGGAAACGGTGCCCGTATATGCCTGTTGTATGTTATAATAATACTCCCTTGTCTGTAGTTTCTGAAGTAAAATTTCTGGGTATTTTATTCTCTCACAATTTATCGTGGAGTAATTACATAAAGCATATAATTGGTAAAGCTAACAGAGCTTTAAATGTTCTAAAATCCTTGGCTGGCTCGTATTGGGGCGCAGACCCTAAAGTACTACTAACTTTGTATAAATCGTTAGTGCGTAGCCACTTTGAGTATGGTTTCTTCTCCTTCGCTGCTGATACTAAACTTGTGAATAACCTAGATGTCTTCCAAAACAAGTGTCTAAGACTTATAACAGGGGCATTCATAAGTACTCCAATAAATGCTATGCAAATAGAATGCAATCTCCCACCTCTAGCAGTTCGTTTCAATTACTTAAAAGAGAGATTTATACTGAAACTTTACAGTGTATCTAATAACAGTCTTTTATCTAACCTGTCAAGTACCCTCTTCATATCAGCAACAAAACCATTATATTTACTTCAGGATCTCAAAAACTTTCTAGATTATCTTCGAAATTTGAAAATTTATCAATCTACTCGCATTTTACCCTGTTATCAGGGTTCTTTTGACAGCAAATTTCCATCTATTAATATTGTCATAGACAACAAATTGTCTTCCAAAGAAGAAGTGACTAATATGTTATCAGAATGGACTGATTGTAAATTTATATACACAGATGGCTCTAAAAATGATAGTGCTGTTTCATATGCCATTTTTGAACCATCCTCAAATATAGGTGTGGGTCACAAAATTGACAAGCATGCTAGTATCTTTACTGCAGAAGCTATAGCCATATTGAGTGCAATGAAGCATATAAAAAATCGTAATATGGGATGTAACAAATGGTTAGTGGTAAGTGATAGCATGAGCGTTTTACAAAACTTAGCAAATAACAAATTACATGCTAACACTAATTACATCATTTTTCTTATCAAACAGTTGTGGGTAGAATTGTCAAACCTAAGTATAGATGTTAATTTTGTATGGGTACCCTCACATAAAGGTGTGATAGGAAATGAAAAAGCAGATTATTTGGCTAACATTATAGTTAGATTTGCAAATCTTATTCCTGACCAAAGCAGCCAGAATTCTGATGTATTATTACCATTCACAGATGTATGTCTTTTAAAACAACGGATGCATCATATATGGGGTACACATTCTTATGAGCAAACTGAGTTGTTATGTAAAGGATCTTGGTATGCAGCTTTAGATGTGCAAGTCAATTCCACGCCATGGTTTTGTCAGAGTAATACTTTCCGTAGCAGAAGGTATTACTCTACAATTTGCCGCATGCGTTTCGGCCATTGTCGGTTAAACTATCATCTGTATCGTCTAAGAATGGCCAACTCTGCTTATTGTAAATATTGTTCATCGCAAGAAATTGAATCTTTACACCATGTCTTCTTCGAATGCCCATCATTTGGTATTCAGCGCCTTGTGCTAATGGATGGGCTTCTTGAACTTTATGATGATATTGATTTGGTCCCGCACTGCATTAAAGAGCTGCTTACGAACCCTTCAACTTTTTACCATTTGTATAAATTTTTAATCAGCACTGTAAATGAAATATAATATATATAGGTATCAAATTATTGTAATGCTACAAAATATGCAATCGACATCCATTTTTATTTTGTACTCTGTCTGTTATATACGTAAGACGAGGCGGTATGGCCTTAAAGGCTTTAGCCTGCCCAAAACGGGCAAATAAATAAAAAAAAAAAAAAAAAAAAAAAGATAAAGGCCTCGCTACATGGTCTGACCTGACATGGTGTGAAAGGGTCAGCTAGCTGACCCTTGAATTTCCCGGAAGCAAAAGAAACAAAGTTACAGCTTCTCCCTTTCGCTCCCCCAGAAACGTGTATATAGCTATCTCTTTAACATGATGTCAGGACAAGCCATGTATAGCCCATCTAAGCCAGAAAAAAAAAATGAATTGTACTAATTGAGCACTTTATAAGGATGACAAAGCTTTCATTCAAGAGAAGAGAGAGTAAAAGAAAAGGCAGCGAGAAAGAGATTCCAAACATTTCTCCTTGTCAAGTTTAATAATACATTATTGCGATACTAAACGGCTAAAATAAACTTCAAGATATCGCTCGTAAGTGCTTCTGCGGTATGTTTAATATGTTAGGAATGTAATAATATGTGAGGGAAGAGGGAAATAGTTTCACCACTCCTATACGTTTGATTACAGTTATAGTTTTGTGCTTATCTGTTTTGTTTTAGCTGGAAATGTGGAAGAATGTCTAAAGTAGGGTAAAACAAGTTATGACTTGAGACTTGTCTGAGAACAAATGCTTACGAGTATTATTGTAACTGAAAAGAGGGTTTTGGGTTCCGGTTCACACGACGCGTTGCGGCGGCATTGACAAAGAAAACATAAAAATGTAGATCTTTTTTTTTTTTGGGTTTGGCTTCATGAAAAGACATGAGATGCTTGCATATTGAGTTTTGGCGGGAACGTGAAGACGTCATGTCGCGTCATTGTATTATTTTACAAAACTTGTGTTATTTCGACTGTTAATGTTTAAAAATTGTGGTTTTTTATCTATCAAGTGTTGGTGAATGTGAACAAGTGTTGGTGAATAATATAATGTTGTGAAACGTGACTCTTCGTGTTGTTTCCAATACTCCAAAGAAACCTTTAGTAGTCTCCACAAGTTTACTGGGGCATGACGTGGATTTAACCGTGACTTACTTTGCTTGACTTAGACTATGACTGAGACTTATTTTAATTGTGAAATATTTGACTTCACTTGAAATATTACAATACTTGACACTGGCTAAATACATAACGTGTGGAGCAAAACATAAGGAAAAAAAAGGCATATTGTCTATCTAGCCAGTGTCTGTATAGAACTTGGACGAAACATCATTAAATCCATGGTATAGAACATAAAGAATTATACACACAACAAAACTTCAAATAGAGTTTTGGCGCCAACGTGACAAAATCATGTCACTGTTTGTATTTGTTTTGCCGAGTGTTAATGTGTAATAATAGTGAAATACCTATTGCTCATTAAAAAAAAACATGATATAAGTTCACACCAACGAATAATAGTATCATATCAATACTATATTAATAGAGATATCAGTAGTATTTTAATCCACAAAAAAAAACACGATTACAAAAAAAACGATAAAGCTTTGACTGAACGTTTTGATTAGCTTCCTTAGTGGCGTCGTAGCGAAAACACAACTTGTGGCCAGTCTCGACTTTTCGCTACAGCACTTTGCGACCGAATTCGGTCGCTATGACGCAAAAATTCGACAACGAACACGAATTGTTAACGAAAAAACGCAAACATAACGTTGAATTTTGCGTTCAAAATTCAACGCTATGTTTTGCGTTCAAAATTCAAACTTATGTTTGCGTTTTTTCGTTTTATGAAATTAGTAATATCAACATAACTGTACATCAAAGACATAAATTAATAAGGAGAATTCTGTGCTGTACATGTACATGACCCTTGTCACCACTTTGCATAAAACTCAAACTCTGCCCATCGTCACTACACCCCGACATTTGATAAATGGTCGCCATCCAAGAAGGCTGACTCGCGCATCTTTTTAAATTACCTTTTTTCTACCATATGATTTACGGGTGAGCAAGATTTATCGCCTTCTCGAATCCCGGGAAGAATTTGAATAAATCGCGTCCTATTAAGAAGGACAGAGACTGATCTGGAAGTGTTTGGTTCATTGCATTTTCTGGACAGTACCGTCACAAGTTTTGCCGGTTTGTGGCAGAATTTGGGCAGATACCGTTCATTTCTCTAATTAAGGCTCTTAGTAACGTCCAAACTCGTCTCTGTCGCGCATTTAAGTATTATTAAGAAGATATAAAAAGTGCACATTTCCATAAAAGTAAATGTCCGTTAAAATAAAATATATATCCTTAAAAATGTCTTTAAAATATTACTGATGTGGAAGATACAATTTTTTTTTGGTAATTCACACATCTCCAAAATCTTGAAAATGAGTGAGTGAGCGAAGGAATTTATTTTACAGGCGCGGTGTCCAAACAGTTTGCTATGTATTGCTTGCTTTTGTATGGTTGTTACGCGAGTACTCTGTCAATTATGAATTGATTTTGAAGTTTTTTTTTTTTGGTAGGTTTTTGGTTTCTTCATATTATCCTCTAAATATTTTATCGAAATTGATTCGGCGATGTTTCGGATTTGAATGAAGACGTTTTTTTTTTCTTCTAAAATATGATTATACAATAACATGTCATGCATTATCATTAAAAGAAAAACAAAACGCAACCCAAAAAAAATAATAAAAAGATATCTAACGATACTTCACTGAACTCTTCAAAATAGGCAATAGGAAGTTATATAATATAAGAACTCACAATCGTACATACCTACTTACAGACGTACTACATACTTACACCCCAGAAACTTAACCTTTGTCCTTGAGCAGTCGGGTAAAAAAAACATATTCTCATACAGTTCATCATCATCATCAGCCGGAAGACGTCCACTGCTGAACATAGATAGGTCTCCCCGTTAGAACGACAATCTGCCATTTGCATCCACCGGTAGCCCGCGAAATTCACAATGCCGTCGGTTCATTCTTTAGGAGGCCTACCTACGCTGCGTCTTCCGGATCAAGAACCTTATCCATACATTTACTATTATTTAAAGCTAGTGTAATAAGGATAATTTTATTTATAAGCTAACTAAATAGCTGCTATTTATTACAACTGAAACAAGCATCTGGCACGACGCCAGACCTTGCGTCTTCCTGTCGCCATTCTAGAGGTACATACTCATTTGAATAACTTGATTTGAAGTCAACGCTGCCGCAACATTTGGGATAGCTTTGTGAAAATGTTATGAAAGTGGATAAGGTATTAAATAGTTTGTTACTTTTTAGCCCATGAAATTCCAAGCCGATTTGTTTTTGTTGGTTTAACTGTAAGGGTGTCTACACATGGCTCGACCTGACATCGTGTGAAAGGGACAGCTAGATTTGAATTTCACGGGAGCAAAAGAAACAAACTATTAAGGTTATAGCTTCTCCCTTTCGCTTCCCCAGAAACTAATATATAGCCATCTCTTTCAAGCGATGTCGGGTCGGGCCATGTGTAAACACCCTTAAATATTTTACTTCACTTGAAATATTACAAAACTGGACACTAGCTACATACATGTTCGTGAACGAGTGTTGGTGAATAGTATAATGTTGTGAAACGTGACTCTTCGTGTGGTTTCTAAAACTCCATTGAAACCTCTAGTAAAGTCTCCACCGCTTTACTGGGGAATGACGTGGACTTGACCGTGACTTACTTTTCTTGACTTAGACTTATTTTAATTATGAAATATTTGACTTCACTTGAGATACTACAATACTTGACACTGGCTTAATACACAACGTGTGGGGCCAAAAAATAAAAGAAAAAAGCACCGCTGCTTTTCCTTCTAAAAATATTTCCAATTTTGCGCAACAATTCCTTCTTCAGCCTTCTTTCGTTTATTACCATATTAATGGTAAGTCGAAGGACGTACACTAAAATAGAAACGGCGTTTAGTTTGTCGGTAAAATCGATAGGACATTACCGATGCAGTCTGGACGTCTTCAGACTAAGCAATGAAGGGCTTTATGGAAAGAATACAAAATGCTACAAGCCGATTTACAATCAGTGCAAGGCAAGACGAGGTCGCACGCGTGTCTCGCTGAGCATTCCTTGGTAAAGGTCGCCGAATGTGATCGAAACTATAGTCGGAATAACCGACTCAATTTAACGTGAGTATTCCCGTTTTATTAAAATAAAACGTATTAAGTAGGTACATAAGTATTTTTACTAACCGAGTCAGTGAAGCGAACGAATGGTCTCAGTTTTATCTGGCAAAAATTGCTTTCATCTGTCTATATGTTGGTACTCGCGTACAGGTCGTAATTTTAACCAATCTGGACGAAACTTGGTATATAGGTTCTACGATTTTTTTGTCATCGAAGATTTTCGATCGGTGGGGTACTTCCCCCCAAAAAAGGGGAAGTTTGCTGTGGCGCCATTTAGCGGCTAATTTTGATAATATTTGGCATAAACATTCTGTAATTAGAATCAAGTACTGAATAGAAAGATAATGTATAAAGAACTATCATCGCGTCTGGTCGAAGCATCTCGTGACCAAAATGCTGGCCTCTACCTTGCTCAAAGAATCGCAATCGCTATTCAACGCAGCATTTCGGCCAGCATTTTGGGCACGATGCCTGCTGGTAGCGGCTTATTAGATTAGGGCTACTTTTAAGTTGTATATTATATTTATGATTTATTTTTAATTAGAGTTTATTTAAATTTATTTACTATTTAATGTTATTTAAGTTACTAAATACATATATCCAGTACTGAATAATAATAATAATGAAGTACTTACGTTTAAACAAGAATTTACTATATAAGCAAAATCGGTCAACTGGTTGTCAAGATATAAGGTTTTTTTTTTGTCCTTTCCGGACTTTGGCGTCGCACGGCTTGTGCAGATATAAGGTTATGAGGTCTCTTTTCGGGACATCTGACATCGGACAACGGGACGTACCCTCTTTTTGGGGGAATACCCCACCAATCAAAAATCGCCGACGACTAAACAAATCTACGAAATTGTAGAATTGCGATTGCGCAAAAAAGTTTGTGCTCGCGAGGTCTACCGTTCGCAGATATATTACCGTTAGATAGGCTAGGCATTTGAATACAAACTCACCTGATATTATTTTTCGGTTTGGTTTGGGATGGTAAACTTACCTAGCCTGTAATTTGAACTGGCTTTCAAAAGAGGCTGCTGACACACACTCTAAGATGCTCGGTGACAGATTGTACTTATTCATCATTTTGAACAACGAAGGTACACTATGGGGTCAAGGAAATTGCAAAATAAACAGCTGTCCCATAGACAAATGTCGTTAAAACACTTAATGGGTAAACAATAAACTTATCTGTCTTATTTCTGAAGTATCTCTTAAAGGTTAAGAATAGAGTATACCGCCATCTTGTCCATACAAAAAGCGTAGTCTGAAAGCGATTTCGAAGATTTTTCACGTGAAAAAGTAACAGTTAAGAGTGGCCATACATGGCCTGACCTGTCATCGTGTGAAAGAGATGGCTATATATAAGTTTCTGGGGGAGCAAAAGGGAGAAGCTATAACCTTAATAGTTTCTTTCTTTTGCTTCCGTGAAATTCAAGTCTAGCTGTCCCTTTCACACAATGTCAGGTCAGATCATGTATAGCCACTCTTACTCTTATAAACAATAATATTTTGACAGGTGTCAACGAGGGTAATATTTGACAGGTCAATAAATAGCATAGTATGAAAGAGCCTTTTCCCTAGTATTGCCTTACTCTACATCGTTCACTTGAATTGCCATATAATTATTTATGAAGATAAAATCAACCCTTCCGCAGAAAAAATAAGATCCGGTTCTAAAGTCGAATTTTGAATCAGACGAAGTAAAATGACATTATGAATGCTGCTACTTTTTCATAACATAAAAATAGCGATGTACTGTTACTAGTGTAACTATTACATTAATTGATATTCTAAAGTCTTTCTTTCGTTTTTTAAAGTCGTAATATAGATAATAAAAATAATATTAAATAAATGATGGCATTGAATGTGTATTTGTTAATAAATTAACCAAACAATTCATTTACAAATCATAACTATTAGTTAATTTAATAGTTCCGTTCTACCTGAACTAGATCAACACTACGATCTGAAAGTTGGCAATATTATTTTGACAAGTGATATTTTGATCTGTCAGTTTACTCCGCCGTCCTATTAAAAATTCGACTGTAGACAAAAAAAAAAGTAATATATTTCACAATTAAGTAAAATTCTACTACATTTACTCTACATTTCAAGAGTCTTTATGTTTCTGAATTTACATTCCATTTGCCTTAAAGCCCTTATGAAGATAAAAGAATTAAACCTCGTATTTTCTGATCATTAGAGATCGAAAACGGTCGTTAAGGAGACTCTAAAGAGGCGATAGGGGGCGTTAGGGGGCGATAAGGGGTGATAGGGGCTGGTATCGTTTTACCGGAAATCACGTTTGTGACTAATTGGGAACAGTCCTAACTGGGACGTTAAAAAGGGAATTATGAAAAGGCTTTGTTTTCCAAACTAGAAATTTTTTTTTTACCAGAATATTGAAAATTTGCTGTGCCCTGCGGTTTCACCCTCTATTCTACAAGAACAGTTAAATATTTAGGGATAAAAAGTAGCCTTTGTGTAATCCAGGGAATAAGCTACCTCCGTACCAAATTTCATCCAAATCCGTCCAGCCGCTACAGATTTGAACGGGAACAAACACACTTACATACTTACCTACTGTATGTACTGTAACGGGAAGAAACATACTTACATACTTACCTACTGTATGTACTGTAACGGGAAGAAACATACTTACATACTTACCTACTGTATGTACTGTAACGGGAAGAAACATACTTACATACTTACCTACTGTAGATAGGTAGGTAAGTGGGTAAGTCGAACCTATAAGCATAGTATTTCACGGTGTAGATGACAAATTTAAAAAAACATCGAAATCAGAGAACATTAAGGCTGGGTTGCACCATAATCCCAGTTAAAATTACTGTTATAGTTAAATTAACTATTTTTTCACCTTAACCATGAAGCTTAGCCAGCATGTGTTATCCGTCATTTTGACTAAAAGTTAAAATGGTGTAACAGATTTTTAACTGTAGTTATGACTAGTTTAAAGTTCACCTAGATGTCGCAACCCTGTCTTAGGGGTGGGAAACTGTTGGCGGTTTTGTATGGACAAGTAGGCGGTATACTCTAATCTTAATCTCTGGCATAAAATGAAGTGTTTCCCTTTTTTTGAACCAGAACCCTTGCCGTGTCGGTATAGATTAAATAATAAATCACGCAAGTGTCAGAACGGGTCGGATAACTGTAACGCCATGCTTGCTTCGTGTAATTCTGTTTACACGATTGGTTATCTACTCAGATCAGAAAACAAGGGGGGTGTGGGAGTTTCGGCAGGAACGTACAGAAGTAAAGTTTTTATTTTGTGTATCTTGGTGACGAGACGAGCAAGTCGCTGACATGATGTTAAACTTCACGCCTGCCCATAACAATTCAGTGCCACCCACAATTTTGGACTTCAACAGTTCAAAACCACGAGCGGTATTGCACTCCGCTCGTCAATATGAGATATTAGTCAACACTCTTTATACCCAGTAATTACGCTGGGAACATTGCCCGTCAATACGGTAACACAGTAACGTTTGCACACTACTGCTTGGCAGTTGAATAAAAAGCAAAAGTGTGGTACTTCCCCAGGCGGAAGAAGAAGACGTACCACTACTATCATGTAATGTACTATGTGGCATTGTAATAATTTCCTATACTTGGTTTAACACGGTGGATGTTTATTCATTAAGTGTTTGTTAACGTGCACGATTCCTGAATAGAATAAAGTCTTTTCGTGTTGTTTCCGACTCCATACAAACCTCTAGTCTCCTCCACCACTTTTGACTTGGTCTAGATCGTGACTTACATTGCTTGACTTAGATTATGACTGAGACTTGTTTTATTTGTGAATTATTTTTCACTTGAATATTACAAAACTTGATACTGGCTAGGTAAGTAAATAAGTACATGTGTGGAGACGAAATAAAATTTGAAGTTTGTTGTTTTTCGATTTATTGTGGAAATGTTATTAAAAAAATAACTGTCTGTTCATTTTCTTTTTACGACTGCTTATTTTTTTATTTCACACTCACTGAATGTTTATCTTAAACAATGTTGAAAGCGTGAAAAAGAGATCGCCTTAAGTTAAAAACTGTTTTTCTGGCTAATACTTTCATCCGTTTATTGTGTTTGGCTTCTTTTTTCCCGACTGCCCAAGAACGAAGGTAATATTATTGGAGTGCTTATAAGTTTTGTGTATGTTTTTGAGTGTTTTTATACCTCCTGTAGCCTAAATGACTAGACCAATTTTGACGAGTAAGGTGTCGTTATATTCTTTTTTTATCTTCGATAAATAAAAAAAATGTTTTAAATAAAATAACTTAAAACTTTATTTTTTTGTACTTTGTTAAAGATATTCTGAGCAATTTTTTTAGCTTCTACGAGATATTATCAGTAACGCTTCGTTTCACAAAGATCCCATTTCTAAGATAACATCAATTTATGGGTTACATTATTCGTCCACCAGAGGGCGGGGATGTTTACCCGCACTGGTGAAGTATAAATTTTCACACTCGCTGAGGTCTAAAATAAACCTTCATACATTTCAAAGACATCATTATATTAAGCTGAATTCGATGAATTTTCATTACTTTATTTATACCTAGTATTTTATTTATTATTGCTAGTATTACTAGAAGCACTCTCCGGTCTTTGAACCCATCATCATCATCAGCTGGAAGACATACTGCTGAACATCTGAATACATACACACTTCAAAATCAAAGTCAAAAATTTTATTTGCGTGTTAATGGGTTTACAAGTTCTTAAATCTAAAAATGTGCGTCCATTAACAATCGTTACAGGCGTGCATTTTTTTTAATAAGATTATTATTATTAACATGATTTTAGGAAAATTAAAGAATGCAATTGATATAGTAATGTCAAAAATTACACACAAACTTTCGCATCTATAATATTAGTGTGATTTTAAATTAACTAGCCACCTCTCACAGGCCGCTTCCTTGCGTCATACTCTAAAACTTTTGTTCGGAGAGTACGTCACATTTAATTGAAAAAAAAAAACGATAATGAAAGATTTTGTGAAAAGTAGTGGAACAAAAGTTGTTGAGTATAATGTAGGGAAGCTGCCTGCGGGTGGTGGCTGGTTAATTAAAATTAACCCTGCAAAATATTTACTAAACACAAAAAATATGATAGGCATTTCGAATATATTTTTAATTTCCACGTAATTGACTTCAGATATTTTAATTTAAATATTAACTGTCGTTTCGCTGACTGACTCGCAACCAACGCGCAGCAGGCATGGCCTGACCTGACATCGTGTGAAAGGGACAGCTACATTTGAATTTCACGAGAGCAAAAAAAACAAACTACTAAGCTTATAGCTTCTCCCTTTCGCTCCCCAGAAACTCACATATCTCCATCACACGATGTCAGGTCAGGTCATGTATAGCCACTTTTATGCTTGGCCTGCCAATGCGCTGACCAATGCCCTGCCCGGATCGCTGACCGGTTGCCCCGACCGTTCGCGTCACTTTGTCTGGACCGCGCTTTGTCACGCATCCAGTGTGACAAATCCTTAAGAGGGTGAAACCGCGGGTTGCAAATAGTCTTTGAATAAAAGCAGCTAATGATTTTTCTATATTAATAAATTATTATTATAGCAAGTAAAACTTTTATTATTATATTTTGTTTTGTTTAGGAAGAAGTAATAAACATTGTTTTTTTGTTTTTTCCGGAAATACAGACTTGATTCTGAAAATTCCTTTAATTGTAAAAAGTTATAGTACCAGAACCGGAAGACGCAGCGCAGGTAGGCCTCCCACTAGGTGGACCAACGACATTGTGAAAGTCGCGGGCAACCGGTGGATGCAAGTGGCCCGTTGTCGGTCGGTGTGGCGCTCTAAGGGGGAGGCCTATGTTCAGCAGTGGACGTCTTATGGCTGATGATGGCGATGATGATGATGCTACCCCGCTGGCATAATATGCTTTTCACTGCGCGAATTACGCCGCGTGCAAAAAAGCCGTACAGTCCTTACTGTTTTTCTTTTGTGTAGTCTACCCAAACCTATTTACGAATTTTAACTGTCCCGGATTTCATAACTTGGTTATTTCATCTCGTTTTCAGGTTGACGCGAAAAATTCCCTGAGCTGTAGTGCAAATTAATAATTAGTCGCCAATTGCGTCCTTTTCAGTCTTCAGGCGTCTTTTTCATTGAGTGGAATGTTTTTTTTTTTGGTTTGATTATTTTAACTGAAATATATCACTGAGCCCTAAACTGAAAGCAGTAAAAATAGATTTAAAAAAATGAAGGTCTGTTCCATTAAATCTGTTTTAACCGACTTCCATAAAAGAGGAGGATTTTTGTCAAGTTGACTGTTTTTTAAAATATTTTTATGTTTGTTGCCTCTCCGTCAATATTAATGAATCGAACCCAAAAAATTTGAAAGAAGAACTTTCTAGATTGGTCCCATTTTTATCAAAATCCAGTCAGATAATGGGATCCATGAGGAATTGAGGGCACTTCTCAAATATTATAGACATACATATAGCGATTTTGACATTTTCATTAACAAGTTAAGTATTTGCATTCAGAAAGTATCATTTGGTGAAGTGGAACTGATGAAGAAGACAGACACAATGATAAGTATTTCACGGGTGGCGCCAAGATAATCTCGATTATGATAGTTAGGCGACTATGACGAAGCAAATTTAAATATGATAAAAAATTTAAATATGATGAGTAATGAAGTTGGTTATTTTTAATTTTTTAAAGTATTTTTTTCTGATTCAGATTCAGAAATATTTATTGACCAACTGATACATTGTGTGTTATGCTAGGTGTTAGTGCAACAATAGTCTCTATCAGCATACCCTAATCTGGCATTCAGTATTCAGGATTTGACACATACATTATTTTTTGCATTCATAGGTTTATTATTAATAATAATACTAAACAATTTGTAATTTGATAAATGTCAAGTAATTTTAATTTGATGTCAATAATTAATTATAGCATAAGAATAGAATTTAAATTAATTTCATGTCAATTATGTTTAATCAAATTTGAAATTAAATAAAAATAAAAATTAAATTAAATTCTGTTTAAATTAATGTAAGCGCCCCATGCTCGCGGACGAACTTTAGAAATGTTGAAGTTCTTGAGATCGTTCCACAGCATCTGACAAAGTCATTCGTTGTTCCAGGAAGTTCATTCTACTGCACATCATAGAAGAGGACAGCTATGAGAAGGACATGCTGTTCTACGTCAACCTGGGAGAACCAGAGCTACTCGGGGGTAAGGAATATACAAAATGGCTTAAAATAAAGCATAACCTCTAATAGGCAGATTCCCTACATCATACTCAACAACTTTTGTTCTATGACTTTTCAAAAACCTTCGTTCCCAATTTGAAACTGCTTAATGTTGTTGTAATTTAAGAGGTAAGTAAGTAAATATGGGACCGTCTATTCCATCCAAACGTATTCTCTTGTTTCCTCCCTGAATAATGACACCACATATTTTTTTGCCATAAACTTTATATCTAGCACAGCCGTGCTCCTAAGTTTTTTTAATTTTAAATATTTTATGTATAACTAGCTGCGTTTCGCGGTTTCACCCGCTGGTCTACAGAAACAGAATATTTTTCTGGGATAAAAAGTAGCTTATGTGTTAATCCAGAGAATAAGCTACCTTCATATCAAATTTCATCCAAATCCGTTCAGCCGTTACAGAGTTGAAAGGGAACAAACACACATACATACTTACCTACTTACATACTTGCACACAAACTTTAGCATTTAAAATATTTGTGTGATAATTTATACATATATATTTTATTTAAAAAAACAGGAGCTCGGCAGTAGTAGATATAAATTTATTAGGGATAAATATTTTCTATAATTTCAATATTCAGGGAGGAAACAGAATACGTTTGTATGGAATTGAGGGACGCATAGTTACCTCTTAAGGCCCAAATTTAAATGTTACTGTTTTTGTTTTTGAAGGAAAAAATTAACAATTATTAAAAGTTGCGGAACGATAATTGTTACCTATGATGTATGATGTAGGTGTTTCCTATGATGTAGTAATTTATGTACTTAACATTTGTATTGTGCGGTAGTATTTAAAGATTATAGTAGCTCTTGGAAATAATCAAAAGTAGATGAAAGTGCTAACAGACCTGTTAATTTGGTTCGCGCGGACCACCAAATCTAAATAATTATAACTAGATAATTAGTTAGTGTTATTTTCTTTCGTTGGTCCTCTACCGATGGTTTACAGGAGTGTTAACGCTATGACAGAAGAATTATCAATTTCATAGGTGTTGGTGACTATTCTGATGTGCCATTGTCAAGACTAAACTAATTATGATATATTGGAATGAGAAGAGACGCAGATAATTTTAGTTTAATTTAGTGAGTGGTACTAAAGAATCGACGCAAATACTGTATACTGTAATTTTATAATTTGTAAAAACACCATTTTTGAAAAGCACCTCTCTAGTTAGGTATATTGAATATTATTAAAGTTTTGCATGTTCAATAGATTATTTTGTTTCATACGATTCAGACCATCTGATTCGCTTCCCTAATACAGTTATTTATCTCGTTCACACTTTTCCAATATTTTAATTGCTCAGAAGAAATTTAAAAAAAACTTTAAATTATCTTTTTAATTAAACCTTAACTTTTATTATCTTTAAAACTAGTAGTTCTGCGAACGGTAGACCTCGCGAGGACAAACTTTCTTTCTTTCTACAATTTCATATTTTTTTGTCGTCGGTGATTTTTGATTTGTGGGATATTGCTTTCATCAGTCCAGTCTTCAATACAGAAGAGGAAAAAATAACTTCTAGGGCGAGTACCAACACACGGACAGATGAAAGCAAATTTTGCCTGTTACAACTGAGACCTTTCGTTCGCTTCGCTCACTCGTTCAATAACAATGGTAATTTTTTAAAGCAATTTTATGTGTACTTTTTAAATTTTGACGAAGAAGAAGGAGGAAGAAGAAGAAAAAATCGAATACTTTCGAGTTTTCCTTCTCCTTGGTAAAAAAAAAACTAATAATTATTAGCTATGGTATTCTAAATATAACTGTTTTTATTTTTTTAATTGTAAAAGTTTTTATATTGAAAAAGGTTGTAAAAGTACGAATAGCTGAATCAGGGGACTGAACTAAATTAAGGTACGCTTTTCAGGTGGGCTGAATCAATTGTATACAATAGAGATGCTACAGACGATTGATAAGATGAACTCACAACATACATGATCAGTTTTACATAATAATATATTTTCATCTGACCTGATAAAAAAACAAGCTTCAAATATGCAGCATATCATAGAGGCTGCTTTGAAAAAAAAAATAGAACTTATCGTGTATGTATCCAGATAGGCCAAGCGTGTCTGTTCAGTTTAACCTTTCCTTAAGGCGGAATTATACGGTCATTTTCGAAGAAGCATCGAAAATGAACTGTCTTAGTAATACCTTTCATCTGTCATTATTGATGTGATGAAAGTCACGAACCATCCGGATGCTTTCGCCGGCATCGGTCTTTCGGTCATCATCGACTTGTCTCCGCGACTTAGTGAGAAAATGAATGGAGAAATGAGAAAATGCTTGACTGTAAATTCACTTTGCATATAACGTGTAAATAGAATTCGTTCACTGTTCATCATTCACTAAAGGTGAATCACTTTGAATTAACCGTCTAATTCCGCCTTTAGACAGGCTTATTAATTTACCTACAACCTCTCACAGCTTCCTTACATCGTACCTGCGCACTTCAATTCAATTACGTTTAATAATTCGTCTAGTTTTACTCCCAAAACAGTTAATTACTTCTTATAAAATAAGCATAATAAGAATAACCTTTCGCAATTTCAAATGCGTAGGAAAGCGGAGGCCCAGGTGAAATGGTGTAACAGGCCTCCCCATGCACAAAAAAAGACGTAAACTTTAATTGTTTTTTTTTTTGGGTAATGTCAGTGTTAGTTTGTTTGGAAAATCATGGTACAAAATTTGTTATGTATGATGAAAGAAAGCAGCTTGCGAGAGGTTTTTCGTAAATTAAAATAAACCTGCCCCCTTATTATGGATGTTTCTGATCGTGATAGTGAGCGTGCGTGAGCGGCGCATAGTGCGAGTTACTTGATACGAGCGGGATGGCATGCTATCGCAATCAGAATCACGAACGTTCGTAATAAGGGGGCAGTATAGTCTATGTATCCGATTGACACGCTGAGTCATGGGCTGTATACTAGATGCAGTGATAATGCTTGCATTGATCTCGATAAACAATAAACAGTAAATCTAGTAAGTCTGCCTGCTATTACGTCATCATTTTTAACCCACTTCAAAAAAAAGAGGTTCTCAATTTTATGAAATTATGGATTGTTTCTTGATAATCCTACAGGAAATTGAGCCTTGAACCACTTATTTGGTCGATCGTAAGTTTTATTAATAAGTATGTATTATATTTTGTTACATAGAGTATAATTTTGTTTGCATGATACCTAACACAGAGGTGTTCGAAATGTTTCTGCCGGATGGGTCGGCGAGCATGTCTGTGCAGTATCCACAAGGTAAGTCATTTATGTCTGTAACACCCTGGGATTTTGAGACCCTGGGTCTGTGGGACCCTAGGTTTGTGGATTGGTACTTGGTGTCTTGGTTTCTATCCTCTCTACTTTTATAATTCTCTATGGGACTGTAATTAAGGAAGTCTATCCCCCGAATACTGAAACGTGTGTTAACTTTGACGACAGATTAAGTCTATTGCTGTCTTTGTCACATGCTTAGTGCCAGACAAGTTCAGAATCACAATTTTTTGCGTTGAAAATACGACAAATAAGTGTAGTTGTTATTGCAATACCATACATTTTTTTTTAAACAAATCGTAGCGGCATCGATTATGGTTTATCCAAGCCATTGACGCCAAAAGCAAAAGACTGTTAAGATTTAGGGGGTGATAACAAACTAAGAACGAAACGCAAATTTCATCAAAAAGTTAGGAAAATTCACTAACTCTCTCTATTGCACGCACAAGAAACAGAGCGACAGTACAATTTCAAATATCGAATGCGCCAAAACCTCGCGCAAGGACTATTTCTCAATCAGATACTCTAAAAAATCAACCCTTAAAGACAACTCCCCAAGGAAAGAAGACCATTATACATTTACCCACAAACACTACTAATGTTCAGCCAGTGAGAAAGTATTATTTAAAGGTAGATAACAATTTCAATTGAAAAGAACCACAAAATCAGCAAAATGAGCTCATCTATCATCCGATATCCAGCGGCCCAGAAAAGCCCCAAGCTATGGAAATATCGAGTAATCTAGATCAAGACTTAATGCTTCATTAGGACGGGGATTTATATGATTCAGCGATTTCAAGGATTTATTATATAAGTACCTACCTTGTATTTTGTGCCTTTATAGTCATAAAATTAGGGGTATGACCATAGATTATGACGGTGGCGGTAATATTTTATATTTTACTAGCTGCGCCTCGCGGTTTCACCCGCTATTCCACAGGAACGGTATTTTTTTTATGAAATATAGCCTATGTGTTGATCCAGAGAATAAGCTACCTCCATACCAAATTTAATCCAGATCCGTCCAGCCGTTATAGAGTTGAACGGGAACAAACACACTTACATAATTACATACTTACACACAAACTTTCGCATTTATAATATTAGTGTAATAAAAAAAAACTGAGTAACGAGACGAGGAAGTCGCTCGCCTGATGGTAAGCGTCGCGCGATCAGTGCCATGCAGAATTTTAAACACAAATCAAAACCATGCGCGGTAATGCACAGCGCTCGTCACCCTGAGATATTAAACCTCTTTATGCCCAGTAATCACTGAACAGCACAGTATTGTTTGCACACTACTGCTTGACGGCTGAATAGCTGGCAAAGGTGTGGTACTTCCCAAGGCGGACTCTGTAAAAGAGTTCTACAATAGAAATCATATTATGATTTTCGAAAGAGTGTCGGCGATGAGTTCCAAAATGTGGGGTTTCTATTCTTCATCATATTATTATTTTCCAATTTATTTGTAATACGTAATACTTTTCAACATTTATTTATATCAAAATATTTTTAAAGTTTATATAAAATCCGAAACGAGGATATTCGCCAAAGTCACCGATATAGCTCTCAGAGTTTGCAAGCTGAAGTGGCAATGGGCAGGCCACATCACTCGAAGAACCGATAACCGATGAGGAAGAATGGTTCTTGAGTGGCGACCACGAACCGGAAGACGAAGCGTAGGCAGGCCTCCCAGTAGGTGGACCGACGACATTGTGAAAGTCGCGGACAACCGGCGGATGCAAGTGGCACAGTGTCGGTCTGTGTGGCGGTCAAGGGGGAAGCCTATGTTCAGCAGTGGACGTCTTCTGGCTGATAATGTTATGTAATATAAAAGTAAGCTATATTATATTATAATCTAAACTTAAATGTACGTACCTATTTGTCAAAGTTATTAATTTTACAATAGAAAAATTATAATTTATATAAGAGGTTACTTTTAATATACATTGTATAATGTACATTCATTAATATATTTATTTTTACCTGTAACAACAAGCCATCAGCAACAAAATTTGATATAGCTGCTTTATCATTATCATGAGAGTTAGTAGAATTAAGAGATGGGTTGCCATGCGGTTTTCCTAAAAAATGATCTGTGGTGTCCTAGGCTTCATAACAAACATTGTTTCATTAAAATCTTGTTCACGGAAACTGGAGATATTACGCAATATCTAGGAATGTTGAGCATTTCAGGTATTATAGGAAAAAAGTGCTTGTTGGTTTATTTATTCCTCCTTCTCGCAGCAACAGAGCAACGGATAGACCTAAAATTTTGCATGCAAATAATATAGAATAGAATACAATACCATTTATTAATAGGTCGAATAACTATAATATAATAATGTTTATTTTTGTCTCATAAAAAAGTTGTATACGTATTAAATAGCTGTTTACAAGTGATAACGTAGATAGTAAGGAAAGTAGATTGACTAACCTTAAACTTAGCTTATTATGTAGGAGTATATAAAGCTATTTATGGAGTGTTAGTACCCGAACAATATATTCTGTATCTCGGATACTAAGGATATTCTATATCATTATATCATCACAATAATAAATAAATAATAATGAATAAATAAACGCGCACGGCTCCTGAGGAATTTTACGCGACTGAAACCGCGGGGCGCAGCTAGTTTGTCAAATTTCTGTGATTATCGGTTATTCAGTATGCCCCCATCCTTATTTGTCTCGACGCTCAAGGTTGCGCAGTTCATTAGGGCACAGTAATTACTTCGTTTACAAATTATATTTACTTGGTATGACATTCGGGGCTGAGGGAGAACGGTGCGGCCTTAATTATGATTTTGTTATTTCCACAAACAGTTTCTCGAAGGTTATTTCGTTTTGTAAATAAACAATAAAGTGACGCATTACATTACAATATCAGCCAGAAGACGTCCACTGCTGAACATAAGCCTCCTCCTTAGACCGCCACACCGACCGACAATGTGCCACTTGCATCTACCGGTTGCCCGCGACTTTCACAATGTCGTCGGTCCACCTAGTGGGAGGCCTACCTACGCTTTATCTTCCGGTTCGGTAAGTTTGACGGCCCACACTAAATAGCAACCGCATAGACAAATATCACATTTAATTTTAAGGACAATTAAAATTAACCAAGGGTTTAGCACCGAAAACAGATAAACCTAATAATCCGTTTAGCGTTACTGAACAAGGACCTGAGTCCCTTTTATACATATGAAACTAGCTGCGCCCCGCGGTTTCATCCGCTATTCTACAGAATATTTTTTCGGCCTAAAAAGTAGCCTATGTGTTATATTCATATTCATTTAATGCGTAAGTATTATTTACATGTCAATTATAACGTAGTCGGTCGTAAAAAATAATGTCCAATAAAAACAATTATTAATTAATAATAAAAATTAAATTAAATTATCAAAATTAATTATATTCATATATTCATTGTATACTTGTTATTCCAGGTATGTAAGTGTTTTTGTTCCCGTTCAACTCTGTAACGGCAGAACGGATTTGAATGAAATTTGGTATGGAGGTAGTTTACACACTGGATTAACACATAGGCTACTTTTCACGGTTTCTCTAGGATAGCGGGCGAAACCGCGGTGCGCAACTAATCGCCAATAAATTAGGGATCAACGGGAATGGCAGTCTAAACCTTAATTTGTACGAAACTCACGTTTAGAATCGGCCCTGCAGTTAGCAGTTAGGTTGAATTCTTTATTTTTATCTACGGACTCTTTAAATAAAGTGGATACAGAAAATGGTAGACTTTTCCTTTATAAATATATATATACTATACTTTATAGTAGTCGTTACTCGCGACTTCGTTCGCGTGGACATAAAAATAGGATATTGTATGTCCACGCGCGAGGAAAATCACCTGTTCCATACATCTTGTCGAGTGTCATTGTCATTTTTCTATGGAACAGAAGTTTTTTTTTCGAGATTTCAGGGTTGGTTCCGCAGTAAAAGTCGTTCATAATGATGAGTACTATAAGCCCTTTTCGGGCGGTCACTTACTGATGAGCGATATTATATTATGAAAAAACGCCCGATTTATAAAAACCTAATTAAACTTAAGGACAAAGACGCCTTACTATGAAAACTGACGTGGTTTTGAAAAAAATATTTTAATAAAACGGGAATACTCACGTTAATAACCGACTCAATTTAACGTGAGTATTCCAGTTTAATTAAGAAAAAGACGTCCCTGTTCTTCTTTTGTAAGCATTTGCATGTATAACGCGGCAAAGCCTTGCATCCCAGCTGCATAAAAAATTAAAAATACACAAAGAATTGCTATGCAAAATCCAGTCTGTTGAATAATTTAAGAGAACGCTTTAATTTTCTTAAAGTATTTCCCTAGTTGGTCCGACGATATTATAATAGAAAGGTAGCAGGTTTTTAACGCACTTTTTTCTTTTTTTTTTCTCCTGTGAGGATTTTGGCGTCGCACGTCTTATTCATTTGCCAGTGTCAAGTATACATCACAGAATTCTCCTTATAAATAATGTCTTTGGTATACATATATATTTTCAAGTTTTGTTATTATATTATCAAACAAGCCATAGTCACAACTAAAGGCGAGCAAAGCAAATCACGGTCAAGTCCATGTCATGCCCCAGTAAAGTGGTGAAAACTGTACTAGAGCCTTCTATGGAGTTTTAGAAACAACATGAAAATTCACGTTTCACGACATTATACAATTCACCAACACTCGTGCATGTTCACAAACACTTAACGGGTTAAAATTCACAGTTTTTACACATTAACACTCGAAATAACTGCCCAAGAAGTAGGTATGTATGTTTGTGTGTTCCTATATTAAATAATTAAAATGTTCAATATAGCTATGATATTTATAGCTATCTCTTAAAAGATAATAATAAGTTTATATTCATTCTCATTCCAGAAAATAAATTAACCGTTTTTTTTTCCTTTCAGGACTTTGCCTTCGCACGGCTTGTGCATTTGCCAGTGTCATGTTTTTAATTTAACCGATTCTTTTTTTCTAAATTATAAGTATTACATTGTTTTTTTTTTACCATAGTATATGAACAATGGGAGAAGCTACTGGTTCCCGAAACACAGTTTTTACTAGTTCAGAGCCAGTGAATTCAATCAATTTTTGCGTTGAATCCATTTGTACCCAAATAAAGTATTTGTATTTGTAACTGCTGTAGCCTAAACAGTTTCAGCGATTTTTATTGGTGAGGTGTCGTTGCATTTCTCTTAACGTCCGGCTACATTTTGCAGTCGGGTATTTGTTTTTCTTTTGACATTACTTGTCACGTTATCAAATTATGTCATGTCTTATAATAATAATTAATTTATTAATAATGAAAGAAAGGGACAGAGAACCCCCAAAAACTTGAAGCGCTTATAATTTCAGATCTTTGTTACATTACATTATATCATCAGCTAGAAGACGTCCACTGCTGAACATAGGCCTCCCCCTTAGACCGCCACACCGACCGACAATGTGCCACTTGCATCCACCGGTTACCCGCATTTCATAATGTCTTCGGTCCACCTAGTGGGAGGCCTGCCTACGCTCCGTCTTCCGGTTCGTGGTCACCACTCAAGAACCTTTATTCCCCATCGGTTATCGGTTCTTCGAGTGATGTGGCCTGCCCATTGCCACTTCAGCTTGCAAACTCTGAGAGCTATATCGGTGACTTCGGTTCTTCGGCGAATATCCTCGTTTCGGATTTTATCGCGCAAAGAAACTCCGAGCATAGCTCTCTCCATCTAGATCTTTGTTGGTCGATTTAAATTATTTATTTTCTTCTGTAAAAGTTCCATATTTCATTCATATTTCGGTAAGCGTGTCATATTCATCGATCTGATGGTTATCCTAACTAATATTATAAATACGAAACTAAATCTGTCTCTCTGTCTTTCTGTCTCTCTGTCTCTCTGGCTGGGTGTTTGTCGCGATATAAAGGCTAAACGGCTGAACGGATCGACACATTTTTTTCGGAACGGAACGGATCGGAACGGATTTTTTGCACAGACAACGGACATAGGCTAGAAATGTTTGTAGGTCCACGCGAACGAAGTCGCGTGTAACAGCTAGCATTTAATAAGTCGAACAGCAGTATGTATTCTACTTTATAACGAGGTATTCGGGTATTTTTTCAATTTGAAATATTTGCAGAATAACTATTTGATTTCTTTTTTATTCATTTTTAATTTTTTATTTGATTTTTTTGCTTGATTTATTTATAAATTTATAGCAACTGTGTTCTGTATTTATTCCTATCCGTTATTATGTTGTAGATATTTGTTGTTATTGTAATTTAACTCTCATAATTGTAACGTTACAATTATGAGAGTTTAGTTTTTGTAATTTAGTTGCATCTTTTTTTAAATGTTCATTTTTATCGAGATCCGTGCAGGCAACTGAAAAAATACTGCAAGTGGGTGCAATATTGAGGACGTCAATTCTATTGTAACACACAATACAATGATTAAAATTACCTGCACCTCTTTTTATTTCAGTATGTGAGAAAAAAATCGCAACAAATTTAGTTTATTAAATATAGACAACAGAATAGACGTCAATTTTTTTCACGCTTGGATAACGATGTACTTACTATTATAGAAAGCCGGTTTTACATAGTTCATTATTATCATAATTTTAATTTTGGTTTAAGGTTTTTCAGTTTCACTTGGCATTTTATTCATTCTGATTCAAATTCAATGAACTGTCTGAGTCCGGCTTTTTTTTAATTTTATTTCTATGATTTATTTGTTATTCTTCTTTCTGCTTTCTTTCGGATTATGTTTCTTCTTCTCTATATTGGGCAAGTAAGATCGTTTTAGTTCATTTTGGTACATAGATTGGGGTATGACATTTTTTTTTTTTTATTAAATACGCTAGATTATTGAGCTTATGTACTATGTATTAATAGCCCATTCAAGTTACGGGACTTAGTATGGAGAACCCGGACATAATTCATAACTTATATATTCAATGAGGCGTTTTCAAAAAAAAAAAAAAAGTTCTAGATGGCGTAATAGTCCTATCGTTTTACCTGTCATTGTCATTTCTGTCGAAATATTTTATGTTTATTTTATTTTGGCTCCAGTATTAATTATTGTAATATTTCAAATGAAGTCAAATACATAGCTACATTACTTGAAATTGTTTAAATACACATGTGGAGCCAAAAAATACGAGAAAAAAAAGGCACACGTACATTTTTTTGTCTTTCATGTCTTGACAGTGACAGAAAAACCTCAAGTTACATCTAACGCCATCTATCGGGTACATTTATTACCAGGTTTTTTTTTGATAACGCCTCATTGTGATTGTGTGTTACCGAAGCAATGATGTTTCTACGTTCCAGATATTAGAATTGTATACTAAACGATTACCAGCAATGCCAGAGCAGTATCGTATCGCTCGACAAAATCGACATTTAATTTTGTCGTCGATAAAATCAGTTTTGTCGATTATAAAATGTTATAGGTATTTTTGACCGGCAAAAACATTGCATCAAAAAAAAAAGTGTAGACGGTTTTTTTTCATTGTGCAACAAAAATGTACTTATTTCAACTTTATTTAGAGATACTCTCGATCCTTCGGTCGGATTCCGATCGGTAGGAGCAACGGGAATATCCATTCCTCTGAGTGGTCTCTTTTATAGAATCCATAATCTTATTCGTTTGGCAGTTCATGAAAAGGACGCAGTAGGTAATATGGCAGATTGTTTGTAATCCACACAAGAGAGTTTCTTTTTACTGTAATCAATTAAATTGGTTTATAGTTTACTAACGCCCCAAAAATATATACCTATACCATATAATAATCCTGTATTTTATCTATGCTTGTACCATAGATAAATAAAACAGTACCTGTAAGTATTTAACAATGCTTTTACAGGTTTGACGAATTTTATAAAATTGAAATATAGAATTATGTAATTAATATTATAATTAATATTATATATATTTAATGTAATCTAAGTTTTTAAGTTGACATGTAAATAGTACTTACGCAATATATGAATATGAATATTCCTTGCTTGTACTAACTGCCATTATACGAGAGAAAACAAGCATGCAATCTTAGTGTGCTATATCGCAGCAATAAATCGCATAGTGTACCCAATGTCTGCTTTATAGATGGATGAAAAGGTTTTTTATTTAGTATATTACATTACATTAAAAAAAAAAATGTACACAAATAGACTTACTTTACACTTTCTGTGGTTGAACGGTTGCTATTTGATTCATCAGTCCACAAAGTTGTTTATTTTTATTTTTATAAGGTAGGTACAAAAATAATTAGCAAACTGTGACACTTAAATAAGCAATACAGAAAATACATTTTAAATTTGCCAATCCAAACATTGTACACAGCATTGTTCATAAGTATATCTTGCTAATATACTGGACGTCAACTAGTTAAAATCATTTGAAAGAAGTAGTTTTTTAAAGTTATACAAGTTTTGATGAAAAATATCGAGTTAATGTTGTTACGACCAAGTTACAGACCAGTTACGAAACTAAAATAAACTTCAAGTATTTCCCAGTAAAAATACAAAACAAGTGGATGGCGGTAGATGGACAAAATCAAATTATTGCGGAGTTAGCAGGTTTCGGCTCTCACCAATCGGATTATACGGGTAAAGCCGGGCTACAGGCTAATAGTGTTACGAGTTTAAAATTGATAGTAACACCGTAACGTTTATAACTTCGTTTTAGCAAAATATGTTGTAAAATTGTGGACCAGAAATTGATGGGTATAGCTAAAAATATTTCAAACTTAAATAATCATTATACACTTTAACTAATCCTTCTTAATTTTTTAATTTAATTACGTGTATATTCACACATTCTACCATACATCTAAATAAATCAATAAATAGATCATACTAATAAAAAGTAACTAATAAAACAACATAATACACAAAATAAAATAAACATAATAAAATACTAATAAAATATAAATAAATAACGAAACATAAACAAATATTTAATGTTTATTGACTACTGCGGGCTTAGTGGACCAGCGTCCTTACCGTGAAGTCCTACTGCGATGAAAGTTAGGTTCAGCCGCCGACTCTTCGCGATCGTGAACCTTCGCGGTCGCGCAGCGTCGACAGCTGAACCTAAAAATCATCGAGTATACCGCCGTCTTGTCCGTACAAAAAGCGTAGTTTTATACGAACCCCTAAATATTATTCGGTTTCGATGTAAACGTAGCTAGCCTGGAATATGAACTGGCTCTCAAAAAAGGCTACACACACACCTTGTATAGCACCTGAAATGGATTTATGTGTGGCCAAACCTTTACACTTTTCTTCTCAACTGTGGTCAAATCATTATTTCGCTTCAACATCAACATTTCTACAAAAATGAAAATCAACAAACCTCGTCCATCCCACTTGTACTCTGTGCATCTCTCTCACGAGTTTTCCAGTATTTTCTAGAACGCATATTTTCTCGAGTGCTGTACGGTTTGAATGGATAGCCTCGCAGTTTCCAAGGGCGAGCCATTAAATCCACTGTGGATATACCACAGAGGGCTGAAAAATCAAAACAGTAGGAAAACTTGGTTGAAGCGCTTCCGTAGTCTATAATTTTTTTATAACTCAGTAGTATTGCATGTCGTAAAAAGGCAAAGGAGAGAAATCTCATATACGAGATCTAACAACACAAACCATCGCATGATATATTTTTTACCCGACTTATAATTTGACTTTTACTCAAAAATAGAATTGATAAATCCTCTTAATATTGACGTTTTTTGAGGGAGATGAACAGATGTCTAATATAATTATACAGTGATATAAATAATATTGTTAAAAATTGTAGCAAGTTGACGAGTCCATAATGGAAGCATTCATAACTTTTTTATATTTTGTAATTATTTAGAATGCAACTGTATGACAATAAAGAATATTCATTCATTCATTCATTCAAGAATGAGGGTAATGTTTTTGGTGTGTATACAATACGTGAGTATGTAAGTATGCTTGTGTGTTCCTATATGACCTCCTGTAGCCAAAACGGCTTGACCCATTTTGACCCATTTTGTCATGAGATGTCGTCCTTTTTAAGTCCGTGACATAGGGTACTTTTTTCAGTCGGGTATTTTGTTTTCTTTTAATAATGTTATTTGTTAAATATTTAAAACTGTTTATTTTTGTCTGATTAATCCGTTTACACGTGGTCCAAAGAAATTGAAATACTTAGTGAAGTTTTTATCAAGAGGGAAAGTTTGGGTGTAATAAATAGCTCTATTGATTTATGTAAAAGAAGATACGTATTCTACTGTCAAACTACTGTATCTGTGTTATCGTTATACCTTCTGGTATATCCTAGAAGCTATGTAATTTGTATTCGGTCTTTGACCAGATATACAAGATATGAAACAAAAAAAAAAGATCTCTTAAATCCAGCTTCAACTTCAAGAAATGTCCTTTCTGCTCTATACGCTATCATGATGTCTGGGTTTAATTTTTTACGCTCCAGTTGCCAATACATCAAGTGAGTGGATCTAATGAATACTGAATAAGCCAGTTTCTCTTATAATGGACCATAGTTGGGTCGATTTTTTACAAGATTTAACCTATAATGACGTTTCACACCCATGGTATCCACTATGGGATCCCCTGTGTCGGATATGCCATGAAACACACCCAAAAACACGGACCCATTATTCAAACTTCTGCCCTGCTCGGAATCAAACCCGAGACCTCCTACTTTTATGGCAGACTTTCTACCATTGAGCCTAACATATAAGTACTTACCACACTAACCCCTGAATACTGAAACGTAGGTATGTTAACTTTGACAACAGATTAATTCTAATGCTGCCTTTGTCTGGCACTAAGCAAATGACAAAGACAGTAATCGACTTAATTTGTCATCAAAGTTAACAAACGTTTCAGTATTCGGGGGTAAACATTTCGAACGTACAAAAACCGCGAACCGAAAACTAAAAACTTAAAATTATTTTCGCTATGTACCGAAAACTTATTTTGTAAGTAGTTTGTCTGACATGTATTATTTTGTTGAGTAGATCCTCGTTCAACCCTGCTTTTTCATCCGCTCAATTATTTTATCTTTGTCCTGGGCCCGTACCGTGACTTCTTTATTGCGATGATTGTTAGGTTTAGCCACCGATGCAGCTTCACCGTGATCGCGGAACGATGCGAAACTTAAGCGTCTGAACCTAACAATCATCGCAATAAGGTGACTATTTATTCTATCTGCTTAGCTGCAGATAATATAAGATAATAATTTAATTTGTTATGGTTTTTTTTATTAGGTTATTTTAGTTTACAAAACCCCCCCGTAATAATTTCTCCCTCTCGCAGACGACGACCACCCGGACCCTGGCGACAACGAAGCGAACCACCTCGCCACACTACCTGAAGAAGAAGCCGTGGTCGCCATGATGGGGCTTCCTAAGGCTGGAGACATCACCAGAGCGCAACTCAGGATAAAAGAGAGCAAAGAATTTAAGGTAAGTTAGTTTATTCTGTTGCCAATGAGTTACACTGGCACCAATGATACAAACTTTGTCAGAAATAACACAAACTCGGGCGTTACTGATGGCAACTCTGGCAGCAATAAAGAACTACTTACCACCCTACGCTATGTGAAGAAGTAACCCATGATGGGGCAGCCTAAGCCTGACGGCATAAATTATAGTGTAACTCAGGGTATAACAGGGTGAGAAGCTTATGGTGTTTTAACTTAGTTAATTATGTTGTCAATGAATGAAGCTTATACCAATGAAGCGAACTTTGGCAGAAATAAAACGAACTGTGGCGTTAATGGAGCCAACTTTGAGGGCACTGATGCAAATTATGGCGGCAATTAGGCAAACTACCTCGCCATGCTGCCTGAAAAAAAAGCCTTGATCAAAGGAATGGGGCTGCCCAAGGTTGGCGACACAGATATCACTTGATCGTAGCTTAAAATAAAATAAACATTATAAAGAAAGTAGAAACCAAAAAGTTAGTAACATCGATAATAATAATAATAAAACTTTATTTCGGATTACAAAGCCACAATACAATTATACACTCTATCCTACTCGCCTACTACAAGTATTACGTTTATTACGTTGTGTACAAAATTAAATTTTATTACAAAATAGGCTAAAACAAAACAAAATTAGAACTAATAATTAAAACTTTATTTCGGATTACAAAGCCACAATACAATTATACACCCTATCCTACTCGCCTACTACAAATATTACGTTTATTACGTTGTGTACAAAATTAAATTTTGTTACAAAATAGGCTAAAACAAAACAAAATTAAAACTAATAATTAAAACTTTATTTCGGATTACAAAGCCACAATACAATTATACACCCTATCCTACTCGCCTCCTACAAGTATTACGTTTATTACGTTGTGTACAAAATTAAATTTTGTTACAAAATACGCTAAAACGAAACAAAATTAAAACTAATAATCAAAACTTTATTTCGGATTACAAAGCCACAATACAATTATACACCCTATACTACTTGACTACTACAAGTATTACGTTTATTACGTTGTGTACAAAATTAAATTTTGTTACAAAATACGTTAAAACAAAACAAAATTAAAACTAATAATCAAAACTTTATTTCGGATTATAAAGCCACAATACAATTATACACCCTATACTACTTGCCTACTACAAGTGTTACGTTTATTACGTTGTGTACAAAATTAAATTTTGTTAAAAAATACGCTAAAAGAAAACAAAATTAATCAAAATTTGGTATAATTGTTTTAACCCAACGTTTTAAAATGGGACAGTCATATTTGTCGCTGGTGACCTTCAGAATACTGTTATGGCTACTACGCACTCTACTGAGTAAAGATGTTATTCTCTTCCGGATGGTAGCAGATTATAACTTCGTTGTTTTTGTTTCAGAACACAGTGGATAAACTAGTCCAGAGAGCCAACGCGTCAATAATCATAGGAACGTCGTCTTGGAAGGAGCAATTCTCAGAAGCACTCACTGCAAGCTCAGGTACGCAATATGACGTAGATAATTTATTTATTGGAAGTTAATCTACGTGACCTCTAACTTGCTCGACGGTAAGGCACTTTGGCCGAGGCAGGAACACGTTGATCTAAAATAAATCTTTTAATTGCAGCGTCAAAGATGCCTAGCTTGTAGTTCTCAGGAAACGGGCAGGACCTTTCATTAATGAGTAGTGGTAATCAAATGTGTTTTATTTTATTTATCATACTAATAAAATACTTACAAGCTAGATACAGTCTAAAATATTGTATATGCCAATATTGTGTAAATAACCTTTTCAGGCTAGCAACGCCTCCGTTGCTCCGTATTTAGTGAAAACAAACTATTATATTAAATCGACGGTTAAAGAACCTATTGCACCAGGCTCATTTAAAATGGGGTACAAAATCTTTACGATTGATTTTTGAAACGTCCACGAGGAACTTCTACTTATCGTTCTTCTGAACTTTAGAGCTTTAGAGAAAGGAGTGTAGTGAACTATGTGATCATCTTTGATACTCTCGTGCGTGACGTCACCTGCCGGCCCCAACGGAAGACCAGCGCCGGTAGTCCACAGCCGGCATCATGCTGAGGTGGGGCCGGTTTGTGACAAAAATAAAACAAAATAGGTATTTGTTGTTTTTTAATTGTAATTTTTATTTATCTTTTAACGTTTGTTTGTATTTTGTTTTGTTTTTGTGGCAAACAAACCATTGTCTATTTCAATGCTTTTAGTCATTCCGGTGTAGAGATGGTTTAATATTATTTAATCTTTTTGTGTTCATATCATGATGATACAATAAAATGAGTATAAAGAAAAGATACTATTATATTAAAGGGGGAGATCTATGTTCAGCAGTCTTCTTCTGGCTGATGATGACTATTTTATTTTGCATTTTTGAAAATTTTAATTTGTAATAAAATATGTGCATATAAGATTATGTAAATTCCTTTGTAGGCATGTTCCCTTCTTGATACCTAACAACGTTTGTTCCATTACTACTATACTACTATATCAGCCTTTAAACATCCCACTGCTGGGATGTTTAAAGCCTACCCTCGAAGGGTGATTAGGCCATATCCACCACGCTGGCCCAGTGCGGGTTGGCGGATTCACATACGCCATCGAATTTCTTCTCCGGAAATATACATGTTCATTGTTCCATTACTTTAAATAATTTGTATTTTTTTTTGTTCTAAAATAAAAATATGTTAATATGTATTATGTTTTAGGGTTCTAAATGACAATAAAATTAAGCCATTTTAAATAAGGACGATCGCGAGGCCCAGGTGAAGCTCAGGAGCTGACATTTGCACCAAAAAAATGCAAGGATATTTTTTTCCATACAAACTTTAAAAAAAGTTTTTGGTGAATTTATTTTGTAAAAACTCAAAAAACAACAGTTAGTACGGAACATCCTTATGAGAGATTAAAAAAATCGAAAGAAATCGGAAACTATAACAAAAGGAAATATTGACAGCATTTAAAGCGAATCGAAGCGAGCGTTTTCTGAATAAAATTAAATTCTGTAATTCACGATATTGCATTTTCCACGGACATTATTTATGGCGACTTGCCAAATACTTCCACTGCAGTTCCTGAGAGTATTTGAGTTCTTGGCCCAGGGACACGAAAGTCTGAAAAACCAAAATAAACGTTTGACTAACTTTTGCGGGACGTGGGGAACCTACGTTAAGGCGAATACGCTGGAGTGAAAATAATAGGTAGAGAACTTACTCAAAATTATTTTTAGCCTCTCTTGAAAAATATTTCTGTCTTTTTTTTTGTCTAGTATGGTAATACTATTAGTATTAGTATAGTAATACTAGTATCTACACTCTATAATATTTTTAAACAGGCAAGTACAATTCTACATTATTATAATTCAATCAAACTTAATCTTGTTAAAAATATTTTTATAAAAATATCGTATTTGACATAAAAATATTAAATTTGAATAAAAATATGTTATAATTGCTTCTTCTACAAGCTTACAAATACCATAATTTATGACCTCACCAACAGGTAGTACTTTTTATGTTAAATTTTTTCTTAAGCATTATGTTCGTCTTTTTTTAAGATTCTGTAAGCGTTGCGCTCGCTGAATAATTAAAGCCTTAAGTTATTGTATTACTGGGATTCAACTTACACTGGTATTTACTATTATATTATTATTACTAAACAAATATATAATGAAAAAAACAATCAAACTACCCAAGCTACTTAGCTTACTACATACAGCGAACAGTTGAATAGCCCAGAGACCATTGAAGGCCTAAAGATAATCCAAATGTTTAAGTAGTAGTAAGCCCACCAGTTCGCAAGGTCCCTAACATGCTGACGTCATTACCACGCCAGATTTCAATGCTTATGCGTTGCAACAGATAAACGCAATAACTCTACATTGTAGTTATTTGAACCTCGGTAACAGAATATAGACATCGATCGACGATATAGTGAAAGTCTCGGGCAACTGGTGGATGCAAGCGGCACGTTGTCGGTCGGTGTGGCGGTCTAAGGGGGAGGCCTATGTTCAGCAGTGGACGTCTTTTAACTGACGATGTATGTAATGTAACAGAATATCACGTTCTGTTACCGAGGTTCGTTTCAAAGAAGGAAAACATAACAAGGCGACGTGTCTAGTGATTTATTTATCCTGGCCTGTGGCAAGATTCGTGCCACCTGCGGCGACGTCGGGTCTGGGATTCTTTGCCGTGAATTCTCGGAGTTTGTTGGTTCCTTCAGGTATTATAGATCCATTGCCAAGTTCCAGCCATGTTCATTCAAGTTTTTCAGTTTCGATATAAAATTATTACCACAAAGGGTTTGACCACAACTCACCACGATCTATTCTCAAAAGCTGAAAATTCAACCTCGATTCGAAAAAAAATTCGTACTTCGAGATTTCATCATTAGTATTAAAAGATACGTGTATTACTATATATTTTTTACATACTTAATAAATAATTATTCGTTTAAATGTATTTGTTATTGTTTCTTTGACGTACTTACGACGTCATAACCTCAACGCTATCTTTCGAGATATTCGCGATGGCTAGCGTGCGAGATACATCGAGCCGTCGGAGGCAATCGAGACAAGAGACAGTCGAGATTGGAATCTCGAAATCGACATCAATTTGTCATATCTCCGGATAGGGGAACATCCCTGATGATAAAAGTCGATGCTGGTGAGCACACCTAGCCTAGAACAGGAACTTGCTCTCAAGTAAGGCTGGCGGAACACGCCGTTAAAGTACATGGCGATAGATTTTCAACTTGAGGGTGGATAATATTAATACAAAAAAATTGACATCACCACACTATGCACTACAATGGCTAGAATTTGCAAACGATCTTGTAGTTAGATCCATTTATTTTTTTTGTCCAGGTTCTGACGATCCTGACGAGCCACCCTCCTGCTCCGACTACGTCCTCCACGTGGTGACGCTCTTCTGGAAAATCATATTCGCGTTTGTGCCACCTACAGGTAGGCAATAGTAGATTCTATTACTAGGAACCTTAATAAAAGTTTTACTACGAGGGCGCTATTTTGGGTTATTCCGTTTATCCACCCTAAACAGCAACCCTACAGTGGATACTCGGAAATGTTCATCTATCCACCCCAGACGAGGTGTATAATCGGAATTTGTATTTTATTTTTCTTCCGACTTTCTCCCTCGGCTGTGTACAGTCATTTGTAGAAATATGGTAAAATCTGGTCCAAGATAGTAGACATTGTTATTGGCATACCTATAAAGAACACATAGGTACAGTTTAAAAGTAGTATAAAGTTAATAAAGTACTACCACAAAACTACCTCGATAAATCATATAATCAAACAATAAAATACCTCAAGTAAAGTTCAACAGCAAATAATATTTAATGTTGAACTTTACCTAACTTATTTATTTACATCAATTAGCACCGAACACGAATTACGCTAATGAGAATTAAAATTAAAAACATGCAAGACAAATCAAAAAAAAAAACACATAAACTCAACACATACATAAAATCATACAACATATAAAATTGTACATAAAATCAAATCAAAATAAAACATATTAAGTAAAATTATAACTAAAAAAAAATATATCCACAGATTAAACTTGAGGTAGTAAATTGGAATCCAAAGGGGAGCAAAAGATTCTAGAACATAGTAGACTAGAATCCTGACCGCAACGTATGTCTCTAAGGAAGAATGTTATTTGACTGTACTCTATTTTTCATCCTCATCTATGAGAAAAATAAATCACACTAATATTATAAATGCGAAAGTTTGTGCGTAAGTATGTAAGTGTGTTTGTTCCCGTCCAACTCTGTAACGGCTGAGCGGGTTTGGATAAAATTAGTTATTGAGGTAGGTTATTCTCTGGGTTCATAGGTTCAAACAAGAAGTATGTACTTCTTGTTTGAAAGGTCAAAGGTGAAACAGTTTAAAAGTAGTATTATATATTATAGTAAGTATAAAGTTAATAAAGTACTACCTCAAAACTACCTCGATAAATCATATAATCAAACAATAAAATACCTCAAGTAAAGTTCAACAGCAAATAATATTTAATGTTGAACTTTACCTAACTTATTTATTTACATCAATTAGCATACAGTTACATAGGCTACTTTTTATCCTGGAAAAATATTCGGTTTCTGTAGAAGCATGTGAAACCGCGGGGCGCAGCTAGTAAGAAATATAAACATGTTTGTTGATTGAACCTAAACATTATTTGCTTGACTTTTACTGAGACTATGAATTATATTAATGCACGATAGAAATCCAATGCATAATAATGCAATGCGGCGATTATACCTCGTACAATAATGACAGGATTATTATATCTTACGACTAGATGATTATTGACCATGCAAAGTGAAGCCCTCAATGTTTAAAAGGAAATAATCCACGTTTTTGTATATATTCGATACAATTAATAGAGAATTCTGTTGTTCTAATATCGTATCTACCATTAATCCGATTTTAATGTTACTTTGTTTAACTTTAAAATACAGATTTTATGTTCGATTATGAGAAATTTTTGCCAAGGGATTGTGAAGATAGGAACACAGGTTGAATATTTAACTGGCACCTATATTTATAGGAAACCAAGGAAACCATTACGCCTTTTTTTGTAAAACCATTTCGGAATAATACTAATTCTTATGCTAAGGAGTGAGCGCGTGAGCGTTTGGTATAGGTAAATGAGTTATTTTGATCTTTTAGATGAGAATTAAAAGATAATGAGTTATATTGATTCTGAGATATCGGCTTACCCTCAAAGGGTGATTGAGCCATATCCACCACGCCCAGTGCGGATTGGCGGATTCATATACGCCATCGATTTTCTTCTCCGGGAGTATGAAGGTTTCCCCAAGATATTTTCCTTCGAGAAGCCAGTAATATATCCGTACGTAAGATCCAAAGAACTCATTGGTACAGGCCCGCCCGGGTTCGAACCCACGACTACATGAAGGTGAGGCGAGCTTGCTCCCACTGAGCTGCCACAACTTACCCGTAACTTGACTAGGCTATAAATAACGTGCTTTAGCCAAAACGGCTTCACCAAGCTTGATGAGTAAGGTGTCGTTGGCTTCTTTTTTATGCCTGGAGTACCTGGTTACATTTTGGAGTCGAGTTTTTTCATTTGTTTTAATAATGATCTTTGTCATTCATACAGACATAGGCGGCGGGTATGTGTGCTTCGTAGTTTCTATAATCTGTATTGGCCTCGTGACGGCGGTGATCGGCGACGTCGCCTCACACTTTGGCTGCACACTTGGAATCAAAGACTCTGTGACAGCGATCGTTTTCGTCGCTCTGGGCACAAGTATACCTGGTAAGTATACCTTGGACTCAAATCTACTACCCCCTTATTAATAAACGCGGAGTGCCCTTGGATTAGTTATCACGTCCTTTTCGCTCTTTTCGAAATTAGAACTCGATTGAAAAAGACAAAAGATTGAGTAACTAATCCAAAGTTTATCCGCGACTTCTTGTCACTATACTCATATCTTGTTTGGCTTCGTGTCTCAAAATATTTTGTAGTGGTAGGTCTCTTGCACCGAGTTCGCCTGCCAGTTATTTAACCGAGAAGTAATAGTGTGTAAAACACTTCTGTGTTCCGGATTGAAGGGCAATGTTTCCAGCGAAATTTCTGGGCATAAAGAACTGGGATTTTACATCTGATATCTAAGGCTGACGAGCGCAATGCCGCGCATAATTTTAAATGTTTAGATTCAAAATTCGGGGTGGCACTTAATTGTTATCAGGTTAGCGACTTGCTCGCCCCGTCACTAAGTATAAAAAAAAAAAATTAAAACAACAGATTCACAACGGAACACATAGCGTAACTACTTTCATTAACCAACAAATTCTTGTTTTATGTCCCAAATATTTTATGGTAATGTCTTATTGATGCGAATATTATTTACACAGGTCTCACAAATACGGTGTCGTAAATTTGTATTTACAATATTTTATTGTGATTATACATTTTATTGCACTTACTCGATACTGTGTTTTATGGCAATATTTGAGGCTGAGGCTTTTGGACGGAGCCTTTATCGAATTTAAAACTTCAAACGTTTGTCAGACTGGTTTTTTAATTCTAGGAAATGTATGAGTGTTGATTACCATGGCTTAGGGTGTCTACACATGGCCTGATCTGACATCGTGTGAAAGGGACAGCTAGATTTGAATTTTACGGGAGCAAAAGAAACAAATTATTAAGGTTATAGCTTCTCCCTTTCCCCCAGAAACTTATATATAGCCATCTCTTTCAAACGATGTCAAGTCAGGCCATGTAGGGAGCCCTTTAGTTTGTAGCTTGTCTGCTTTATAAGCAGGAGATCCCGGGTACGATTCCCGGCCGAACAGATGTTTGAATGATGAATTTAAGTTACTGCTTAGGGGCTAGACGCAGCTTGAACGCAACAAGCTGTGACACCAGGGCCGCCTTAAGAATATTGGGCGCAGGGGTGCGAAATTCAGCCTGCAAAAAAAAACGCCTATGAGCACCGGGGTTCTTATGCGGCATCTTTAGTAAAACAATACCTATGATGTATAATGAACTACCTGTGCCTGCGGCTCCCCTGGCGTGGTCTCAGTGTAGTAAGTACCTATCGAAATTTATGGCGGTAGAATTGCGCCCCCTAGAACTCTGCGCCCGGGTACACCACACCCCTTGAACTCCCGGGTAAATGAAATGAAATGAAATGAAATAGATTTATTTCCAGATTTGCATCCATATTACACAAAATTAAAATAAAATAAAATAGAAAAACGAACAAAATTAAAGTCAAGTACAAGACAGTAAAGACGGCCCTGTGCTACACTACTGACATGCTTCGCTCATGCCCTTCCCCATTTTGATAAGCGTCAATTTTTGTTCGATTAGTGTCATTACCACGGAATAATGCTTATAATCTAAGTATGACCTTGGAGTAACAATGTAACTCCAATCTACAGATTTCTCACGTTCCATCTTTTGAGCAAAAGTGTACGCCAAAAACCACCCCTGCGTGACCCTTCGACAGCATTCAGCACAGCGCTGAGCGTACCCCTATTGACAAACTTGTTTTTGCTTGTGCTTCTTTTTTTTTTTGGCTATAAATATATTCTTATTCTTCTTAGATACCTTCGCTAGCAAAGTGGCAGCGATACAAGATAAGCACGCAGATGCTTCGGTCGGCAACGTCACCGGATCCAATGCGGTCAACGTGTTCTTGGGCATCGGAGTCGCGTGGACTCTCGCCGCCATTATCCACTGGAGTAGAGGAGAGAAATTCCTCGTTGATCCGGGAAAGTGAGTGTTCCTCGAGTTCCAGACAAGCTTTATAGAATCCGTTATTGGTACTGCAAGCCGATCACAATGACACACTACATAAATCTACTTATTTTTTTTTTTTTTCTTGGTTCAGCTCCACGGACTCCGAGGTCCACGCCCTTTGTCAACTTTTACATTTTTTGTTAGCTATTACTGATATAATATAAGACTAACAACATAACAAGAGGAAAATCTACTATAAATAAAGATACTGACTAACCGTAGATTTATAGTAGATTTTAGAGATTAAATCTACGGTTAGTTACTGAGGAGTTCCGTTTTCCACCTTCCGTCTCCATCATCATCAGCTCTCATAATATCGTATTGTCATCGGAACTTGACAGGCGTGCAAAATTTCAACTCAATTGAACGGGGAACTGGTCTAAAATTCAGTTGCAAGATTTGACCCAAACATACATACAAACAAACATTGCAAGTTAAATAAAAATATTCTGGCCGATACCGAAAAGTAGTTTCGTCATTGTGTAGACGCGTAGCTTGAATGAATGAATGAATGAATGAATGATGATTGTAGAATATTTGCTAAATAATAACAAAACATCGATTAATAGCTTAAATTAAAGGTAATAAGTAATGGTCTGGAACGTCTGTGGCTTGAAATTTTATTCGGACTATTGTTATTATAGTGAAAAATATGTTCCGGTCACACCAGTTTATTTCTGTCATCGTTTTTTTTAGTACATTATTTTACTATGTTTAAGTAGTATGTAGTCTTATTATGTAAGTATGTCTATTTTTTCTGTTTGTGCGTTACATATTCCTTTATAAGGGCACACCCCGTCCCTTACCTCTTCCTTATAAATCCCATCCATGCTAAGGTTGCATGGAAGAGATCGCTTTAAGCGATAAGGCCGCCAATTGTGACACTAGTTTTAAGTATATTTTTGTATTATGCTTGTAGTTTCTGGTGTGAACAATAAAGAGTTATCTATCTATCCACATTTCGCTCAGCGAAAGAAAAACGCAAGAAAATTTAAATTTGGCGCGCTGAGCGAAACATTGCACCTTATGTACTTCTGCTTCCCACTGCTGAGATATCGGCCTACCCTCTTCATCATTATCATTATCATCGGCCAGAAGACGTTCAGTGCTGAACTGCCTTCCCCTTAGACCGCCACACCGACCGACAGCGTGCCACTTGCATCCACCGGTTGCCCGCGACCTTCACAATGTCCTACCCTCTTATGTACTGAGATTAGTATATTACTGTACATCTTCTTTTTTCCTCTTCTCCCACAGTTTGGCATTCAGCGTGACCATGTTCTGTTCGGAAGCAGCTGTAGCAGTTTTGGTGCTTGTTCTACGAAGGCGGAAGAGCATCGGCGGCGAGCTCGGAGGACCTAAAGGCATCAAGATCGTCACTTCCTGCTTCCTCTTCTCGCTTTGGCTGATTTACCTCACTATGTCTACCCTTGAAGCGTACGGTTTCATCAAGGGATTTTAAATATGGCTCATATTTTGGAGGTATATTTTATGTACACATTCAGGTATGTTCTTCTCCGTCTCGCAAGCGTTCGAAAAGCTGTTATAATTAATTTATTAATTATTATTATTAATATATATTTATTAAGTTCTGTCAACTTATGCTGACGTCAAATGTTACGCGTTAAAATGAAAGACACGACATCTTTGCTGAAAGAAGCTTAAACGACGCTTGTATGGTGTCAAAAAAAAGGTCTATTAACTAATCTGTCGTTTAGAGTTGTTTTCGAATTTCATGAAATCGATCAACACCGCGAGTATGGCATTTATAATACCATACTAAATAAAATAATAATCGTGGTAACTAACTATGGGCAACTCATTGTTTTGATTGACTTTGAGTTGTTGTTTTGTTGGTTTTTGGGCATAAATAAAAGCCTATGAAATTAATGCAACCTACTATGTTAAATTGCTGTTTAAAAAAATGTGAAGCATATTTATATTATTATGTTTCAAAATATTACATTATTCAAAATTTTGCTTACAGTTTTATGAATGTTGTAAAGAAAGAAATAAGAAATATAATTTATTATATTGTGCTCAAAATATGTACAGATTTTAGACATCTTTCGATGTTTTCATTCTTCCTCTAAAACTTTCGTAATTTCGATTTTCCTAATAACGCTGATAATAAATGTTAAAATTAAGCCTTAAAGGCTGTGGTAAGTATAGTAAAATATATAAATTTTAACAAAACTATATGCTTCTATATCGTAGGTATAGAGAAATATAAGAAAATGTAGCGCGTGCATAAAAAAGAGATGATAAAATCTTATTTTAACGTCCTTAGCTTATAACAAATTATAAAAAATTAAAAATATTTTTTCGTAAACAACGAATATTTACAGTTTTTTAGTGTCAAGAAATTCGTTTATAAGGACTTGGTTCTTATTCATAAAAAATAGCCCTCCTTGTTCGTAGGCGGGTAAAATAAATTTTACAAAACTGTTTGTTTAACGTAAATTCGAGCCAAAACGAAACTAGATGGCGCTGTGCGTCGCTAAATGGAGCAAATATAATTTCCGACTAAGTTCATATTATGCAAATTTTATAGAAAATAAACTGCTGAGTCAATCATACATGTGCGTGAGCAGGATGGCACGCAATTATTGTCCATAATAATAACGCTGATATTACTTTTGAATTTTTGTTACGATTCATTTTCTAACATTGGTATAATGGTAAAGGATGACACTGTAGAGCGTCTGTCTATAGGTCTATACGATCTATTATCTTTTTTATGAATAAGAATTGCTTGAAACGAGCCGTAACATTTACCTATGCGCATGTAAAACTATATGAGAATAATGAAATGTATGGAGTTAAGAAACTTCAAACGGTATGTATTGATAGTTTTGTTGTAATTAAAGCTCTTTTCAGACATAAGACATTTTTATTTTAGTTTTGGTAATAGACAAAGTATTTGTGTATATAAATTTGTCTTACGCGTGATCGCTAGAATCTAGATATTAGGATTTAAATAGACTATTTTGAAATCACCGTATCCAAACTATATAACTTATAAAGTATAACATTTGCTTTAAATGCAATATTTTTAAAGTGTCTTTGGTTTATTTTATAATTATAATTATTATTTCATTCCAATATTATGGTTTTATAATTTTGTTTTATTGCGACAAATATGTCTGTCTGTATACCATATACTGCTGTTTTTATTATATAACAATCGCATTTTACAATATATATTATTTTACCATCTGTTCAAATCTGGCAAATAATTTCGCGATAGAAGCAAATTAGAGATAAATAATTATTGTATATCATAGTTTGTAGCGTTGTATTTGTAAATAAAATATGACAAATATGCAGATTTAATATTGTAGCTTAATTATTAAGGCTTAAATAGGCGCAGTTTATATTATAAACATAAAATATAAACAGTATGTAAAGTAAAACAAAATTATTTTACTGCCGTATGTTTAAGAATTGATATTTGTTTATTTTTAGAAAGCTTGTGGTTTAATGTGGCGTAAAATATTTATACAGAGATTTAATGGCAAAAGATCATTGGAAAGAAGTTGAAGCCTGGTAGGAGCTTGCGCAAGATCACAAAAACTCTTTTAATATCAAATAGATCAAAAAATATAAATGGAGCATTTGATGTAGTGCCATCTAACCTATAATTTCTACTAAAATACTCTGGTCATTACAGTAACAGGCCAATAAATCAATAGTTTATTCTACGCAATCAAACCTTTATAACTGTGTAATTTATATTGATTTTAGATTTTATATTATGTACCCACGACTATGGACTGGTTCCTTAATAAATGATTTTTAATTTAATTTATCAAAAATTTCAAGACGCTGATAAAATTATTGCAATTTTTTTTTTTTATTTCTTTTGCTTGTCGTCTTTTATTATTTTCTTGGAATTTTATATTTCCGTCAATTTGTAGAAAACAACTTCTGTCCTTAATTATACTTAGAAAATTAGAATTTAGAATTTAAAATCTGCCCTAATGTTATTAAAATATTTACCTACTTGATATGCTACGATTACCTATATATTTATAAACTTTACCAATTTCTGCCTGAACTTGGACCAATATTCTTTTGGAATTTATTTAATAATAATTATCTAGGCTTTTCACTTTCTCTATTATATAGTAGATTTTCTATTATCTACATACGTATTAAAGATTCGCTGCCCGCGGAGAAATAAAAAGATTTATCTCTTTTTTTAACTTTTTTCATTCACTGTGCACTTGCAGGTCTTATGGGAAAGCATAGTGATGTACCAATTTCATATCTCAATACGAATTGGTATGAACAAAGTAAAAGGAACGCAGGCGCGAATCCAGGCCTCAAAAAAGGTTGTGGTCACAGCCCGAACCCGAAAATCGGCCAAGTACGAGCAAGAGTAAGAACTCGCTCATGACGCCTACAAAGGAGATGTTTACAAAATATATGACACCCTGACCAAGATTTCGTACAATGATAGCTCCACGTGCATGGGCAAAGCCGTAGGGCGAACACTAGTAAATTAATAAACCTGTAAAACGCTACTTTGTTCGCTCACGAAAATTACAAAAGTAAATGTGTGTTTTGTTTTAATAAAACGGGAATACTCACGTTAAATTGAGTCGGTTATTCCGACTATAGTTTCGATCACATTCGGTGACCTTTATCAAGGAATGCTCAGCGAGACACGCGCGCGACCTCGTCTTGCCTTGCACTGCGGGCTGCGGCGCGTCGCGCGCGTTACACTTTATTAAAACAAACTGTATCAAAACCACGTCAGTTTTCATAGTAAATGTGTGTTTGTTTGCACATCACAGTGTCACATTTAAACTCTAAACGTGGACGTGGGACTATTAAGGTTGTGGGCATGCCCGTTGTCCCCATAACGGTGGATCCGCGCTTGAAGTAACGCACTGCACGTGTTCCTCCCTAACGCACCGATCATTTATGACCCCGCGGGCAGCGAGTCTTTAATACTACTATAGTAGTATATATTGTAGTACACGCTTCACTACATATTTTAGACCGTAATAAGTACCAACCTCATGTTTAGTTTCCAATTCAAAAGTATTCTTTAATGCTTTTCTAACTTTACCTAAGCTAGACATAATTATTTATTTTTTTTTGCTTCAATTCGACACAGCGACACCTTAAAAATGGAACCATTCTGTACTATGTAGTACATGAAACTGACGTAAAAATGTAGAATAAAATGATGTTAAAAGTGTCAGCATATACGATTGCGATTGTACTTTGTAAGTGGTGTAAAGTGATTCAAATGATTATCTACATGTTTAGATGGGATTTCGCTGTAAAACTATTTTATAGGACCCTTGGCAACAACACTGATTTTATAAAATACAAGTTTAACTAAATTATATATGAAAAAAAAAACATTCTTTACTCGGCTACAAAAGTAATTTAAAAAAGTCATATTTTGATCTATTTTCTATTCTTTTTTTATATGTCATATTTTTATGTACATTCTGGATTACGTTGGGATTGGTATTGGACTATATCAATTCACATTAAAACATTTGGTTAGCTTGATACTGTCCAAAAATACGAAATACGCAATGGCTTGTGGAGCCAAACACACGTTTACACAGGGTTATAAGGAAAGGGTGTGCTAAGCCGAAAGGGGCTTATAGTACTCATCATTATGAACAACTTTTACTATTGCACCAACCCTGAAATCGAGAAAAAAAATCAGCCGTTCCATAGAAAAATGTCAATGACACTCGAAAAAATGTATGGTACAACTGATTATTTTTTCTCGATTTCAGGATTGGTCCCATAATAAAAGTTGTTCACAATCATGAGTAGTATCAGCTCTTTTTGGCTTAGCCTTTCCTTATAACCCTGTAGATACAGATAGTCCGACTTTTGACCTAGTTTTTTCTGGTAGATATTTTCCGTGCAAGGCCTCATCAACTAGGAATGGCAATAAATAATACCTAAAATAAAGTATGAAAATAACTACGTTTTATATAGCCGCTTAAATCAATAATATACTTATGTATTTTGTAAGAAAAGTGTTGTTAAAATATTCTATCTAATTGTCGTTCGTATTAGATTCCTGTTGTTGTATTCATGTACCTAACATAACGCCATTGTAGATTTTTAATAAAAGATGTGTACAAAATGGTATATAATTTTATTATTGTATTAACAGTTTGTTTTATTTTAATATGTTACTTTACAGATATATAAATATTTTATTAGGCAACATAATTTAATATACATGAAAATAAACTTTTTTGGGAGTAAAACAGGTGAAACTACCTTAGCTTTGTTTAAAAATAGGTTTTATTTTTAAATCTGTATTTACAAAAATCTATATACGTTTTCAAATTACTTACCTTTGTGTTATTGATTGTCTTAGCAGTTCTTATTTTTACAGAGTTTATTTCTTACTAATTGTATTCTTAATTGTTTTCGTATCCTTGGCTCTAGAAACAATTGATGACAGAGATTAATGGTGGAAATAATGAGTAATGAATTTAATGAAAAACTAAATTTCGGAGCTAACTTTCACAACCAACTTTCTGATCTTCCGTCTTAATTACATTAATTAATCTATTCAACATTTCTATTTTTTTTTACTGCTCTTCCTCATGTCTCTGGCCTAACGGATTTGTACACAAGAAAATAAGTTTCAAACGAATTATTTGAATGTCTAATCTAATCAGTTCTGTAGATAAAATTAACATTTTTATTTTTAATGTTTTTTTTTTTCAAAACTTATTTAACTACGAATTTTTAATTACGAATATATTTGTATTTTTTTTTTGTATTTTGTATTTGTATATTTGTCCATAGTAGATTGTTGATTTGTCTACCTATCTACATAACAACTGACATTTAAAAAAAAAATGTCCTATCATAAATTTTGTCTAACGATAAAATGAAACCTTCGATAGCTGATTATTGCTTTTTTAAACCAATTTTGAAAAAAAGACAAGTTTTTTATTTAAAACGGGATATTTTGGAAATAAGAGTATGATAATCAAGTAATTTTGTAAAACTCATCTTTTGAGATTCAGATATTTTTTAATCCAGAATCAGTCATCGTTTTGAAACAAAGGCATTCTGATAATTCAGTCAGGCGTATTGGTTGAGGAGTTCACTGGTTGTTGCTCTGATAAGTTACTCAGGCGTCACATAATCTACCCTCTGGTTACGTCAAAGTATTTGATTTTTTAATTATCTCTTCTTAACTTTCTGTCAGGCATTTGTTATCTAAGGCCATAGAGCAACACTGGCCTCCGCCAGACCCGGAGCAGCTCTACGTCTATGATTATGTTAATCTGACGTTATATACCTAAGTAAAACATCAGTATAACAAAGTTTTTACCTACAACGTGGTAGGACGGTTAGTAGCTAGCGCCTGAACAATACCTTCGATAAAAACTTCCAATACCATCATAATCACTGTTTACTTAAATAATGATTACATTAAAATTTTTGACACTAAAATGTATTACCTTAATAGTAGATAATGTGATTTGATTTTAAAACCGCACGCCGACCGATCGTTATTAATTAATTGTGTTATTTTGATAATTATTTTTGTTATAATAAAGTGTTTGTTAAGTACAATATAATACATAGTTTGCTTTTTATATCAACCTATAGTCCAGTCATAATAATGATGATTGTTGTGAAAAATACAAAGATATCGAAAGACTTTATAGTTTTATGTAATGTATATCTAACTAGCTGCGCCCCGCTGTTTCACCCGCTATTCTATAGAAACCTAATATATTTCCGGGATAATAAGTAACCTATGTGTTAATCCAAGGTGTAAGCGTACCAATTCCGTACCAAAATACATTCAAATCTGTTCAGCCGTTACAGAGTTGAACGAACAGGAACAAACACACTTACATACCTACCAACTTACACACTTAGTTTTGCGTGTATACCCCAGAGCAGCCACGCTCACTAAAAAGCTTCTTCTCGCGGCGGCGTCGTGTGGCGGGTCGCCCTCTTCCCTCCAATATGGTCGAGGAGAGCGGTGGCTGGCACATGCCTCAACTCGTGAACGGGTGCTGCTTGCGGGAGCTGGACTGCTCGGAGTATATACGCAAATCTATAATAGCACTTAGACCTTTTGTAAAGTCTTTAGTTTTTACATTCAGTTTTAGTTGATTATTCAGGTTGTGAAGGAGGATACGGTAGCTTTTAGTTGATAAAATATTTATAAAAACCCACGGCACAGACCCAGGAGTCCGTGGAGCAATATTGAAAAAAATAATCTTACACACTTACAAACTTTCGCATTTATAATATTAGTGTGATGTGATAGTGTAATTGAAGTAGGTACTATGTTTTTTAAAGTATTTTTTCTGGATTAGTACCTTCATAAAGAAAACAAAATACATACAAACTACTAATAGCATTCTATACAAGTGGATTACCCCGAGACTATTGAAGGTCTAAAGATAATCCAAATGATCAAAACAGTGGGTTTAAGTATTTGGAATAATTGGATTAAGATTGCTTCCCGTTTCCCGCGTCCTACAGAATACGTATCTACCTAACTAATAGTATACACTGGTAGTAGTAGTGTACTTATGGTAGTCCCACTGAAATTAAGTATGATGAAAATATGAATATAAATATAAAATATGAAAATATGAAAATTCTTGTAATGACTAGAGAATGTGATAAAAAAGAATTTTAAAATTATCATTAACCAGATTAGACTAGCCTCGTGGCTCAGTGGGAACTGAGAAAAATTAATAAATGCAATAATAATGAGTGGGAATAAATGCTGTATTTTTTTCCCGTATATACATACATAGAATACATAGATTCACCCAGACAAAGAACAAACATCCATGTTCATCACACAAATTAATGTTTGTCCTGGGTGGGAATCAAACCCACAACCTACAGCTCAGAAAGTGGAAATTAGAACCAGATTAGACTAGCCTCGTGGCTCAGTGGGACAAAAATTAATTTGTGTGATGAACATGGATGTTTGTTCTTTGTCTGGGTGAATCTATGTATTCTATGTATGTATATACTGGAAAAAAATACAGCATTTATGTATTTTATCAGTTATCTGGTTCCCATAGTACAGGCTTGCTTAGTTTGGGACTACATGGCGCTGTGTGTAAACTAGTACAATTATTTATTTATTATTTACATTGTCTAAATTTACTAGTAATTATGCATAACGCTAAGACATTATAAATATAATCCCATCTATATTATCTCTTTGCGTATATCATTATATCATAACAATTTTTATTAAATTAAAATTTCGAAACTTTTATAATGTGATGATGGTCAGCAACGGCATAATGTCAGACTCTGAGTTGCCAAATATATCGCGGTAAAAAATATTTTTTCACCTTCAAAGCAATTTTTTCTTTGCTGTTTTTATTTACGGTTAATATAATGCCAATGATGACGAAATACAAGGGCAAATAAAGGTCGAGCACATCTATCAAAAAATATCCATCATCAGTAATTAATTATCAACAAAGATTGATTTATCGTGATAAGGGAGAGTATTCCTACAAATTGTTATAAATAATTTTAATGCAAAGAAGAAACAACAAATGAACAACCCCTATTGATTTACGCAAAGATTAGTATTTCCACGCCTCGTATCATTTTCCACAGATATCCGGCTCCCAATCACCTAATAGCTCCGTCCCAAAGCTGGGAGGACAATATTCGGAATTTCGGACGAGATTACGTGTCCATCACATCTCTCGGACTGCGGTTGGGTCTGGTTTTACGATAGGATTTAGGGTAGTATGGGTTTTCGTATAGTCTTTATTTGGTGTTGTTGTAATATTAACAAAAATGCTTTAAAAAACATACTTAAGTTTATTAGGTCCTATGGCGCGAGGATTTTCACGATACCTAAAGCCATCCCAAAAATAAAATGGAAAAGTTATTTTTTTTATCGTTGTATACAATGTCACCCATCGCAAGTGACTGCCCGAAACGGGCTTATAGTACTCATCGTTATGAACAACTTTTACTATGGGAACAACCACGAAATCGAGAAAAAAAAATCCGCTGTTCCATAGAAAAATGTCAGTGACACTCGACAAAATGTATGGAACAGCATATTTTTTTCTCGATTTCATGGTTCCCATACAATACAATACAGCTTTATTATACACCAACAAGACAAACTTAAAAAAAAATAACAATAATATTATAAAAACAGTAGTAAGAGTTAATAATAATGGGTACTATTTCGGGCGGTCACTTGCCGAAGGGCGACATTGTATTTTTTTTGAAGGATTTTATCTGGACCACCACTTACCACCGCGTAAGAGATTAGGATATTTCCCTTACGAAAGTGGCCTAGTGGTAAAACCTTCACCAATGTGCCACTTGTACTATATGTCCTAACATTTTTATTCTCATTTAGAGCCATACATTTAGTACAGAATCTATGATTAGTACCTTCATTTAAAAGTTATTGTTTTGGGAGCAAAAAAGACGAATTATTAACCCCCGAATACTGAAACGTTTGTTAACTTTTTGCTGTCTTTGTCAATTTCTTAGTGCCAGACAAAGGCAGTATTAGAATTAATCTGTTGTCAAAGTTAACGAACGTTTCAGTATTTGGGGGTAAGAGTCATCGTGTTTTTTTTAGGTACGAGTTGTACGGTAGCTGCTTACGAGGGGTTGTAAGCCAGTAACAAATAACTCTACAATAAACAATCTATCCAAAACCACTGATACTACATTAAAATAACTATCAATTACCTATAGTAACAAACTTAAAATTAAACTCTGTTTTAGACTTTCGTGGTGGCTTACTACATTACTATTAGTAGGTACTCACGGGATATTTACCACGGTTTTTAATTTTTCCCGATATTTCGGCACATTTAATTTAAAATTAAAGCTGTACTACTAGCCGCTTGGTGGAAGGAAAGGTGGCTGTAATGCTGTTTTGTTCAGTTTTGTGTCAGTCAGCGATACCCTTATATTTTGAAACAAGTACTAAGATTTGCCAAAGGTAAGCGTCGGTGAGAAGAGAAGCTTACTTGTGACTTTACTTAGAGATAATGATAGAGACTTAAGTCTAAGCCGTTGACGTCACGCGGCGCGCCGCAGCCCGCAGTGCGAGGCAAGACGAGGTCGCGTGCGAATCTCGCTTAGCATTCCTTGATAAAGGTCACCGAATGTGATCGGAACTATAGTCGGAATAACCGACTCAATTCAACGTGAGTATTCCCGTTTTATTAAAACAAAATGTATCAAAGACACGTCAGTTTTCATAGTAAGACCTAAGTCTAATCAATTAGCATAAAGTTAGAGTTGTGATAAGTAGCGAGCTCGAGGGAACTCATACTTCGGGCTAGTACACTACGAGTATGCTTCCTCAACTCAGTAAAGCTAATTTGTAGTTTGAAACGGGCGTGCAACTGACAGCAAACAAATAACTCCGAGAAAACTAGACAAATTCGAATAACTTTCCGTCCTGTTTCACTAGGTATATGTATATCAGTAAAGACTACACTTCAATGGATATGTATAGATTGTGAAATGTGTCTTCAAGTGACTTTGTCTCTGTCTTGTTGGTTGTCGCGTTATCTCGGCTAAACTGCTGAACATATCATCATTCTATCACAAAGACATAAAGATACTTTTTTATGTCCACGCGAACGAAGTCGCGGGTAACAACTAGTTATATAATATAATCAAATTGGCTTCTCTGCTGAAGCGAGTAATTGATAGCACAACTTCATTTTACGCTCTTTTTTCTACTCGTCTGGTGTTGAAAACACACGAGGGAATTATCAGAGAGCTTTGAACGACTCTATACTCAGACTAGCTGTGCCCCGCGGTTTCACCCGCTATTCTACAGATGATATAGAATTAATTTTATGTAGTAGGCTAACCCCCGAATACTGAAACGTTTATTAATTTTGACGACAGATTAAGTTTATTGCTGTCATTGTCATTTGCTTAGTGCCAGACAAAAGCAGTACTAGAATTAATCTGCTGTTAAAGTTAACAAACGTTTCAGTATTCGGGGTTAAGTATTTTAGGTAGTGTGTAGGAATGCGTCATCAGTATTATTATAGTAAAGTACATTTTAACGCTACTGTTTGAAATGAAAACCTTACCCGTATATTGTCAGAAAGAGGGGCGCAAACGGTTCAAATGCATTTTTAATTTCAAGAGAGAAAAATAGCTAAGCTTTATATTTGTATTAGTCATAACAGTACGTAAACTCTTAACATTTTGTTTTTTTTTTTTATTCAAATCAAATCAAATCATTTATTGATAACACCCAGTTACACGTCACATTACATTACATTAATAATTGACAATATAATTTTAATAATAATAAAAGAAATTAAATTAAGAGTCGTTTAACTTTAAATAATTTCTAATGTCGTAGAACAGGTTATCTTGTAACAAAGCTCTCAGCTTGGTTTTGGAGCTCGCGGTGGAGGGCGCATCCCGAATGGTGGCAGGTATGCGATTGTATATCGCGGGCCCCAAGATATAAACCGAAATCTCCGACTTGAAGAGACGGTGCGATGGTGATAAAGTACAATATGACATACTATTAGACAAAATATATGGCATTGGAGTACGCGGCAATGCCCATAAATGGCTTTGCTCCTTCTTAAAAAACCGCGAACAGTATGTAGAAATTGAAAATTTTGACCATAGTTCCGGTATGATAAACATTACTAGATCTGACCCAATACCAATGAATCATTCAATTCCCCAAGGAAGTGTCGTTGCATGCATCTTTTTTTTAATATATATTAATGACCTTCCTAAAACAATTAACGAATCCTATGTAATTTTCGCGGATGATATCTCTATTTTGACCTCTTGTAAAAATAATATAAATCTTAATGAAAAATTCACTGACATTTTTAATAATATAATGAATTGGATGACCGACCACAATCTTGACTTAAATCTGACAAAGACTGCAATAATGCAATTTAGACCCCACCAAAAAGCCCCTCTTGACATACAATTCTCATATAATAATAATAAACTAGAATGTGTTGACTCAGCCACTTTACTGGGCATAGAAATTGACACGCATGTAAACTGGAAAAGGCACATTCAAAAAATAAAGGCAAAACTGTCAAGTTTCACATACGCACTTAGGGAACTTAGACGAGCAACAGACCTTGATACAGCTTTAACAGCCTATTACGCTTATGCATTCTCGTGGCTCAGCTACGGCGTCATACTCTGGGGAAACAGCGTGGATGCCAAAGATCTTTTTGTTGTCCAGAAAAAATGCATCCGAATACTGGCAAACATAAAACTTCCCGACATCAAAATACCAAATTTTCACAGATCTTATTTCATAAAATTTAAAATCTTAACGACTACATCCATATATATTTTAGAAAACTGCAAATTTGTGAAAAAACATCCTCAATTCTTTACAAAATTATCAGACAAGCGAGATTACCGAATAAGGTCTAATTATAAAAACAAATTAATAGTACCACCGTCTAAACTAGAAATGCATAGCTCCGGACCAAACCCAATGGCTGCTAAAATATATAACAAACTACCAGTACAGATAAAAGAGATAGAAGAAGAGTTCAAATTTACTAAAGCCCTAAAAAGTGTATTACTCGCGAAATCCTACTATACCCTAGACGAATTTTTGAGAGACAAAATAATTATGGAATAGATTGACCCACTCCGCACGATATTGCCATACCCAATCAGGGTCATTATGATTTACCTATTTAAAATATGCTAGTTAAGATCTGCATGTATTCCACATAATGTTTGCAATAAATGAATTGAGTATTGAGTATTGGTCTTTTTTTTTATTGCTGCGCAACTGTAACGTGCTGTGCACGCCCCTGCGTTGAAAGGCACCTAAATTCGTAATTCCTCAAAGGGTAGCACGTCGCATGTCTTGTGCATTTGCCAGTAGTATTTTAATATTTTCAAGTTGTAGTCTAGTCGTACCTCCATGAGCACGACGTGGTCTCCTGTAATTGGGGGTGCACCCTGCTTGATGCCTATGTTTCATAATGTGAATGTAATGTGTAACTTCTGTTGGGGATCCATATTCTATAAAATAAAATAAAAAAAAAATTCAGAGCAGGAAGTTAAGAGAGGTTCTTGAGTGGTGACCACGAACCGAAAGCCGCAGCACAGGTAGGTCTTCCACTAGCTAAGTTGACTGATGATATTGTAAAAGTCGCGTGGAACCGGTGAATGGCAATGACAGATCTTGGTACAGTGGGGGATGCTGTGGACTATTTCTGGCTGGTGATGATGATTTTTCGCTCACATATATCTCTCAAAATTATAGATAAATTATAATTAAATTTATTTTCCGTAAGCAGAAACTTTTTTCTGAAGTCATATTATTACAAAGAACCAAAATTAAACGAATATAACATTAAATAATTTCATACAATCAACATGAGAATTATTTTAAGATTTTTTAATTGTAATCACTAACAACAAATAAGAAAAATAATTTCAGTCATTTTATAATTATCATTAAAAATATATGAGAACAAAATATATTATATATTTTCAATATATTTTAAAATAATTATATGTGAGCGAAAAATCATCATCACCAGCCAGAAATAGTCCACAGCATCCCCCACTGTACCAAGATCTGTCATTGCCATTCACCGGTTCCACGCGACTTTTACAATATCATCAGTCAACTTAGCTAGTGGAAGACCTACCTGTGCTGCGGCTTTCGGTTCGTGGTCACCACTCAAGAACCTCTCTTAACTTCCTGCTCTGAATTTTTTTATTTTTTTTTTTATAGAATATGGATCCCCAACAGAAGTTACACATTACATACACATTATGAAACATAGGCATCAAGCTGGGTGCACCCCCAATTACAGGAGACCACGTCGTGCTCATGGAGGTTCGACTAGACTAAACTAAAATGAAAATATTTTTTGCTGCCTGCAGAGCACAAAATAATTTTAAATTAAATTTAGGTTACATTGGAAGTGGAAAAATTTACTAGCGAGTCTTAATTATACAATGAGAAAGCTAAGCTACTGTTTTACTGTTTTGTCTGTAATGTTGCCAACTTGAAAATGAAAGTGAAGTCGTAAAAAGTTTGAATTATGGTTAAAAACAAACAGGTCAAACCTTTTTGACTTGTGAGAAAAGACCACGAATTTCTCAACAGATCAGTCCGGTCAGTCAGTAACTGCGAGTAGCATTTACAGAGTGCTACAAACTAACTACAACTTACTTACCAAACCAGAAATACTTCAAAACATTCTGTTTTATTCACGGACATTGAAATAAGTTAGATTATTACTTTAATAAATATGCCATCGAACATCGATATCCCAATAATATTCATACTTGATGAGTTTATTGACCGTAAGCGGAGGCGAAACGAAGCATTTCTAAGTATGTTTCTGTGTACTCGAAGATAATTAAGCATCATTGATCCCATCTTCATGAGCAGGCGTTGCAATAAGGTTCTCATATCGCATCGGAAAAACATTACTGTCCTTCTGTAAAAAAGAAGGGACGGTAATAATATCAACGTAGCTTCGTCTGATCGTCCTTACCACGAACTACATCGCAGAATAGAATTAAGAGATCGTCTAAGTAAGTACGACAAAAAGAAGAGACTAAAACAGTCATAATCTAGTTTCATAAATGAGTTTCCAGAGTAGGTAAATCTTATCTTTGCAAGAAACTTTTGTATAAAATGTTCAACTCAGACCTCAATGATACTTAGATCTCCGGTATTCTAGATTAGTATTCTAGAACGGTATGCTTTATTATGTATGGTACGTGTCTTAGAGATCGTGTTATGTGCGGTTTCTCTACGAGCAGTTTCGGTGCACGCTGGGGTGTACGCTTGGCTATAAGCGTTGATAAGCGATCTGTGTCAAACGATTGATAGTTCCTGGTCCCACGACCAGTTTTTGTCAACGTGTCTTCGGAACAGTTTAAAGGACTCAGCATGTTTAAATGTTTGCCGACACAGGATGCGCCCCCGATGCGTGGTAAGCCGAACCGACACCGTGGGAACAGCCCGACTCAGGCTGCGCCAGACCAAGATAGGCGTGGCAGTGTCTAGCGTGGCCAGTTAGATATCCGGCCGTGGGACTGTATCTTTATGCGCTGTTCTTTCTATTTTTGTACATTTATGTGTATGTGGTAGCGATGTTAGCTCAGTGGTTAACGCATTCTGATTATGACCCATAGCACAGGCTATGGGTTCAAATCAAAAAAGTGAGCTGGAGGTACTTGTAAAGGAAACATCGTGAGGGAACCATGCACATGGCTGGGTACTTTCTACATATGGTACTTTCTAATACTTGGCTGCCTAGGTAGCATCTTCAAGCTGCAAATCTGTCGCCAAGCACCTAACAATTTATTCTGGCAGCCTCACTTAAGAACCAGTTCTCATTTTTTGCTATAGTCATGTTTACCATTCTCGACCATACCGTCACGACCCGCGGTACTATAAGTCAAAGTCGCATCACGTCACTTGTGAGCCTTGTAAAAGATCACCGGATGTAATCTGAACTAATATCAAGAATAACAGACTCAGTTCAAACTGATAATTTTTATTTTATATTATTTAAAAAAATATATCATATTATTATTTATTACTGATAGCAAATAAAAAATTAACATTATTAAATATTAGCGCTAATAGCATATCCCGATTACCGTTGTTGAACAACAAACGGCAAGGAATGGGTGATATTGACTAGCATTTACAACTGAGCGCCATCGTAGGTCGGATGATACATTAAATTGTAGATCCCGCTAAGCCATATCACAGTTGTTCAAGAAACCTAAAAACACTGACACCAAGGCTAGCCAATTGGCATATAAAAACTTCACGTCAGTTTTCACAGTAAGTTACATTCTCACACAGTAGGTTCACAGTCTCGCGGTACCTGCCAACACGCTCTCTCCCTTACCCGAGTCCTCAGTGGCACTGTGCGCGAGTGTTTCTCATTCGCCACGAGTTAGGGCGCCGCAACTTGCAGCTGATTTGTAGTCTGCACTTGATGTATGGCTTGTTTGCTGCCTTTGTACTGTTAAGATATAGAATAGATAGGGACCTTTGACCCGAGAGCCGGTGACTATGAATACGGTTTCGGTGTCACCACGTATCGTAAGGACCGATTCAAAGGAGCCATTATGTTCTTGACTAGATTTGGGGATTTGAGCTATCATTCAAGGTCAAAGACACAAACTCCAATTGGTTCACTAATGTTTCACCAAAACACTATTGACAAAATATTACTTTACAAACGTTTCATATAAATTTTGCAAATACCTAGTTACCTACCTAAATTCCGCAAATGCTTAATTTTATAAACATTTATTTATAACTGCTCTTTACAAATTAATGTGCCCAATGTTATTTTATCGTTTATGCATTTTTCATTTAATATATTGATTCTTTAAAATCACTTTAAAAAAAAACGACAAAAACCTAGTAAAATACTTTCAAGCTTTGTTACAAACAATAGCGACACATGCGCAAAATAACGTGGGTAGTAAACATTTAAATCATTGTTATATGTGTTGAAAAGTGGTTCCACGCTAAAAAATTTTTTTTTTTTGGTATATATATTTCTCAATAATTATCCGAGAATGACTTAACCTATAATAAATACATTGTTAATGTATAATTCATTTATACAATAGTTTTAATAAATAATTTTCTATGTATTATAGGTTGAAATTAATAAAATATTACTAGATTTTAATTCTATTTAAGTTATGATTTTTAATGTACAACAAAACAGTTTAACATAATTATTATTTATTTAAATTCAATAAATAATGTAGGAAAGAAAAAAATAATCTCATTGTTCACAAATTTAATGAAAACGTTTATATTATGTATATGTACGAGATGCAGGCATGTATACGTAATGAGTTTGCAAATTTAGAAAACTTTGTAATCTTGAAAGGAAAAACAATTCACAAAGATAAAGTCTTTGAAGCGTGAAATTCAGAACAAATACTCGAATAGCGTGTGAGAATAATTTTACCGAATGTCTCGAAAATTCGGCCTCGATTTGGGTTCGTGTTACGTCTTTCGGCCTCGGGCGGTTTTAGGGTTCCGCGAGTTCATTGGGAATAAATTAGATTCGTGAAGCGCGTCTTTTGAATTTGGAATGTTCTTCCGGAATTTTTGATATTCAGAAGTTATGCTTCCGTTCTTTGTCTGTTAATTTCGAACGAGTTCATTACCGTTTGATTATTAATAATTATGATTTAGTCTCCTGTAATGGCAATTAGACTAATTAATTACAAGAAAATCGCAGCGAAGAGGAATTCGGTAACCGTCCTCAGTATCTTCGGTACTTCACTCCTATGGGCCAAAAGTCCTCCTTTGTGATGGCTCCCTGGGTGTTGTTGGGAGCTCGCACCACGAAGTTTTTTTTTTTTACAATGTTGCTCCACGGACTCCGGGGTCCGTGCCATTTATCAAGTTTTACAAATATTTTATCAACTAAAACGGAATATAAAGACTACAAAAGGAATATACCAACGAATATGCTGGTATATTCCTTTTGTTCAAAAGGAATATACACCTATACACAATAGCATATTCGTTGGTATATTCCTTTTGTAAAGTCTTTAGTATTTCTAACCACGAAGTATTTGAAGTGGACACCATAACGTGACTCCAGGGCCCGTCTTCACAAGTATATATTTGAACGAATCGGCTTCTTTAGCCTCGTCTTGCAGCCGCGATACGTACAGTAACGTCGTCAATTATGTGCTGTGTGCTGGCAGTTGTACAAGCATGTACAAGTAAATTGCATAACTAGCCTTGTGGCTCAGTGGGTGGATTTCCGCCTTCTGATCTATAGGTTGTGGGTTCGATTCCCACCCAGGACAAACATTTGTGTGATGAACATGGATGTTTGTTCTTTGTCTGGGTGTTTCTATGTATTCTATGTATGTATTTAAAAAAAAAAGTATTTATGTATTCTATCAGTTATCTGGTCCCCATAGTACAAGCTTGCTTAGTTTGGGGCTAGATGGCGCTGTGTGAAAAACGTCCACTAATATTTATTTATTTATTTAAATCGTACACAAAATTGCATAATGTAGGCTCTTTGAGGTAGAGGTTGAAGTCTTTGAGGTTTGGTAGGTCTTAGAGGTAATAGACTTAAGTTAAATCGTATCAGATTCCCGCGATACAGGCTTAGCCTAGTGCGGGAATCACTGTTTGCCACTTTTCAAACCTCCATAGACATAAGCCAAGTGTGTAACAAGTATATTTATTTTATGTATCCTAATTTAAGCTTATGTTTATGCTAATAAAAATATTTTTCATTTTCATTTGAAAAATACCTACAAAACCCTTTAAATATAATAATCAACTCTTTCCTGGCTCTCATTCACCCATAATATATTATTCTTCTGTCTGATAGAGGGTTGTATGTTTGATCGGAACAAATGAACCAAAAGTGGGACATTCCACAAGATTTTGTCCGACAATACGTGGATACAAGGTGAATATTTTAGCAGCTTGAAGGGCGGTGTGATGCTTTCATATTTAGCATCGTTAGTTTGGAGTAAACTGAAGGTACACAAGAGCCTGGGCTCTTATTCTCTATTGCCATAGCTAGCTTGTTACGCGCCATGTTAAGTTCACTCCGTGTTAGTCGCATGTAACGGTATTCTCTAAGTTTCCTTAACGCGCGATTGTTCACGTCGTGCCACGATTAGGAACCGCGTTTAAGTTTAAAGCATGTTAAAACGTCACGCGTTATTGGCAAGTTATTTCATGTGCGATAGAGAATAAGGGCCCAGATCTGATCTGTAAGGATGGCTAGACATACATTACACTGGAGTAAATGAAACAAACTACTACGGTCATAGATTGCTTCTTTTAATCGCGCAAAATGCATAACTAGTTATCCTTTTCGAAATAAAAAGAAAAACCCGAAACCCAACTGCAAAATAGCTACTCAGGACATTAATAGGAGTCCAACGACGCCCAACTCGGTCAAGCCGTTTAAGTTACAAGAACATACAAGCAAACCTATTTAGTTACTTACATACTTACAAATATATCCCCCTCCTTCTTGGACAGTCGGGGAGTAAAGAAGCATTTTTACACACGCCATTCGAAACTTCACGGAACAATAATATTTCTATATCAGAATTTTTCCATAAAAGAAACGGGCGCGGTTTTCGAGCTAGCCATCAGTTTGATAAATTGCCTCCGCGTCGATAGCAACGTGTTAAAGTTCGAGATCAGTGTGTCAGAAACTATCTGACAGTGATTTATGACATAGTCTAGAGCTACTCGCTTAGCTGTTCTGGACACCCTGGACAACGTTGATTATTTCTGGCCAAACATCTGGTCTACGTTTGCTAAGAGATTTTTTTCTCAACAATCTTTGTGTGGAAGTTCTTCATCTTTACTTTGTATTTGAGATCACAGTCTCAGTTCTGAGCCTAAGCCCGCGTACGAAGTCGCGGGTATCAACTAGTTATTGAATAAATAGTAATACTTCTTGATTTGCTATCAAGTTGTCAAGCCTAAACTTATTACTTCTGTGAATTAGATACTCTTTCTACTATTCTGCAAAATTATTCAGTCAAAACGCAGAAAAGTATTTATTAAAGTTTATTTATTATTTGTAAGCAGAATGAAACACGTATTTAAGGATTAACAATTAGTTTGCAATATATTATCCTTATTTATTTTATATTTTGGAAGTGATGCAAAAACTGATTTCCACAGAGGTAACGGTTAGAAGTCAAGTAGACAAAAACAAAGATGGCGGTTCTATTCCGTTCATAAATAAACTCGTTTAGAAACGATTCTTTTTTGCAAATATACACAAATAAAATCAACATTTATATCTACAGGAGGAAGCAACAAAATCTTTTTGTTATGCAAGAACAGGACACCGCTACGATAATGTATAAGTTTGTCTTATTTTTCCTCTGGTTAAGGCATTATATAGTACGATACGGTATTTATTCGTCTATACATTTTTTTTTGTATTTAATCTTAGCTATGTACTGACAACTATAATTTACACAAAGAACCGTGGGCAACCGCATGAAAAGATAAAGCGCCCCAGACTCGCTCCAGTGCCTATCGCTGGAATGTTCAATAAAAACGCGAAACCAGCAAAATACGCGAATTTTAATAATTCTCCGTTATGGAGACCAGGGAATAGCGATAGATTTTTCTGCTTCTAACTTTTTATAAGCAAAAGATAAATTTCGTAAATATTGGTATCTTTATGAAATAAGCAGGAAAGGAAGCAATTGTTTTATGAAAATCACACTAATATTATAAATGCAAAAGTTTGTGTGTACTTCAGACTAGTTATTTCCATGTCTGCATGCGTGAAACAAAAATCGATAAAAAAAAAACACACTAATATTATGAATGTGAAAGTGTGTGTAAGTGTATAAGTAGGAAAGTATGTAAGTGCGTTTGTTTCCGTTCAACTCTGAAACGGCTCAACGGATTTGAATGAAATTTGGTATGGAGGTAGCTTATACCCCAGATTAACCCATAGGCTACTTTTAATGCCAGAATAATATTAATTTTCTGTAGAATAGCGGATGAAACCGCGGAGCGCTGCTAGTTGATTTTATAGGCAAGCATGTACTGATCTTGAAAATAAAATTAAGTTCACGTTGATCGTGCTTGAGTGGTAAAACCCTTAATAACATGCCTGCAACCTTCAAAGCTTATCTACTAATAGCCATCTTAAACTTGGTCCAAAACGGAAAATTCAGCCGAAATTCCGGCTTGCCTTTAAAATTACAATGGAAAGCAGGCTGAAAATACAATGTATGCCTGATGATCGTATTACAGATGACGTCGCGATTCCACATTGTAACTTCATGACACCTCGTTAGGGATGGTAATTCTTACGTATGAAATCTTTTCTTTCGTTTCGTGAGGATCGTCTTGCCGCAAGGTTTTGGGCAGTAGGTATTTGAAAATTGTATTGCCTTTTCTGTTTCCCGTGCATGTGAGAGAAAGAGTTAGTTAATTTACCTGTTATTCATGAAATTAGCGTTTTGGGAAAAACTGCTATCACCTCCAACCTTATCAAAATCTCTTGTTTTTGATATCAACAAAGAATAATAATTCATTCGTCCATTATGTGAGAGCGTAGCTCTTGTCGGTGGAGTAATTTCTATGCTTGGCGGTCTTCTGCCTGCGTTTTCACCTCCCTGTACGACATGACATCTGCCTTCTCTTTTATCTGGTCTATAAAAGTTCTCCTTGGTCTTCCCGGTCCTCTCTTTCCTTCTATGATCATCAGATTGTCATGTCGCACCAGGTGGTCAAACATCCTGCCTCTTCTGTTTTATATAGTTGTTAGGGGACTTCTTTTCTCGTTCACAATTTCTAGGACTTCCTGATTTGTCTTTTTTTCAATAATAATATTTCCATAATATATACCGATAGCTTTTGCTTAGGAAAAAAGTGTTATTCTAATAAAAACTACTTTCAAGTTTCTCCATAATTTCAACACAAAAAATTCAGCACTTTACGTGCGTGAAAATATTGCGAAATTAAAAAAAAAACCTATAAGCATAGTTTTTTACGTTTTCTATATGCTACGCCGTCGTAGCACCGTAGCACTACGGCACCGTAGGCGTAGCTTGTAGCTGCACCTACGCTTGTAGCACTGCCGCTTCCCATAAAACTCTTCGTTCTCAAACTCCAGTGTCGTAACAGTTACGTAACAACACATAACTGTTACGAAACTTGAGTTTTAATAATAAAAGTAAGAAGGGTAACTTTTTGGGATATATGTAAGTAATTAAGTATGTTGGTGTGTTCCTATAGTACCTCCGACAGCCTAAACGGCTTGACCGATTTTGATGAGTGAGGTTTTGTGGATTCCTCTCTATGTCTGCAATGACTGCTACAATTTGTGTTGTTTTGATTTTCTTACTTGTGCACATGAGCACTCGAAATAACGAAAGTTTTGGAAAATAATGACTCTTCACTTTCCTATAAAACTCAAAACTTTTTCTGCTTGGCATTGGCATTTAATATTGAAGTGTTCTATGATTGACAGACTGACAAAATGTAACACGCCAAGATGAGATATTTTTACAAAAACATTTAGAAATAAAAGAAAATAACACGAGATGGGGTACGATTACGAAAATCAACTTATCTCGCTCTTACGTGAAAAATCTAAAGAAGGAATGGCAATATCTATACTAGGTAAGTAGATGTAATTAATTTTATACCCATTAAGTCGTATTATGACTTCGAACAATATTACAATTATTGTAAGAAGTATCTATGTTAGAGGTATATGTCGAACTCACATAACCTCACGAGGTGTCAGACAGGGTAGCGACCGAATTACATGTGACCGTTCGGACCTCATACGCAAGGGATCTGTTATCACTATTTTCCAGGTCCCCAGTGGTCTATCCAGCTGAAAAACTCCAAAACCATACCGTACCTCATGACCCACGAGATTAGCCTGCAGACAGAGCGAGAAAACACAAAGATAGACAGAGATGCACCGACGAGAGACAGAGAAGAGCCAGCGAGAGGGAAATACTCAAGAGACCTTTATCAACACATGAGCAGCTGGAGAATTTTGAAAGATCGACTATTATGTCCTAATGTACTGAGCATAGTGTTAGGCAGAACTGCTATGCTAAGTCAAAATTTTTGATTGCTCGCGTGTAGCGCGCACTTTCACTGTGAAACTACAGGGGCCTTCAGCAAGTGATGATATACTGTTGTGCCATTTTTGTGCCAGTTCTGTTGTGCCAAGAGACGCAGATAATTTTAGTACACTGTCAGTAACAACAGTAGTGTAACAACAGAATCGATGGCCATGGTGTCTATTCCACCGTAACACTAAACTAAACCAATCTGACAGGACTAAAATTATCGACGTCTCTTTCAATTTCAATATTTGTGTGATATCAATGGCAATAATCTTAGAACTGTCAAATTTAGTTTAGTTCAGAAAATGTTGCAACAGAATCGACACCGCTATGTGTGAACCAAAATTTAAGAGAATCATAAAACAAGACTAGTTCAAAGTCTGTCACTTGAAATTCTTTCTACACGAGACGTTATTGGGTTTTTATTACAACGACTAGCGCTATTATTATATTTTCGCGTTGGAGGTGTGCTCGCGGTCAGGGTTAGTCCCACACGGTGGGGGTGGTCCCATTGTAAAATAACCCTATTGTACAGCTTTTATTTAACTTGCAATGCTTGTATGTCCTTGGTAGCTCAGTGGGAGCACGCTCGCCTCACATTCGTGGAGTCGTGGGTTCGAATCCGGGCGGGCCCGTAGCAATGAGTTCTTTGGAAGTTATGTACGGATATACCACTGGCTTTTCGGTGAAGGAAAACATCGTGAGGAAACCTGCATATTTACGAAGAAGAAATTCGAAGGCGTACCTATGTGAATCCGCCAACCCGAACTGGGCCAGCGTGTAGGATAAGTACCAATCACCCTTCGAGGGTAGGCTGGTATCTCAGCAGTGGGATGTTTAAAAAGGCTGAAGCAGTTTGTATGTATGTTAAAGTCAAATTTCACAATTTAATTTTGGACCAGTTGTTCAATTGAAATTGGAAAATTGGAAGTTTTGCATGCTTGTGAAGTTCCGAAGACATACAATATTATGACATTGAGCTGATCCGATGATGGATACGGAAGGTGGAAAACGGAACTCCTCAGTTAAATATTAGTAGATTGATTGATTTTGTACTCATGATGTAATCGCCGACGATTAAAACACTCTAAATAATCGTAGAACCTGTATACCAAGTTTCGTCAAGATTCGTTGAAAAATGCGACCTGTATGCGAGTACCAACATACGGAGTTTTTTTTTGCCAGTAAAAACAAAAATTTCGTTCGCTTCGGTCACCAGATCAAAAAAAGAAAACTAAAATTATTTTATCGCGAAATAAGATTTTGATGGAATTATGACTTTCAGTCCTGCAACCAGAGTCGTTGCCCAATGATCAAGGAGCGGTTAGAGTTACACCATCATGAAATACATGGAAGAGAGAGCTACCCAAAGAGCACTGTGAGTATCGTGATGACCCTGGCTTAGTTGGTATCACGTCTGCCTTACGAGCAGGATTTGGTTTTTAATTTGACCAAGATTTGGTCCCGGTTTTGATTTCTGGGCAATTAGTAGCGATTGATACCGTTATCAGCCTGATGATGGGGTACCGTGTCATCTCAAAGTCGCGTCATTCTTATGCAGAAGCACGTGTTGTACCTTACCAACTTCGAACAACGCATGCTTTGGTCTCTGCATAAGAATAGCGTAGCCTTCGTGAATCGGCTTTCTAATAACGCTGTACAAAATTATCGGTACATTTTTTCAGGTTGCCTCATCACCAAATAAGAACTGCTCATGCAAATCTAGATTAGGTTCCAATCAAATTATGTATCAAAATAAATTTTCTGACAAGCCAACTCAAAATGTAAGTGCCTACGACATTGATGCTGAAAATAATTTAAGCAGTAAAAGCAAACATCAGTACAGTGATACAAAACCTATTAAAGGAAATTTGATCATTAAGGACGAAAAAATAAAATATATTGATGGTTTTACGATACCTCACAACACTAATTTGGTAACTAAAGATAATGAGAACGATAATGATACTTATAATGGTTCTATAAGATACGTAGACAATTATACTACACCTGAGTATAATAATGTGAAAAACAAGAACAAAAATAAAGATACATGCCCTGACAAGATTGAAAAAAATGATAGCAATGATAATAACCCTTCTGTAAGATATGTAGATTTTTGTACTTCACCTTGTGAATTCAATTTGGAAAATAGAATGATTGATGCTTTTGCTTTTTGCGATGTCCCAGTAAACGAAAATTATACAACGACTTACAGCAATTCATATACTGGTGAAATTATAGATTTGAAACGGCCTCTTTTTACACGAAAAAGAAGTTTTGATCTGATTAATGTAGGAAATAGACCAGGAAATGGCAGTAAAGTGATGATCGATAATAGCAATAGTCCTGATACACGTAGTGAGGTGATGATTGATAATAGCAATAGTCCCGATACACGCAGTGAGGTGATGATCGATAATAGCAACAGCCCTAGAAAAGGCAGTAAGGTGATGATTGATAATTGTAACAATGTGCAATCGGGTATAAATATAGTTGAAAATACAATTACCGATTTAAACAAGCCCATCTCTTCAAAAAGTTTAAACTATAATACACAAAACAGCAATTTTGGAAAGCAAATTTGCGATAACAGTATACCTTGTGTTATACGAATTAATGATTCTAAGTCTTTTGAAAAGCATGATAATATTTATTGTAAAACTTCTGAAAAGCCAGAATATTTAAACGAGTATACAACGACTTACAGGGATACATACACTGACCATACTAATATCAATGCTCTAAACTTTCCTGTTGTTCCTTTAAAAACAGATTTTAATCAGATTTGCGTGCAATCAAATACAATTATTACCGAGGACACAAACTTTGATATAAGCCAACTTGATGCTGCAAGAAATTGTAAAGATGCTTCACACATATCTGACAAGTCAACCAGTAAAAATATGAATAGAAATTTAAAACAAAACGAAATAAAAACATCTTATAGGACACGCTTTAATTGTTGTTATGGTAATCCTGAACAGCCTCAATATTCTGACAATTTTACAACAACTTATGGCTTTGGATATATTGATGATATCGAAAATCTGAAAATGGCGCTTGTTTCTCGAAAACTAAATTTAAATCTGACTGATTCCTGCAACAGTCACGATATAGAGGAAAAAATAATGATTGACAACTGTAATAGTGTGCAGTTTGTTGTAAATGTTGCTGAAAATATAAAAACTGACACAAACCAGCCCAGTACTTCAAAAAGATTCAAATATAATGCCTGTGCAACACAAATCGACAATCCTAAAACTCTTGAAAAACTTCGTGATGGTGACGGCTTCGAAACACTTAAATGTGCTAAATATTGCACAACAAATTATGAGAATGCATATACTGGCAATATTGAAACAATCTCGCAATATCCCCTTGTGCCTCGAGAGGGAAATGTAAGAATTTGTAATAGAAAAAATGTTTGTGTAATGCAAACAAATGAATCTAAGCCTAATAAAAAGCTTTCTGATGATTGTTGTAGTAGCCCTAATACTCTAAAACGCACAGATAATTCTACAAGTACTTTAAGTGATACATTGAGTAATACAATTAAATCGCTGGCACATTTTGTACCTTGCAACAAAAATCAAGATCAGATTGGTGTGCAACCCAGTTTAATTTCTGAAAACACATGCACCGATGTGTGCAAGCCCAGTTCTTCAAACAACAGTACCGATAGTCGTACAAAAAAATGTAACAAAAAAGTTAACGAGAATATCAAATCCTGTGAATGCCCAGATTATTCTATTTCAAATAAAAAAATTGAATTCGTTGATAAAGCAACTAACTGTATTGATAGCGTAAGTTCTGCAAAGCCTTCAGAAAAAATTAAACTGTTACCATATTGTAAAAGTCCTCCTGATAGCATATCATTGGATTCTCACAAAAAGATGCCATCCAGTTCAGATGATGGTTATGATTTCAATAAATCTGGTAGAAAACTTTTACTAAATAAAAAGAATAGAAAAAATATCAGCACCAACAGATGCCCTATTTTTAAAGAAGTTAAAGAGTGGATTTGCGGAGTTCCAGTAAAACCTGCATGCGATACTAAAGAATGCACTAATGCAGTAATTAATGACTTGGTTCTAAACTTAAAAAAGCTCTCTAAGGAAGCTGACAATCCAGAATACGATGAAAAAGTAAGGAAAGAAATAGATATGTGTCTTAGTAGAATATCAATTTGTTATCCAGGAGATAAAAGAGAACAGGGTGAATTCAAACAATTTTTGATTCACCGCCTTTTCCAAAGAATAAAAAAATTGACTAAGAAAAATGTTGGAACTACTTATTCTGTAATTAAAGTATGCCCATCTTTTACTTCACGTAAATTGAACTACAGCAATCAAATTATATCGAAAGATTTAGAAATCAGACTTTGTGTTAAAGAATGGTTAAGATCAATAGCAAAAAGTAACAATATGACGGAAAATCAAATATCACAGCTAGCAGATTTTGTTGACATTCGCATCAGCCCATTACTGAACTTACCAGTGAGTACATACAATCACAAAATAATCTTAAAAACAGCTATAGTCAATATAATAAATGATCTATCTATCGGCAACATCAACTGGCTTCAGAACAAAGATGTGCAGATCCATAATTATGCTAAAGATTTGGCTGATCAATTATTTTGTATTCAAACAAAATATGCCAGTGCCTATAAAAATTCCAACTTATCGACAAACAAGTATTTAGAATTAAAAGGTTGCATTGAACAAAGAGAGTCGGTAATATGTTCCGAAATAAAGAAATGCTTTGAGGATGCCAGCCTTGAACCTAAGGATGTGCTGATAGCAGAATTAAGTGTAATCCTTATGGATTGTTATAAAATACCACATCCTGAAGCAGAACATGATGCTCAAAAAGAAATAGTCAGTATATTAGTAAAATCCACAAATATATCGAAATCTCAAGCATCTCGTTTAGCTAAAGATGTTATGACAAAAGTACGAAGAGTTTTGAATGAAGGAGAGCTCAGAAAAGGAGATGCTAGATCAAGATTTTGTAGCCAAGCTCGACAACAATGTACTGTATTAGTTTGTGCATCGATCGAAAAAGCTAGTCCATTATACTATCCTATAAATTTCACATCAAGCAAGGACCATACTGTCTAACAAAAGATACCATAATTCATTCCTTCTAGAGACTCAATAAAAACAAAAGAACCCCTAGAGTTGTTGTTTTTTTTTGTACATCTAGAAGTTTGGTAAGTTAGAAAATAAGCAAGTAAACCATCTTCTGGTTTGACTTTACACCAATGTATTTAGACAAAAAATTGTTTACTCTGTTATTTTTGCCTATTTCTGAGCTTTATTTAGACAATGATCATTTCTTGATAGAACTATCCGCTAATTCGAATCTAAGTATCGGTGTCCTTGTGTAATACACAATAAGAAGGCAACCTTATTTTGGTAAGTTTGGTGCTGTTTAACATAAGTCTTTTAAATCAACATCACGAATCAGTTATAATTTTCTTACAAATCACGTCGACGGCAAACTTCCCAATGCGTTTAATTGAACTGAAAGAGCGCCATTGTTCCGATTTTCAGTCTATAAATCGAGAAGGCTATTCGAGAGCGACCGACGCTTTAAGACAAAGAACTTGGTGATGCCGGAAATATACGGGATCAAATTGGGTCATACTTTTTTGACAGGCTTTTTACCACAACTCATCTCACGTTAAGTGACGGTGTTGTTGAAGATAGCAACCGTCTAATAGCACTGCTGCAATACTAACACAACGTAGGTGCTTTGCGACAGATTTCACCGGTATTTCAAGCTCATTGTTGGGATTTGAATCCTATACCTGAAGCGTGTAATCCGAACGCGACAACCTCCGAGGTATCATCGCCACAAAAAAATAGCTCTTTATTATTTATTACGCTACTGCCAGAAGCATGTTATTAAAAAAATTAAGCATGCATGTTTGTGTGTTCCTGTATTAACTTCTGTACCCAAAACGGCTTGGCGTATTTTGACGAGTGAGGTGTCGCTGGATTCTTCATATTGTCCGGACTGTTATAGGGTACATTTCAGCGTCATGTTTTTCGTTTTTCTTCTGATAATATTACTTGTCTCTGTACTGGTATAAAATATCATAATTGTACTCATCATCATCAACAACTACTATTACGACCATACATGAAATCGCGAAAAGAAACGCTACTCCTCGCATTTCGTAGAGAGTAAATTACATTTGATTTTGATGATTGATTACATTTGATTGATTTAATTTTATTTAGGTATTTAGCTTAGGACTTTTGTACACTTAGTGGCAAACAAAGAATTATGAATATGAATATTAATGGCTTATAGTTTCTTCATAAGGATATTTTTACGATATTTCACGGCATATAATCGGAAATAAGAAAACGGTTAGCAAGATGTCAACTCCAAAAATAAAAGATCGTATTTATTCGAAGTTACGCATTTCCACTGCAAATGAAATGACAACGAAATAACTACGTGGCTGGAATAACGCAGAAATGGCTTCGCGTATGGAATTTTCATTACAAGTGAACTTATGTAGGAACGTAAGGTACCTTTTTTAATTTTTCTTGAAGATTAGAAATCTTCACATGATAGCCGATAGTTTTGGTATCCAGCCGGGTAAGGTGGGATTGTATCCCCTGATCCCGGAGGCTCCGCGATCTCCGAAGAAACGCACTGGCGCACTCAGCACTACATTTCAGCGCCATCTAGGACAGCTATCCCAAAACATAACCCATCTACGATAACTTCAGCCACTCAACGTATTCCAGATCCTAGAGGTCCCCTTTTAGTAGGCTCTTACTACAAGGGGATACCGATGCCGTATTCTAGTGCCCCAGCATCATAATAGTTATGTATGATTACTACTACCTTTAGACAACACCTTTGAGAATTTATCGCTTTGTTGGGAATTGTGATTGCTGTTATTGTGGAGGTAAATCGAAATACAAACTATCTTCACCAATGTCTCTTCACTCGTTCAGTATTTAAAGCGTAGCTCTTGACGGTGGAGTAATTTCCTTGCTTGGCGTGTTCACCTTTTATTACGACATGACATCTGCCTTCTCTTTTATCTGGTCTATGACAGTTCTCCTTGGTCTTCCCGGTACTCTCTTTCCTTCCATGATAGTTTTCATCAGTTTGTCATGTCGCACCAGGTGGCCTAACATCTTGCCTCTTCTGGTCTTTATAGTTGCTAGGAGACTTCTTTTCTCGTTCACGGTTTGTAGAACATCCTAGTTTGTATATTTTTCTGCCGAGCTTTTTTTTTTCCATCCGTTTCCAACACCAAATTTAAAACTCTTCCAGTAATTCTCGATCGTTTTGAGTCTTCGTCAACGTCTCACTTCCATACAGTGCAATGCTCCGTATGTATACTTTTATTAGCCGATTGCATGTGGTATTGGAGGTACTTGTGTAATTTTACTAGGCCACTCGCGTAAGGGAAATACAGAAATGTTCTTTGATTCCGTGTATTCCCAATCTCGTGCACATTGGGTGTCAAAATGGTCGTCGATGAAATATTGCCGCCAGCACCCAGGATCTCGTTCATTTCGCGGCTCGATACTTGCTATCACGGAAACGTTGAGAAAATGAGATTTTGCTGTTTCTATATTGCTATTTGTTTTCATATTTTCAATCTTGTTAAATCTTATTATTAATTTAAATGAGATATTTGTTCATTCGATTTGATCCTGGATAAAACACAAAACGTGTTTATTTATCTAATCAAACCTCTAGTACAGTCTTCACCACTTTACTGGGGCATGACGTGGACTTGACCATCACTTACTTTGCTTGACTTAGACTATGACTGAGACTATTTTTAATTGTGAAATGTTTGATTTCACTTGAAATATTATTTTATCATTATATAAGTACTTGACACAGGCTAAATACACAACGTGTGGAGCCAATACGTAAGGTAAAAAAAAACTGTCGTTTTTGGATATTTCGTATAGCACAAAGATTGTAATCCGTGAATTATTGTTACCGGACGCATCTCGTGTACGTTTTTCGTTTCACGCCCCTAAGCTAGGAAGGGTAGCCACCATTGAAGTATGAACATGGAAGATGGGTTACGTTTAGTTATTTAAATACGTTACCTTATTAAAAACTAACAACCCGTTTGACAACGTGACAAAGCTAGAATATGGATACATCCATTTCGTTCTCGCGGGATAAATAGGGTGGACAAAATTTTATCCCGGCGCCCGTGCTAGGCCTGCTGAACTTTATGTTGTGGGTTCGATTCCCACCCAGGACAAACATTTTCTGTGATGTACATCGATGTTTGTTCTTCGACTGGGTGTTTCTATGTATTCTATGTACGTATTTTAAAAAAACAATATGTATTTATATATTCAATCAGTTATCTGATTTCCATAGCACAAGTTTGCTTAGTTGGAGCTAGATGGCGCTATGTGTGACAAACATCTAATGATTTAAGGCCTCGCTACATGGCCTGACCTGATATCGTTTGAAAGATATGGCTATATATAAGTTTCTGGGGGAGCGAAAAGCTTAATAGTTTGTTTCTTTTGCTCCCGTGAAATTCAAATCTAGCTGTCCCTTTCACACGATGTCAGGTCAGGCCATGTGTAGACACCCTTATTACTGACTCCACAAACGTATCTACTTTTTACTCATCAATAGTAGGGACACTTTGTCTGGAATAGAGATGTAAAAGCTGAATGGGTACTTTTCCGGGGATAATAAAGATGGGGAACTACACCGAAGATATTATTTTGCCCTTTTTGGACTATTGCTAAAATTAAACCATTACCCGACTGTTCAAGAATGAGGGTAGTGTTTTTGAAGTGTATGTAAGTATTATGAGTATGTAAGTTTTATGTTTTTGTGTTCCTATTTATAACAAAATTATTAACTCGTGTAGCCTAACGGTGACGTGACCACGCTCACCTGATGTTAAGCGTCACGCTTGTCCATAACAGTTCAGTGCCACCCAGAATTTTGAACTTCAACAGTTCAAAACTATGCGCGGCAATGCACTGCGCTCGTCACCCTGAGATGTTAGATGTTAAATCTCCGTATGCCCAGTAATTACGCTGGAAACATTGCCCTTCAATCCGGAACACAGTAATGCTTGCACACTACTGCTTGGCGGTTGAATAACTGGCAAAGGTGTGGTACTTCACCAGGCGGACTCTGCAAGCCCTTTTGACGAGTGCGGTGACGTCGGATTCCTCTTTGTGTGACTTTTTGCAGGTTTTTTTTTGTACTGTAGTTTGGAAATCTTTTGATAAGCTTTGATTTTTATATTAAAGTGTGAATTTCCAAAAAGTATAATAATTATGTTGTGTCTTTTCATCATAAGATTAAAGATGTTTTAGATAAACATTTGATTTCTGTATCAGCCTTTAAACATCCCACTGCTGGGATATCAGCCTACCATTGAAGGGTGATTACTGATTAGTGATTAGACCATATCAACAACGCTGGACGCTGCGGGTTGACGGATTCACATTCCCATCTCAGGAAATATACAGGTATCACGATGTTTTCCTTCAAAAAGCCAGTGGTGTAAATATTAGAACGTAAGATCCTCATTGGTACGGGCCCCCGCCTGGGCTTGAAGCCGCTACCTCACGAATGTGAGGCGAGCGTTCTCCCACTGAACTACCACGACTTTTATCTTAATTATCTTATCTTGACGGAGTAGATAGATTTTTTTATTTATTTGTTAAATCGTCAAATTGGTCGAAAAAGAGCCAACAAAATCACATTTAAATAAAAAAATTAAAAATATAAATACATTTTTGCAATATCAAAAGATAAATCAAGCTAAGTAATTATGGAAATTTTCAAGTGTTTACATATAATCTTTGTTGACCGAGCGAAGCGAAGCACTCAGAGTTTACTGGGACAAATCGGCATTTATATGTAAGTTTGTGTGTATGTGTCCGATGATAACTTGCGAACCGTTGATCCGATCTTCATGAAATTTTGTAGGCAAGTAGTTCATTTTAATAAAAATTTTAAGTTCGAATATGTGCAGAATCGGTCCAGGGGTCGCGAGGTCTCAGTTCGGCGCGAACTACTACTTATTTTCAGTTTATATTCTAGTTAGGTACTATTTACATAAAATAATACCTTTTAAAACTCGTACCGTACAATTTTGTCTATCTATGGAAACGGTGTTTCGAGTTTCCGGAGAGTTTTAAAGTGGCTCTTGACATTTCATAAATAAATGCTTCTCGCAGCGGGTTCGAAATGTTTCGCGCTGTGGATTATAGCTTTTATGGCTCTATTTTTAGTAGGTAGCCAGATAAAAAACTGGATATTCGTAGGGGAAAAATATGAGTGTAACATTTTGAAGATATGTGTAGTTTCACCCGCAGCTTCGCATTTTTTTATGCATAAAACGTCCTATGTTCATCTTCATGATTCAGACATTTAATTTTTCAACAAAATCAAAGCAGTCGTTTAGTTTTGAAAACGTAACAAACGACCACAGAATTAATTATCCTTATAAACAAACGACAAAGAGAATATAAATACTACGAAACGATAAGCAGAGACCAGAGAGCATGGATCTTGTATGTTTCGTCCAAGCCTTTCGAAGCACCGATTGGTTCTGATGGTTCTGATTGGTTGTGTTGGACTGCGGCTGTATTTCTCTGAATTATAATTTATTTTATTGATTTTTTTTGTTGACGATGTGGACATCACATTATACACGGCTGCCTTGGAGTGCAACTGGATAACGTGGGATTATACCAAAGATAAGGAGAATTCTGAGGATTATACCCACTAAAACACCCCCGGTGGTCTGCCTTTATGGTTGACAGAGGATTTCGGGATCTTCAAGGGCTCAGACAGATACGCCCGCGCCTAGCATACGCGTTCTACTACCTTTCGCTCTAATAAACTGTTGGACCTTCACCATCTGTACGATATTAAATTATCATACGTGGTCCTTGACTACTGGCCTTTTGGAGAAACTCAGAGTCACACAGCGAGCAATGGAGAGAGCTATGCTCTGAGTTTCTTTGCGTGATAGCATCCGAAGCGAGGATATTCGCCGAACAACCAATGTCACCGATAGCCGTCAGAGTTTGCAAGCTGAAGTGGCAATGGGCAGGCCACACCACTCGAAGAACCGATAACCGATGGGAAAGAAAGGTTCTTGAGTAGTGACCACGAACCGGAAGACAAAGCGTAGGCAGGCCTCCTACTAGGTGGACCGACGACATTATGAAAGTCGCGGGTAACCGTTGGATGCAAATGGCATGTTGTCGGTCGGTGTGGCGCTCTAAGGGCCTATGTTCAGCAGTGGACGTCTTCTGGCTGGTAACGTAAATTATCAAAAGTTCTCAGTTCCTGATGGATCTCAATTTCGCAATAAGACAAATACTAAGGCAGAGCGCCGGTCGCCGAGCTTCCCGGGACTAAATTCAATTAATAATTTGCTCCAATTAGACTATTTCATCTCTGGATGAAGCTGACAGACTGAGAACGTAAATTGAGAAGCATTTGAATATTTCAGCTGCGTGCAGGCTATTTCGTTATTATTTCTTTTAATATTTTACTTTTGTTCTATAAAACTCTAAGCAAAAATGGTATGCAAACTTTTTACTGTTTAATGTGACGGAGGTGATCGAGCAAAAAATTTTTTAATCTCTTTCTTCCGTCAATGTCAAAAAGGTAACTTCTAATTATTATTTTTTTGGCGGGATCGTGAAGAAGTCATTTCGCGTCATTGTATTATTTTCCAAATCTTGTATGGCTTCGTTTTGTTAGTGGCTAGTGTTAATGTGGATTTTTATTCATTATGTGTTAGTGAACGTACACAAGTGTTGATGAATAGTATAATGTTGGGAAACACGATTCTTCTTGTTGTTTCCAAAAGTCCATAGAAACCTCTACTCTCCCCCACTTTACTGGAGCATGATATGGACTTGACCTTGATTTACTTTGTTGGAAGAAATGTTTTATTTTAAAATATTGTGGTTCACTCGAAATATTACAATATTTGACACTGGCTAAATACCTATACAACGCGTGGAGCCCAAACCTTATGGAAAAATAGAATTATTTGAAATAGATATTCAGTTTTTGAGATTTCTCACTCACATACGTGAAAGGATTTTTTACCACCTTGTCTTGTACTGAAGCAATAAACTACCTGAATCTGTTTTATGTAGATTAAATGGAAAAACACGTGTAATAAAAAAGACAAAAAATAAAAAAAACTACTTACTGCACTAAATATTATTTTACGATTCAATATGACTGCAGAAAAGAATGAGACTTTTATTTTTTCATCTTCGGCTGAAATTTAATAAAAATGAAACTGCTACCAATACAAAGAACATCGACCGAATTACATTCTCAGCGGTCTGAATGTAGAGAACTCAATTTGTCCGCGCGATATAAATCGACGTCATGCTGGTGATGGATAGAGGTAGACACTATATTCTCTACGATATGGCGCTGCGTAGAAAATTTACAGAATAACAACTGGAAAGAGCTTAAAACTCGTAAATATTGTAGTCTCTGCAGAAATAAAATTTTCGTGAAATTAGTTAGTGACGGAAACTTAAAAAACGACTTAAAACAAGCTACGCTACCGGTCTGTAAATTTAAGACTGCCCAATTCATGTGGGAAGAAGTCCAAACGACTATATCGGTCCCTTGTTAATTTTTTGTTTTTAATTTAAGAATTGTCGCTCGTGTCGATGCGGAAGCGCCATAATCCGTGTTGCGTGATTATTGTGGCGAAAAGGACGTGCCGCAGGCAACCCTGTAGTGACTTAAACAAGACCTAAATGTGTCATTACTGTTCTGAAACATCGGTAAGTCTTCTTCGCACTATTTAGAAATAAGAAGTAAAGTTTCGAGTAAAAAAGATAGCTATAATATAGTTATCTTTTTTACTCTCTAACGTTTCGCATCTTCTTTCGCACTATTTGGCGGCTGTAAACAAACTACAGTAGAGCCAAATTAGAGCGCAATCTTAAAGATAAAAATTTATCTTTAGTAAAATATCAGTCTTAAATAAAATATTCTAGTCTCCGTGAACGTGAACGTGAAGGTGAACGTGAATCTGTCAGATAACCCACACACCAGCGCTGCGCGTGTAGTAAAATACCAAGCCTCTGCGGATTCTGTACCTATTTCTCTGTTAAGTTTTACTGCTCGCTGTTATAGCGGTTAGGACAAGCCGGAAATTGCAAAGGACAACCGAGGGACAACCTTATGTCGGATAGAGGCGTGAAGGCATCATAAGGGGTAAGGAATTAACTGGGTGGATAGGCGGTTATAATTCTTTGATATTGCCGACATCGCTGATTCGCTATTAACCAGTTGCAAGTCAGTAAGTAATTACATGGTAATTCCGCAGCAACAACAAATCAGGATAATTATTTTTGACCGACTTCCAAAAAAGAAGGAGGGTCCGTAATATAATGTTTTATTTTGTTATCTCCTTCTCAACTGGGAGGACGCCTACGGCCTTTCGGTTCATGCATGGTCGCCACTCAAGAACGTTACTTCCCCATCAGTTATTGGTTCTTCGAGTGATATGGCCTGCCCATTGCCACTTCAGCCTGCAAACTCTGAAAGCTATATCGGTGACTTTGGTTCGATTTTCATTAGATAGTACATTAATTTAAAAGCCCTCAAGATGAAAACCTTACCTTCATATATTTTCCTCAATTTCGTAATGTCCTTCCAAATGTCACTAGGATATAAATTGACATGGGATATAAATCGCCTTCGTTCCGAGACAGATGGTGGGACGGCATTGCCTGGGATTACATTGCCCGGGCGGCATTGCCCACCGTCTATTGTTGCAGAACAAAAAATTTACAGTTGTCGTTACTTTGGAACAGTCATCAGGAAAAGTTTGCGTTTTTTTAAAATTATTTGTTTAAATTGCATACAGATCTGTTGGACTTATTTAGCTTTTACCACCCTTATCTATTAACTAGCTGCACCCTACGGTTTTGCCCGCTATTCTACAGAAACTAAATATTTTTGGGGGTTGAAAAGTAGCTTGTTTGTTATCCAGGGTATAAGCTACCTCCATAATAAATTTCATTCAAATCCGTTGAGCCGTTACATAGTCGAACGGGAACAAACACACTTACATACTTACTTATACACTTACACACAAACTTTCGCATTTTCGATTATTTCATGAAAAAGTTAGGAAAATTCACTAACTCTATCGCACCAAAGAAAAATAGAGCGATAGACATACAATTTCAAAATATCGAATGCGCCAAAACCTCGCAGAAGGACTATCTTCTTAATAATAATTGTCTTATGTATATAATTTCTTGTAGGAGTAATAAAGACTTTTCTATCCACAAGTGTTCGTGACTGTACCTAGTGAGGAAGGAAAAATGTGCGGCCTCCGAGACGTGATGGAATGGCGGTTGTATGTGTGAAAGGGAATGTGATGCGCCAACTGGGACTATAAAGTTGCTCTGTACCATGAAAGATGTAATTTATTGCCGCGGTTTGTTGTGTATAAGAGAAACGTAGCGTCTGCTAGGTGGACGGACGAGATTGTGAAAGTCGCGGGCAACCTGTGGATGCATGTGGCACGTTGTCGGTCGGTGTGGCGGTATGTGTGTGTCAAATTTAGTTTAGTTAGTTTATCTCTTAAGAATATAGTATAGCGCCATCTTGCCCATACAAAAAGCGTAGTCTGATATATACCCACTCCTAAATGTTATCCGATTTCGATGTTTTTTTATATGTTATCTACACCGTGAAAAACTATGCTTGTATGTTTTGATCTTTTAATATCGCAATATCTTTGTGGCTATAACACTTAGAGTGATATTTTTTTGCGTCGAAAATAAGACAAAGAGAAGTAGGTGTTAATAGAATACCATAAAGATTTTTGGAAAAAAAACAAAATAATAATAATAAATCAGGGACATTATTGCACACACGGTCATCTGACCCCAAACTAAGCAAAGCTTGTAATATGGCTGCCAGAGACTGATATACGTACATATATATTTTTTAAATACATACTTATATAGATATTAACACCCAGACATAGAACAAACACAAATATTCATCACATAAATGTTTGTCCTAGATGGAAATCGAAGCCACGCCCCCAAGCACAGAACGTAGGTTCACTACCAACTGAGCCACCGGGGCAGTCATAGACTAAAATATAGTGGCATAGACTATGGCTTATCCAAGCCGTTGACACCAAAAACAAAATATTTTGTAAATTTTTAGGGGGTGGTAACAGACGAAACCCGAAACGCTAATTTCATTAAAAAGTTAGGAAAATTCTCTAACTCTCTCTATCGCACGCACGGGAGTTTCAGATATAAATGCGCCAGAACCTGGCGGAAGGACCATCCTGTTAAGAGAGATATCCTGCAATGAGTAGGTATTTGAAAATTGTATTGCTGTCTCTCTGTTCCCCGTGCGTGCGATAGAGAAAGTTTTTACCTACATTTTTTGAGGAAATTAGCGTTTCGTGGGAAAACTGCTATCACCCTCTAAATTTTATCAAACTCTTATGTCAATGGCTTCTAGAAATAACACTCTACGCTGTTAGGATAGGTTTTTCTAAAAATACTTTAGTATTTTTTTTTTTTCGTCATAATTTCAACGCAAAAAAATCGAAGTATAATAAATAATTCGAAAAATTCTAATTTATGAAGATATAGCAATAATTCAAAAAATCAAACCTATAAGAAAATGTATACACAAAATATATACAAAATCATCGAAATCAGATAATATTTAGGGTGGGAAACAGTTAGCGGTTTTTGTATTGGTATGCTCTAATCCTAAGAAGCTAAACTGAAAAATTAGCCAACATCCCTCTGTTGTATTTTCCCTCTGTTGGTTATGTAGATTGGAGATTTCATTTTATGATATGAATATGTTTTTTTGTTATGTCGTCTAGATATCTAAAAGGGAAAACAGAATTACGTGACATTCCTAAATAAAAAATAAATTGAAAAGACCTCGATTTACACACATTTTTAGATATATCTCCGAATCCCTAGTGTATATGTATATTCAAGTGATTATTGTACTCTTACGGTAAGGTGGTCATTTATTATCTAGAATAGCGTATCATAGATTTTATTTATATTTTATATTTCCTGGTTTAGATGTAATTAGTAATTAATCAAAATGTCGTCTTTCGGTCAATTTTAGAATGAATTTTTCATGTTTTAATCTAGATTTTGATGACTTAAAACATTAAACCATACTAAGCTTAATTAAAATAAAACATATTTTTTTAAAAGAAGGAGAATCGGTAGTTGGAACATATGCGGCTTATCCACCCGCCGCCATTTTTTTAAAGTTACCGCGCAAGATGGTTGTAGTATATATGGGTAGAAGAAATTTAAACAAACAAAATATATTCTGTGTAATAGTTTCCTAAAGTGTCACGTTCCCGAATATTTGAAGGTCAAAATCGCTATATGAGAACAGTGAAGTCTTTATTTCCAAATATCTCGGGAGTGTGTCATTTTAGGAGACCATGTTACAGAACATATTTTGTTCGTATAAGCGCTTTCAACCCATATATACTACTTTATATGCGCGAAAATATCGGAAAAAATAAATAAATGCTGCGGGTGGATATGCCAGCTTCCATACAAAAATGTTCGAACCCCCTTTGGTCGGTTTCAGCTATAGATGAGTTATAATTTTCCGAGTTATAATTTAACAACGTCCAAGCGATCTTTGTTCTGTACACTTTTGTGCTTTCATATCAATAATAGACTAACGACCAAAGTGCCATTACTGCTCAAAGTAATATCTCGTAGTAGTCTCGTGTCTTAGTATTTCAACAATATAATATCCGAAGCGAAGATATTGGCTATTGAAGGATATTCAATAGCTTTTGAAAACAACCGAGCTGCGGTAAGTAATTGTTTACTTTTACTGTTTTGTCTGCAAACTGGAGCGGAATCAGCGAGATGGAAGCCTTGGTTGGAAAAGTTTGGCCGAATTTGAGAAGGTACATCGTATTTACTGGATTACTTAATTGGTTATTGGATTAGAAAAGTTAACGGAGAGTTAGACAAATAAGTACGTGTCAAATACAGATTTATATCTATGGATACCGCATTAAGAGACCGTTGTTCTGATAAAAACTCGCCAAAGTTGGAGGTAAGCGCGGTTTGAAAGGATTGCGACAAAGCATTGTCATTGGCTATCTCAAGGTTACGCCTGCTCGCCCTTCCAATGGACCAATAACAGTACAATTTTAACCGACTTCCAAAAGAGGAGGATGTTCTCATTTCTATTTTTTTTTAAATGTTTGTTACCAACCATCAGAACTCAGCCTTATAAACCGATTTCGAAAATTATTTTATTTCAAAGGATATTATTACCTCTAGATTGTTCTCATTTTTTTCAAAACTAGTTCTGATAATGGTATTAACTCAAATAACACCTCAAATATTATTACAGTCATAAATGTAGCGATTTTGGTATTTTCATCAACTAGTCAAGCATTTGCATTCAGAAAGTATGATTTGGTAAAGAGAAACTGATGAAGAAGACCGCAAGTGACCACCGGAACTCTTCAATGATAAGTATTTCACAGGTGGCGCTAAGATGCATAGTGCATTTTTTTTTGTTAAACTTATAATAAAATTATAATCATAGGTTTATTTTGACGGATGCGTGGTGCGCTTCGATATCTCTGAGTGCGTCATCTAAAGGTGATCTGTGTTACCAAAGAACACAATGGCGTCGATTCACTTAAACTCGCTACACTAAACTTAGTGGTATTACCGTATTTTACAATAGAAACACAAGAAATAGATAGCATGCATTTTAGTCAAACGAATATACCGATTTAAGCCGCGACGAAAAACGTACACTAGCGACACATAAAAGTTTGTTTTTAGGCGGCACCCGCTCCGCTCTCGTCTAAGCTTCTATGGGGAACAGCACTATAATTCTGTCTCCATCTTATGTAACTATTTTGTAAAAGACAGCGACAGCTTAATTTCGTTTAGTGAGTAGACGGAGTTGCGGTCAATGTCTTTCGGCTGTTGAGCTATTAAGCACAAAGTAACAGAGGTGATAACAATGTTCGCGATCAGTCGGCGAGCGTCTCGTTACATCAATATAAAACATTCTATTTCTACCCACATTTAAATAGAAAAACCGTCTCATTCTGAACGCTGAAAGGTTACCTTTTACGGCTTTGTGTGAAAACCGCGCTACGTGAGTCGCGGTCAATGGGCGCTACACAGTTTTATTTATAAACCGTATAAAGGCCTTTTTCAATGGGAATGCTTGTACCGCTTTTTTAGCTGTGAATGCGCGGTGAGCAGACAAAAATGATCACACTAATATTAAATGCGAAAGTTTGTGTGTATGTAAGTGGGTAAGTATGAAAGTGTGTTTGTTCCCGTTCAACTCAACAACTGTAACAGCTAAACGGATTTTAATGAAATTTGGTACGGAGGTAGCTTATACCCTGAATTATTAACACTTATGTTACTTTTTATCCCGGAAAAATATTCAGTTTCTGTAGAATAGCGGGTGAAACCGTGTGACACAGCTAGTATTATATCTATGTACGAGATTTACATAGTTCTACTCTCTCTCTCTCTCTCTTACTTTTCTCCTGCACTTTGCTCTATCCTTGACATCTAGAACATAACTATATCATTAAGTAGGTAAAAATAATATATTGCACACCCGATATGGGTCCACTGTTGGAACATTAATCTCTTTTTTAAGAACATCTTTGTACACAGTATAGCAATAAAATAATTCTTATTCTATTCTTATTCTTTATCGTCCTCGGAAACCTTGGATAACTTCCATCCACTTTGTCTTGGGCCTTTCTCTTGGATATACGTAGTTCTACCATAGAAAAATTATAAAATATGTTATTTTACCTAAGTACTCCTATTTTTCGTCCTCTATGATACCTCTCCATGATTCTCTTCTATGATACCTCTCCATGATTCTCTTCTATGATACCTCTCCATTTTTAAGTTTACCTGGAAGTGATCGCTCTTAGCGACAAGTCAAGTCACGCCAGTTGTTACACTATATTACTTTTATTAGGTTTTCTTTTGAGCTTTCTTTCGTACTGGAGGAATATTGATCTTCGTTAACAGTCATAGCTTCCTATCTAGGTTTCCCTGTGTCGGGGCTGCTATGAAACATACACAAAAATATGGACAACACTCAGACCCAGAGTAAATATTTAAGTTCGTCATTAAAATACCTTTCTTGTAGTGGTAAAACTCTTTTGCAAGAGTCCGTCTGGGGAAGTAGCACACCTTTGCCAGTTATTCAACCGCCAAGCAGTAGTGTGCAAGAATTACTGTGTTTCGGATTGAAGGGCAATTTGAAATTACTGGGCGTACAGAGATTTAACATATAATATATCAGGGTGACGAGCGCAGTGCGGTGCCGCGCAGACTGTTTGGAACTGTTGAAGTTCAAAATGTTGGGTGGCATCGAACAGTTATGGGCAAGCGTGACGCTTAGCATCAGGTGAGCGACTTGCTCGTCTCGTCAGGCAATACCATAAAAAAAACAAAAAAAAACTTGCCTACCCGGGCTTCGAACCCGGGCCTCCAGTTTACACGGCAGAGCGCTGCCATCTAAGCCAGGAGGATTGTCGATAGCTACGCGTAGGAGTGTTATTATATAAAATATTTAAAAAAAGTAAGTGCGAGTCAAACTCGCGCACCTAGGGTTCCGTTATCGTTACGAAAAAAAGGGGTTTTCTTCATTCACTTAGGCTTAATTAGGTTATTCATCCTTAGCACGAGCCAAACTCACTCTTGACTTTAACCAACAAACTCACTTTAACCAACAAACTCACTTTAACCAACAAACTCACTTTAACCAACATCCAAAAAAAGAGGTTCTCGTTTTTTTTTTTAATGTTTATTATTGTAATATGTACAATATTATTATTAATTAATTAATTAGTATTGGGTTTATAAATATAATAGAGTTTGCACTGAAATCGTAACAAATTTGTCTCTTGAAGATACAGCAAAAATAGTAAATGTCGATAGAGCAGGTATATATTGTATTAGCTGCGCCCCGCGGTTTCACCCGATATTCTACGGAAAAGAAATTTTTTCGTAGTTAACCTACCTCCTTACCAAATTTCATCCAAATCCGTTCAGCCGTTACACAGTTGAACTGGAACAAACACACTTACACACTTACACACAAAAATTCGCATTTATAATATTAGTGTGATAACACCTCTGAAGAAATTATCAATTTGTAAATACCGAATTTCGTCTTCCAAAAAAAAAAGAGATTTTTATGCGCAAGACCGAGTCGGGGTCCTGTAGTTAACTTATTTGCCCATAACTTAAAACGTAAAACCTCGCCATATTTCATCTGCACACCTATACGAAGTTTACAAGGGTCGGTCACAAGTCCTCCCTATTATTTCTCTTGAGGGGATCTTTGCACCATAATTTCCACAAGATCCAAAAATTACGAGGATCCTTTGTTGTAGGGCGTTGGGCCAAGTGCCTGTGGTTAACGGGATCCATAAATAGATAGATAGATAGATAGAAACTCTTTATTGTGTACACCAAAAATAAAAAGAACACACGTACAAAACTATCTTATACTTAAGGTAGTGCCACAAGTGGCGGCCTTATCGCTAAAAGCGATTTCTTCCAAATAGTATTGGGTTGTTGACATTTCCTTTGTTATTGTAAAGTTAGTGAACAATGTATTATTAGATACTAGTTGTTACCCGTGATTTCGTTCTCGTGGATATAAAAAGTATCCTATATCCGTCTTTGTGATATACAGTAACTCCTTACCATATTTTATCAAGATCCGTTCAGCCGTTTAGCCGTGATAACGCGACAGAGACACAAAGAGACAGAGAGACACAATATAACTACTAGTTCGCGCCGAACTGAGACTACGGGACCCCTATATCTTCACAACCCCTGAACCGATTCAGCTCATATTCAAACTTAAAAATTGTATTGAAATGAACTATTTCCCTACAAAATTTCATGAAAATCGGATCAACGGTTCGCAACTTATCATCGGACAAATATACACACAAACATACAAACATATATACATACAAATGCCGATTTGTCCCAGTAAACTCTGAGGCATTCACTTCGCTCGGTCAAATAAATATAAATAATAAATATATAATACTTTTCTTTATATTTAGTTTAGTATAGTTTATAGTTTTAGTTTGTACATTTAAGTTTAGATTATTTTAGTAAAAATGAAATACACAATTAGTCCAGAATATTAAATACATGCAATGTCAACTAAATTATACAATTATTATTATTATATTAAATTATTATATGTACAATCAATATTACCTATTAGTTTTCTTTTAGATTAATTTATTTTGTTTATTATTACTATCTAATTTTAAGTCCTATTTAACTGAATTAAGATGAATTGGATTGAATTAATGAATTTCGTCGCGGTAAAATTATATTGTTATTTATGTATTTTTTATTAATAATAAATATATGATATGGTATTTATGTTTCCTTGGTTATATATATTTCGCGAACTCCAGTTTGGGGTCTCGGTCCACACACGTCTTATGACAACTAGCATATTGCTCTAGCAATAAATTGCCGAACCGAATTAAACATTTCCATCGTTTTTTTTTTTTTTTTTTTTTTTTTTTTAACTATCTTTGCATTTAAAAAATAATCTATTGATCATAAAATAGGTAGGAGAAATCAAATACGCAGGTGTCTCCGGAAATGGCAACCTAAACAAGCGGAAGTAGAAGCGAAGCGATAATGGAGCGGAAATTGAAGTCAAGGCAAAAATAAGGTTAGCAAATTTCGTTACGATGGCGGCCCTAGCGCAGGGCTTCGTTATAAAACTTACACGAGAAAGTTTAGTAACCTATCTAATCCAAACTAATATTATAATTGCGAGGAATATAACCGCAGTCGTATCAGGACCATTCAAAGCTTCGAGGTATACAAATGAATACGTTCGTCTCGAGAAAAAAAATTGTTTGCGTGATTCAGAACTCCCTATATTACAACCGTCAGTCTATACAAAACGTCAAAAATGCATAAAAACGGATCAACGACATCTAGCGAACTATAACGAGTAACTAGTCTCTGTCTAGATGTTTGTCGCGTTATCACGGCTAAACGGCTGAACGGATCTTGATAAGTTACTGTATATCACAAAGATGGATAGGATACTTTGTAGGTTTACGCGGACGAAGTCGCGGGTAACAACTAGTAATCTTTTTTTTTTTTTTTTTTTTTTTTTTAAATTGCTTAATGTATATTTCATTTTTACTAAAATAATCTAAACTTAAATGTACAAACTAAAACTATAAACTATACTAAACTAAATAAGTACTTAAATAAATTAAATCTAAAATATCTACAAATAAAAAACGGCATTAAGGTCGCTGTCTGCGGGTAAGGTGCCCAAAAAGCTGGCGACATTACCCCGTTGAATTGCCAAGCTCACCCTTTGACCGAGGTAAGCGCCAGCTCTTTGGTCACCTGTAATTTCGACTAGGCGCCTGGACAGCTCCTTAACTAAACAACGGGCGGCCTAGTAATCTATAATTTACAAAAGGACGAAACCTTTTTTCTATGAATCAAATCACACGTGAAATTTGTATTCCAAGTATTGTCTCAAATGAAAGAATGATTCTTCTAGGTGAATAATAAGAATGGATTTTGCGAAATTCCACCCATAGGGGGCTGAAAAGGGCCCCTCAAAGTTTGTTGGGATATAAAATCTCTCTCATTATTCTGTTGATGCATCGGTCATGGTAGCACTTTTGGCCAGAGGCTTTATCCCGTAACTCTGCTGGCGATGGTCTTCGTTTGCTATCCTGCTTGCTCGCACCGTGCGAGTAAGTTGGCGCGAGTGGGACGGCACGCGATGACCATTGCCACCAGAGATACGGGATAAGGCCCCAGAACAGGAACTTGCTATCAATTGAAGCGGGAATACACCGACAATTTTTTGCTTCTCGACAGCAAGCCTGGCAACTACCGTACAGTTATGGATAGATAGGTATATAAAAAATAGTGGTCCTTGACTACTGGCCTTTTGGAGAAACTCAGAGTCGCACAGCGGTCAATGGAGAGAGCTATGCTCGGAGTTTCTTTGCGCGATATAATCCGAAACGAGGATATTCGCCGATGAACCAAAGTCACCGATATAGCCCTCAGAGTTTGCAAGCTGAAGTGGCGATGGGCAGACCACATCACTCGAAGAACTGATAACCGCTGGAGAAGAAAGGTTCTTGAGTGGCGACCACGAACCGGAAGACAAAGCGTAGGCAGGCCTACAACTAGGTGGACCGAAGACATTGTGAAAGTCGCGGGCAACCGGTGGATGCAAGTGGCACATTGTCGGTCGGTGTGGCGGTCTAAGGGGGATAGGCCTCCCCCTTAGACCGCCACACCGACCGACAATGTGCTCGACAATGTGTTTAGCAGTGGACGTCTTCTGGCTGATAATGTAATGTAATATAAAAAATCTTCTGCGTTCTCATTCTTCTTCTGGTTCGGCTTTCTTATTTAAATTAGCACGTGAAATTAAGCTTTAACGAAGAGCCCTCGAAATAATAAATCCTATAACACGACCAAAAAATTGTGGAAAGTTACCAAGTCCCATTATGGTCCCTTTCTCCCTTTATGAAAATATCACCGTTACCAAGAAATCCCTATCCAATAATAGCGTTTAATAAAGCGAATCTGCGTTTTGAATTTCAGTATGGGTGCTTGAGCAAAATTATTGAAATGAAAAGAAATCCTATACTCAGTGGTGTAGCTTGCCTTAGAAGGGCTCTGTATCAAAATTTGTTGGGGGCCCAAATGAAGGGTCACTATTTTTAAAGAAACAACGTTCGGGGCCCCTGTAGCCCGGGGGCCCCGTATTATTGATACGGCTGATACGGCGGTAGCTACGCTCCTGCCTATACTATTAAAAGTTATTCGAACAATTTTTATTCTAAATTTCTAACAAAGTATTACCTATACTTAATTATTTACAAGTTTATTCGACACGGCAGTAATAAGCGGAAAAGAACTCGTATTTATTCCCCCGTAATTGAAAAAACAAAAAAAGCTGTTCCGTACACAAATGTTGAATGAGAGTGTATTTTTTAAGGAAAATCTTTAAAAAAAATATATTTAATGTTTGACGTAAGCTTAACATAAGTTAACAAGTTTGGCGTGAGCTTAACAAATGATTAACATAAGTCTAAAATAAAAAACATGTTAGTACAATATTAAGTTTACAGTCTTGATTACTAAGTATTTGTTCATTCCCGTTTCATGTTTATTTTCAACTTTATTGCTTCTGTTTGATGGTGCACCCTTAGTCTTTGTACTAGTAAAAGCCTCTGTTGCAGTCTGTAGTCTCTTCTGTTATTGGCTTAGTGCTTAGGATAATACTTATTATATAATTTAGAAACTTTATTATAAATATATATAATTATATATTAAATATTATATGTTATCATTATTATATAAATCGACCATCATTTCTACAGCATCCCTTACTGGCTTTCTAAGCTTTCCCAACATCCGAGAGACACAATAACTTGGCGGGACGTCTGTCATGATAAATGAGATTAATAAGGCCTCCGAGATTGCCTCGGCTTGTTGTAATGTCATCCGAGTGATAACTAACTGTGACCGACCGTTGAAGTGAATTTTGATGTGGGTCTTACATAACTTGTGTACATTTTCCTTTCATCATTCTCGATCATTGCTTTGTGGTTTGAGCGTTCGGATCGCACACCAGTTCAATTGGATCAAATCTCAACAATGACTTCAGCTATTAGTGATGAGAAAATATCGTGAGGAAACCGTAGAATGGCGGTAATACTTTCTTGTAGTCGGCCGGTGAGCTACCACCCTACAAAGTTGAAAATCTGTCGCCAAGAACCTAATGGTAGGTGTCTTTCGGCAGCCTAACTTGGGAGCTATTTCCCATTCCTGAATAGGTGTGTTCCCATTCTCGCTGGGCGACTAGCACCGTAGTCCGAGCAACATGTGGTATGAGATGCCGCAGTATCCGACTACACCATCACTTAATATCGGGTAAGCTTGTGGCCAATGCCTACCATGCCAAACATAAAAAAAATACTATGCGTCCTACTTAGCCGATACACGATCGTCACTGTTTATCCCGTCTGCCCCAACAGTTGTTGGTCCTTCATTATCAACCATTTTCACCCACTGCTGTGTCATCTATTCCTTCGTTTTTTTCGGGTCATCTTTTTCAGTCCTGTCCTCTCGTCCACTTCTGGACTTACCTACTCTGACCTCTGGTCTCGTCGTAGAACTTTCCTGCGACAGTAGGAAGATATCGCTAAGACATTATCGGTGCTGTCCGACTAGCAAGCTGGAAGTGTGGCCAGTGGTCATTATCCTTTCCTCAGCTGTCACTCTGGGACTGCTTTGCTTGCTGTGTCCACCTTCTGGCTTTTCTAGCCAAGTGTCTCGCCACATCTCCACTCGAGTCTCGTGTTCCGCTTGATCACATCATCGACCTTCGTTCGTCATCGAATTTCTACGTTTGGTCTACAGGAAAGAGATGTCTATAACATGATTGTTTTGTTGGTTAAGCCCCAAAACATATTTAAATAATTTCGACACTATTTTCGGATCTGTGATTGGATTCGTGTTTTAAGTTGTTATCTATTCATTATTTATTTGTCTCGAGTTCTACCGAAGCTTCCCCGAAGTGAATTCCTAGTTTTAGCCTTGCTATGTACCATTGCTATGTATGCTATGTACCGCAGCGTAGGTAGGCCTCCCACTAGGTGGACCGACGACATTGTGAAAGTCGCGGGCAACCGGTGGATGCAAGTGGGCCGTTGTCGGTCGGTGTGGCGCTCTAAGGGGGAGGCCTATGTTCAGCAGTGGACGTCTTATGGCTGATGATGATGATGATGATGATGTACCATTTTGACCTTGAGCCATAAGCATAGGTAAAGTACCTATTCTCAATTAAATAGGACCCCTACTAAAGTATACAAGGTGTTACTGAAAAGTGCAATAATATTGAAAGGTATAGGTACTCATAATTATGAACAACTTTTAATAAGGACCCGCCATGACGTCGCGAAAAATAAACAGCTGTTCCATAAATTTTTTCGAGCGTCATTGGCATTTTTTTATGGAACAGCTGTTATTTTGTTGCGATTTCACGGTTGATCCCATATTAAAAGTTGTTCACAATGATAAGTACAAGCATACCTTCCAATATTGTTGCACCTTTTTATTTTATTTTTTTAATTTATTTCTCAAGGTACGCGTAGGTACGGTATGTGCGCGTTTCAGTAGCACCTTGTATATACGGATGCTATAAAGGTGATTATGGGACCCTATTACGACGCCAGCTCCAATTTCTACTAACAATTAACGCGTAACGATGTCAATAGAATTCACAGTACCGTTGGCACCTGCACGGATAGTTAACTTTAATTATAATTAGGTATTTTGATTGCTCCATCGTTAGTAGTGCATACTTTTGGAGCTATAATGGGCGTAATTAGTGGAAAATAGTGTAGTGGTGTGTTCCACTAATTACGCTCCACTGGAGCGCATTTTGGTTTCAATTCTAAAACTGTGGGAGGTTGCTTTACTGCACTTTGCAGATATAATGTTTTACTATGAAAACTGACGTGGTTTTGATGCATTTTGTAACGTGAGTAACGTGAGTTTTGTAATTCATTTAACGTGAGTATTCCCGTTTTATTATAAAACAAGATATAATATTTGTGCTAGTAACAGAGCGTAGGTATACCTATATTACCCAATACTATTAAGACGCCAATAAAAGTCAATTTGGCTTTATTTTTGACTGTTTTTTGGCCCCCAGTTTTTTTTTATTTCCAAACATTTTGAAAATTCTACGACGAGACATATTATGTGGAAGGCTCTTAAGCAGTGGCGAAACTTCGACCCTTTTAACCGATATCTTTTCAAATTACTTTCAAACTTAATACAAAGCCTTTCAAATGGAATTGTTAAATGCACTTAAACTTTACCATTTCTTCAGGCCCAAACGTTTGACTACTAAGCCTCGGAAAATCACAACAATGGGACCCAAACAAAGAGGGTTTACAAAGGCGAATGCGTAAATCATTCTAGTTGATGTCGTGTAGTACAAGTTTGTCGAGTGGTTCGATAATAGAGGCCCAATAGTGCTTGTGTTGATTGCTGTGTATAGCAGCAGTAATCAACAACACACGCAATTGATGAAATGTACATACATGCAATACTTACTCATTTAATAAGGCCTCCACAAGAGATTATGCGAGGTAGCTATTACCTAAGCGGTGAGCGAGGTAGAGCAAAGATACGAAACTGTGTCTATTTCCACCACAGATTATAATTATAGATCTCAAAATCTCACCAAAGTTGGGCAAAAGTTCGGGTTGTAGGGACTGCGACCAATTGTTCTCATTGGCTATATCGATGCGTAGTTCGTGTCTATCGCCCTGAGTGCGGAATCTAGGGTGATCTGTGGTTGATTGCTTTGTGTTAATTAGCAGTAAAATGCAGTTGAACCCTTTTCTACCAGAGCTAAGCTAAGCTATTAAATTTAATCAATCCTATTAGTTTTTTAATTAATATATGATTGACGAGATGTGCAAATTTGGATGGTAAGCGCCACGCTTGCCCATAAAATTTCATTGCCATTCATAAATTTGAATTTCAACAATCCATTCACTGCGCTCGAGATTTTAAATCTCTAAAGATCGGTAATTTCAATGGAAATATTGCCCTTTAATTTGGGACGCAGTCTTTTTTGCACACTACTGCTTGGCGGTGAGTGGCAAAGGTGTGGTGCTTTGCAAAAGAGTCCTTCCACTTAAATGTATGTATCAGACATCCCTCGCTAGCTCGCTACGCAGCTTAGCACATCTCTGGTGGAAAGGCAGCCTTAATTAATTTTAAGGTGGCCAATAACGTGGTTTTTGGTAATTAGGTTGTTAGTCATTGAAAAACGCCACTTAACAACATAATTGGTATTAACTAGTAGTTCGCGCCGAACTGAGACCTCGCGACCCCTATTTCACAACCCCTGGCCCCATTCAGCTCATATTCGAACTTAATTTTTTTATTGAAATGTACTACTTGCCTACAAAATTTTATGAAGATCGGATCAACGTTTCGCAAGTTATCGTCGTATAAATATACACACAAACATACATTCAAATGCTGATTTGTCCCAGTAAACTCTGAGCCCATCGCTTCGCTCGGTCAATGAGACGTCTCTGCAATGTTTCACTCAGCGCGTCAAATAAAAAAAAACTTGCGTTTGTTGTCGTCGTGGATAGGTTGTATCAAGAAATTACACCAACCAAAAAATCAAGGTGAAATCGAAGTAGTATTTAACTATATTTTCATCTGATTTTATAGCAGTTTGGACATTAGCAGAATAAATAAAAAAAAAATAAAAAAAAATTGTTAAATTTTTTTTTTTTTTTTACACGTTCATCTGACCCCAAACTAAGCAAAGCTTGTAATATGGCTGCCAGAGACTGATAGATACGTACATATATATTTTTAAATACATACATAAATAGATATTAACACCCAGACATAGAACATAATTATCAGTTTTAAGCAGATTTTTCGGGGATGAGTACCCTTTTTTATATGATAGTTATTCTTCTCTTGTTGATTTTTACAAGTAAAGAAAGAAATGCTAAATTTCTAAACCGAGTTTTCACCTGTTTACTCAACCAGGATATTAGAAGATTTTTTTTTTAGGTCACCGGTACCGATAAGCAATAAACAAGCGGATTTTCACAAACAAACAAGCCATTTTACAAATATTAAAAAATAATTGGAACATCGTACCTATCCTCTTCCGGATACAAAGCGAAGTTTAGACTTTCAGAAGTTCCAGAAGTTGATTTCCACAAGTGTCGCTTGGGAGGCAGTTCCATTCCAGGTTAAGCTGGTTCTCCATCTGTTTTCATTTTTTCAATGCTTACTGCAAGGTACTTATCATGAGTAAAAGATATTGCTTGATATCTTAGTATATAATTTAAATTTAAAGTTTTGTTAATAACACTTTGCACGTCCGTTAGGATAAACTGTTGCATCCAAAATTTAATTTAACACCTGATTATGTACACAGTTTTAAGCAATAAACTTTATTCTATTCTATTCTTGTTTTCAAGAGAATTATGTCGCAGAGATACACTTTCCCCGCAGCGACACCTTTAGAAAAGTTTATTTATTTATCAATTCTTTTCCATTTGGTGGGCATTACAGGTTACCCCAATTCGCCCATGGACCATATTCTAAGGTTAAAAAACTAACTTAAAACAATAATACAACAAACAAAGAATAATTTAAAGAAAAATTGAAGTTTTTCTTGTCGCATGAATGGAAGATGATAATGTACTAATAAAAAAATTGATTGAAAAGACAACAATAAATAAAAAAACAAATTGCAACAAAAATATATAAAAAGTAACATACTAACATTTATTTTACTAACTAAGTTTTTTAGCAGCATTTTTTTTTTGGAAAAAAAAAGGGGTTTTGTCAACAGTGACAATGCCACCCCGTAAAACTAAGAACATATAGAAGACAACACAATCAACAATTTCCACATGAACACTACCGCAGCATTTATTAATGTGCTAGGTAAATATATTTTTTGTAGACTAGTGAAGAAACGAGCAAGTCTCTCATCTGATGGTAAGCTTTACGTTTTCGTGTTCAGTGCCTCAGAATATAGAACTTTAATAATTTGAAACCGTGTGCGGCAATGCCCTGCGCTCGTCACCCTGAGAAATGTGCTTAATAATTTTATTTATCTGAAAACATTGCCGTTCAATCTGAAACACAGCAATACTTACACACTACTGCTTGGCGTTTAATGACGTGGTAGGTATTTCCCCAGTAGGCTGACTCTGTGGAAGATTCCTACCACTAATAAAATGTTTGAGAGTCCCACTTCAGTAAATTGTAGCAAGTTGTTCCTAGTCTAAACACAACTTTAGTTAGTTACTTACTGCTTACGGATTCCCAAGGCCCCACTCGAATAAACCCCTAATTATACCGAAAGATTTTTGTAAAGAAAATTTTACCAAACACGTATTCAAGGATAGTAGACCTTTGTTTATAACATACAGGGCTATAAAGAAAGGGTATACTAAGCCGAAAAGGGTTCATAGTACTCATAATTATGAACATCTTTTACTATGGGACCAAGACTGAAATCGAGATAAAAAAGGCGGTTGGTGTCAAAAATGTCAATGACACTCGACAAAATGTAAGGAACAGCTGTTTTTTTGCACGATTTCAGATTTGGTCTCATAGTAAAAGTTGTTCACAATCATGAGTACTATAAGCCCTTTTATAGTCGTGGTAGCTCAGTGGGAAAACGCTCGCCTCACATTCGTGAGGTAGCGGGTTCGAACCCAGGCGGGCCTGTTCCAATGAGTTCTTTGGAACTTACGAACGGATATACCACTGGCTTTACGGTGAAGGAAAACATCGCGAGGAAACCTGCGTATTTTCCGGAGAAGAAATTAGATGGCGTATGTGAATCCGCCAACCCACACTGGTCCAGCGTGGTGGATATGGCCTAATCACCCTTCGAGGGTAGGCTGATATCCCAGCAGTGGGATGTTTAAAGGCTGATACAGATACCCTTTCCTTATAACCCTGTATAACACCATAGCACCCTTGAGGCCGTGCAATTTACTACTCGTTTAAGCCCTCGCGATTTTATATTACTTTGGCCCTTTCTAGCAAAAGGGCTTGAAAAGGAAGCGAGATGCATAAAAATTCTGAGTTTATGGTCGGGTGATAGCGACCTTCTATTTCTTCTGGTGAGGCGTTTATATACGATTTGAGGGTGACAGATCGAACAGTCATCATCATCATCATCAGCCAGAAGACGTCCACTGCTGAACATAGGCCTCCCCCTTAGAGCGCCACACCGACCGACAAGGTGCCACTTGTATCCAACGGTTGACCGCGACTTTTACCATGTCGTCGGTCCACCTAGTGGGAAGCCTGCCTACGCTGCAATATCGCTTCTTGTCAATTATGTATCTCTTTTCAAAGTGCTGGTACCCATATGCGTTAGTTTCCTGCAAAGATCTCTATGCCCCCAGTCTGGCGCTGACCATCTAGCGGAAAATTTTCCACCATCACGTAAACTAGAAGTTTAGTAACGTAAACCTTTCTATATAGGTACCGATTACGTACGTACTATATGCAATGCTTGACTTTTACTTGCGTATTCTTGTCTTTTACTTGCGTATACTTGTCTTTTATTTGCGTATACTTGTCTTTTACTTGCGTATACTTGTCTTTTACTTACGTATACTTGTCTTGAGTGGTTGCGTTTCTATGGGAATACCGAGTTTCTCAGTCAACAGGCCTAGCACGGGCGCCGGGATAAAATTTTGTCCACCATATTTATCCCGCGAGAACGAGACGTATGTATCCATATTCTAGCTTTATCACGTTGATGCGAATACAAAACGGGTGGACATATACTTATCCCGGCGCCCGTGCTAGGCCTTCAGGTCGAGTTAGGCCACCCCAACTCGCAAATGAAACTAAAATATTACTTAAGGTGCTTCGTTTGAGTCCGCTAGGTAGGTAGGCGCCAAGAGATGGCGCTGTCGTTGAAAACTCAATTGAGGTAATCTGCCCCAGTTTTAATTCACTTTGCGATCTCTTACTATTGTTATAAACACATCTCAAAAATAATAGAGCCCATTAATAGCTGCACTCGACTGAAAATTCAAATAATCTTCAACGCCTGTATGCACGCATGAACATTACGCACACATGCGAATTCAAAACAGTTACAAGCAAATACGAAATTTCGTTGCTCTGAATATCGTCTCGGTGGCCGAAGTCATCAGTTTGATTAGGTAGCGCTCGTGAGGTTCCGGGTTCGAACCCCTAAAATTAGGTAGAATTATTTTTTATAATTTAATTTCGAGAATACTATTTATTTTAATTTTTGCTGTGGGTTTCTTGAAAAACAAACTTATTCAAAATTAGTAACGAAACTTATAAAAGTATATATCTACATAAACCTAATATTGTCACACAAATATTTAAAATGCGAAAGTTCGTGTGTAAGTGTGTAAGCATGTAAGTTTTTTTTTTTTGTTATTTGGTGACGAGACGAGCAAGTCACTCAGCTGATGTTAAGCTTCACGCTTGCTCATAACAGTTCAGTGCCACCCAGAATTTTGAACCTCAACAGTTCAAAACCATGCGCGGCAATGCACTGCGCTCATTACTCTGAGATATTAGATGTTAAATCTCTGTGCCCAATAATTACGCTGGAAACATTGCCCTTCAATCCGGAACACAGTGATGTTTTGCACACTACTGCTTGACGATTGAATAACTGGGTCCCTGGAATAACCCCATATCGGGGGTTCTAAAGGCACCGAGTCTGGTACCTTCCGAACAAATTTTCCACTTTTTTTCGGTTTTTTTCAAATTAATTTCGAATTTTACATACCTAATACCTAATGAAATGAACCTAATGAAATATGCAATACCCAAAAATGTTGTGTTTTCCGCGTCGATAGACATTATTCTGCGACTAAAAATATGGATTTTAGACCCGGGTTAGATTAATTTAGTCCATAGTAGGTACTGTTGTTTGTTATTTGTTATTTTGTGTGTACACAACACACAAAACTAACTAATAGGTAGGTACGTAGGTAGGTAGGTTTGTTGCTTGGTTGGTGGCTAGGTAGGTATTATTAGTATAATGTGCATATTTTGATCGCGCAGCACGAAATATTCAAGATTTTCATATACCTCTATCTACCACCTTACCACCTACCTATATAGGTACCATACCTATATAGGCACCTTTTACAAAAAATCTATTATTTCACTAAGAAGGAAGTTTTTCAGAATTTTTTCAATATTTTTCCCGGGATCAGTGAGCGTGCGCGCAACGAGATCATACATAAAAATGCATTCATCATCATTATTGAGGTGAATTTTTTTCCCGAAATTTTGCATTATTTTTCCTGGCAGCACTGATGGAGCGCGCACCGAGCCCCATACTCAGAAATGCTGAATTCCAACAAATTTTAGATATGGGGTTATTAGTTAGTCACACCAAAATGCGAAAGTTTGTGTGTATGTAAGTAGGTATGTTAGTATGTAAGTGTGTTTGTTCCCGTTCAAATCTGTAACAGCTGCACGGATTCTAATGCAATTTGGTATGGAGGTAGCCAAATTTAGGTATGGTAGCCTCCATACCAAATCTCATCCAAATCCGTTCAGCCGTTACAGAGTTTATACCGCGGGTGAAACCGCGGGGCGTGGGTAATGGGTAAGAAATCTCGGTACGATATGGAACAGGCTGATGATGATGATGATGAATTTTAAATCTATGACCGAATCACATGCGAATTCAAAACGGTTACAAGCAAATACGAAATTGAGTACCCGATTTTCGGCATTCCACCTATCAGATCGACTGGCCGAGCGGTCGAGTGGACGGATTTTCATTATGCTTCGTTTTGTAGTGTGTATCAATGAGACGAAGGTCCCCGGATCGAATCCTCATTTGAAAATTACTGTTTTTGTAGATTTTTGTTCCTTTTGTGCTATTTTTTTACAGAATAAGTTATCAAACAACACAACAAACACCACACACAAAACTAACTAACTAACTAATAGGTAGGTAGGTAGGTAGGTAGGTTGGTTGGTTGGTTGGTTGGTAGGTAGGTAGGTATTATTAGTATTATGTACATATTTCAATCGCGCAGCATGAAATATCCAAGATTTTCATATACCTCTATCTACCACCTTACCACCTACCTATATCGGTTCCTATACCTATATAGGCACCTTTTACAAAAAAACTATTATTTCACTAAGAAGGAAGTTTTTCAGAATTTTTTCATTTAGGTTATTAGTTAGTCACACCAAAAATAAATATTATAAAGAGGACAGATTTGACTGCCCGTTTGCCCGCATTGAATAGGCTCCGAAACCACTGAATCGACCCGAAAAATCCCCCCGCTGCTGGGCAGCCTTTCAGCCCTCCTTACACTTCCTTCTTTTCTGCAACTTGACGCAAATAGAAGGGTTCTGCGTGTGCATTATAATTTTCATTCCCTCGTCAAACACCCGTGCGAAGCTGGTGCGGGCTGTAAAGGATTCAAACAGACAGACGGACAGACAGACAGACAGACGGACATGACAAACTTATAAGGGTTCCTTGTAGTACTACGGAACCCTAAAAATGTATAAATGGTTACCTATGTCAAAGTCCTCAAAATATATATTTCGCGAGGCTGCGCGGGCCGCGAGCGGCCCGCGGGGCGGTCCTGCAGTTGGGTATGGCTGGATCGTTTAGGTCGACTAGTAAAGTTAAAAAAAAAGGAGGAGCATGATGAAAACGGGTAAGAAACCTCCATACGGTAGCAATTTGGCTAATGATGATGATGATTATGGTTAAAATCTATGACCGATAATGAACGTCGCAGTTTGACGGGTAGAAATCCCCCCATCACCATGAAAATGGGCAAGAAGTCTCGATACGTTAGGAAGCGTGCTGATCATGATGATGATGAATTTTAAATCTATGACCGCAAATGAAAATCGCAGTTGGAAGGGTAGAAATTTCCCCCATTGCTATGAAAAATGGGTAAGAAATCTCGGTACGATAGGAAACAGGCTGATGATGATGATGATGATGATCCTTAAAATCTATGACCGTACATGAAAATCGCAGTTGGAAGGGTAGAAATCCCCCCATCGCCATGAAAATGGGCAAGAAGTCTCGAATTATATTTTTTATTTATAAATTAGGTAGGTAGGCACTTACGAAACACCTTCGCCATGATAATATTTCAGCCGAGCACGAACACGTTTCGTGCTCATTTTTGGCCAGAATATTGATGGCGTCTATAGCGCAACGATGATGTCTGCTGCATTCTATTATAATTATGTACGTTATTATTAGGTTACTAGCAGCCCGCCCCGGCTTCGCACGGGTATTTAACAAAAAAATAAAAATTATAATACACACACGAAAACCCTTCTATTTGCGTCTAGTTACAAAAAAAAAAATATGAAGAAAGCTGAAAAGCTACCCAACAGCGAAATAATTTTTCAAATCCGTTCAGTAGTTTCGGAGCCTATTCAATGCAAATAAACAAACAAACAAAGAATCAAATCTTTCCTCTTTATAATATTGGTATAGATAGATTATTCTATCATCATCAATAGTTGTCGCAACGCACGCGATGTAAAGGATATTTTAGGTATTTTTTTTTACATCTTGGGTTACATTATTCGAGTTTTAGTAAGGATCCCAAATTTTTAAAAAATATAATATAATATAGTATAGGGATAGTGTAGCTTCCCAACAGTGAAAGAATTTTTCAAATCGGTTCAGTAGTTTCGGAGCCTATTCAATGCAAACAAACAAACAATCAAATTTTTCCTCTTTATTATATTGGTATAGACTATTCTTTCATCATCAATAGTTTTCGCAGTGCACGCGAAATACATCATCTTGGGTTATATTATTGGAGTTTTAGTAAGGATCCCTAATTTTTTTGAAAATATAATATAACCTATGTCACCCGGGGATAGTGAAGCTTCCCAACAGCGAAAGAATTTTTCAAATCGGTTCAGTAGTTTCGGAGCCTATTCAATGCAAACAAACAAACAATGAAATAAATAAACAATCAAATCTTTCCTCTTTATAATATTGGTATAGATAGATTAGGTAACCAAATCAAACACTGCACTGCACACCGATACCGAATCTCGCAACGTCGCAATTATCGAAGACCGCGCGCGGACTAAGCCGCGAGGCAAGAATACCTAGTCTCGCTCACACACGCTCCGACAAGCTGGCAACGTCGCGTTAACCGCGTGACGCGCGCGCGGCACAACCAGTGTACACGATTTTTGCAAGACGCACGCACACATCAATATTTCACGCACACCATGATCGCATGATTCGCATGTAAAGAACACACCACTACAATCGTAAAATTTGTCGTAATTATTGGGTTGAAAGATGGTATTTCCTAGCCATGAACATTTTAAATTATCGACTTTGCGATACTTAGAGGCCAAATTAGACCTATGTTAAGTCATGCCCAGTTCAAAATCGTAGTAGGACGCCTAAAAAGGCATCGACAGTTTTGTATGAAAGTCGTTTATCCTTAAATAATTTTATTTCATAAAAATCACAATCAAGAACTTCAATCTTAGGTAAAATTGAGATCATACATTAAACTGACACTAGCTTAGTAGTAGATATAATCCTTAGATTGTAGATAGTATAGTCCAAATAACAAGATCTGGCATTTCAGCTTACGACACTATAATATTCACCGTGCATCATGTCATCTTTGTCTAACGTGTTTTGTATTCCGCTCGTGCTTAGGAAAGCTGATGACGTACGCTGATGTCACCGACGTGACCCTATGTATATGGTACGTAGTATTAATTACCTCGTGTACCCTACCCATCTCTCATTCGTTTGTTAGTCGTTAGAAGGCGTCACCTTGAGATCGCCAATTAGACCGTTTGGTTGCAACCCTGCAAGCCACGCTTTCTTCAAACTTAATTTTTTGTCGGAACAACGATCTCGTAATGCGGTATCTATATACATCGTGTCTCAGAAAGGAGCAACAGTAATGAAAAGTGTGTGTGTACTCATCATTATGAACATCTTTTGTATGGGACCAACCCTGAAATCGAGAAAAAATCAGCTGTTCCATACATTTCATCGACTGTCATTGACAAAACAGTTTTTTTATTGGTCCCATAGTAAAATTTGTTCAAAATGCTGAGTACATACACACCTTTCAATATTATTGCACATTTTAGTAACACCTTGTATAACCCGTGATGGTACCATTGTCTAAATTTGTCGTCTTATAGTGTTAACACACCTGAAAGGAACCACGAATAGCAAACCAACGAGAGAAAATAAGACGAATTATTATGTCTCTCCTTTCCTGTTTCATTCGTTAGACGGTGGTCTGCTCGTACCAAATCCGGTCTGTTAGCACTGTTAGAGAAGGCCAATACTTCACCAAGAGAAAGAAGTAGCTTTTATAATTTATAGCACTTGCTCCATACTTTTCCCGCCATAAACTAGCGGTACCAAGCTCAGGTGCGCCGGCGACACAGTGGGCTCCTTCTCCAACCCGCTGTCCACGCACGCTGGTGTGAAGACCAGCAGCCACGTGGCGATGAGAACGCTCATGGCTATGAGGGACCAGAAGATAAAGATGAGAGAGAGCTGGGCGCGCTGCCAGGTCTCATCGTAATGGTAGTGCAGGACTTCTTGTGATGTTAGCGGCCTGGAAAAGAACAAGTTTGGAATAATAGTCTGTGAAAGAGAAGCGTCGTGGAATTGAGGGATCGCTTGTAGTGAAGAATTTTCCGACATCGGATCAAAAAAAAAGCCTATAAAATGACCCAATAGGTGGCGTTAGCAAACAATGAAGTGAAGTGATAAAAACGAGTAACCAACTGCCATCAAGTCCAGTCAGTCACTGTCACCATCCTCTTTGACTGTCACAGAGTACTATCGGTACGAATGCGCATATAGTTACCATCACAGATCTAGTCTAGTGTTCTGTGACTACGTAACACGTATTACCATTTGCACCGTATGTACCACTGTTAGCTTTGTTCAGTTTTTGTTGTTAGCTTAGTTATTTTTCGGTAGGTTTAATTAAATGCTCGAAGGGTCACACTTACTTCATTAGCCATTCATTATTATTTAGCCAGTGTCCAGTTTTGTAATGTTTGAAGTGAAGTAGAGTATTTCACAATTAAAACAAGTCTCAGTCATAGTTAAGTCAAGTAAAGTAAGTCACGGTCAAGTCCAAGTCATACCCCAGTAAAGTGGTGGAGACTTTACTAAAGGTTTCTATGGAGTTTTGGAAACAACACGAAAAGTCACGTTTCACGATATTATACTATTCACCAACACTCATGCACGGTCACGAACACCTAATGAATAAAAATGCACCATTTTTACACATTAACACGCGAAATAACACAAGTTTTGGAACATAATATAATGACGCACCATGACGTCTTCACGTTCCCGCTAAAACTCCCAAAACGCCACCTATTACAATGTTTTAGTAATGTTTTTTTGAGCTGTCAGAAAATCCCCCATTGCCAGCACGACTAGAAATGTTTGAAGAATAGAAAAGTTTGATACCAAAGTCCTGAAAGGACGGAAAAAACAAATGTTTGATACTTGGTAGGTTAGGTAACTAATACTGGTTATATTACCTAGTGGGGTGCTACTATATGTAGGTAGGTACCTAACCATATAAATAGAAAAGTATAAAAATGTAAGTTCACTGTTATACCACGATACTTCTCTTTTTGCACAGACTCTAAAAAAACTTATTAGGTACAAAAATAATTTTAAGTTTTTTTTATGGATCAGAATGAAGAGACTAGCAGGTCGCTCACCTGATGTTAAGCGTCACGCTTGCCCTAACAATTCAATGCCAGAATTGTGAACTTCAACAGTTCAAAACCATTGATCATCCGACACTAAAGATAAGACTCCCTAAAGATAAGTGACAAACATTAGGGTGTCTACACATGGCCCGACCTGACATCGTGTGAAAGGGACAGCTAGATTTGAATTTCACGGGAGCAAAAGAAACAAACTATTAAGGTTATAGCTTCTCCCTTTCGCTTCCCCAGAAACTTATATATAGCAATCTCTTTCAAGCGATGTCGGGTCGGGCCATGTGTAGACACCCTTATACCGGAATATGTGTGTGTATGCGTTTGTATTGTGTGAGTGTGACTCGAGCAACGAGGGTTTCGTTCAACAATTTTTTTTGCATACAATTATTGACCGAGCGAAGCGAAGGTCTCAGAGTTTACTTGGACAAATCGGCATTTGTATGTATGTTTGTATGTTTGTGTGTATATTTGTCCGATGATAACTTGCGAACCGTTGATCCGATCTTCGTGAAATTTTGTAGACAAGTAGTTCATTTCAATACAATTTTTAAGTTCGAATATGAGCTGAATCGGTCCAGGGGTTGAGAAGATACAGAGGTCGAGTTCTCAGTTCGCCGCGAACTACTAGTAATTATACCTAACTCTAATGAAAACACCAAACATTGGTCTAACGAAAATATAAAAGTTTGACAAAAGGAAGAACAAACAAAGTAAGGACAAACTTAACTTCGTAGGTAAAAAAAAAACTACCGTACATCGATACACGTCAAGGTCGATTCTCCGAACTCAAATGTGAGTTTGTAATACTTAGCAAAATATATACAATATTTATATTTTATGTCAAATAACTGCAAATTAGCTAATGTCAGATTTTTTCCTTTCCTTGTGATGTGGCCTTGGTTTTTGTTTTCATGATTCTAGGTCAACGGGAAGTACAGACAGTGAAGTGATCCTATAAGGGTTCCTTTTTTCCTTTTGTGAGGAACTCTAAAAATGAACGTCCCTAAGAATTTTACAAACGGGTGAAACTAATGGCGGATTTACACATTTTCGAAGTATAGTTACATGTTTCCCTCTACCCTACAATTGTTAGTGCCTAAAATATATTTTATTTTTGTAATTCAGTCATTTAGATGAAATTATACCTATTAAAACATTTTTTATTAAATCAGTCGACTTGAGAAATTTCTCCTTTTTTGGGAAGTCGGTTAAAAATAGTTGACGTTCGTGCAAAATATTTGGCCCATAATTGCAAATTTAGGGACTGATTTTTTAATACTAATCACAAAAACTTAATTTTGAAAAAAGTTTGTGAATGAATTTGCCGCCCTACTCAGTCTGCTGATAAATGGGGAGAAATCGCAGTAGTCATTACTAAATAAAATAATTAAGTTTTAATACCTGTTTCTTTGTCTTAGATATTCCTTTGATTTCAGGAGAGGTTGCTTTTCAGGATCCATGTCTTATATTTGCAGCACAGATTCACTTCAAGATAATTTTAATTTTGACACATAACTAAAATTCAAATAGTCAACAACTTTCACTTTGGAATCTACTTGAAAATTAAATGTTACGGAAAATCACGAGACTGTCACATCACTAACGACACTATTATTATGAATGTATAATAATTATTAATTATTGTGGAAACAGGCAGTGGGCACAGTGCGAGTGGATGACTGACCGCTCGACCTATCCGATAAGAAGTGATTGCAACTAATCATTTATTAATCGTAAGTACTTAACAATAATAATAGGCGTTCTGTTAAATGACGGACATTTTCTAGAATGCCATTGAACTCGGTATTATGTACAACTTATAATTAATATAGGACCAACACAGTTACAAGTAAAAAAAAAAACCAACCTTTTCGTTGAGTCACTGTTTTTTTTTCCATTGAACAGCAATATTTTTTCCTGGCATTTTTCTACACGTCAGTACAAATTTTATTTTATTTTAATTTTTTGTGGTGATCCTAATTACCCAATGGCAGATAAATACTTAGTTGGGCGTTCACATTGCGCGTCGAATGAAGAAAGATGTTAGGAATATTATTTTCACAGCCTATGTTTCGGCCTAATCTAAGACGTAAATTTAATTAGCCTGTTCAATATGTTTATTTTAAATTCAATTCTTAAATTCTGCTTTTAAGTTTAGATCGTGTTGTGTACTAGTCCAGATCGAAACTGTAAATGCTATCCTGTTTTTGTATTTATTTGACTGTATTCTGTTTTGTGTGCCAATAAACTAAATAAATAAATGAATGGACCCAGTATTAGAAAAACTGTAGGCGACTCATACCGCGATACGAAAGAGCCAAATATTTTAGTGCACTTGGGCGATTCGCACCGTGGTCCGAGCTACATGTGGTATGAGCTGCCGCAGTACCAGTTATCAGTGTTGGTTTCGTTGATTTATAAAGTGATGAATAATCAAAATTTAGAATACTAATTTATATAACCGAAAGTTTATTTCCAAGGTGTCACCTACTGTCAAAACTGACGTGGTTTTGAGACATTTTACTGAATAATTACCGGAATAACTACTCACATTTTTTTATGTGGTCGAGTGATGAGACTTGCTCGTCGCTCGCCCGAATGTAAGCGTCACGCTTGCCCATAACAGTTCAATGCCATACAGAATTTGAACTTCAAAAGTTCAAAACCATGCGCGGCATATACTGCGCTCGCCACTCTGAGATATTAGATGTTAAATCTCTCTAGGTATGCTCACTAATTTCACTCGAAACTTTGCTCTTCACACCGGAACACAGTTTGCACACTACTGATTGGCGGTTGAATAACTGGCGAAGATGCGGTACTTCCCTAGACATAGACTCTGCTAGAGTCCTGGCACTACAAAATTGAGTCAGTTATTTCGACTATTCGAATAAATCCGGCAAAATTATAGTATTCCTTGAAAAAGATCACTGGACGTGATCGAAACTATCGTCGGAATAACCTATCTCATTCAATTGAAATAAAATTTCCAAGGTCTTTTTCAAGGGTCTAACAGTCAAGGTGGGCTTTAATAATGTTTTCATATTAAATACTAGTTTGCGCGCACGGCTTCAATTCCGTAGGTTACAGAAAAATAAACATCCCATTTCAGCCCTTTAGGGGTTGATTTTCGTACAATCCTGAGACACGCCTTTATTTTTGAAGTTTATTAAAGAAACCGAGTTTCATTGGCATATAACAAAAAATATTTTATTTTCAACCCAAAGTTCTTTTTCTGTATGAGCCTTTAAATAGAAATTCAAAAATAAAGAAAGGCGTGTCTCAGGATTGTACGAAAATCAACCCCTAAAGGGGTGAAATGGGATGTTTATTTTTCCTACAAAACTCCTTTTTTTTTTTAGAATTGGAATTTCGCAAAATCCGTTCATATTATTCACCTAGATTGACCTAGAAATTAGTAAATCGTCTTTCTAACCGTCACACCAGTGTGACTGAGCAGTGTGAAGGTTAGTCGGTCACGGAAAATTTGAAGAGTATTGGTTTCACGTCTCTAACCAAACGGATTTGGCTGTGGGTTGATTCCTAGAAAAGAGCTTGTTCTTTTGTATATTTGACCGAGCGAAGCGAAGGTCTCAGAGTTTCCTGGGACAAATCGGCATTTGTATGTATGTTTGTATGTTTGTTTGTATGTCCGATGATAACTTGCGAACCGTTAATCCGATCTTCATGAAACTTTGCAGGCAAGTAGGTAGTTCATTTCAATACAATTTTTAAGTTCGAATATGAGCTGAATCAGTCCAGAGGTTGTGAAGATATAGCCGTCGCGAGGTCTCAGTTCGGCGCGAACTACTAGTATAATTATATATTTAATGCCAATAGGCACATAAATAACCCATAATATTTTATAAATGGCCCATTCATAAAAAAAGTTCCCAAGAACGTTTTAATAAGCAAGATCAACAATTTAAAACCGGTTACAGCGAAATGTCAGTCATTTAAATTCAAAAGCCTAAAGCTAAAAAAAAGGCGTGACGATTAAAACCTAACCGAACATGTATTAAAAATAATCGTAATGATGATTTAAATTGGAAGGTTTGTCTGCTACTTGTGTTTTCAATTTTAAGAAACCTTTAGGTAAGGTCGCGTTTAGCGGAGTAAAAATATGACGATTACTCCTTGTTCCATATTCACATGTTCCATGTTCTGTATATATATATCTATATCACGGAATGTATATAAATAAAATAAATGATAATAAAAAAGCCTATTTATTCCTTAATTTTAAGTTACAATTCCATATTAAAAAAAATATTATGTTGAAATTTTAAATAAGGACGCCTCTTTGGGTAAAGGACTTCTCCATTTCATGGCATGGGTCCCGACTAAGACACCTGTGCATCATGAATGAACAGCTGAATAATTAAAAAAAAACGACTTCAACATAAAATATGCAGTCGAATGTATTAAAGTCGCCTTAAACCGGATCTCTGTGATATTCTTATTTTTTTATGATTATAAGCTCCAATAATTTCCGTGAAAAGGCCTCATTAAAAAATTTCAGTTACCATCATTATCAAATAATTATTAATATTGGATAAACAACAATGGATAAAATAGCGAGTAAAGTCTCCGGCAACAGCTAGCTATCTTAATTATTGACGGAGTAACTGTCTAGTCTGCATTAATTAGGCGCCTATCAAGTGATATGCGGAAAAAAAAATCAAAAGGTCAAGGAAGCCAAGTATTTGACTTGTTTCCTATCGCTGTTTCTATAAATAAATATTACAAGTTTAACACTTTAACAGTCCCCACACAAAGGCTAATATTGTTCTGTGGAGTCCTATGTTTTTGTTTGGATCCCACATACAAAATATCGTTGGTACAAACCTGTTTCATCATCTGTGATGACCTCTATCTGATCTGTGTATTTTTGACCGAGCGAAGCGAAGGTCTCAGAGTTTACTGGGACAAATCGGCATTTGTATGTATGTTTGTGTGTTTGTGTGTATATTTGTCCGATGATAGCTTGCGAACCGTTGATCCGATCTTCATGAAATTTGGTATGCAAGTAGTTCATTTCAATAAAAAAAATAAGTTCGAATATGAGTTGAATCGGTCCAGGAGTTGTGAAGATATAGGGGTCGCGAGGTCTCAGTCCGCCGCGAACTACTAGTTTAATATGGTAAAATACACAGATGCGTCCGGGTGTAATACCTACATATTTTTTTCAGAGAGAGAGAGTGGCAGAGGTGTTTTGGACTTCTCTACCGGGACTGTCAAAGTGTAATTTTTTAAATTAATACATTATTATTTTATAAAAGCTGCCTACAAAAAAAAAAGTACCCTATGTCCGTCTCCGATCCTTAAGCTACGTATATGCAAAAATTCAGCTCGATCCGTTAAGTAACAGCCGCTTAGCCATGATAACGCGACAAACACCCAGACAGAGAGACAGTGTTACTTAGGCATTTATAATATTAGGATATTTAAAGTATAGTTTTAGCGTAAAATACCCTATACACTTTCCCGGGCTAGAAAGTAGTCTATGTCAATTGATTCAGGCATTACTTCGCAGAATTCCTTCAGTCATCATCGAAGCTTGGAGAGTTAACACGCTTGATGCTTCGTGTAGAAGTGCAACACGTGTCGACATAGAACTCTTGGGATAGGTACATTCATTCATTCATAGACGGGATATTGAGGCGGAAAAACACTAGAGATTTGTTGAAGATACAGTTAGTCTATGTCACACTCCAACCAAACCAGGTATACCTATCCAAGCATCCATGCAAAAATGCAAGTCGATCCGTTGCTCTGTTACTATATGAAAGAGCAACAAACAAACCAAATAACACATTCGAATTTTTGACCGAGCGAAGCGAAGGTCTTAGAGTTTACTGGGACAAATCGGCATTTGTATGTATGTTTGTGTGTATATTTGTCCGATGATAACTTGCGAACGTTGATCCGATCTTCATGAAATTTTGTAGGCAAGTAGTTCATTTCAATACAATGTTTAAGTTTGACTATGAGCTGAATCGGTCCAGGGTTTGTGAAGATATAGGAATCGCGAGGTCTCAGTTCGCCGCGAACTACTAGTTAATATAAGTAGGGAGTAGCAGCGACCTGTGGTTTCACTTGCTATTTACAGGATCCGTATATTTTTGGTATTCCAAAAATACTAAATAATTCCAATAAAAACTACTTTTCTTCGTCAAAATTGTTAGGCAAAAAATTCGTCACTTTAGTAAGCCTATAACAATGAAAAAAATTTGAATTATTAAGTCCCTTGAGTGCTAAGACAGAATATTATGGCATGCGTTATTTCGGCGGAAGTGGCAGGATACCATATCATGGCGTCGTAAGTACGTCAAAGAATTTCGGTCATAGAAAGAAAAATACATTTAAACGAATCATTATTTATTATGTAAAAAAATATATACGTATCTTTTAATACTAATGAACATTAATTTTTCAACCCGTTGTCCTAGGTGAACGACTGAAAGCGATAAGTTGCGATGCGACGCATTGCACCTTAATACGACACCTTAACAGTAGTGCCTAATGTCCGAGCCCCGCCACAAACCGATTTACACGAAAACGTAAAACACGAGCGGGTACAATCGCTGTTTTTTTTCTTTTTCCTCCTAATAGGATTTTGGCGTCGCACGTCTTATGCATTTGCCAGTGTCAAGTATACATATATATTCTCAAGTTTTGTTAGATATTATCAAACAAGTCATAGTCACGGTCAAAGGCCAGCAAAGCAAGTCACGTCAAGTCCAAGTCATGCCCCAGTAAAGTGGTGAAAACTTTACTAGAGCCTTCTATGGAGTTTTGGAAACAACACGAAAATTCACGTTTCACGTCATTATACCATTCATCAACACTCGTGCATGTTCACGAACACTTAAAGGGTAAAAATTCACCGTTTTTACACATTAACACTCGAAACAACACAAGTTTTGGAAAATAATAAAATGAAGCGACATGAATTCTTCACGTTCCCGCCAGAACTCCCAACCGCTGTTTGATACTTTCGCATCGCGTTGCGTTGCCGCGTTTGTCGCTTACGTAGGACAATGCGTTTGACACAAAAAACGTAATGTTATGAGATGAGATTGTTACACAATACTATCGTTTCTGCTAACTATATCATAGTAGAAGCATTTTGTCAAAGGCAACGATATTTTACTAAAGATACTTTTGACCTTCAAAATGGCACTTTGTAATCGGCTCCCCTACATTGTAACCTAACCTAGCAACCAAGAGTGCGAAAGAAGATGCAAAAAGTAAGAGAGCAAAAGAGATATCTATAATAAAATCTGTCTTTAAAACAGATTTGCGGGGGCCATTTTAGGGGCGCTAAAATCGTTTCTCAGGTAAAATATAATTGGTCAAATGACATATAAAAATATAATTTACTTGGCTACAAATAATTTCGAGATTTCGACTATTCTTAGCTAAGTTGTTTGCAGATAAAGGTTTTAATTAATCTGCGATTAAACGTGGGTAGTTCCCACTAGAACACCTGCCTAGTACAACCGTTGAACTAGTGGGAGTTTCTTGTCCCAGTAGTTCAACTGCGTAGTTGAACTACTTGGAAAATTTATTGAGCGGTTCAAATAGATATTCCAAGTAGTGCAACTCTTGAAAAAAAAAATACGCAGTTGAACTACTGGTCGTTTACACGTTTATAGTTTAAAGTTATGAGACTGTTATGAGGTTCTTAGAATCTTAAAATGAGTGCATATATTCCACTTAACAGCATGGTGAGGATAACACATAGATTTTTACTGAATTTCGACCACCACACAAGGGTTATAAGGAAAGAGTATGCTAAGCCGAAAGTGGCTCATAATACTCATGATCGTGAACTTTTACTATGGGACCAACCATGAAACCGAAAAAAAAAAACAGCTGTTCCATACATTTTGCAGTGTCAATTTAATGTGAGTATTCCCGTTTTATTAAAACAAAATGTGTCAAAACCACGTCAGTTTTCATAGTAAAATTTTGTAGTGTCATTGACATTTTTCTATGGAACAGCAGACTTTTTTTCGTAAAACGTATAAATCTTGTATCTTTTTACCCGACTGTCCAAGGAGAAATGCGGGAGCGAGACAACTGCGGAGGCGAGTAAGGGTCGTAAAACGTATAAAAGAGAGTAATGTTTTCGGGGGGTATGTAAATATGCTTGTGTGTGTGTTCCTTTATTACCTCCAACTAAACTGCTTGATCGATTTTGACGAGTCTCGTTGGAATCCTCTTTATGCGTGGAATGACATGAGCTACATTTTGCAGTCGGGTATTTTGTTTTTCACGTGATGAGCCTGCATAGCGAGTCTGGTATCGAGTACAACGCATACAGTTGAGTTTCCTCTGCGGATCGACATAAACTGTTTTGCTTCACGATGTTCGCGAGCTCTTTCATCGCTTCTTCTATTATGTTTTGGCGTTTAGGAAACCTGAAAAAAAAAAAAAAAAAAAAAAACGTCAATTTTTAATGTTAAAAATTACGTCAAATTTCCGAGTAACCGAGTATTAAACATAATTAATTATACAAAAAAATGTTATGAACCTATTTGCTCCGAATTAGCCTCTCCCTTAAAATAATATCATTAAGGGAGACTTACATATCATTCATATCTTAAATATACATTAGTATGCGCTAAAACTGCGACCGGAACCACCGGAGGAAAGGCAGCAGGGTCCTCTTAGTAAACGCTGTCGAGCGTGGGAATTATGGTAGCATTATAGATGGAGTAGTTGTTACCCGCGACTTCGCGTGGACATAAAAAAATATCCTATGATCCTATCCGGCTTTACGATATACAGTAACTCCTTAAGGCGCAGGGTAGTGCAAAATTAAATTGGGCATTTAGGCGCCGCACGAGCGCCATCTACGGGCGGCGCGCCGCCCTACTATCGAACTAGCGCTTCTGTGCGGCTAGATGGCGCGCGGCCGGTCCGGCGTCTCAGAAGATACCTACTGAGTTGCAGTGTTGTTCTCCGTACAGCAATTGCCATATTATACGGTTTTTAGGCACGCTACGCTTCAAATACACGGCATACGGCAGCACTTCCAAAGCCGTATAATATTTGTATGAAATATACGGCAATCCACGAAAGAGTTAAAAAAACTGCCATTACAAATTTTTCGTGTAACGTAACGCACCGAGCACCCGGAATTCCCCGTTGAAAAACGCCCTCTATGAATACGACAATATTGAGATGTTGGACTATTAAGTGATTTGTATTTACATCGCTTCACTGAGTTTAGAGAAGGTGTTACGATTAGTGATACATTGATCAGAAAAAATAGAAAATTCAAGGGTGAAAATGTCGACACTGCGGAAGATAAGAGAAGAAGAGATACCATTTCCAAGTGAAAGTGAGACATAACTTCTAACCACAATTCAAAATATACATGGAGACCAGTAAATAAAAGCTAAGAATCATAATCTTGAATACAAATTAATGAAAAATTAGAACATACGGCAATTTTTTTTTGATTTTGTCCCAAATACGGCAATTTTGGAGTGTAGATACGGCAGCCCCAAAATCGACTTGGAACAACACTGCAGTGAGTTGTTTCAATGTTTTCATTACAGAATATTTTATGACCAGAGACTCATCTCTTCAGAAGAGAACAATTTTTTTTTTATTGAACCAAAATTTAGTACGCGAGCTTAATGTTAATGAAGAAAAAACATACAAGTTAATTTTGATCACACTTCAACTAATATTATAAATGTGAAAAATTTGTTTATTTTTGATTTATTATAAACTATGATTGATTTTTGAATATTATAACATTAGCTGATGTGCCTTTATAAAGTGATATATTTTTTCATTAAAATCCAAAGAAACTCGGTTTGTTTACTAAAAAAATAAAGAACTGTTTATGAACGGTTAAGGCATGCAACGATGACGAACAAAAAAACATTAATTTAGCATTTGCAATGCGTGATTGACGTTTTAGAAACAACTTTGATGGTCTTGGTTTCCGCCCACTCTTATTTCCCATATTTATTTTATGATACTAATACTCGATACTAAACCACTAGAATACACTCGATAATCAAACCAAACGGCTTGAGCTTAGGTATCTGCCTAAACTATACCCACAGATCATCTGTGACTATACCGCACGGGCGCTGAAAAGCATGCTCATCCACGAAAGTGTGAGATCTGGCAACGCCGCAAAGCGCGTGCCGCGGGCGGGGCGGAATGGCAACCTCGCATACAAATACAATACCTATTGCCTGATCGTATTTTGCGAGCACAATACGTTCGTGAAGAGCGACGTTTTTGTAGGCGCAAATAGTTTTTGTTTAAAAAATCGTTATGTTGATCACTGTTCAATACAAATAGACCTGCACAGAAAAGGTACGCACTATAAGAACAACTAGTCCGAGTTTGCTACTAAGCGAATGTGAAACACCCATAAAAAACGCTTTGCTAGATCTTGGTACATCAAAGTAGTTGAAATAGTTGTGGGTGTTCACTGGTGCTAGCTATAACCGACAGCAAGTACTTGGAGTCGGCAATAATAACTACAAGATATGTGTAATAGGATGTATAAATATCGACGCTCCACATGCTATATTTTTCGCCAGAAATGTTTCTAAAAACACCTTGTTTTCGTGTTTTTGCCTTTCCCATCACCTTAATAAATTTTATCAAGATCCGATAATGCGACAGACATCCAGACAGAGTGACAAAGCGACTTCCTATAGTTCGCTAGATGGAGTTGATCCATTTTTGTGCATTTTTTGACGTTTTGTATCCTGGATTAACACATTGACTAATTTTAATCCCGGGAAAATATTCGGTTTCTGTATGAAACCGCGGGGCGCATCTAGTACCTTACATTATGCCTTTCCCTCTGGGGGCATTGGTTTGGTCCATATACATATATATATATTTTCCTTATTTATATTTTTTTTTTCCCTGGCTATACAGCGGGGAAACGCCGCCGGCCTGATGGGCACGTTTGGACGAGGGGATCGTGCGGGACGTGAGCATGACTAGTTGTCGAAATGATTACGTTTCCAACATAATCATTTCGACAACTTAATATAACACTTGACAATATTGATTTTATTAATATTATTATTACTTTTACAAGATGGCTAGTAAAGTTCCGATGGAAAATTCTATTTATATATTATTTATTACATATATAGGTATATAGGTAGCTCACAGCTGCACGAGCGCGCGCGCGGCGGCGGGCAGGTCCTCGGCGCGCGGCGGCGCCGTGAGGTGCGCGGCCAGCGCGCGCACGCAGCACGCGTCGCACGCCAGCGCCAGCGCCCACACGCGCGCGCGGGCCAGCGCGCACGCCAGCCCCAGCCCCACCAGCGTCGACGTCACCTGGGACATTATCTGACAAACAACAATCATTATTAAAAAAAAAAATAACGACCTTAATACCTATATGTACAAACAAACTAAAAAGTAGAAAATAGTATTTTAATTACTTCAAAGCAAAGAGCATTAAAGGACAAACGACGAACTTGTTAATTGACCGAGCGAAGCGAAGGTCTCAGGGTTTACTGGGACAAAACCGAGCGAAGCGAACTTTTTTTTTAACTTTACTTAACTTTACTGGGACAAATCGGCATTTGTATGTATGTTTGTGTGTATATTTGTCCGACGATAACTTGCGAACCGTTGATCCGATCTTCATGAAATTTTGTAGGCAAGTCGTTCATTTCAATAAAAAAAATATGTTCAAATATGAGCTTAATCGGTCGAGCGGTTGTGAAGATATAGAGGTCGCGAGGTCTCAGTTCGTCGCGAACTACTAGTACTATTTCCAATTTTAAAACAGTTATTTTTGAAGTCGGTGCCAGCCAAGTAAGGCATTAGCCGCGCCGCCGCCCCGTGCCTTTCGGAAGTTTGTTGCAAAGGCAGGAACAAAAAATAAAAAAACAGGAATAAAAATGGGACCAAACTACAAAAAAAACCTAATAGATTCATAAATTAGCTGCTGTTTCAAATTGTTTAAAGGCTCAATTAGCTGCCAAAAAGCTGGGTGTCCTCTCGAAGGTGCGTCGGCATTTCACGCCGGAACAGTTGCTTTCATTATACCAAGCGCAAGATCGGTCGTGCATGGAATACTGCTCGCACCTTTGGGATGGATCGGCTAAGTACCAGCTTGAGACGTTGGAATCAATCGAGAGACGTGCCAAGAGAATCATTGGCAACGACTCCTTGGCTCGGGCCAAGCTACAAAGTCTTGGTCATGGACGAAAGGTAGCTAGCCTCTCGGTATTTTATAGGATACCAAGGACTCCCTGGCTCGGGCCAAGCTACAAAGTCTTGGTCATGGACGAAAGGTAGCTAGCCTCTCGGTATTTTATAGGATACCAAGGACTCCCTGGCTCGGGCCAAGCTACAAAGTCTTGATCATGGACGAAAGGTAGCTAGCCTCTCGATATTTTATAGGATACCAAGGACTCCCTGGCTCGGACCAAGCTACAAAGTCTTGATCATGGACGAAAGGTAGCTAGCCTCTCGATATTTTATAGGATACCAAGGACTCCCTGGCTCGGACCAAGCTACAAAGTCTTGATCATGGACGAAAGGTAGCTAGCCTCTCGATATTTTATAGGATACCAAGGACTCCCTGGCTCGGACCAAGCTACAAAGTCTTGGTCATGGACGAAAGGTAGCTAGCCTCTCGGTATTTTATAGGATACCAAGGACTCCCTGGCTCGGGCCAAGCTACAAAGTCTTGGTCATGGACGAAAGGTAGCTAGCCTCTCGATATTTTATAGGATACCAAGGACTCCCTGGCTCGGACCAAGCTACAAAGTCTTGATCATGGACGAAAGGTAGCTAGCCTCTCGATATTTTATAGGATACCAAGGACTCCCTGGCTCGGACCAAGCTACAAAGTCTTGATCATGGACGAAAGGTAGCTAGCCTCTCGATATTTTATAGGATACCAAGGACTCCCTGGCTCGGACCAAGCTACAAAGTCTTGGTCATGGACGAAAGGTAGCTAGCCTCTCGGTATTTTATAGGATACCAAGGACTCCCTGGCTCGGGCCAAGCTACAAAGTCTTGGTCATGGACGAAAGGTAGCTAGCCTCTCGGTATTTTATAGGATACCAAGGACTCCCTGGCTCGGACCAAGCTACAAAGTCTTGATCATGGACGAAAGGTAGCTAGCCTCTCGGTATTTTATAGGATACCAAGGACTCCCTGGCTCGGACCAAGCTACAAAGTCTTGATCATGGACGAAAGGTAGCTAGCCTCTCGGTATTTTATAGGATACCAAGGACTCCCTGGCTCGGACCAAGCTACAAAGTCTTGATCATGGACGAAAGGTAGCTAGCCTCTCGGTATTTTATAGGATACCAAGGACTCCCTGGCTCGGACCAAGCTACAAAGTCTTGATCATGGACGAAAGGTAGCTAGCCTCTCGATATTTTATAGGATACCAAGGACTCCCTGGCTCGGACCAAGCTACAAAGTCTTGATCATGGACGAAAGGTAGCTAGCCTCTCGGTATTTTATAGGATACCAAGGACTCCCTGGCTCGGACCAAGCTACAAAGTCTTGATCATGGACGAAAGGTAGCTAGCCTCTCGGTATTTTATAGGATACCAAGGACTCCCTGGCTCGGACCAAGCTACAAAGTCTTGATCATGGACGAAAGGTAGCTAGCCTCTCGGTATTTTATAGGATACATTTCGGGGAGTGTGCTTCGGATTTGCATGACCTAATTCCCCCCTGCCCATTCTTCTATCGGACAACCAGGACCTCGAAGCCTCGAAAAAGCAACACCGTTTCATGGTTGATATACCAAAAACTCGTACGAAGCGTTTCGATTCCACTTTATTTATTCGAACTGCTGAACAGTGGAATGCGCTTCCCGAGTGGGTTTTTCCTGATAATTATAATCTGGGTGTCTTCAAGTCGCGAGTGAATCGGTTTCTTCTAGGCAAGCGTGCTCCATCGTAGGCTGCATCTTCGTTTAACATGAGACGTGATGGCAGTCAAACGCAAGCATATTAATAATAAATAAAAAAAATAACACGATGTTCTGAGGTAACAAAAATAAAGTTACAGAGTTGAACGAGAACAAACACACTTCCATACTTACCCACTAACAAAAACTTTGGCATTTATATTATTAGTGTGTAATGTTGTATATATTGCCACATGGCGATACAATCATTGAATTACGAGATATATTTAAAAAAAATTGGTAACAAAAAAGCGTTTAATCGATAACGCTGGCCTGTTCAAAAATTCAAAGCCAAAAAAAAAAAAAAATTACAGACGCCTAACAATCTTTTAAGCCCAATGAGATATCAGTAAAATTTTTTTTTCATACAAATCACGTTTCTTTCAACGACTGTACCTGACTCTCGCACGATCTCTTCGAGTTCTTGGTCATTCGTTCACTGGCGGTGATGAACGTGACGGATATTATAAGACTGTTAGGCTTCTCTGTCTCGTTCCAGCTTATTGATCTGCCTGTACCTATTAGAGAGAGAAAAATTTACAGTAATGTTTACTAAAAGATTTCCTGAATCCTTCTTTAAATATGTGTCAATTTTGACGAGCCTCGTGGTTCAGTGGGAGCCACGAGCCACAATTCCCATTCAGAACAAACATTTGTGTGATGAACATGGATGTTTGTTCTATGTCTGGGTGTATCTATGTGTTCTATGTATGTATTTACAAAAAAAAAATGTATTGTCGTTTTGTAGTATTGTTTTCGCATCAACGTGACAAAGCTAGAATATGGATACATCTGTCTCGTTCTCGCCGTATAAATATGGTGGACAACATTTTATCCCCGCGCCCGTGCTAGGCCTGCTGGTTCCCATATTATGGGATGGTTTGAGGCTAGATGGCGCTGTAAAAAAGGTTTTTTTTTTTTACATTTTTAAGGAAAACTTACAGCCTTACTTAATAAGTAACATTATAAATATAAGAAAACTGGGCCAATTACAAGTTTCCGCAATTTCATATTAGATATCTCACCTTCAGGATATCGAATATTGTCCGGATGGAGTTGTTGCTTTATGAAGTCTAAGACGTCGATGTAGGGCACTTTGTGTTCCCGCACACTAAAAGGACAACAATATTTTAGGGTTATTTTTGATTGCTCATCAGAATAACTAAACGTGCATCAAAATAATCATGTCTACAATCAACGGCAACAGCAGAAACGCTGCGTCAGACGATTTGACCAATAATAACACAGGGTTATAAAAGATAGGGTATGCTAAGCCGTAAAGGGCTCATGGTACTCGCCATTATGAACACCTTTTACTATGAGACCAACCCTGAAATCGAGAGAAAAGAATTAGCTGTTCCATAGAAAAATTACAATGACACTCGACAAAATGAAAGGAACATTTTTTCTCGATTTCAGTATTGGTCTCATAGCAAAAGTTGTTCACAATCATGAGTACAATGAGTCCCTGTCGGCTTAGTATACCCTTTCCTTCTAGCCCTCTATATCGAATTATTCTTGACTGCTTCGAATTTGAATTGACTTGAATTCGGCTCCGCTTCAGTCCGTTTACAGCTCATTGTAACCTAGCAACCAAGAGTGCGAAACAAGATGCGAAAACTAAGGAAGTAAAAGAAATATCTATAATGAAATCTGTCTTAAAATACAGATTTGCAGGGGCCATTTTAAGGGCGCTAAAATAGTATATCAAGTAAAATATCACTCGTCAAAAAAAAAAAAAAAATGCACTAAAATTACAAATTTCGAGATTTTTACTATTCTTAGGTACTTGTTTGTAAATAAAGCTTTTAATTATTCTGCGCGCTCATTCAGTCTGTTTACAGCTTATTGTAACCTAGCAACCAAGTTTCGCCAGAGCGAGAAAGAAGATGCGAAAAGTAAGAAAGTAAAAGGGGTAGCTATAATGAAATTTGTCTTAAAATACTGATTTACGGGGGCCATTTTAAGGGCACCATATAAAATATCATGAGTGTAGCTGTAGATACAAAAAGTATATTTTTTATATTATTTGAACAACCAGAGATCGGGCAGCAGCGTTCTCTAAGTGATCGGTTAGCGTTCTGCGATACCCAAGCCGCCTGCCAAGCGTGGGGATTATGACAACCCCTTATTTTTGCTGAGAGGGAGGTCTTTGTTCAGCAGCGGACGTTCTTGCTGATGGTGATGATGATGTATATGGAGTATACAGGGTGTAAGGGAAACGCTCCCGACAGCGAAGACTGGTTATAGTGTTGGTGATAACTGATACGATACCACAAAAAAAAAAACTACTATGCTTTATTGAAAAAAAAAAAAAAAAAAAAAAAAATATTAAAAAAATTATTTAAAAGTGCGAACGAGATAGCTGAATCAGGCGAGCCGGCTCTTAAGGATTGGGGATTGACATAGGCTACTTTTTTGGACGTCGACGCGAACGAAGTCGCGGGTAAATAATAAAAAAACGTACCTCTTATTATCATCGCAGACGGCTCTGACACTGGAGTCGTCTTGTGTGAGCAGGATACAAGGTCGCCGGAGTTCGTGCGTGTCCCCGTACTGAGCAAGCGAGAGGCACACCGTGTACCCCGCCTGCCACAAGTCGCGCGCCAGCTGTGCGCGCTGCGAAGCGGCCATGCCGTCCCGCCCGCTGCCCACTGTACCCCACACGCAGATCGAGATGAGGGTCGACTGCGGAGAACGACTCCTTTTTACCCGACTGCCCAGGAGGGTAATGTTTTTGGGGTGTATGTAAATAAGTTTTTTTTTCTATGAAAACGGAAGTGGTTTTGACACATTTTGTTTTAATAAAACGGGAATACTCATGTTAAATTGAGTCAGTTATTCCGACTATAGTTTCGATCACATTCGGTGACCTATATCAAGGAACGCTATAAGCGTGACGCGCGCGCGACCTCGTCTTGCCTTGCACTGTAAGTATTTTTTTCTCTCTTAAATTTAAGCTCCACCACGTGTATTTAGCCAGCGTCAAGATTTGTAATATTTCAAGTGAACCACAATATTTCACAACAAAAACAAGTCTTAGTCTAAGTCAAGCAAAGTAAGTCACAGTCAAGTCCAAGTCATTCTGCTAAAGGAGACTTTACTAAAGGTTTCATCAATAGTGTGTGCCACTCGGGGCCAAAATATTTTGTTATCGGGCGGCGTATATTGAATTCCTCGCTACGCTCAGGATTTTAAAGTATGTAATAAGTAATTCAAAATAACGACCTCAAGGAATAAAATATTACTTAGACCCCTTGTTACACAAATCACTATTAAAACTTACCTCTTCAATTCTGCCCGGTGCCAACGGCAGCTCTATTTCCATTTTCTTCAAAATGGCCGCCATTCTCTCCAGAGACATGGAGAATCCGAACGAGCTCGACTTGAGCTCCGAGTTATCTCTGTCCTTCTCAGTTCGCGCCACTTTCCAGAATTGTTCAACCAATGCGTCGTATCTGAAGCAATAAAACACCCATTTCAACGATTTACCCGATTTCCCAAGGAGTATAATGTCCGGGTTTATGTATGTTTGTGTGTTTCTGCAACGTGCTTTTGAAATAACACAAAACCTCTTGCAGGCATATCGTACTTAATACAAAACGGAAACACGAAAACAAACGTTGTTATTCTATGAACTTAAATAAACATTAAAAGGCTCTGGCCCTAAGCCATTAAATTGCTATAAATCATTTGCAATGGTATCCTAATTTTTTTTTTAAATTTCCTATTTTTTACTTTTTATATATATTTTTTTTTTTTGTTAATATTTAAAAAATTTAAACACCAATGTTTCTGCATTTTGCATTTTTTCTGTTTAAAAAGTCAGTCAAACTTTAAAATTATACTGAAAAGATTAGCAGAATATGGACCCAGTAAAAGCTTCGTCTGACCAGGGTACATCCAAAACCAACCAGAAAGAACCACCGGCGTACGGGCAGTAGCCTTTCAGTATACCAAGTTCCAAGAGTGGTGATTCCAAGAGTTCCGTTTTCGAGCTGACGATGGACAGCTTCACCAATTCTCCGAGTATTACCTTCCGCCCGCCGCAATGAGGTCGCCCGAGCGACGGTTTCCCTTGTGCTTGTGTTCGTCTCGCACGACCGACATCTGCCAGAACACGCCGCTGTGCTGCGTCGCGTTGTACGCCAGGAACGGCGCCACGGTCACCTGGCACTGAATAAACACCTAGGGCTAGACAAGTGTCGATGAAAACAAGTATTATATTAACAGCCTGCTTTCATAAATAGATTTTTCTATTTGGTCAATTTAATGTGATTTTCTTCATTAGTGATCTCAATTCAATTCATTTATTCGGACCCTGGGTTAGCACAACACTTGGTAACTTCAAATAACAGTTTTCATATGAAATTCATTAAAAGATTAAAAATCTTATTTTGGGATATATGTTTTTTGGTTCTGTAATCTAGGATTGCATGGCGGGAAAACATGATAACATGACATTTTTTCGATAAAAAAAAAAACATCGAAAAGACCTTGATTTACTTCGATTCGATTTTCCAACACACGTTGAAAAAGAATTCTACAGTCGAATTTTTAATCAGACGGAGTAAACTGACAGACTGACCTCGGGATTCTGAAACGTTTGTTAACTTTGACAACAGATTAAGTCTTTGTCATTTGCTTAGTGCCCGACAAAGGCGGCATTAGAATTAATCTGTTGTCAAAGTTAACAACCGTTTCAGAATCCCGAGGTGAAATTACGACTTTTAGGAAGACTTTAGAATATTAATTAATGACTATTTCACAGAACTGATAGGATTCAATAAACTAAATATTTTTACAGATCGCTATTTTTATTTTATTAAAAAGTGGCAGCACTCGTAATGTAATTTTACTCAGTCTGATTAAAAACTCGACTTTAGTTATTTTTATTGCAAGACAAGCAGAAATTATGACGGTCATGTCCAAACTCGGTCATGTCGCAGTTTAAAGAACTAGCGACATCTTACGTCCTTATCAGTACTACAATCGGGTTACACATCTTTCTATGGACATTAGAACTCATAGTATAAATTCTCTATGTCAGTGGATAAGGTATTTGTAAAATCGGGTATGTGGCCGAAAAGGATTGTCAAAAAGCGAACCGACCTCAGCCCCAACGCCTTGTATGGACATTAGCACTCTTAGTATAAATTCTCTATGTCGGTGGATAAGGCATTTCTATAATCGGGAATGTCGCCGAAAAGGACTCTGTCAAAAAGGACCGACGAACCGACCTCAGCCCCCAACGCCTTGGCGTCGCGCGCAACAGCGTGCAGATCCCGCGCAGCAAGCGCGACACGCTTCGCCCACTTGGCTTGCTTCACTAGCGGCGTGACGAGCTCCTTCAGCTCGTGAACCGGCACGTCCGCCTCCATTAAACGGAGCAAGTTGGTGACGTCGCGCCGTGTCACACAGAGAGACGTCAGGTGGGTCTGTAGCTGGAAGTTTGTTATGCGACCTGCAGATAAGTAACACTAGTAGTTCGCGGCGAACTGAGTCCTCGCGACCTCTATATCTTCACAACCCCTGGACCGAATCAGCTCATATTCGAACTTAAAAATTGTATTGAAATGAACTACTTGCCTACAAAGTACGGTTCGCAAGTTATCATCGGACAAATATACAAACATACATACAAATGCCGATTTGTCCCAGTAAACCCTGAGGCCTTCGCTTCGCTCGGTCAATAATTTTATGGAAGTTGAGTGTTAAAACCTGTGTTGAGGCTTTCAGAAGTCGGATTCGACAGAGACGGCATGGTCAAATTACTGCCGTGACTTCCAAGTTTGACAACAAAGGGTGGCGCCATATTATTTGTGATATAATGCGCATGTCATCTATTGTAGTCACGCTTTGCTGTAAAGGAAAAAACATGATCGCTATGTCTTACTTTGTGTGGGATTTTATGCAAAAATAATATTGACTATTTAGAGAAAGAGAGAGAGGGAGGGAGTGAGAGAAAAATGAAGAGAAGGGAAAGTGAAAGAGAACCAGAATGAGAAAGAAAAGGGGAACGAGAAAGACAAAGACAAAAAGAAAGAGTAAGATGAAGATAAAGAGTCATAGGAAGAGGGAGATGATGAGAAAGAGAAACGAAATAAAGAGAAAGAGAACCCTCACCTAAGCTAACGTCAACGAGCACCGGGTATATGTCCGGGTGTCTGTCAGTCGGCACGCCGCACGCCACCAGTAGTGTGCGCAGTAGCTCGGTGTGGTTTAACTGTACGCAGACACGCAGGGAACACTCTGAAGCCGCTCGGTAAGCTGCCACGAGCAGCTCGGCGTCAGGCCAGAGGGAATCTGAAATGTTTTAAGACACAGAAGACACAGTTTTTTAAACGTTGACATGGGTTCACAAAATGCGGTACTCCTACTAAGAAAATATCACCAAGTTTTGCCGTCCTCCAAATTTTGCTCCCTCGGCATATTATGAAATCCGCCCCTGGGTAGTAGATATACCCTGCATCCTGAGAATTACAAACCTTTAAAAAACTCACCGGTGTTAGGCGTGACTATGTCAAAGGCGCACTCCAATATCTCCTTCGGATGGAACCCTGGCACATGTCGCTCGCGGTATACTCGGTCCACGCAGTAACGACGCATATGCTTTATATCAGAGTATGCTGTATGTCTGTAAACAAAATGTGTACTCAGTACATTTGATAAATGCCAAATTAAATCTGTTTGCACCACAGATCACACCCTAGATTCTGCATTCACGCACACACTCAAAACGCACCACACATCAGTCTAAATACAATTATAAGAAATTACTCTTTGTTTGATTGTTAGGCACAAGTGGGCGTAGCCTTGAGATAGCCAATGAGATCGCTCGGTCGCCCTCCCCGCGCCCCGCGCCGCGCCTCAAACTGACGTGACTTTTTGTAGGAACAACGAATCTCGTAAAACGGTATCTAGTGTTGATCTGTGAAATTTGTTCAGCCGTTATCTGTAACGGCTGACAAGGGAACAAACACACTGACTTACGCACAAACTTTCGCATTTATAATATGAATTTGTAAATATGTATGTTTGTGTATTCTTTTATTACTTCCTATAGCCTAAATGGCTTGACTGATTTTGACGAGTGAGTTGTCTTTGAATTTCTCTTTATGTATGGAGAGAGACATAAGATACATTTTGCAGTCTCGTATTTAACTTGTTCTTTTAATACAGGGTTATAAGGAAAGGGTAGGAAAGGGCTCATAGTACTTATCGTTATGAACAATTTTTACTATCGGACCAACCCGTTCTCGGCCGTGCGCTCGCAGGGTCAACACGTCCTGAAGATGCCTTGTGCAGAGGCGAAGCACGTGTCGATACAGTCATCATCATCATCAGCCATAAAACGTCCACTGCTGAACATAGGCGCCACACCGACCGACAACGGGCCACTTGCATCCACCGGTTGCCCGCGACTTTCACAATGTCGTCGGTCCACCTAGTGGGAGGCCTACCTACGCTGCGTCTTCCGGTTCGTGGTCGCCACTCAAGAACCTTCCTTCCCCACCGGTTATCGATCGATACAGTACTCTTAGGATAGTGGTGATATTTTTTGTTTTTTATTTTTGTGTTATTATAATTGTAATATTTTTCTTATCAAATATTCAGGCTAAAATTGTAAATACTTATCTTTTTAAATATTCAATCAAATTTAAATAAGTATGCAGTTAAAGACGAACAAAGGCAGGTGCTACTTTACTTTAAAATTAAGAAAAATAATTTCAATATTGTAATAAATTTCTTTAATAAATATTCAGGTTATATGTTAAAATTTTATTAGTAATACTTTCCTTTTCAAACTGTTCCTTATTCCTATTGTACTGGACGCGACGTTCCATCGGAAAGACACTACAGATTGGTTATTTTAGACACTGTTTAGAAATGAACTTCCGCAAAGTTACGCCTGAATCAATCAACTACCATGTCGTTATTTAAAAAAAAAAAACCTGTCTACATCCAGCTTTATTCTCACCTGGCAAAAGGCAGTCTCAAGTCATGCGGCAGATGGCAGACCGATCCTGAGGCAGTCATCACTTTGACAGCGTTCTGGTGCTGGTCCCACAGTTTAGCTCGAGGTATCAGCAATGGAGGGGCAAACTCTACGGCGCCGTGACTTCGGAACACCTGTTTACAATACAACTTTATTACAACGAGATAAAGTTCAGAGTACAAATTGCTGAGCTGCGGTACACCTGCGATGATTTTTTAAACGAAAAAGTTAAATGACGTGAATTGAAACTTATTCCGTATTGACAAAGGTCAAAATCGGTCAAAATTTTACATGATATTGTTCACTTCTAAGCTCTTAAGAATAGAGTATACCGCCGTATTGTCCATACAAAATGATATCTATCTTATCTGATTTCGATAATTTTTTATATGTTATCTACACCGTGGAAAACTATGCTTGTATGTGTTTTTTTTTTTAATTTCGCTTTATCATCGACAACAAAAATGTTGTTGCGTCGAAAATACGACGAAGTAGTTGTTATTAGCATACCATAAACATTTTTTGAAAAAATAAAACATAGCGGCATAGATTAGGGTTTATTCAAGCCATTGACACCAAAAACAAAAGGCTTTGTTAAGATTTAGGGGGTGGTAACAGACTACCACCGAAACGCTAATTTTATCAAAAAGTTAGGTTAGGTTTAATTTAAATATCGAATGCGCCAAAATCTCGCGGGAGGACTATCCTCTTAAACCACAGAAAAAGTCGTGGTAGCACATTGGGAGAAAAAAACTTCATCTCCTCAAACTTCTTCAGCACAAGTAAATAAATAAATAAAATTAATATTGGTGGACATTTTTCATACACAGCGCCATCTAGCCCCAAACCAAGCAAGCTTGTACTATGAGAACCAGATAACTGATATAATACATACAAATACTATATTTTTTTGTGAATACATACAAAGAGCAAACATCCATATTCATCACACAAATGTTTGTCCTGGGTGGGAATCGAACCTACAACCTACAGCTCCGAAGGCGGAAATACACCCACTGAGCCACAAGGCTAGTCAAAGCTATAATACTCCCTATTGACCACACGTGTAGGATTCGAACTCTACAACCTACAAAACAGAGTATATATTCGGTTACCTTAACGACAGCATCTTTAATACTGGACAAGACGTCAAAAGGCCTGACTCTCGTGTCATTGTGGTACGTGTAGTCCTCGGCCGCCGACTGCTTTTGATCTAGACACGCAGCGACAAGCCTCTGGTAGCCTCGCGAGCCCCTGTCGCTTAGCGCGTGGGACAGAAGCCCGGAGAGATGTCCCTCCGGCACCGGACGCGGCACGTGCTCGCTTGCTAATAGCTCGGCGCAGGTGGGACGTAGGCTCGGTTCGTGGTCCAAGAGCCATCTGGAAGAGAAAATATGGGTTAGCTTATAAGGTGGAGCTTGTGGCGTAGCCAGTCTTTTTTTGAATTTATTTTTGTGACATTAATTATTATTAGAATTAAAAAAATGACAATATTTATTTATATTTTATGCGGGCGGAACTAGATTGACATCATTACATATGACTAATATTGACAATAATAATTGTGTAATATTTTGTTAGCTAATATTTAAAATGTAATAATTGTACAATGTTGTATAAAGACTTGCCCAATGTGACAAATCAGTTATAAGGCCAATAAATGATTCTATTCTATTCTTACTCCCAAATACTGAAACGTTTGTTAGCTTTCTAATACTGCCTTCGTCTGGCACTCAGCAAATGACAAAGACAGCAATAGACTTAATCTGTCGTCAAAGTTAACAAACGTTTCAGTATTCGGGGGTTAATAGATCAGAAAAGAAGAAACGATTCGGACACTCCTTGGATGGCTGAATACATTTACAAATGATCACTACCGTGTTTTTTTTTCTCTTCTGTTTTGGCTACACACATTTAACCAAGTTTTGTTATATTTCAAATAAAGTATAGCTCAGTATAGTTTTACAATTGAAATAAGTATCTAGGTCTATTTCTGTCACAGTCCAGTCCAAGTCATACATTCAGTAAAGTGGTGAACACTAACATCTACCTTGTTTATAAGAGGTTGTTCGTAATGCCGAGTTGCAATTACTAGGAGCTCATAAATCACCAAGAAGTGTACTTTATTACACGTATTAGCTTTATATTATCTGCTTTTATATATATAGCTTCAGTCAAAATACGGATTAATCCGGCAACGGGGCAAAGAGTCCTAGTTATTACTATTGGCTTTAGTATTAATATCACCAGAGACGATGCTACTTTTTTCCCCCAACCTTCCCGGTACCGGGGCAGCATCCGGAGAGCGAGTGCTGCCGGGGCCGATAAAACAAAAAAAAAACATCGATCAAACTTTTTTCCCGGTACCGGGGTCGAGCCACCCGGGCCAGTTGTTACCTACAACTTCCTTTATCACTCGTATCAGTTAAGTCACATCCTCGCTTAAGGATGCGTTTAAGTAATACATGGTATCTCGCTCACACAATCAACATTTTAATTATAAAAATCTACTAAGTGTAGGCACTTAAATAGTATTTTAATAATATTCTTTATTATATTAAAATGTCTTATATGCTTACTAGCTGTTAGCCGCGACTCCGCTAATCCGTCTCCGACCCTTAAGCTATATTTATGCAAACATTCAGCTTGATCCGTTCAGCCGTTTAGCCTTGACAACGCAGCAAACACCCAGACAGAGAGACAGATAGACAGAAAGACAGAGTTACTTTTGATTTTATAATATTAGTTAGTTAGTTTATAATGTTACTTATATACTTATTTTCATGTTGATTCATGCAAGTTTTTATTTATTTAGTGGGCGCTCACCCTGATTCTCGCTATCTCGTTCACACTTTATCAATATTTTTTTAAATAAAAATAACAGAGAAGAAATTTAAAAAAAAATCTTAAGAACTTAAGGCCGACCAAGTACCAGGCGCCCATAACTAACTGAGAACACTTCACCTAATAACACGTATCTGCTTGGAGTTCTCCTCGATCAAGAACGGTTCAGGCAACGTTACGGTAGGCGACCGTAACTGCGTCAGTACAGCCATTCTCTCCATGGCCGTATCTAGCGCGTGAAACATCTCGAACAGTATGATCCCGAGGGAGTAGATGTCCACCTTCTGATTGTAGATCACTTTCGAGGCGGATTGGAGGAGTTCTGGCGCTACGTAGAGGGCTGTGCCGATCTACAACAGAATATTTATATATACAGGGTTATAAGGAAAGGGAACAGCACGGATGCAAGTACTCTCTTTACTGCACAAAAAAAAACTAATACGTGTCCTTGTTAACATAGAACAAACTGACTCTCGCAAACCTTTCTTCAAAAAATATAAATTACTTACATTACCTTGCATATACATCCTGGAAGTCTGTAAATTTGTTAGAGCCCACGATTTTTTTTTCACAAAACGATCAGACATAAACTTTTACCGTTCCCTTAGATATGAAAAATGATTAGTTTTACCAAAATCACGCCTGGCACTCCACTCAAATAGTCCCTTCGTAATGTGCATTAAACTTTATAATAAACTACCAGACACAATAAAAAATTAACAAAAAGATAAACACTTTCATACAAAACTCAAAAACTTTTTAATAACTAAAACATACTATTCTATAGATGAATATATGAAAGACAAATAATTATATCTCATAGGTTCTGAGAGTTAAAACTTAGTTTATAAGATAAACTGGCTGTCAGTGGCCGACGGGGTCCACGATTGTTCCTAGCATAAGTTGTAACATCTAAGTCACATTGTGGATGCAAATAAATAATATGAATATGAAGGGTAGTGGCGTTTTGGTAGTGGTAGGGCTCATCTGCAGAGTCCACCTGGGGAAGTACCACACCTTTGCCAGTTATTCAACCGTCAAGCAGTAGTGTGCGAACATTACTGTGTTCCGGATTGAAGGGCAATGTTTCCAGCGTAATTACTGGGCACAGAGATTTAACATCTAATATGTCAGGGTGACTAGCGCAGTGCATTGCCGCGCATGGTTTTGAACTGTTGAGGTTCAAAATTCTGGGTGGCACTGAACTGTTATGGGCAAGCGTGAAGCTTAACATCAGGTGAGCGACTTGCTCGTCTCGTCACCAAATTACATTTTAAAAAAAAACGTAGAGGGCTGTGCCGATCTAGAACAAAATATTTATATATATACAGGGTTATAAGTATAGGGTATGCTAAGCTCAAAAGCGCTCATAGTACTCATCATTATGAACAACTTTGACTATGGGACCAACCCTGAAATCGTGAAAAAAATATCTGCTGTTCCATAGAAAAATGTCGTTGGCACTCGTTCTCGATTTCTGGGTTGGTCCCATAGTAAAAGTTAGTAGTAATTAAACTGTCATTTTAAAAAAAACGCAAGAAAAATAGAATTTGGCGCGCTAAGATAATGTGATAGCTTACCTGACCAGTAAGAGAGCCGCCGATTTCCTCTGGCTTTGATTTGTCTGTAACGAAATAATCGATATATAATGGAGTCAACATTTGTATTTACCAGTCGAAGAAAAATTTTGAACGTCGGGTTTTAACAAAAAATACAGACACACAAAATAAACATAATAATAAATTTAATATAAAAGTAATAGACAGGAATCAGTGCCGGATTAAGCCAGCGCGGGGCCCGTAGCAAAAGTGAACAAGAGGCCCTTGATTTGAATTAGGGACCTATTAAAGTTTAGAATATAAAATAAAACAGCACATTTACACAACTTGTTTGTCAGTTATACAACCGCCAAGCAGTAGTGTGTGCATTACTGTGTTCCGGATCGAAGGGCAATGTTTTCAGCTAAATTACTGGGCATACCTACAGAGATTTAATATCTAATATCTTAGGGTGACGAGCGCAGTGCGGTGCCGCGTAGAGCTTGGAACTGTTAAAATTCAAAATGTTGGGTGGCATTGAACTGTTCTGGGCAAGCGTGACGCTTAGCATCGGGAGAGCGACTTGCTCGTCTCGCTAGTCGTTAGGGGTAGGATACCTATCATTAGTTTAAAAAAAAACACATTCTGGAAATAGTTTATTTCATGCATTGCTCTTTATGGATTTGGTAATAATCTTACTATATCAGGATTACGAAATGGTTATGAAAAATTCAATTGGAGGAAATCTCTCAAAAAGTAATAAAAAATATTTTTTTAGTCCTAACTTCTATAACTTATATTCTAGACAATAGATTTTTGGTATATGGTTACTAAATTATACTAAAAATAATGTAGACTGTTAATCTGACAAATAAATAGATAATTTTAACAATTTAAATCGAGCCATTTCATTTCTGCTACACATCCACACTAAGTGTCGGGTAAGAGTGCTTGCATACGTCAGACTTTTTCTGGAGCTGATTATCAGGCCGACTAAAATTCTACGTTTATACAAGCAACTTTTTGTAGAACTTGTGCGTTTACCGTATGAAATTCGGTATTTTATTTACGCCAAGGAAATAGTCGGTTACCGAGTGTCTGACGTGGATTGTCTTAGTAGGAAAAGTTGTAACGTTTCACGTTCTTGTGACATCAAGTAAATTCAATATACGTTTATCTCAAGAAATTACGCGCAGGCAGAGATAAGTGGGTTTAAATATGCGGGGCCCTCTTTCGCGAGGGGACCGTAACAATTGCTATCCAATTGCAATCCGGCACTGACAGAAAGTATATGTATATTTGTCACGAAACCGACCCCAACTCAGCATAAGCTGGCTGTAAGCAACCAGCGCTGGTATTCTTTTAAGACCGGCAGGTGACGCCACGCGCGGTAACTACTTACCGTCGATCGGCAATGCAGTGAAGGCCTTAGTTGCGAGCCCAAAGTCTCCAATTTTGACATGATCGTTCGAGTCCAAGAATATGTTAACGGGCTTCAGGTCCCGGTGTATCATCCCGCGCTGGTGGACGTGGGCCAGCCCTTCCACGATCTCGCGGAACAGCCGCCAGCAACGGAAGTGCTCCTTGTAAAGACCGTTGTCTATGGCTTGTCTGGAAGAAATATATCTTTTATACCCGACTGGCCAAGAAGGAGGGTAATGTTTTTGGGATGTAAGTTGTATATGTATGTTATACACTGTTTTAAGCTTTCTTGGTGGTTTACTATATCACTATTAGTAGGTACTCACGGGATATTTACTACGGTTATTATTTTTGTTGAGTTCCCGATATTTCGGAACCGTTGCATGCGCCATCATATGGTGGATATGACCTAATCATCCTTCCAGTTTAGCCCGATATCCCAGGAGTGGGATGTTTAAAAGGCTGATGCAGATGCAGTTATCTCATAAAATGTTTCACCTGAGCGTATGTTTCTCGCAGAACTCCATCTGTATGTAAAGGACTTGGTTGGTGTGTGCGGAGCGCGGCCGCGGCGCTTCCACTACGTCATCGGACGGTATGGTCTGTGATTGGTTGTCCGAGTCCTGCTCGAACTCAATACCTGTGCTGGATCCTTCATCTTCTGGACTGGGAAATAGATTATCTGAGTTTAGGAAAGGAAAAAAAGAGGAAGTATTGAGTTGAGTGTTTTTATACGACTGGCCAAGGAGGGTAATGTTTTTGAGATGTCAGTATGTGTGTTTCTGTTTCTATATTACCTCTTTTTATTTTTATTTTTTCTTCCTAAGAGAATTTTGGCGTCCCACGTCTTATGCATTTGCCAGTGTCAAGTATACTTATATATTTTCAAGTTTTGCTAAATATTATCAAACAAGTAATAGTCACAGTCAAAGGCGAGCAAAGCAAGTCACGGTCAAGTCCAAGTCATGCCCCAGTAAAGTGGTGAAAACTTTACTAGAGCCTTCCATGGAGTTTTGGTAACAACATGAAAATTCACGTTTCACGACATTATACCATTCACCAACACTCGTGCATGTTCACAAACACTTAACGGGTAAAAACTCACCGTTATTACACATTAACACTCAAAATAACACAAGTTTAGGAAAATAATAAAATGACGCGCCATGAATTCTTCACGTTCCCGCCAAAACTCCATATTACCTCTTCCTAAACGGCTTGACCAATTTGAAGAGTGAGGTGTCGTTGGATTCCTCTTTATGATCGGAATGTTTTCAACATGAAATTAAATATTTGTTGGTAGCAAAGCTACAACTTGGTCAGGATCAATAAGGTACAATGAATACAGGTAAACCCTTATAAACAATAAATAACTCTGTGCGAAATGAGCGTGTTGAAATCTAACCTCATTTAATATTGTCTTGTAAAAACGTAGGGTTGTCACCACGGCACACAACACTGACGGTATCAACAGACATCCCTGACACTAAACCGCGATACGAACACTTGCCAATGACAGGACCACTTGCCACTTGCCCGGACTCGTGGGGACAGCGGCTGCGCTGAGCCGTCTCCTCCCGAATCTTAGGGGTGGGAATGGGAGCTGCCGTCGCCTCTATATGGCAGTAGTGCGCTCGATGGCCCTCTACGGTGCTCCTGTATGGGCGGGCTCCCTCGGCTCCAGGGAGACTGCTCTGCTTTACAGAGCCCAGAGGGTCATGGCGGTGAGAGTGTGCAGGGGTTACCGCACGCTCTCACACGAGGTGTCCCTTCCCTGGGACCTGGAGGCCGAGGTCCTCTCCTCAGTGTTCTGGCGCAGGGCGCAGGTACGGGGGGAGGACCTTCGCCCTATTCCGCGCGAGGTGCAGCGATGGAGGACGGACGCCAGAGATGCTGCTCTGGAGTCCTGGAGCAGGCGGTTGGCCGTGGATCTACGGAGGGGGGCCGGAGCCATTCGATTTCTCGAAGCGGTTCGGCCCGTACTCGAGGAGTGGATCCATAGAGGGCATGGTGCGCTGACCTTCCGGTTGACGCAGGTACTCACGGGGCATGGATGCCTCGGGAGGTACCTGTGCAACGTGGCCCGGAGGGAAGCGACCCCGGTGCGCCACCAGTGCGGCTGCGTGGAAGAAACCGCGCAGCATGTGCTGGAGGTGTGCCCGGGGGCGGCGGAGCCGCGTCTGGACCTGATTGCGGTCGTGGGTGCGGACCTCTCGTTGCCAACTATTCTGGATCGAATGGTTGACGACGAGGGGTCATGGGAGGCGATGGTCTCTTTCTGCGAGGTTGTGATGTCGCAGAGGGAGACCGAGGAGCGTGAGAGAGAGGGATCCTTTCGCTCACCCGCTCCGGAGAGCGCGGACACGGAGGCGAGCCAGCCGGGCTCTTACTCCGTCTCCGCTTGGGGAGCCTGAGGCGACGGATGCGGGGGCACCCGTCGGCCCCCCAGAGGCTGGATGGCGAACGTTTTCGCTCGAAACGGACGGAGGGCGCTCCCCTCCTGAGGTGGGTCCACCCCTGTGCAATGAGGGTGGACGTCGGAAAACAGGGCTGCGGAGAGTGCGCGAGCGATCCCGCGGCCCTGTTTGCATTCCGTTGCCGACGGAACATCGTGGGGTTTTTAGTCGGTAGGGGCGTCGCGTCTTATGCGACGTCGAGTCCGACATAACCCGTCCGCCCACCCAGCGGATGGGTATGCGTAAGTGCATTTTCCTCATGTACAAAAAAAAAAAAAAAAGATACAGGTGTTAAGTGAAGGTGTGGTCGAGGCTGGCAAGCACACCTATTGTGGAATGGTAACTCATACTCAATAAATTATTGCGACATACATGCAGGTCTTAAATAACATGTTTTGGGTTTAGTGATACATATGACCCTTTTAGGGTATAGCAACAGTTGGTGCGGAGCGGTCCATTTGTATATTGTCTAAATTATCTTTAAACAACTGGCCCCAAAGTGAAGCTGCTGAACCCACCTAGCGAAGTCAAGAGATAAAGCTGTATAGGTATTTTCTGGAGCATAATAATAATTGGTAAGTCCTTACCTGATGATATTGAACCAAGGATCGTGATCATCCTCGTCTTCTTCGCTGTCGTCGTTATCCGAGTCCGGTATCTGGACCGGACCTTCAGACATCGACCATTCTACCTTCACGCCTTGTCCCAATTTGGCCACGATACCTAAAAATAATAATTACTTCTACTTAAGAATAGAGTATATCGATGTCCGTCCATACAAAAAGCGTAGTCTGATTCCCATCCCTAAATGTTTTGTAGTCTTCATCATCATCAACATCAGCCATAAGACGACCACCGCTGCACAAAGACCTCCCACTTTGCAGCACTATATGCAGCGTTCACGTTCTTTCTATGGCCATGTTTGTGTGTGTGCCCTACACTTTTTAATTCTTCTTAAATTTTTGGTTCCAAACATTGTGTATTTTGCCAGTGTCAAGTCTTGTATTATTTCAAGTTTAGTAAATTATTCTAGTGTCGGTCATAGCCTAAGAACAACCAAAGTAAGTCACGGTCATGACCCAGCAAAGTGGTAGAGACTTTACTAGTTTTCTATGGAGTTTTGGAAACAACACGAAAACTCTTACATACACTGAGAGGGCTGACTTAGAGTAAGTAAGCCTGCATAAATATCTACCTTATTTTCAGGTAAAGAGGGTAGATATTCCAATAGAGTCAATTTAATTAATGCGATTTCACTTTGACAGTCTGAATCGAGTTGGACGAGTTTTACAAACCTACCTTCCAAACTATCGCCCCTCTTTGTCGGACTCTTAGCCACGCTTATATCGCTGTCCTCCTCTACATCCTGCTCCATAGTACTCTCGATCCACGCGTTGTAATACCTAACGACATTTTCGTGGTTCAGTCTGGATAGTAGTTTGACTTCTCTAGTGATCTTCTTGTTTAGTTGAACGCTCTCGGGATTCAGTTTGATGCGTTTGATAGCGTAGAAGCCACCGTCCAGTTTGTTTTTTACCTGAAAATGTAAAATGAAAATAAAACTAAAGTCCAAATTAATAATTGACTAGCCTTGTGGATCAATGGGTAGTTTTACGCCTTCTGATCTATAGGTTGTGGGTTCGATTCCCACCCAGGACAAATATTTGTGTGATGAACATGGATGTTTGTTCTTTGTCTGGGTGTATCTATGTATTCTATGTATGTATTTACAAAAAAAAAGTATATATGTATTCTATCAGTTATCTGGTTCCTATAGTACAAGCTTGCTTAGTTTGGGGCTAGATGGCGCTGTGTGAAAAACGTCAACCAATATTTATTATTTATTTATTTAATTTCACGTCTTTGGTTTCAGTGGTTTCTACCAATCACTTTTCCTTTTTTATTTTTTCACTTCAATACATATATCACACTAATATTATAAATGCCAAAGTTTATGTGTAAGTATGTATGTAAGTGCGTTTGTTCCCGTTCAATTTTGTAACGATGAAATTGATAGGATGAATTTTGGTACGGCTAAAAGTTATTACCTGATTAACACATGGGCTACTTATATATAGATATAGATAGAATAGATTACCTTCAATACGTCACCAAACGCGCCTTTTCCCAGCCACACGAGAGTTTCAAACTCTGCGTATAACCGCGAGTGGCCATTCGTGGCAGGACTGCTTTGTGGAATCTTCTTAGCGTCCTCGTCCTGTGTACATAGTCACTTAACTTACTAAGAAGTAAGCACTTTATTCCAGCTAAGGTTCACAGCTGCCACGACCACCGGTGCGTGGCGACCACGCACCGGAAGACGCAGCGTAGGCAGGCCTCCCACTAGACGGACCGACGACATTGTGAGAGTCGCGGGCAACCGGTGGATGCAAGTGGCACGTTGTCGGTCGGTGTGGCGCTTTAAGGGGGAGGCCTATTTTCAGCAGTGGACGTCTTCTGGCTGATGATGATGATGATGATGAAGGTTCACAAGCAGAGAAATAACAATGACAAGCTACTGAAGCTGAGAAAGGGGTTTACGAGCTTTGGTAACGGGTCCAAGCTAGGCAACAAAGCCTGTGTCTTTAGCTATGGCACAGATAGCCAATGAGAACGTTTGGTCGCAGTCCCCGCAACTCACAATTTCACCCAACCTGGCAATAAAGCCTGTGTCTTTAATTTAGCTATAGCAGAGATAGGCAACATGAACGTTTGGTCGCAGTCCCTGCAACCGGAAATTTCGCCCAACTAGGCAACAAAACCATTTACTTTAGCTATAGCAGAGATAGCCAATAAGAACGTTTGGTAGTAGTCCCCGCAACCCGCAAATTCTCCCAACGTTTTTTTTAAATCGTAATAAATATCTATTCGCGCAGTATCTGTGTATATAATCTGTGGTCCACGAGTACCTCAGATCCTTCGTCGTCGTTCTTAGTCTTGCTGGTGACTGGTTCACTCGGCATGTTAATCAGAAACACGTGGTTCATGAGTTGTTCCGCCGTCCACTGGGAATGTTCATCATCTGTCAGACATCTGGAAACAACCATTTCAAAGTTTATCTACTATAGGACCACAGATCACACCCTAGATTCTCGAAGGACGCTCGAAACACACCACGCATCAGTGTTAATTGTTAGGCGCGTGTAGACGTGGCCTTGAGATAGCCAATGAGATCGCTCGGTCGCACTCCCCGCGACCCGCGCCGCGTCTCAAACTTTGTTGACTTTTTGTAGGAACAACGAATCTCGTAATGCGGTATCTAGTGTGATCTATGTATGGGACCAACACTAAAATCGCGAAAAAAAATGCTGTTCCATAGAAAAATGACAATGACACTCGACAAAATGTACAGCTGATTCTTTTTTCGCGATTACATGGTTGTGTCGGCCAGTAAAAGTCACAGAAGAGAAAAAATATCTCTCTCTTTTCTGTGGTAAAAGTTGTTCATAATGATGAGTAAATTCTTTTATACTGCTACACCTTTCAGTAAAAAAAAAAACACGCCGTTTTCTAGAAATCAATGCACAGACCAAACCGCTTATGATAGGGACGGGAAAACACAAATGAAATCGATTTTGCTAAATTCCACCACTAAAGCGGTAAAATGGACCCCCAAAGTTTGTATGGAAATAAAATCTTTTTTCGTGCAAAGCGAATGAAACTCGGTTTCTGTACTAAGCATAAAAAATAAAGAAAGGCATATCTCAGTCCCCACGGAAACCTACGACACTCAAGAGTCACGCCCCGCAACCCCGCAACCCTCTCCCCAGAGAAGATCCTCGAGTGACTGATCTAGGCATTCCCTGTTCAATAGTTACCTGGCGAAGAAGTCTTTAGCGGAACTGGGCAACTCAGGGGGTATTTCGGCGTAGGTCCGCTCTGACGTCACGATGGACAGTAGTAGTTGGCCTGTGCTGTAGATGTCTTGTGCCGCTGTCTGCCTGTGGAATTGGTAAGAAGGATATCACGGAGATAGAGAAAATTCTAGAACTTTTTATTCTTAAATAGTGACTGACAATAATGTTTTTGACAACAATTTAAAAACAGGCTTATAAACCATCAAAACCATCTGTCCACTTACCTTACTTATTGTAGACAAATTCACATTTACATTATTATTTTGAACAGTAATGTTAATGTGTTGTGTACATTTTTATATAACATTGGAGCCTTTTGCAAAAGCAGTTTTTAACTAACGCAAAAGACAGAGCTATCATTTGTATTGTGACCTATTACTTTTGCAATAAATTACGTTATGTTTACGTTGTATTTGTTTGTTATGTTAATGTTAATTTATGTTTATGGTGTTATGTTATGTTATACTACACTTCGACCTCAGCCACAAGGCCGAGAAGAGATATTAAACGTAGTAAGATAATAAGCGATAACGAGTGCTTCGAGGGTGTAATTATTTTCCCTCATAAAACCCTCTAAAAAAATAAAAGATTTAAACAAATTATTTTATATTTATGTAATTTTTTTGTTTATGTTGCTTTTTTATCTATTTATTTTTTGAAAAAAAAAAGGGGTATTGTCAACAGTGACAATGCCACCCCGTAAAACTAAAAACATATAGAACACAACACAATCAACAATTTCCACGTGGACACTGAAAGATACTAAACATAAAATAGATGCCAGCACCCTGGCATCTCCAGAAACAGGAGAAGCCAGTATACTGTTACAGTTCCCTACATTATTGTCGATAAGGTGGGGCAGTGCTCGCCGCTGGACTTCGTACCGCGCACACCGTAACAACACGTGGTGCACGTCCTCCACCGATGTTAAGGATGTTACGTTTATGTTATGTTTCGTTTATGTTAACTTACCTGTCACAATAATTATCCCCATCAACGATCTCACTCAACCGCATATCCATCGAAGCGCCGACCAACTTCACTCCCCCCCAATCGTCCAGATATACATTCTCACTCCTAACATCCCTATGCACTATACCAGCACTGTGTAACTCTTTTAACGCACTTAAAACACCCAAACCCACATGTCTGAGCAACCTTAACGACTCGTAAGGATCCCCTATGAGATTCAACCTGTTTCTTATGTATTTTAACGAACTCCCTAGGACAAAACTTCGGAATATGTATACGGATTGTTTGATAGTCCGTTTGTTTGTTTCCTTGCAGAGTTCTAATGCGGTGTAGGGTACTATAGACGGGTGGTTGATTCGATTTAGTGTTTTTAGATCTTTTTGTAGGTTTGTCAGCTGTTTGTTTCTGGTTTGGAAGTCTGTGGCGGGGGGGATAACCCATTTTTTGGTGATGAGACGCTCGCCCGTGTCTTCGTCGATTGCGAGGTATGTAGTGGAGGCGTTTATCGAGTGACCTGTAGAGAAATAGCATTGATAAGCCTGAAAAAAGTCTGTTATATCTCGTGCGAAAGAGACCACCGTTTATTCTTTTCTCCGCCTATGATACTGATGACTTTGACGTCGATTCTATTGTACTATTTTCTAAATTAAACCAAATTTTACAGCTCTAAAATTATTGTCATCCTTTCCTCACTTATTGAAATGAAACGAGTTGCTGATAATTATAGTCCAGATGCCAGATGCCAGATTTGTGTAAAGTCGATTTTTTTATCAGATGGTGTAAATAAATAAATAATTAAAATGACATTAGGAGTACTGCCACTTTTTCCATAAAATAAAAATAGCGATGTGGTAAAAATATTTAGTTCATTCAATCACATCAGTTCAGTGAACTATTTCATTAATTAAAGTTTTCCTTAAAGTCGGTAATATAAATAATAAAAATAATTATAAATAAACGATGGCAGTGAATGCTTATTCGTTTATACATAAATGAAACAATTCATGTACAAATTATAAGTATTATTTAATGTAATGTTCATTTAATTTATAATTCTTTTGAACGATAAAATCTCAACCAGATCATAACTACGACAGTCGACAACATTATTTTGACAAGTGACATTTCGATCTGTCAGTTCACTCCGCCAGATTAAAAATTCGACTGTAGTTTCGCGACTGCAATGACGAAAGAAAAAAAGAGGTCCTGTTACAAGTCACGTCATTTGCGGCATTTTGAATACACAATATGGCGTCAACTAACACCTCAAAAACATTTGACAGTTTTTGCCAGCTAACGTACTAGCTTGGCTGGGATACAAAAATGGCCGACGTGCCGCAAGGCGGTCCCAAGTGATGTGAGCAAACAATACTTTGTGGCTCATCCGCTATAGTAGAGAATCCTTGGGTGAGTGGTACAACAGAATTTACACAATGATTAACTTACCTAAGCAGTTCCCGATGTAGACCTTCTTGTTATTTTTCTGCGTGACCCTGAGCACTTGCACGCCCTTGTTGTCGCACGTGCAGGCCACGACACGATTACGACACGGTTTTCTTGTAGGCGACATCGTATCGTCAGCGTAGCTGGAGACAATGATCGCGATGATGATGATAACGGTTTCAATCAAATAATGTCGCTCGCTATTCTACAGGCACCATTCCTTTTTTTCGGAATGAAGTGCGAAGCGAGCGAAGTCTCTGCTTTAACTAGCAAATTTGCTTTCATCTGTCCGTATGTTGGTACTCGCGTAGTCGTATTTTTCAACTAATCTTGACGAAACTTGGTAGTACAATTTTATAGTTTTTTTTGTCAGTACCATTTTTTTTTTTATTGTATGCGATTTCCTCCAAAAAGGGTGGACGTTTGCTGCAGCGCCATTTACGCCATAATGTTTGGCAGAAATAATAGCAGAATATGAGCAAAATCGGTCAAGTAGTTGTCAAGATATATGATCTCGATCCATCAACCCGCACTGGGCCAGCGTGGTGGATATGGCCTAATCACCCTTTTAGAGGGTAGGCCGATATCTCAGCAGTGGGATGTTTAAAGGCTGATTCTGCACGTCTCGACCCGAACTGAGAAATTGAGCTTGGGAAAAAAGTTTGACTAGCCTTGTGGCTCAGTGGGTGGATTTCCACCTTCTGATCTATAGTTTGTGGGATCGATTCCCACCAAGGACAAACATTTGTATGATGAACATGGATGTCTGTTCTTTGTCTGGGTGTTTCTATGTATTCTATGTACGTATTTACAAAAAAAAATTTTTTTTATGTATTTTATCAGTTATCTGGTTCCCATAGTACAAGCTTGCTTAGTTTGGGGCTAGATGGCGCTGTGTGTAAAACGTCCACCAATATTTATTTATTTATTATTTATGCTCACGAGATCTACTGTTCGCAGAACCACTAGTAATATAAATGTGATGGTTACTATAATAACTCCTGATGGTCTCCCTGTCCGTTCAAAATGCTATCTTGGCTGATGCTGGATCTGTGCGTGCGCAGCTTGCTCGCGTCTCGAAGCATTTCCTGTCGCCTCTGTATTTCTTCTTTGATCTTTTGACGCTGAAAATAAACAGCAACTCAAATTCAAATTCGATTTATGTTTTAGGAGTCATATATGACCCACTTAGTCTGTTTAGCGGAAGGTAATGGTACACCATCTCACAGGTTTTCCTAGTTTGGTAACCAATCCACTCCATTCTACACCAAGACCGTACAAGCAAATTTAATTTCTGTACAATATTTATTAAGATGTTTGTTGATAATAAATTTAATTTAATTTAGCCTGTGAGCCTGGGTTAATCCACCAATATTATAAATGCGAAAGTTTGTCTGTAAGTATGTTAGTGTGTTTGTTTACTACTTTTTATCCCGAAAAATATAACCGCTCCTGTAGAATAGCTGGTGAAACCGCGGGGCGCAGCTAGTACGATATATGTGTAATCTCTCAAGTTCTCCAGGTCCCGCTCTGTCAGCATACAAACAGTTAACAATACTACTAAAAATAATTAAAAAGAGCATTTTGTTGTTCTCATAAAATTTGGCTCCTCAACTTGTGTCAGTGTCATGTTTTCTAATACTCAATACTCAATTGTCTTTTTGGTGTATAATAAAGTTATATTGTATTTTATCTTAACTGATTTAAAAAAAACTAAATTAAAAACATCTAAGTAGTACCGGAACTTACCTCTTCATTTTCTTTGACTTGCAAGTCATGAAGCTTCAGTTTTTCCATGTCATTCTTCTGTTGAACCATTTCTTCATAAAACGAGAGCGTAGGCTTATTGTGATCGTGAAGGAATTGCTGAAAGAAATGTATTTAACTTTTAACTAGCTAAAAAAATCACCGGAAGAAGGAAAGCAACAATCTCTTAGTAATCGAGGAGAGTTCTGAGATTCCTAAGCTGCTTGCCAAGTTTGTGTATTATGTCACCCCTTGGGAGGAGGCCTTTGCTTAGCAATTGTCTTCCGTTTGATGATGATGATGATTAACTAAAACCACATCCTAACTAATATTATAAATGCGAAAGTATCTCTGTCTCTGTGTCTGGAGTTTGTCTCATTATTACGGCTGAACGGATCGATCTGATTTTTTTTATAGATATAGTTTAAGGATCGGAGACGGCAATAGGCTACTTTTTTTTGGTAGGTTCACCCGAACGAAGTCGCGGGTAACAGCTAGTATATAATAAACTCTACCAATCGTCGGATATAAGGTTATGCTTAGCACCAACAGGGCAGCGTAACCTGCGATAAATGCCTACAGGCGCGCAACGCATGCGAGAAGAGGCGTGAATTATTGCTCTGTCACTTTCGTACTTGTAAGGTTAGACATAAAAGCGGCCCCGCCTGCAGGTTTCAAGGCCAAACGCTTCGCGCTTGCAGTGAGACAGAATTCTAGAACTTCGTTATGAAAGGCGAGTCTATTATCTGCGATCTATTATCTGATTAGATAATCTCACTGCAAGAGCCTTGTAACATTCCACTGCTGGGATATCGGCCTACCCTCGAAGGGTGATTGGACCATCTCTCTGATGGCATCAAAGGGTGATAGGGCAGGCAGCTTGGTGATCGTATAACGCTCAACTTTCCGCTGCAAAGCTAGGCCACTCTGCTGCCAGTCCTGGTCGTTCTGGTCCAAGTTTTACTTAGACATCAACTGCTGGATGAAGGGTTGCCATGATCCCTACGCTTGGCTTGGAGAACGCAGTATGTTCACCGTTTACTAAGAAGACTGAGCCACATGCCTGGTGGGTACAAATAAAATAAAATGTTACCAAACCTGTGCATGATTGGCGAGTTGGAAGATCATGACCTCTCCACAGAGCTGAGAGGCCAGGGCTTCCAGTTCTGTGAGGAGTTTCGTTCCGTTTTCGGTTGACAGTCCACGCATCTTGTGAATTGCTAGAGATGGCTGCCTGAAAATGGTAAGATTCAATGCGTCAAAAACGTGTGATTTTATGTTTATGTTGTAATTATACATTAAGGTTATGTTTTGCTTGTAATCTTCTTAAAATATTTACCTAACAGTTTTTATTGTGAAATAATACTTACTTATCAGGATAGTTTGCACAACATTTGAAATGCAACGTCACAGAGCAATGGATCCCTTGCATATCAGAGTTGTGCAATGGTATGAGAGTCAGCATCAGATCTAACGGTCTCCAAATCTTCCACGCTGTATTCGTACGGTTGTCTATCACTTCATCTCCATAGATAGCCTGTAAATATGGTATTGCACTATTAAACCAACGTTCATGATTCTGATTGTGAGAGCATGCCATCTCGCTTGTACCAACTTAGTCGCACTATGCGTGGTCCCGCTCTCCCAACTCTCGCTATTGCTTTCAGAGTTACGGGATAATCACCACCAGTCGTTTGAAAAACCAAATAACTTTATTAACATCATTCCATCTGTGATCTCAAAAAAATACTGGAGATTCTTTATCTTTAAAAACTGACGTCATGCTCGGTGTGATAGAATGTTGTTGCTGCCTACGAAGTGCAATGGTTACAGATGGATTTTTCAAAGAAGAAAATCTGAAATAAATAAGAAAAAGGTAGAAAGGAAGGAAAGAAAGAAAAGAAAGGAAAGGTGGAAGGAAATCTGTCGTTGTTAATTTCACAAAAGTTTCTAGTTGACATAAGAAGCACGACCAATATATCAATGATAAGCCACTACGTCCGATAACAGCTGATTTAAACAAAAAACTATAAGATGGTGGGGTTATTTTTTAAATTTTAATCGTATGTGATAAACAGTATGTCTTAGTGATATTATATTTACATTTGTGTATAAGGGCTAAGCTGTGATTTATGAAAAAACTAAGTTTCATTGTCAAAATAACATGTAAATTTAAATTTAAACCAATTAAAAGTAGCATGTATTATTATTAAAGATAGGAATATGTTAAGTTTAAAATCCAGGTGTTTGAGACCCGCATCACCAATAATGCAAGTTGAATTGACATCACCAGTTGTGGGTTAAATGTTACAATGTTACACTTCTTACTCAACTCCTGTTATGGTGGAAGGAAGTAGGATGAAAATTGGAGTAGATGAAGCTTTTGATTAGGAATTAAGTAGTATATTTTTTATTTTTTCTAGTATATTGTTTGGATCCCGTAGGATAGCGGGTAAAACTGTGGGTTACAGCTGGAATTTATTCATTTCTGTTTCAATGATTTTGATGAATTTACACAATGACACATCTGTGACAAACATTGAGAATAGTAGTGTGCTTATATGCTTTTTTAACACTGTTTCGTGAAACCATCTGTCTGTACAAGTTGCAAGAATATTTTAACCAGGGTACTTAAGTAGGCTTTATTAAATAAGTCTATTATTTTCACTTTAACTAAATATCTGCTGAATTTAAATTGATTAATTTAAGTACTGGTCTACACGATTTTCTTTGATTTTACTACATTTAATTAGCTTTACGTTCCAACGTGATTGAAATCCGGCCAACACGTAGAACTAATTATTTAAAAATAAATCAAATACCTGTAAGGCAGCTAGCTCGTTGTCTTGTCTCTCCTCGTTTGTTTCGTCACCCATTTTTGTCACAAAACGGACATGATAAACAGAAAAATACACTTTTTTAACATGCAAAAGATTTATACCAGGAATTATGTCATAAAAACCGCGAAATATGTTTAACTTTTATTTATTTGAGAATAATCTGCGGCGACGTGTTTTGCTTTCGCGATGTTTTGATTTTTTGACAGCTATTAATTTGACATTGACAGCATGGATAGCTAAGCGACGACGTTTCAATTTTGACAATGACAGCAACGAGGAAAGTATTTTGTTATAATTTTTTTGTCTTAAGTTTTGGCTCTACACTTTATGTATTTAGCCAGAGTCAAGTATTGTAATATTTCGTACTGTGTCTCAAAATATTCGATATTATTATTTTCTCTTAAATTTTGGCTCCACGTGTACTTAGTGTACAATTTATTTAGCCCTGGTGCGCGAGTCCAAGCAATTTTATCATTGTATAGCTTATTCTGGAGTTAAGTCAGCTACATATACATATACTGTTTTCGTTGCTCGAAATTCCCCAGAATAATAGATTGCGCACGCTAAAAGCGGTTTTGAGTAGGAATAAAAAAATGAAACCACTGAGTTGATAATTTTAGGTACTTTTAATATTTATGAAAGACTTTCTTGTAAATTAAAATTACGTGCAGTTATTGAAGCAGACTTCTGGATATTCTAGCTTGTTGGTTGCGATATCCAACATTATTGGTACGAAGATGTTTACCGCCCAGTTCCTTGCACTTTCGAAGGTGCTGTGAAAATACTGTAAAAAGAATGTAGGTATGTCGTAACGTCGTAACCTTTCAAAGGGAGTTTCAGATTCAGTTTTAGTACACGTTTCATACAATCGGTTTTTTTTTTAATTTTTCATGATAGAACTGCCGTCTCTTAGACGTAGTGATATTAATCTATTTGGGGAGTTTTGGCGGGAACGCAAAGAAGTCATTGCATAAAAATCCACTATTTTTACACATTAACACTCGAAATAACACAAGTTTTGGAAAATAATACAATGGCGACACGACTTCTTCACGTTCCCGCCAAAACTCATTTGAAACGTTTCTCTTTATCTCCTGTTTTGGCTCCACACGTTGTGTATGGAGCCAGTTTCAAGTACTGTAATATTTCAAGTAAAGTCAAACATTCACAATTAAAACAAGTCTTGTATGTAGTACGTAATAATACGATGATGCGATATGTCTTCTTTACGTCCCCGCCAAAACTCCTAGAGATTATCTATTAGATAGGAATGTCCTTGCAAGTGACAGATAATGAGATAATATCGGTAATCAGCAATGACGAAGGAAATGGCTAATCTAAGGTAATCAGACAGCTTCTTCAAACAATGAGGCGTTTTCAAAAAAAAAAATAGTTCTAAAATACTTACTAGATGGCGTTATAGTCCCATCGTTTTACCTGTCATTGTCATTTCAGTCGAAATATTTTATGAATATTTTTTAATTCGTAAATTTTGGCTCCACACGTTGTGTATTTAGCCAGTGTCAACTATTGTAATATTTCAATGTATTGTATTGTTGTTTATTTGTAGTTATATTACTTGAAATTGTCTAAATACACGTGGAGCCAAAAAACATGAGAAAGAAAAGGCACACGTACATTTTTTTGTCTTTCATGTCTTGACAGTGACAGCAAAACCTCAAGGTACATCTAACGCCATCTATTGGGTACTTTTATTACCAAGATTTCTTTTTTTTTGGAAAACGCCTCATTGATGTTGTTGTTATAAAAATGCAGTATTTTGAATATTACCCGTCGGCTCAAAGCTTCTGTGATATTACTAGACGGCATGTAACGCATCCTAGCGCCGGAACCAAAAGTCGTGCTCAAAACTGAGGGAGTCGAGGAAAACTCCTTCGTAATCAAGTTTCGGGTCACCTGGAATTTTTGGTATGAATAAATTATTCGAGAAAACACCGACAAGTTTTGTGAACTAACTAGACAAATTAGCAGGGGCTTATCCTCTAACTTTGAAACGTTCGTGATTCTGATTGCGAGAGCATGCCATCTCGCTCGTACCAACTTAGTCGCACTATGCGCATTAGTCGTATATCGCTTTCAGAGTTACGGGATAAGCCCACTGGGGCGCTAGTCTCGACTTTTTCACGAAAAAACGCAAACGCATAGCGTTGAATTTTGAAATGACGCAAAATTTAACGCTATGTTTACTTTTTTTCGTTAACAATTATTATTCGTGTTCGTTGTCGAATTTTTGCGTCATAGCGACCGAATTCGGTCGCAAAGTGCTGTAGCGAAAAGTCGAGACTAGCGCCCTAGGTCTGTCTCATAACCGTTACACAACATGCATTTCCTTGCGCGGTCATTTAGCTTGCAGAATACACTCAATATGGGTGTATGAGGCGTTTTCCAAAAAAAAAGAAATCCTGGTTATAAAAGTACCCAATAGATGGCGTTAGATGTACCTTGAGTTTTTCTGTCACTGTCAAGACATGAAAGACAAAAAAATGTACGTGTGCCTTTTTTTTCTCATATTTTTTGGTTCGACATGTGTATTTAGACAATTTCAAGTAACGTAACTATGTATTTGACTTCATTTGAAATATTACAATAGTTGACGCTGGCTAAATACACAACGTGTGGAGCCAAAATTTACGATTTAAAAAATAAACATAAAATATTTTTACAGAAATGACAATGACAGGTAAAACGACAGGTCTGTTACGCCATCTAGTAAGTATTTTAGAACTACTTTTTTTTTTTTTGAAAACGCCTCATTCTGCAGCGTGTGTAGGTGTAGGTATTCTGCAAGCTAAGTGGCCGTTAAGTTATTATTATTTTATTTTGTTTATGATACACACAACAGATATCTATCAATTTCCTAGTAAGTATACAAATTATAACAAAAATCTGAACTGGATTATAATCCAATAATAATGGGTGTAGAAAAGCAGGGGCGCAATTTGTGGATTTGAGTGAATTTGTGGGAAAATACTGCTCAGGGGCCTACTAATTGTCATTTTGTCAAGTAGCCGTTTTCTATACTTTCTATAGGGTATACGTTATAAAATGAAAATTGGGTCAATAAAACATTTTATTTATTTCAGAGGGTATTTCGAGAGAAAGATAGCGCTTACACTTTCGCGCGCAGATGAAAAGAGATGGCTTTAGCGCGCGCTAGTCAATAAAGCAACATTTTCATAGTCCACAAACGGCAGACTTAATCGCCGATTATACTCTTAAGTATTATGTATAATCTGGCGGAGTGTGTGTGTATGGTCCATGGTGCTAAAGTCTTTATGGAAATTGGCTTGTTCGAGAGGCTGGAAGTCAAACTTGTGTTCGAGACGGTTCGTAATAACTTTCGAAAACAGCTTGTAAACATGGCCCAGGAGCGAGATGGACCTATAAAAAAACTAACCTAAGTCCACAAACTTGACTATGAACAAGCCTTCGATTCCATCGAGATATAGGTAGTATTGCAGTCCCTTCAGCGATGTCATATTGACTACAGGTATATCGAGGTGATGAAGAGTTTGTATAGAAACACCACCATGTCAACACGACTGCAGGACGAGAGCAAGAAACCAATCCAATTACAGATCGGCGTGAGACAGGGAGACGTTATTTCTCCAAAACTGTTCACGAACGCATTGGAGGACGTTTTCAATTTCTTGGACTGAACGGAGTCGGCATTCACATTAATGGAGAATACATCACTCTCCTTCGTTTTGGCGTTGGTAGAGTCGGTAGTGGGCCTCAATAATATGCTCAACGATCGCTATTCTGTACCGTCTCAACAGGTGGGTCGTAAAATGAACATGGACAAGACAATAAACATGCGCGAGATTGTGTCGCCCTAATACTCACATCCAACTGAATTTGCACCAGCGTATGCAAAAAGGTGCCCGTACTTCTATACTCTCCTGGTGGACTGGTCAAATTTGCGTACACCTCATGTCCTACCAACATGTCTCTAAAATTGATTGCCCCTCTCACAGTCCCGAATGGTACAGCCTCTCCATCTATAGTTCTAGAAGTTAGTAATTGTTGTATGTTTGTTACATCAACTTTCTGGATGGACACTACAAAACCTTTGGTGTAGTGCGCGGTTCCAGTCACACGCATATTGTATAGGTTGTCACTGAAAATAGCAATAGAGAATTATGTATTAACACAACCTAACTAATCCAACCCAACCTAACAGGCTTTTTTCTGTTCCTCGCAGAGACACTAATCACGCTACTTGCCTGCTAAATTTCATGAAGATTATATCAACGGTACGCAAGTTATCGTCGGACAAATATACACACAAACATACAAACAAATGCCGATTTGTTCCCGTAGACTGCCCCGGTGGTTAAGTTGGTAGTGAACCTACCTTCTGTGTTTGGGGGCGTGGGTTCGATTCCCATCTAGGACAAACATTCATGTGATGAATATTTGTGTTTGTTCTATGTCTGGGTGTTAATATCTATATAAGTAAGTATTTAAAAATATCTATTTAGGTACGTATATCAGTCTCTGGCAGCCATATTACAAGCTTTGCTTAGTTTGGGGTCAGATGACCGTGTGTGCAAAAATGTCCCAGACTCTGAGACCTCGCTTCGCTCGGTAAATTAATTGCATAGATTAAAACTTATTCAAGCTATTGACACCAAAAGCGTCTCACCTATCTTGCGCGTTCACTTAGCTTGTAGAATAAGACACGAAGCTCCCGCAAGCAGAGCCTTTTAACGGGCGTGACGCATCGACCCTCCTCAACCATATTTTATGGAAGCGTGCGACACGTCACACGCCGCAAAAAGCTATATTAGTGAGCGTGTGTCGCTAGGGATGCTCAGGGTATACTCGCAATCCCTATCTATTTACTAGTAGTTCGCGGCGAACTGACACCTCGCGATCCCTATATCTTCACAACTCCTGGACCGATTCAGCTCATATTCGAACTTAAAAATTGCATTGAAATGAACTAGTTGCCTACAAAATTTCATGAAGATCGGATCAACGGTTCGCAAGTTATCATCGGACAAATATACACACAAACATACAAACATACATACAAATGCCGATTTGTCCCAGTAAACTCTGAGACCTTCGCTTCGCTCGGTCAATTACTCATCGTGGATTTATTGAAACCAATTTTGCGCCAATAAATAAGTTGTTTTAAGAAATTACTGGTTAAATGATCACTTAGATAACATTGGTTTAGCTACAAATCTCAATAAGCTGATTTTCATGGTTTTTTGTTTATTGTGAAATGTACTTATACTAGCTTTCAACTTGAATTATTGGTTGGTGTAATTTCTTGAAACAATCTATTTATTATCGCAAAATTAGTTTTCATGAACCTACGATGAGTAATTAAGCTGTAATTGACAAAAAACGCAAGAAAATTTGAATTTCGCGCGCTGAGCGAAACGTTGAACTTTAAATGGTGTCTTTTACTCAGACTAGTTCTGATCACATCCGGTAATCTTTTTCAAGGAACATAACTCACTCGATATTCTGCGTGATGTCTTCCAGCTTCAAATTACACCATTCTCGGGCTTCTAGTTCACTAACCAGCTCTTGCATGAGCGTTTGCCAGTAAGGTATGTGGTTCTTTAGATTTGCTCTGTTTACTGAAAACGTTTTAACTATATTATAAAGTCCAAATAAAAAAAAAAAAAGTTTATTGTATAAAAAAATAAGATCAAGTTTAGTAACGAAGAACAAAGCTATCCTGGCTATTACGCCAACTAAACCCGCTTCAACCGAACCTGCGGGCTTAGTTGACGTAATGCATATTATGAATTGGTCGACTGGACCCGTTAACAAAGTTTGTGATTTGTATAGACGCAAAGAAAAGTTTTTGAGAATGAATATTACGAAAATATGTACCTACTCACGTAGAAATATATTATGAGAATGTAACATATGTTCACTGTTGGCGTATCTCAATAAAATTTGCTTTGATTTAGTTCGGTTATAGAATTAGGTAACTTATTGTACACTAGCTGAACCCGCGTTCTATAGAATAGCGGGTGAAAACGCGGGGAGCAGCTAGCTTCAGTATAGAAGTTATGGTACGTACTTACTCCACGTTTGACCCGAAACTGTTGCAATACCTATAGCCAAAACAAACAAATACTTCAACATGTTTGTTTCACTATTGTCCAATTCCAATAGTCACTTTATAAAATAACTAGTTAATTTACAAAACCGTGGCAAAAAAAACACTACAAATGACCACTAACAATAGCGAAAACGAAATATGAGTTTTATTACGATTGGTATAAGATTCAAAAAATTAACACAGCGTCACACAGCTTCTGACTGTATAATAATTATAAAAAATAACTGATTTGGTAGTTAAGTACTTGTAATAAAAATAATCTAGATCGAGTGGTTAGAGGTTTGTGGGATTAAATCAATTGCAATGATCGATTAGATATTTGAAAGTATTTATCGGTTTAATTGACCGATAACAATAACTTTTAGGTATTACGTACGTCCTTTGCAGCATAGAATTATATGAATGTCAATGTTTTTACTATGTACGTAAAGCGACGTGTACATTTATAATAATCTATTGTTAAGTACTGAAAGTGGCTATACATGACCTGACCTGATATCGTGTGAAAGAGATGGCTATATATGAGTTTCTGGGGAGCGAAATGGAGAAGCTGCAGTATACTACACCTTATTAGTTTGTTTATTTTGCTCCCGTGAAATTCAAGTCTAGGTGTTCCTTTCGCACGATGTCTGGTCAGGTAATGTAGCGAGGCCATAAGATTGTTATGATATAGCCTTTTTCTTTTTTAAATTATGTTGCCAACTGAGTTGTTAAATAAGTACATACTTCTTTTATTTCACACATAAAAAAGTTACGTCTCAGCACAGTCTCAGCCACAGACCAAGTCAACAACCTCAGTCTCTGCCCTGTCAAATTCATCCTTCATTATTGGCGGAGACTGACTTGCAACGTTTGCTTGTAATGTATCATGTTTTCGTTACGCGTAACAGTAGTCAATGCAGCGAGCCATGCCGATAGATGTGGGCGCCGGATCCTCCAGTCGACTGTCGGCTTTTTCGTAAATTCCTTTGAACGCGTTACAATGGTTAATGCCAATTCCACCGTGCACTCACTAAACGCAATAAAGCTATCGCTGTCTTTTACTAAATAGAAACACAAGATAGTGATAGCAAGAATTATAGTTTTTATTATTTTTTATTTTACTAGGTGACGTTACGAGAAAGTCGCTCATCTGATGTTAAGCGTTACGCTTGCCCACAATAATTCAGTGCCACCCAGAATTTTGAACTTCAACAGTTCAAAACTATGCTCGGCAATGCACTGCGCTCGTCACCCTGAGATGTTAGATGTTAAATCTCTGTATGCCCATGCAGTAATTACGCTGCAAACATTGCTCTTCAATCCGGAACACAGTAATGCTTGCATACTATTGCGTGGCGGTTGAATAACTGGCAAAGGTGTGGTGCTTCCCCAGGCGGACTCTGCAAGAGAGCCCTACCACTCCAAAAGTGCTGTCAAATTAGTCAGATCTTAGTTCTCCATACAAACTTAGATGAGACCGTAGCGGGTGCCGATTTAAAACAAGTTTTAGGTGTCGCTAGTGTACGTTTTTCTTCGCGGCTTTAATCGGTAAACTCGTTTGACAGAACTAAAATGCATGCTATCTATTTCTTTTGTTTCTATTACTAAAAGACAGCAATAGGCCTAAATTTGGTTTAGCGGGAATTGGCGGACGCCATTGATTTCCTATTATGTACGTTGTCAGTTTGTCTGTCGTTCTGCAAGGTAAGTGACCGCGTAAGTGTGGTGATACGCTAAGTGAGTTTATATTTTTCTTGCCGATTAATATAGAGAAATATCAAAATATCGAGTAATTACAATAGTCTGCAAGCTGAAGTGGCAATAGGCAGGCCACATCACTCGAAAAACCGATAACCGATGGATAAGAAAGGTTCTTTAGTGGCAACTACGAGCTGGAAGACGCAGTGTAGGTATATAGTTCTCCCACTAGGTGGACTGACGACATTTTGAAGGTCGCGGGTAACCGGTGGATGCAAGTTGCAAATTGTCGTTCAGTGTGGCGGTCCCCCTTAGGGGAGGCCTTTGTGGCAGTGGACGTCTTCAGGCTGCTGATGATAATGATGATAATCTGTAGTTCCTTTACCTTTTCAGTTCTATATTTAACTTTTGTCTGTAGAAATAAGGAGAAAATTCCTTAGGGTGCCTATACATGGCCAGCGGGCGTATCCTCTAACTTTGAAACATTCGTGATTCTGATTGCGAGAGCATGCCATCCCGCTCGTACCAACTTAGACGTAGTATGCGCGGTCCCGCTCGCGCACTATCACTATCGCTTTCAGAGTTACAGGATAAGCCCGCTGTACTGCCATCGTGCGAAAAAGACAGCTAGACTTGAATTTCACAGGAGTAAAAGAAACAAACTTATAAGGTTATAGCTTCTCCCTTTCGCTCCCCCAGAAACTTACATGTAGCCATTTCTTTCACACGATGTCAGGTTAGGCCATGTATAGGCAACCTAAGCATATCACCCACTTGCGCTTGCGCAGCTGCCAGAATATACCCGCAGTATATCGCTTATATGCAATTGAGTATTAATGCAGAGCGGTAAGCATAGTTAAAAAATAATACAAAAAAAACAACAAAAAATAAAAAACAATAAAATAATAAATAAATAATAATAATTTACAATAAATGTATTATCTAAGTCATAGTTTCAGCAAGGTTGCAATGGTAGCAAATTCTTGGGAATTCCAGTTTGTTGTAGACGTCGAGGGTAATAGAAGGGAACACATTTATTCCCCAAGCCAAGATACCCTGTCCTGGTAGTTGGACGTTGAACTGAAACATTTGAAACAATTGTCAGAAGATTGCGAAACACAGATGGCAGCACTTCGCCGTTCTATTTTAATGTGATCTTTTTTTTAAAATTATTTTTTCCCTAAATAAGCATACATAGCTTTTTTCTGATTCTACCAAACCTGCATAGCAGTTTGTAGGCAGAGTGTAACTCTCTTTGCGAAGATTGTCCTAAGTAATGTACGCGTAGGTGACTTACCCCCGAATACTGAAACGTTTGTTAACTTTGACGACAGATTAAATCTGTTGCTGCCTTTGTCATTTGCTTAGTGCCAGACAAAGGCAGCATTAGAATTAATCTGTTGTCAAAGTTAACAAACGTTTCAGTATTCGGGGGTTAAGTCATTATAACTAAATAGTAGATATATTATTATCTAGGTTTCCTAATATTTATGACATGATTAGTTTTTATTATATTGAAAAGCCTACTGTAATGAAAAGTAGGTACTGTCGTGCCACTCTCGCAAATATTCTTAATTACTTTTCCCCGGTATTCTGTCTAACATTAATTTCTTTAGATCTTTCTTAAATGTAAATTTGGTTTTAAATTGTTTTCCAAAGTTGTCCAGAATTGTCCAAAATCATTACAAATTCTAGGAACTATCCAGTTCCTGGTTTTATGTACTAGATAAAGTTTAAGATTATGTAAAAGACGCATAGCTACTAGTTAAGGTGCAACGTTTCGCTCATCGCGCGAAATTCTAATTTTATTGCGTTTTTTGTCAATTACAGCTTAATTACTCATCGTGGATTTATTGAAACCAATTTTGCGCCAATAAATAAGTTGTTCTAAGAAATTACGGGTAAAATGATCATCTAGATAACATTGGTTTAGCTACAAATCTCAATAAGCTGATTTTCATCATGGTTTTTGGTTTAGCGAAAAATGTACCTACACTAGCTTTCAAATTGAATTTTTGGCAGATGTAATGTCTTGAAACAATCTATTTATTATCGCAAAATTAGTTTTCATGGACCTACGATGAGTAATTAAGCTGTAATTGACAAAAAACGCAACAAAATTTGAATTTCGCGCGCTGAGTGAAACGATGCACCTTAAGTAGACTGCTCATGCAACGAAAGCGGAAATGAGACAAACGTATGCATCATCGTAGCTGTGTCTTGTTTTTGCACGACAAATTGCTGGGCACATACTGTTAAAGTTCTATCTCATAGCGCTCTCATTCAAATTCGAGTACCTATCGGTTTGAATTTGCTTTATACAGGGTAATAAGGAAAGGGTATGCTTAGCCAAAAGGGGCTCATAGTACTCATCATTATGAACAACTTTTATATGGGACCAACCGTGAAATCGATAAAAATATATCAGCTGTTCCATACATTAGTGTCATTGACATTTTTCTATAGTAAAAGTTTTTCATAATGATGAGTACTATAAGCCCCTTTCAGCTTAGCCTTTCGTTATAACCCTGTATAAGGCAAATTCAAACCGATAGGTCCTCGAATTTGAATGAGAGCGCTATGAGATAGGACTCATGTTCTGAGGTTTGCTGTCAATCGGTTAAATATTTTGGTGTTTTGTTTTTTCTTTAATAAGTAACTAGTATCAAATTCTAGGACAATGGATAATGTGATGTGCAGATGCAGAAAGCGTGCGGACTGCGGAGCCAAAACAGAGAAATATAATGCCACTAACCTCTAGAGTACTTGCTAGTATTTTAAATAATATAATGCGATTGAATGTTGATAGTTTCGTAAGTAAACTAACTAATATTATTAAACGAAAACCAAATTACCCGACTGCAAAATATATTATAGCATATGTCTCTCCGGACATAATGAGGAATCCAACGACACCTCACGCGTCAAAATCGGTCAAGCTTTTTGGGTTATATGGGAACACACAAACATACGTACATAAGAAAAAAGTAAAGAATAGAATAATTAATACTTTAAAAAAAAAAGATAAACAATTTTCAGTAGCTGAAAATTTGTTGTCAAAAGCTGAGGGTCGTGACGCTAATCATAGTTACCAGAGTGGTGAGGACGTCCGTTATATTGTCGTTTGGCAGGAATTTGATAGTATTTATCCTGGCCGTGGTGCTGATGGTGCCAGTTATATCCACCCGCACATCTTCAGTGTTCACATTTTTCCAAATCTAAAAAAAAATAATGGAAACAAATCGATTAGAATAGAACGTTCGAACTTTCTCGAACATAAAGTAAAGACATAGTTGAAGAATGGAGGAAGAGGAACCAGTAGGACAGAATAATTAAATCCTTCCTTGATTTTGCGACTTTCCTGCCTTAATCGGGAGCATGTCTGCCTTATGAGCAAAATGTCTTGGGTTCGATTCTCAGCCACGTTTAAATTATGAATTTCAATATCTGTTTGATTTTTCGTGTTTTTTGTGTGTTCCATGACATTCCCGACACAGGAAAACGTTTTATGGGTGTCATTTGAAGCGTTAAATACAATGTCGCCTATCGGCAAGCGACCGCCCGAAAAGGGCTTATAGTACTCATCATTATGAAGAACTTTTATTATGGGACCAACCATGAAATCGAGAAAAAAAAATCTGCTGTTCCATAGAAAAATGTTAGTGACACTCTCGACAAAATGTATGGAACAGCAGATTTTTTTCTCTCGATTTCATGGTTGGTCCCATAGTAAAAGTTGTTCATAATTAGTACTATATGCCCTTTTCGGGTGGTCACTTGCCGATGGGCGACATAGTAATGGTGTATTACTAGGTAATAGGCAGTACGCATTACTCACATTAAAAGTGAACAAGATCAAAGGATATGTGACAGACACAGTGTACCGATGATGACCATCCTCCAGATCAGCTTCGACGTCGTAACCAAGCGCCAAGTCAAGCATTCTCAGGGTTCCCCTCAAATTGACAGTTCCGGTCTCGTCAGTTGCATTCCACGTCCAGATCTGGTCTACTCCTGCCTGGCGGATGTCTATCCACTGCATGCTGGCCACGAAACCGTTGGAGTAGGTGACGGTGCCTTTGTAGTCTCGATCTACAACTGTCTCGCTGGAAACATTTATTACGATTTAGGTTTTTGTTACTTAGGGTTAAATGTCAAGGTTTAAAATCAAAGTCAACTTAGCTCTATCGGTAGGGATAGCTATAAGTAAAATTATACTTAGATTCAATGGTATAGTCACCAAGTAGTTCTGCGAATGGTAGACCTCACGACCACAAACTTTTTTACAATTTCTACAATTTCATAGAATTTTTTAGTCGTCGGCGATTTTTGATTGGTGGGGTATTTCCCCCAAAAAGAGGTGACGTTTGCTGCGGCACCCGTAACTGTCCTATTTTGGTAGTAATTGACATAAGCTTTCGTTACTCAATTCTTAACAAGAATATAGAATATGCATATCCTTTTTTGGAGGAAATACCCCACCAATCAAAAAACGACGCCCACAACTAAAATATTCTAAAAAATCGTAGTACCTACCTGTATCCCAAGTTTCGTCAAGATTGATTGAAAAATGCGAACTGCACGCGAGTACCAACATACGGACACTATCAAAATCAGTCAATGCATGGCGCCGCAGCAAATTTCCCCCCTATTAGGGGAAAATACCCCACTAATCAAAAATCACCCACAACTAAAATATTCAAAAAAATCGTAGAACCTGTATACCAAGTTTCTTCAAAATTTGTTGAAAAACGCGAGTACCAACATACGGACAGATGAAAGAAAATTTTGCCAGTTAATACTGAGACCTTTCTGTCGCTTCGCTCACTCGGTCAACTAGTAAATATAAGTGTATTGAGGGAAATAAATATCTAGTTCGCTTTACCGGTAGGGAAAAGCTTCGCACAAAGTAAATGAATCGATGGCTCTAGCCCCACGATTTCCTTAAAAATAAAAAAATCAAAACAATACGTTAGGCAACGTTAGTATATTTGTCCTAAAAAAGAGATAGCGCATATAATATCAAGGAATATTTTTGCGGGTATTTTGATCAAATGTATTGACGAACGTACGTCTCACACTTTTTACAAACTGAGCGACTGAAGCAAGATGAGCGCCGGCGCTCACTTTAAAGTCTTCAAAATTCTCTTACTTAGGCTCATCCAATCATTTTACTTTGGTCGAAGGAGTATATACAAGTCGATAGAGATCAACAGGCACAACTAATAGGTCTACGTATAACTGGAGCCGTCAGGCGATGGTAGCCAAATGTACTTACAACAACAAACATATAACAAACACAAAAAAATTGGTAGTTTTTTTCAATTACACTAGATATGCACAGAAAAGAAAAATAAAAAGTTTTCCTCTTCTGTGATATTATGCGACTTAACTTTGACAGCAGTCGGAATCAGTTTGCTTACCATCAGCCAGACAGTATGCCTTATCGCCGCTCTTTAATAAAAACTTACTTTATATCAGTCGTAATATCCGGCACTTTCAAATTACACCATTCTCTGCGTTCTAACTCCGATACAACTTCCTGAAGGACATTGATCATGTACGGTATATGGCCCATGAGATTAACATTGCTAACTAAAAAAAAAACAATATTTGAGGCTTATGGGTAAACAATGAGTTGTTTCAAAAAATAAAAAAATGATTAAGGGGATTTCTGGATTTTTGTACAATAATCCACTTCCGTAGAAATAAAATAAATGGTTAAGGGGATTTCTAGAGTTTTTGTCCTAAAATCCTCTTCACCAAAATTAAATAAATGGCTAAGAAGATTTCTGTTTTTTTTTGGCCAATATTCCCTTTCCGCCTCTAAAATCGATTCTAAGGGGATAAATGGACAAAAAATCCAGAAATCCCCTTCCCAGGGGATTGTCTAAGGGGATTTCTGGAGTAGGCCATCTAAAGTCTCCACACTAAGGGCTTGCCCACGTTTAATAGCGGGTGCAGGTGTGGGCGTGGGCGCGAAGTATCAAACATAATGATGATATGCTATGCAAGTGCTCACGTACAAAACACAGGTAGGGTGGAAGTAGCGGACAAGTCCTGTATAACGTAAGAACTCCTAACCTAAGATATTGCTGTTTTTCAAAACTGGTCATTTTTAATTCAAATAAAAAACATACCAAACTGTGAACGTGTGTATCCAGCTAAGGCGGCCACCACAAAAATAATGACGTTCATTTTGAAAAAATAAATAAAAAATCAGACTTTTCACACTGAGACTCTTGTAAGCAGTTGTATGTTTCTAGTGTACACTTTTGAAACAATAACCAAGTCTTGGATTTATCGAAGCGAATTCAATTTTAAATCGATTAGGATATCGATATTGCTGATGTCCTCAGATAATTATGCGTACACTTGATGCTCAAGTGTATCTACAGATCGTATATACTTAGTAAACACTAATCAAATAATTATCTATAATTCGTTTATCATTAACTAGCTTGCCGTGCGGTCAAGCAATTGGTTCGCAGTAAATTCAAAAACGTATTATATGTAAGTACTCTCTAGGGGTTGACTTTCTACAAATCCTGAGACATGTCTTTAATTTTACTATGAAAAGCGCGCCGCAGCCCGCAGTGCAAGGCAAGACAAGGTCGCGCGCGTGTCTGGCTTAGCATTCCTTAATAAAGGTCACCGAATGTGATCGAAACTATAGTCGGAATAACCGACTCAATGTAACGTGAGTATTCCCGTTTTATTAAAACAAAATGTCTTTCTTTATACAGTACATGTTGTGTTGTTGTGTTTTTTTTGTTATGTTTTGTTGTGTTGTGTTAAGTTATGTAGTATATTTAGTACAGAAACCGAGTTTCTTTGGCGTAGCATGAAATAGTTATATTCGTCATACATAATTATTCTATAAAACAACAATTGTCTCTTACTCTAGAATCTTTCGTTTCGCTCGGGATTCAATATGTCGCCCGTGACATAAGACACTGTTTAATCCCCTTTGTTCATAATCTACTAAATGTTAATATCATTTATTGCACAACTTATAAAACAGACAATTAAGAAAACTTATAATACTAACTAAAAACTAAAACCTAAAATAACTGTAAAAAATTAAACTCAAATACCATTAGTGGAGGAAAGGTCCCATAATGCTGGCAGCATTGCCACGTTGAATGGCAATGCTCAATTTCTGTGCGAAATAAAAGCCAGCATTTTAGAATCTACTATTATTTCCAAACAAACTTCAGGGGCCCATTTCACTCCTCAGAGGTGAAATTTCGCAAAATCCGTTCATAATGTTCACCTAGTCCATTTGAGGAGTGTTGAGTCCAATTTTCGTGTCTCTATCACAAGCGGTATGGTCTGTGCGTTGATTCCTAGAAAAGGCTTGTTCTTTTTTACATTTATTAGACAAGTACAAACTTAGTTTAACGCACGACAAAGTTATTGAAGTCAAAAATTCTAGTATTAATTGTATACTGTCTATTATTCTATTTATCTTTATTTAAGTAACCTTGTGTAACCTTTTGTATTAGTAATCTTTTTTACGTCTCTGTTTGGAAAAAGAAATACCTTTGGTGCTGCAGGCTGATTTCGAATGCTTTGTCAAAAGATAATTGCATTTTTCACGTAGCGTGGCAAAGTCAGATGCTATAGAAATGGACGGCAAGTTTCAGCGGCGTCGGAGCGGCACGATTGTGTACATACGGTATGCGATGAAATTGGCCGCCCTTTACTTCTTCCACTGCCGCCCCACTCATATTTAACCTGATGTATGGTTAATTTTAACAATACGTATTCACGTTTCTGCTTATTGTATTTTAAATATTTTATGCACCTCACATGACCCATCATGCGTTGTCATAATCTGATCTAATACAAACAAAATAGCTAAAAGATTTCCCGTTATTTAAATCATGACTTGTCTTGTAATTTATGCGATAAGTAATGATATAATGAAAATACAAGTTAAAAAAAATAACTAGGGTCAGAATACGGCCCCCGTCCCGGTGGCAGAAGTCCATGCTAAGCCACTGGGAAAACACTCTCATTCAAAAATGTTTAATATTCTACTTGAAAAATTATATTGTATGCTAATTAATAATACTTATAATTAATATTTACCTAGTGAGGCTAGTGACAAATGACTAAAAGTAAAAGTTTCTGAATTAAGTGTCACTAATTATTCCACTTCCAATGTAACCTAAATTTAATTTAAACTATTTTGTACTTTGCAGGCAGCAAAAAATATTTTCATTTTAGTTTAGTCTAGTCGAACCTCCATGAGCACGACGTGGTCTCCTGTAATTGGGGGTGCACCCAGCTTGATGCCTATGTTTCATAATGTGAATGTAATGTGTAACTTCTGTTGGGGATCCATATTCTATAAAATAAAATAAAGATATACCTATACTAACTATTTATATACCCTCAATGATGCCCCTTTGTGCTTCTTTAGACAAATTAAATGCGTCCAAATCCCACTTAACGTTTCTGACAATATTCCCTCAACCCTAGCAGCAGACGCGGCTTATCACATCATTGTCACGGCCTTACGAGCGGAGGGCACCTGTCAAAATGTGTCGATTTGCATGGACCTCTGTCACTGTTCGGGATCTGGCCTGATTTGTGGGTTTGGGCCAATGTAGGAACTTAAGCGAGTTAGTAAAGCGCTCCTGCATAATCCTTTAAACATCCCACTACTGGGACATCGGCATACCCTCGAAGGGTGATTAGGCCGAACCTACCACACTGGCCCAGTGTGGATTGGCGGATTATGTATGAATAGAATAGAATCGTTTATTGGCCTTATAACATTGGTAGTTACACTGGGCAAGTCACATTTACAAAATATTTAGTTCAAAAGCCACAACAAAAAATAAGTACTAATAATAATTAATTTAATAAAAAAATAGTTTAATTTAATTTAATATGATTAATAATAATGTCAGCAAGTTTTATTTATGTGTATGAGTATGAATCATATCTGGGCAGTTCACAGTCGCGCAGCGTTGTCAGAACCTTACAATCATCGCGCTAACCCCCGAATACTGTAACGTTTGTTAACTTTGACGACAGATTAAGTCTATGGCTGTCTTTGTCATTTGTTTAGTGCCAGACAAAGGCAGTATTAGAATTAATCTGTTGTCAAAGTTAACAAACGTTTCAGTATTCGTGGGTAAGGGTATTACTGTACGGGCCCAGCTCTGAGGGAGAATCTTCCTATGTTAAAGCGTTATTGAATAGGACACCAAAGCAGAAAGGCGCTTCCATTTATGACTTGTACCATTCTAAGTGACCACCTGAGCCCCTTGAATTACTGATGAAGTTTTTGTGCTGACCCTCCAGGCTTAAAGGGTTAAGCACGTCGGAATTAAAGCTTTCTCCTAAAATAAACACGGTATGACTTCCTATATTATGTTTATTTTTTCTAATATATCTTTAAAGTATGCGGAACTATTGCTAATCTTGATGGCAGCGATATGAGAGATCGACGATGTAAAGTCGCTGGCCGACTGACCCCTGAGAGATTGCACCTGATACCACCGACCGCAGATCAATGTAAGGAAATAAGAGAATAATAGTGCAAGGTAAGACGAGGTCGCGCGCGTCTCGCTTAGCATTCCTTGATAAAGGTCACCGAATGTGATCGAAACTATAGTCGGTATAACCGACTCAATTTAACGTGAGTTTCCCCTTTTTATTAAAACGAGAATAATATATGGGGAAAATATATTTCTCTCTCTTTCTCTCTTGTTTGTTACGAGGCGGTCTGCGCCAACCAATCATAAATCAGAAATATTTACAGGCCAGAAATAACATTCAATATTACAGGCAAGTCACTATAATATTAAGAGAGAACCTTAGGCCCCTTAGGTTCTTGATGCCCCTGGTGTTACAGGTATCCAAAGGCAACGGTGATCGCTTACCATCAGGCGGCCCGTCTGCTTGTTTGCCACCATAAAAAAAAAAAAAAGTTTTATAATTTAGGCGAACTAATTAATTATTTAAACAATATAATTAAGTAACAATCTTATGACAGGTAGGTATATTTATTATGATTGCTCCAAGTAGTTACATTTGTTAGTATTATTACAGTTACAGTACCTATAGAAATTAACTAAAATAATTATTGGTACGGCTCATTGGTATTGGCTCTTGGTACGTTTACGCAGTGGGATGTTTAAAGGCTGATTGATGCAGTTTATATTTAAAAAAAAAAACTGGGACATTTTTGCACACGCGGTCATCTGACCCCAAACTTGTAATATGGCTGCCAGAGACTGATATACCTACATAGATATTTTTAAATACATACTTATATAAATATTAACACCCAGACATAGAACTAACACAAATATTCATCACATGAATGTTTGTCCTAGATGGGAATAGGACCCACGCCCCCAAACACAGAAGGTAGGAAACCAGTACCTAGCTTTAAAGGCCTCGATACATGGCCTGACCTGACATCGTTTGAAAGAGATGGCTATATATACGTTTCTGGGGGAGCGAAAGAGATAAGCTATAACCTTAATAGTTTGTTTCTTTTGCTCCCGTGAAATTCAAATCTAGCTGTCCCTTTCACACGATGTCATGTCAGGCCATGTATAGACACCCTAACAATGTGATCAGAAGATGTTATCTCCCTGAAACTCTTCATAATGATCATGTTCCGATTTTCTTCACAGCTTCTCTTTGTTTTCTACGCTTTTCTATCTCGTAATACCTATACCTATCTAAATGCTAAAGCAATGGACCCTTGCTACATGGCAACCTTGAGTTGTCCCCTACTACAAGTTCATTACGCAACTAAGTAAACGATTCATAATTCGAAGCGTCACGCTTGCCATTTCGTTTTTTTTTCGATCTCTACTCTCAACCGTTGGTCATGACCAAACGCTCATTTAAAAAAAAAAAATTAAAAAAAAAAAACATGCTTGGAATATAGGCCGTTTTAGGTTTTAGGTAGTATACTTAAAGATTATAGTTTATTCAAGCCATTGACACCAAAAACAAAAGACTTTGTTAAGATTTAAGGGGTGATAACAGACTACCCCCGAAACGCTAATTTCATCAAAAATTCTCTCTATCGGACGCACGAGAAACATAGTGACAACTATACAATTTCAAATATCGAATGCGCAAAATCTCGCGGAAGGACTATCCTCTTAACAGGCAACACCCGTGGTAAGGGCATTTAACTGGCTGGTACTTTCACGATAAAATCTTAACAGTAGCAAATAATAAGATCCCTTAGACATTGTAACTAAACGTTTCTGTTTGTTTTTACGAGCGTTTTAAAACTCCTTTTGTGTGTCGCAGATTTGAAACGTAATGCCGTAATCGTATATGATACAAAATATTTTTTTTTATGATTGACAGGCTTGAGAGTATAAGTAAAGTAAAGTAAGTCACGGTCAAGTCCAAACCATACCCCCAGTAAAGTGGTGGACACTTTACTAAAGAATTCGATAGATTTTTGGAAACAACACAAAAAGTCACGTTTCACGACATTATACTATTCACCAACACTCGTGCACGTTCACGAACACTTAATGAATAAAAAAAACACCATTTTTACACATTCAAACTCAAAATAACATGAACATGACTTCTTCGCGTTTCCGCCAAAACTCCTCAAGCACATATTTAGATCCCTGTTGGGACAAACAAACAGGGACAAATAGGGTATCGTTGCATTTATTGTACACCATTTACGGCAATCTGTTACATGAATAAATAGCCAGCTAGGTTTACTTTTGCGACAGTTAACTCTAAAATACGAATTGTTGAAATGAAACAGTTTAGAGAAGCGTTAATGAGGCTTTACGAGGCCATGCCAAATTTGTTGCTGTCTATAAAATTGAAGCTAGCTATGGGTCACTAAAATTTTAGTTATTTCAATTTAAGGTGCAACGTTTCGCTCAGTGCGCCAAAGAACAATGGCGAAATTGTATGTCATCAATCTAAGAGCGTCTTGAAATATCATTTCTACAGAAAGTATTGAACTATTTTGTTTTACGTTTTTCAAAGAAACATGTACGCTAATAAAATTGATTAAAAAAAACTTAGAACGTCATTTCCTTCATATTTTTTTTCTCTTTCCTCTATCTCTTTCCTCTCCATATTAATTGTATTTTTTTTCTTCTGTGAGGTTAAGAAAACGAAGAAAATTAAGTATAAAAAATGATTTAAAAGTGTTAAGTTATGTATATGTAAGTATTTTTTTCTATGTAAAACCATTTGTATACAATCTTTATAATTAGGTTTCTTAAGATAGTCCCTAACGTCTCACATAACATTACAAAGTTGTTACACCAAAATGTTTCTGGAAATTTCTACACCGTTGTCTTTATCAGGTGCGTTTGTTCCTCTTTGCATAATCAACGTCCAAAAGTCTTACAGTTCGACGACATAATTATTATACTAGTTGTCACCCGCGGCTTCGTTCGCGTGGACATAAATGTATCTTATGTCCATCTGAGACATACATCCAGATTTTATATAGTTCGGTAGATGGTGTTTAACCTGTCTGAAAGATGGACGAGACACTTGTAAATTGCTGTTTATATCAAGTCAACAAATAAGCACCTAATCCTCTATATTTTCATCAGGTTTTTTTTAGTAATATTATACCTTACTTATTACCACTATTACCCTGATATAGAACTTTGCATTTTAAGGGCTCTTCGAAGACCCTTCGCGTCAGCACATTATCGGTAAATGAGTAGGTACCTATACTGCAAGCCAAAATTTTCTCACGTCCCGTTTCAAACAGAGGCAAGATTTTCAAAAGCTGAGATACAATCTCGTATCGAAAAAAATGTTGAACTTCGAGATTTATTATTTTCAACGCTAGCCTAGCGCCTGCGAGGCTAGCCTTGAAAACAAAAGTTGAAGATACATCGAGTGGTCGGAGGCTGAGATTCCAAGCTCAATTACTGTCTCTCGTCTCGATTGCCTCGACATCGATTTGTAATATCTCCGAAAAAGTGATATCCCCTGGCACGACTTTCATTTGTTTTTTCGTTGCGGTGATGAAAATATTATGTCAAGCGGTTTAAAAGTTGCAATACTATTCCTAAAAATCCAGCGTCCAGCGGTTTATAAGGTCCTTGTTTAATTTTTTTCGCTCTCAATTCCAGGTGCCTGGTTGCATGAGGTCGCGCTGTACCTGTAATGTTTATTTTTGCTTGATCCATTTTTGTGTCACCTTCCCAGTGACATTAATTAAGTAGTTTATTAAGTAGTATTCATTGAGTTATAAGAGTAGTGGTGTATTCAACTAACGAGTAGTGTGCAAACATTACTCTGTTCCGGATTGAAGGGCAATGTTTCCAGCGAAATCACTGGGCACAAAGAAATGTAACATCTAATAAATCAACGTGAAGAGCGCAGTGCATTGCCGTACAAGCTTTTGAAAAATTAAAAAAAAATACAAAATTCTAGGTGGCCCTGAGCTGTTATCGGAAAGCGTGACGCTGAGCGACTTGCTGATCTCGTTCCTTTTTTTCCGCGTCTTTTATTTTAGGATCCGCTATAAAAGAACCATTTTGAAGAGTTTTGGCGGGAACGTGAAGAATTCATGTCGCGTCATTTTATTATTTTCCAAAACTTGTGTTATTTGGAGTGTTAATGTGTAAAAACGGTGAAGTTTTACCCGTTAAGTGTTCGTGAATATGCACGAGTGTTGGTGAATGTTATAATGTCGTGAATTTTCGTGTTGTTTCCAAAACTCCATATTATAAGGCATTAGTAAAGTTTTCACCACTTTACTGGGGCATGACTTGGACTTGACCGTGACTTGCTTTGCTCGACTGTGACCATGACTTGTTCGATAATATTTAGCAAAACTTGAAAATATATAAGTATACTTGACACTGGAAAATGCATAAGACGTGCGACGCCAAAATCCTCTTAAGAGGAAAGAGAGAAAAAAAAAGAACCATTTGATCACATAATCACAAAAAAAATATATGCTGTTTTACAATACTTTTAAAGTAAAAAAAACATTGTCTGGGTAGCAAAGTAGTTATTTTTCGCACGTAGTGTCTAAAATAATGTCTACGATTTGCATTTGCATTATTTTTAATATCGAATAACCCATTAATTTTGCAAGCAAGTGTTTAGATTGGTGTAAAGCTGCCCGAGTCACAGACCCGTTGATTTATTCGGGTCAACGTTGAAATTGTGGCGTTCTGAAAAATTGGTTGGAAAAGCCAAAACGGGTTCCGCAGGTATAGACTCCTGAAATAGATTTGTGGGTTGACAAGCAAAGAGTATTTATTTGGACCTACAAATTTATAGCTTTTTGAGAAGGAGTTGTTCTAGATTCAGTATTAAATCGAAACTTCGGCAAAAAGTTTGTTGACAATACAGACCAAATAACTAGCTGACAGGGGGTTATGGCGGGAACGCGAAGAAGTCATGTCGCGTCATTGTATTATTTACCAAAACTTGTGTAATTTTGAGTGTTAATGTGTAAAAATGGCGGATACGTGAACGTGCACGAGTGTTGGTGAATAGTATAATGTCGTAAAACGTGACTCTTCGTGTTGTTTTCAAAACTCCATAGAAACCTCGAGTAAAGTCTTCACCACTTTACTGGGGCATGACGTGGACTTGACCGTGACTTACTTTTCTTGACTTAGACCTTGAGATTATGGAGCCCTCGGTCAAGCATCAAGGCAGGCTACGGAGGAGGTTTTAGTGGCTATAATCCCACATAACCCAGCTGCACCCCTAATCATTTGGGTATCTAGTGAAGTGAAAATAACAATAAATAAAGTTAATAATTGACCGAGCGAAGCGAAGGTCTCAGAGTTTACTGGGCAAAATCGGCATTTGTATGTATGTTTGTATGTTTGTGTGTATATTTGTCCGATGATAACTTGCGAACCGTTGATCCGATCTTCATGAAATTTTATAGGCAAGTAGTTCGTTTCAATACAATTTTTAAGTTCGAATATGAGCTAATCGGTCTAGGGGTTGTGAAGATATAAGGGTCGCGAGGTCTCAGTTCGGCGTGAACTACTAGTTTTAAACAAGTACATGGCGGATATAGTCTCTTTTAACTACCTTAGCACAAAACAACATAATTTCAAAGCGCCTCAAAACTTAGCTAATATGGTAATATATTCCCAGTACAAGTTAGTTAATCACGTCTCTGAACTCAACAACTTGCAGCCGATCTCCGAATCTTGTCAGCATGCACTTAACCAAAACTCCGGATCCGCTGCAAAATTTCATCAGTCTGGTTCTGCGTAACGTAGCTTACAAGTTAATTTACAAGTTCACAAGTGCATTATACTTTGCTATATTAATTTGTCTACAAATGTAAAAGTTGTGGTTTAAGTACTACTAGTTGATACCCGCGACATCGTTCGCGGGGCCATAAAAAAGTATCCTATGATAACTAGTTGCTACCCGCGATATCGTTTGCGTGGCCACAAAAAAGTATCCTATGATAACTCGTTATCAAATTTTATCAAGATCCGTTCAGCCCTTTAGCCGTATTAATGACGCGATAAACATCCAGAAATAGAGACAAAGTTACTTCTTATAGCTCGCTAGATGGCGTTGATCCATTTTTGTGCATTTTTCTACGTTTTGTATAGACTGACAGTTGTAATAATTAAAGGGAGTTCATAATCGTGCAAGCGAATGTTTTCCTCGAGACGAACGTATTTTTTTTTTTACCTCGAAGCTTTTTTGGTCCTGATACGACTAAGGCTATATTCCTCTGAAATATAATATTAGCTAGGATTGGTCAGGAATAGGATTAGAATGTTGCTGTCATGAATCAATTATCTATTTTGTCAAGTATGATGACGATGTATGTACCAACACGGCTATAAATATCTCGCGGACGCGCGACATTGAATTATGCAGAAGAGACGACGATATGCCGATATCTGTTAATATTCAGGGCGAGTTTGCGGCGATACGATGTCTTCCTCTTCACAATGTGTAAAAACTAGTAAAACAAACAACAATTAAAATTTATTAAACTCACATTCACACACAAACACGCACAAGACGCAGCGTAGCTCGTCAGTCTACCTAGAGGGAGGCCGACGACATTTAGAAATTCGCGGGTAAACGGTGGATGCCAATTGCAAATTGTCGTTCCGAGTGGCTTTCTAAAGGGGAAGCCTTCGTTCAGCAGTAGACGTCTTCAGACTGTTAATGTTTTCTAACAGAACTTTTTTAACAGTTTTTTAACAGACTGTTTTCTGTGATGATGTTGGTACCGTAGAGCAACGCTGGCCGCCGGCTGTCTGGGACCCTATTCGGAGAAATTACATTTTATCTCGGTCACTGTCTCTCTAATTTAGAATTTAATGGGAGTGAGAGTGACCGAGATAAAATGTAATTTCTCCGAATAGGGTCCCTGGCCGTTAGAGCCGGTACCAGCTCTAAGTACGATACATATTTTCTGCACAAAGTACACCGATGGAATCATTTTGATACCGTATCGCACTCCTCAAACCTCAATATTTACCTCTCGCAGTTGCTACCTAGTTGATATCTACTGTCTATTTTTATATAGATATATAATTTGTGTATTTTATTCGTGTATTTATTTTATGTAAACTCTATATCTGTTATTTATTAATACATTATTGTCGTTATCATAAGTAATTTAATTATTAGTACGTATTATTATTAATTAATTTGTATGATTATATTCTAGAGAGTATATAGTATATAATAGAGAGTATCTATAATTATATTGGTTTATTAAAGTATAAGTATCACATAATCTCCATCATTGCACACTCCGTCTTTTACCTCTTCTATGCATCCTCTCCATCCTATGGTTGCCTGGAAGAGATCGCTTTCAGCGATAAGGCCGCCAGTTGTTACACTAGTTTTTAAGCCCTTTTTTAAATTATGTATAATTTTGTGTGAACAATAAAGAGTTAATCTATCTATCTCACCTTCCACTTGTAGACTTGTGCAGCACCACAACAAACACACCTCAATCCTGAGAGAACCGGACATAAATATTCATTCTGCCAGGAGGATCCTCCCGGAACTGCGATTAATTGAACACCACTACCGCTCGGTACGTGGAGATTGTTTGCGGATGTCCGATTATATGTGAATAGTAATGCAACATGGTGTTCTGCTTACATACACTAGTAGTTCGCGGCGAACTGAGACCTCGCGATCCCTATATCTGCACAACCCCTGGACCGATTCAGCTCATATTTGAACTTAAAAATTGTATTGAAATGAAGTTGCCTACAAAATTTTATGGAGATCGGATCACCGGTTCGCAAGTTATCATCGGACAAATATACACGCAAACATACATACAAATGCCGATTTTGCCCAGTAAACTCTGAGACCTTCGCTTCGCTCGGTCAATTATTAACTTTATTTATTATTATTTTTACTTCACTAGATACCCAAATGATTAGGGGGTGCTTCGTTTCTCTTTTATGTTTGATAGGCTAGGCATACTACCACAACTCACCTGATGTTATATAGTTTTTGAATTTTTGTGACGAGCGCAGTGCATTGCCGCGCATGGTTTTGAAGTGCTGAAGTTCAAAATTTTGGGTAGCACTGAACTTTTAAGAGCAAGCAGATGAGCGACTTGCTAGTGTAGTCACCAAGATAAACAAAAATAAAATATACAAAAATGTGACGTCGAAGGTGGATATAAGACATCTAGCCAGATGGGAACTGTGCCCTCAAGTGAGGCTTTTCAACTTAGCTAGCCAGCAACACAGATCACACTAGATACCGCATTACGAGATTCGTTGTTCCTACAAACGGTCACCAAAGTTTGAGGAAGGCGCGAGTCGCGGGGAGTGCGACCAAGCGTTCTCATTGGTTATCTCAAGATTACGCCTACTCGCGCCTAACAATCAACCAATAGGAGTAATCACGTATACGTGTATTTAGATTGATGCGTGGTGCGCATCGAGCGTCATTTTTTTTTTTTTATATATTTCTTCACATTTTAAATCTTAATTAAACTTTATAACTACCAATAAACCACAGTAGGTTTGTCCTGAATACAGAATCTAGAGTGTGATCTGTGGCCAGCAACCAGAAAGTACACTAGCCCTGTGACACTAGCCTGACCTCAAGATTTTCCTTGATTTGAATCTGTTGGCCTAAAGGTTCGAAGATAGCTTGGTGAAGATCTTTTTTTAGCATGAGATCCTTTTTTTTGTTTTTTTTTTAGCTTCGCACCTTTCATAAATTTCTGGTGTTCACAATAATGTGTTTCTAGCCGTCTATCGATACAAATACAAAATCCATCAAGTCTCACTTATATCTACTGCTTGACTGTTGGTACCCAGACCAATGTTTATTGAAAAAAAATAAGAAGCTTAGTAAAAAAAAAAATTGAGAAAAAAGATCGGCCGTTGAGTTATGAGATAATTTTGAGCGTTTAAAATTTTTGGTGGGGAATGAGAGGGAGTGTCCTGTCTCTTTCCTGCAAAGCGAGTGTAAGTATAATATTTATTAAATCACACTAATATTATAAATGCGAAAGCTTATGTAAATATGTAAGTATGTAAGTGTGTTTCTTCCCGTTCAACTCTGTAACGGCTGAACGGATTTTGATGAAATTTGATATGGAGGTAGCTTATTCCCTGGAATAGCACCTGCGCTACTTATTATCCTGGAAAAAAAAAACCGTTTCTGTAGAATAGCGGGTGAAACCGCGGGGCGCAGCAATTTTATTATATAGATCTTCTGGCGCACATGAATCGTGATGTCATTATAAAATAATAATAAATATTGGTCGACGTTGTTCACACAACGCCATCTAGCTCCAAACTAAGCAAGCTTGTACTATAAGAACCAGACAACTGATAGAATACATAAATACTTTTTTTTGTAAATACATACATAGAATACACAGAAACACCCAGACAAAGAACAAACATCCATGTTCATCACACAAATGTATGTCCTGGGTGGGAATCGAACCCACAATCTATAGATCAGAAGGCGGCAATCCACCCACTGAGCCACAAGGCTAGTTAAATATAGTGTGCTCTGTGTGTGAAGAAATAAGAAGGAAAAACAAACTACAAAACCTTTGCGACAGCGTTCCGATCGCAGCAGCGGGTGCATAATACCATCAATATGCATCGGGTGCGAAATAATCGTCAGATTTCAATTAAAAGTCATATATTCGACGTGCGGCCTGAATATTTATTAGTAATCTGACGGCTGGAGGCTTCGAGATCAGTCGAGAAATGGCAGCGGGATTTGAACCTTTTTTAAATTTATTTTTTTGCGAGTAGGAAATCTTCTCAAGATACCCGACTGCTTTGGGGTGCAGCCGGGTTATGTGGGATTATACCCACTAAATCCCCCCCGGTGGCCTGCCTTAGTGCTTGACCGAGGGCTCCGGGATCTCCAAGGGAACGCACCGGAGCCGTCAGCACCACGCTTCAGCTCCTCCCGGGACAGCTAGCAGCTGTCGTGAGACGTTTAAGCTTACAACAGCGTCCGCCACTCGACGCTGTTGTCCTCCCCGGGCTCGCTTTGGTAGATGGTGGTTAGAGCCCCACCTCTAACCACACCCGAGCCCAGAGGTCCCCTTTTAGTAGGCTCTTACTACAGGCAGGGGATACCGATGCCGTATTCTAGTGCCCCGGCATCAGGGCAAAACGGGATTTGAACCTAGAACTTAATTTTGCTGTAGGAAATTTAAATATTAGGTTAACTTTATGTTATTATTTCTCTATAACAAGCATTCTAAGTTCTAATTAATTAAATTAAGTATAAAAATAAAATAAAATAGCCACTTAATTCCTTCCCTTAAAACATTGGCTTCATTGTTATCACACTAATATGATAAATACGAAAGTTTGTGTGTAAATGTCTGAGTGTAAGTATGTAAGTGTGTTTGTTCCCGCTCAACTCTGTAACAGCTGCACAGTCTACTGGATTTGTATCCATGTAAATGTTTGTGCACGTGGACGAGTGTTGGTGAATAGCAGGGTCAGGCTGGGCCGGAAGGGCCCGGGTGGCTCCCCACAAGACCAGGGACTGGCCCCCCACAAGCCCAGGGACTGGCCCGAGACTGGATAGTGGTAGATGATACATTCAGGTCGCAAGAGCTGGGGCCTAGCCTGCGCGAGCCCATATTCTACGCATCGCCTGGTTTGCGGGCTTTGCCGCAAGCCAGGCGCGTGGGGCCCGGCTGGCAAACGCCACCTCGACTATATGGCCAGTACAATACAATACAACTTTATTATACACCAAAAGACAATTAAACTTAAATATAAACAATACTAGAAAACCGGTAGTATAATGGGCGGCCTTATCGCCTAAAGCGATTTCTTCCAGACAACCTCGGGATGGACAGAATTATGAATGAAAACAATACGGTCGGTGGTGTAGATATCTACATTAAATATATATAATATAATATATGAAAATACATGCATAATCCTAATACTTACACAGAAATACATAAAATAATTACACACTATATATAAATACTATAAAACTCACAATAGATACATATTATACATACGTCATAGAGGGTTAGACAACCTTAGTGAGCTTGTAGCTGGGCACACTGGAAATATACCTAGTTTAGCTATAAAAAGTCCCGGGTGTCACATTTTTTTTTACGAGTTTGGCTGAATTACAATACGCGTCAGTCCTACTACTGCGTGTCTAACAAAGATGTGAATTCATCGTAAGTTTTGTTCCACAGAAAGGGGCCACCCTAAATTCAAGGGCCAAGTTTCATACCAGGGCCGCTAGTCTCGACTTTTCGCTATGCACTTTGCGACCGAATTCGGTCGCTATGACGCAAAATTCAACGCTATTTTTGCGTTTTTTTCTGAACAATTAGTGTTCGTTTTCGAATTTTGCGTCATAGCGACCGAAGTCGGTCGCTATGACGCAAAATTCAACGCTTTGTTTGCGTTTTTTCGTTAACAATTCGTGTTCGTTGTAGAATTTTTGCGTCATAGCGACCGAATTCGGTCGCTAAGTGCTGTAGCGAAAAGTCGAGACTAGCGCTCCAGGGACCCTATTCGGAGAAATGACATTTTATCTCGGTCACTCTCACTCCCATTAAATTCTAAATTAGAGAGACAGTGACCGAGATAAAATGTCATTTCTCCGAATAGGGTCCCAGGTCTTTTACCATCGTCACGTGCCAGGCCGGTCGGTTTGAGTACACTCCAACATTGGCGGTGGAAAATCTCGGCATATGATGTCATTCAGGCTAGCGTGATGGCCGATTCGATCAGCGCTAAAACAAAGGACTGTCCCGAGTTTTAGGGTAAAAATTAAAACTTGATTGGCTCAAATGCTGAAACATTAACGGGAGAACGTGGAGTTTCCAACCAGATGTCACCATCCGGCGTCTAGACGCTCGATCCCCGCGGAAGTTTTATTCCTTTTTCTGTGCACACTACCGAATTGGACTTATCGGGTATTGTTTTGAAGAAAACTGCATCTGCTGACTGGTTTTGCATTGAAATTGAAATGGATTTTAGAGATCAACAAAAAAATTTGACAAGTAGAAAAAAAAATACTGGGGTATGTGAACATCATCGTCATCGGCAGCCAAACTGAAGACGTCCACTGCTGAACATACATAATCCATGTTCATTTTAAGAACCACCTGTTGGGTCGTTGAGCATAATATTGAGGTCCTCTAGCGACTCTACCAGAAACTGAATTGAGTGGCACCCACAAACCGGAAGACGCAGCGTAGGTAGGCCTCCCACTAGCTGGACCGATGACATTGTGAAAGTCGAGGGCAACCGGTGGATGCAAGTGGCCCGTTGTCGGGCGGTGTGGCGCTCTAAGGGGGAGGCCTATGTTTAGCAGTGGACGACTTATGGCTGATGATGATGAATAATGAAAATATATTTTTTCGTGCTAGCGAGAGAGCTTGTATTACGAAATGTTTCAGAACTTATGAAATCTGGTCAAAAACGAGTAGTGAGCGTATACGAGGGGGGGAAACTTTGGCCCTAGTATAAACTCTCTTCGCTCTATACAAAATATTACCTATATGAAGTAGCATTTTTTAGGTTATATACTGTTCTACTAAAGAATTTCCCAAGCGGAAAATAATAGAAAAGCAGCTAATAGCTCGTCTTTTTACGAACACACGCCTGGTAATTTTCAAAGCTGAAAGGTTGCGTGTGACCCTCGACGCCTTTAATTTATGAATTAATGCTTTAATAAGAGAAATTGCAGTGCCCCAAAGAAAAGGCGTATGTTTTTAAACTCTGTAAGGTAAAACGTATGCTTCCACGCTTCCACACAGGCTCTAAGATATTTTTCTAATTTACACAAGAAATTGTACAAAGTTAATATTTTATGTTAAATAAAGAATTTAAAACTAGTAGTTCGCGGCAAACCTTATATCTTCACAACCCCTGGACCGATTCAGCTCATATTCGATCTTAAAAATTGTATTGAAATGAACTACTTGCCTACAAAATTTCATGAAGATCGGATCAACGGTTCGCAAGTTATCATCGGACAAATATACACACAAACATACATACAAATGCCGATTTGTCCCAGTAAACTCTGAGACCTTCGCTTCGCTCGGTCAAAAAGTAACTAACTATTATTCAATAATTAATTATTATATAAAAGATTAAGAACATTTTAATTAGAATAATAATTTGCTTTTTTACCGTGACTTCCGTGAAATGTTAATAAAATTTGATTATGATCGTACCAGCGACAAAATAATTTTGCCATCGCGTCGCTCTCATGCCAAAATTACATTTTTAATTCTCTGTAATTAAGGCTTCGTTCTATAAATTAATATCCTCCAAAATTAATTAAAGTAAGCCGAGTATTAATAAGTTAAAATTATATATGAAAGGTAATAAGCAGGGACAAGTTAATTTCCCGGGAGTTTTGTTCAAGGTTCTGGGTAAAGAAAGGCTATATACATTCAGCTTAGTTTAATCAACCGCGATTAAAAATGAGGTCTTTTACAAATAGCTACTCTATAAACAAGGTCGGGCTAGTCTTTTTTATGTCAAAGTGGCAAACAGGCAGACGGGCAACTTAATTGTAAACAATCACTGTCGCCAATGGATACCTGAAAACCCAAATAATAGGGAGAATTCTGGAGTTTTTTGGCGGGAACGTGAAGAAGTCATGTCGCGTCATTGTATTATTTTCATAAACTTGTGTTATTAAAATGGTGTATCCATTAAGTGTTCGTAAACATGCATGAGTTTTGGTGAATAATAAAATGTTTGAAACGTGACACTTAGTGTTGTTTTTAGACTCCATAGAAGCCTTTAATAAAGTCTCCACCACTTTACAGGGATATGACGTGGACTTGACCGTGACTTACTTTGCTTGAGTTAGACTATGACTGAGACTTATTTTAATTGTGAAATATTTCACTTCACTTGAAATATTACAATACATTGACACTGGCTAAATACACTACGTGTGGAGCCAACATATAAGAGAAAAAAAAGGAGAATTCTGTGCTGTAACCACAGAATTCTCCTTTTTACTGTAATTAGAGATTACTTTGTACGCCTGTAATAACAAAGGTATTTCACTTTGCAGATTTTTTAGGACTGTATTACCAATTTTCATTGCGATGATTTCTATTTTTACAAAGGAGATGCAAAAAGCATTTTTTTAAATCCTTGTTCTTGAAAATATCAACATAAATATTGTTTTAAAATATTGGCATCACACTATCAAGGCCTCGCTACATGGCCTGACCTAACATCGTTTGAAAGAGATGGCTATATATTAGTTTCAGGGGGAGCGAAAAGGAGATGCTATAACCTTAATAGATTGTTTCTTTAGCTCCCGTGAAATTCAAATCTAGCTGTCCCTTTCAAACGATGTCAGGTCAGGCCATGTGTAGACACCCTCAGTGATTACGGATAGTTGACATTATCTTTATTTTTGGTTCCCATTCAGTGATTTTACAAGTTGTGGATGTGCGGAAAAAGATGGCCATGATCTGGAGATTGGTTGGCTTAGGTCATGCCACATTCTCATTTGACTATTAATTTGTAAATTGTTTAATTTGACAACGTAAACCGAAATAAAAATGTTTATTTCTTCGTTTTCTGTTCCCGATATACAACACTAGTTTGCCCGCACGGCTTTGCTCGCCTAAGCTATTGTAATTCCTTTTATCTCTTTGGAGGTTGATTTTCGAAAGTCCTAAGACTCGCCTTTTTTTAATGCCTTCTTTATTATTATTTTTACGAGGCGTAATTCTTCACCAAGGTACCCGTCTGCTATGGGGTGCAGCCGGGTTATGTGGGATTATACCCACTAAAACCCCCCCGGTGGCCTACCTTCGTGCTTGACCGAGGGTTCCGGGATCTCCAAGGAAACGCACCGGAGCCCTCAGCACCACGCTTCAGCTCCTCTCGGGACAGCTAGCAGCTGTCGTGAGACGCCTAAGCCTACGACAGCGTCCGCCACTCGACGCTGTCGTCCTTCCCGGGGCTCGCTTCTTAGAGCCCCTCCTCTAACCATTTTTTTAATGCCTAATATACAAACCGAGTTTCATTGACATAGAATAAAAAAATATTTTATTTCTGTACACTTTCAACTTTGGGGTCCATTTTTACCCACGCTTAAAGCACGTTTGAATTTCAGTTTGGTTTGTTTTGTGGTGGGTTTGTGCGTTGATTCCCAGAAAAGCGCTTTTTGGCTACTTGCAAAAATATATATATGCAATTCATATATAATTTATTTTTTTACGTTTCAGTGCTTTTATAATATATAGAGGTACCAATTTTTTTATCAAATCCAATATTAGAATTCCTATTAAAACCACGCATACGTCATAAACATTTGAAAAACGTTCGATTGGCGGTTCTTTACTCTTCATTGTATTTTCCAGCATGTATTGTGTTTGACAGTCGGATAATTGAAAGCTTTTTAAGTGCCATCGGTCCCTTAGCCAGAATATACAGGATATATGAAGTAAGGACGCAAAATTACCTCATCATCAGCGGCTTACTGGTATTCAGACCATAGAAGGGCATAAGTCTCCTTCGTGTTACAGTCCATCTTCTCTTCTCTTCTCTTCACCTGTCTTCTCTTTTTTGTGCTGCTTTTTTTTGTGTCTCGTACAAGTAACGTTATATTACCTTTTTTTTGCGACAGAAGAACTATTGCAAGTAGTATCCCAACATGGTACATGGTAAGTACATTGGTGGTATGTGACATCACACTATTATAAATGCGAAAGTCTTTGTGTAAGTATGTAGGTTGGTATGTATGTAAGTGTGTTTGTTCCCGTTCAACTCTGTAACGGCTGGACGGATTTGAATGAAATTTGGTATGGAGGTAGCTTATACCCTGGATTAATTCGTAGGAATAATACAAGTAAAAAAAAACTGCTGTTTCATACATTTTTTCGAGTGTCATTGACATTTTTCTATGGAACAGCAGATTTTATAATCTGGATTTCAGGATTGGTCCCATAGTTGTTCATAATGATGAGTACTTACTATAAGCTCTTTTCGGGCGGCCACTTGCCGATGGGCGACATTGTATTTGCACATTATTATATTATATTATATATATAGATTATTATACCTCGATGGGGAAGGGAAAATAATCCTTACTGTTTTTCCAGTCCGCCCTTTAGTCCTCAATCAGTCCCTTTTGTGCCGAACGAGCGTTATTTAATTTCAGTCCGGCATTGTGGTGGTAATGTTCAGCGTGTATGAAGACCAATAATGGAGTTTCAAGCCTGTTATTGAATTGTTTTTGCAATTTAGTTACAATTTGAAGGGGTTTTTTTGGGCAATTTTTTTAGCGTATAAGTCCGCGATTGACTAGTTTGACTTTTGCGCAACTTCATATTATATTATTGATGATGAAAAATCAACTTCATCATGTAGTCTTACGGCCTTAGGGGGAGGCCTATTTTCAGTAGAGGGCGTCTGTCCACTGCTGAATCTCCCCCTTGGAGCGCCACACTAAAGGACAATAATAGTTGGCCATTTGCATCCTACGGTTTCCCGCGACTTAAAATTGTCGTCAGTTCGTGTAGTGGAAGGACTGCCTACGCTGCGGTTTCCGGTTCGTGGTCGCCACTCGAGAACCTTGTGACCTGTCCCTATCGGTTATCGGTTCTTCGAGCGATATGGCTTGGACATTGCCAGTATAGCCAGCTACAAAGAATTTTGCGATTTGAAATTGTAACTGACTATTTATATTCTTGATATTTTTCATGTTTTATTCTTATTATTATTAACATGACTTATACTTTTATTTTAATTTTTTAATTAATTTGACATACTTTATAATTTATTAATATCATTCAATTAAGTAATTGGTTCGTACATGTAGCATTGTATTAGTAGATACAAAAAGTATTTATTTTTGTGAACAATGGTAAATATTGGTACTTGATGGGTACTTTCATCACATTCGTCTCATTATTTTACTTTTCTGTGTACACATGTTTTGGATTACAATCCAGTTCAGATTTTAACTTAAAACTTTGTATACTAATTAAGTAAATGATTGATATCTGTTTTGTGTACCTAAATAAATAAATAGATTAGTTTTTGGCCTGTAATAATTTGTGGCCAATAAATATGATTATACAAGGAGAATAATTTGTTTTTGTAAAATCTGGATATCGTAATAAGTTTTTTTACCCGACTGTCCAAGCAGGAGAGTAATGATTTTAGGATGTAAGTGTGTAAGTATATAAATAACAATTACCTCCTGTAGCCTAAGCAGCTTGACCGATTTTGACGAGTGATTCCCCTTACATTTCAGGAATGACATACGCTACATTTTATAGGCAGTCGGGAATTTCGTTTTTCTTTAAATATTTCGATCTCTTCTGCTTAAGGTGCAACGATTCGCTTATAGCGTGCCAAATTTGAATTTTCATGGCTTTTTGTCTATTAGAGCTTAATTACTCATTAATTACTGAGATATTAATATAGCCTACCCTCGAATTTTGATTGGGCCACGCTAGCCCAGTGCGGGTTGGAGGATTCACATATGCCAATCCAATTCTTCGCCATTCGAATGTCGTCTCCGGAAATATGATGTTTTCACCACGATGCTTTCTTCACCGAAAAGCAGTGGTATATCCGTAAGTAAGTTCAAAAGAGCTTATTAGCACGGGCCCGCCCGGGTTCGACCCCACGACCCTACGAATGTAAGGCGAGCATGCTTCCACTGAGCTACTACGGCTGCGATGAGTAATTGAGCTGAATTGATACGAACGCAAGAAAAATTGAATTTAGCGCTGAGAGAAACGGTGCATTCTGCTTAGAGATTTTCTGTTTAGACTGCCCCGGTGGCTCAGTTGGTAGTGAACCTTGTGTGTTTGGGGGCGTGGGTTCGATTCCCATCTAGGACAAACATTCATGTGATGAATATTTTGTGCTTGTTCTGTCTGGTTGTTAATATCTATATAAGTATGTATTTAAAAAATATCTATGTACGTATATCAGTCTCTGGCAGCCATAATACAAGCTTTGCTTAGTTTGGGTGCAAAAATGTACAAGTTTTTTTTTTTTTTTTTTTTTAAATTGGCAACGTTTATTGCCTTTGCTCGGCAGTGGCTGATTATGATGAAGAAATTTCCACGACATTTCCTTGTAAGATTACGAGTCCTATAAAATTACTTATCAGCTGGCACCCCGGGCCGAAAACCGTATCTAACTTTTTCAGCTTTTAAATAAAATTAAAGCTATTAACTTGCGCTTATCTCGGTAATACTTTTTTTAAACAACATTAAACAATGTTTAATCCAATGTCCCGACATCGCGGCTGAGATTGCGCAGGGGTAGTTGTCAGGGACAAACTCAGGATGAACATTTTGGGTGTATATTTTAATCCCGGTCCATAGAGAAACCTGAGCGATCCAGAACTACCATTTCCAAAAAAGGACAAAATAATTGCTCAGATTTGTTAAAACCCTTGAAATAGATATAAAATATACATATAAAAAAATTAAAGGTATTTTAAGTATGTTTTATCTACTTTTAATTTTTTTTTTTTTTTTTTTTTTTGTTACATCTAAATAACTATCTATTCTATTGTTTATATTTTAGTATTTTTGACGAAGTATGATTTCGTGTAGCCCTTGATTACGTAACTGTGACTCAGGGTAGAGGGTAACAGATTAAAAAGAACACAACACGCCCTTCGTAGGGGGAGTAGCGGGTGATTCTGAACAAGGTCTTAATTGTTTCCGGTGTCGCCAAGTGTCTCGGAAAATTTTTGGGGTGAGAACAAAAGGAAAATAAAATGATTTCGCAGATACTCCCAGAATTTTATTTCATTTCACTCGGATTTCGCGTGAAACAAAGAATTTGCTTGGAAAATCATTATTATAACCTTTGATGAAAACCATAGAATTAATATTACACATGTGAGGGACATGTGTAATATTAATTCTATGGTTTTCATCAAAACGCACTTCCAGTTGAAAGCCACTTTCAGAAGTATAATTTGCATGTATTTTTTAATTTCAATTTTACATTTAATTACCTTTTTCTATTGAGGATTTTTTTTCAGAAAATGATGATTTATCTAATTGGTTTTAATATCCTAATTATATTTATTTTATTATATTTGCCAAAGTAGCTCTGTCTCTCTGTCTATCTATTTGTCTCTCTGTCTCTCTGTCTATCTGTCTCTCCGTCTCTCCGCTCTCCGTCTCTCCGTCTCTCCGTCTCTCTGTCTGGGCATTTGTCGCGTTATCACGGCTAAACGGCTGAACGGATCGACGTAATTTTTTGCATTGATATAGCTTAAGGGTCGGAGACGAATATGGGCTACTTTTTTTTTTGTTCGTCCTCACGAACGAAGTCACAGGTAACAGCTAGTAACCTAAAAACATGGTTTTTAAACAAACAAAAAATTAAAACTACTTCCAAGATGTAGTGCAGAATAACCGCGCTAGGGGCGATTTCGGATCGAAGGTGTCAAGGGGTGTTTTAATAAACGAAAAACTGATTTATAGGTCTAGAGATTTTCCGCTAAGCCAAGCTTTGAAGGTAGCATCAATCCTTTAAGCATAGCAGCGAAATATTATACAACTCTGTCGCAGTAACAATTTTGAATTTCGCTTGTTTAGGCTACTAAGTATTGACAGGAGCAAGTCGCACGTCTGATCCTAACTAATATTACATAACGAGGAGATTTCTTTAAATAAAAAAACTTAGTAATAACAGTACACAATAGATGGCGTTAGATGTAATTTGAACTTTTTCTGTCACTGTCAAGCCTGAAAGACAAAAAAATGTATTTGTGCCTTTTTTGCAAGGCAAGATGAGGTCGCGCGGGTGTCACGTTAGCATTCCTTGATAAAGGTCACCGAATATGATCAAAACTATAGTCGGAATAACCGACTTAATTAAACGTGAGTATTCCCGTTTTATTAAAACAAAATGCGTTTATACGTTTCCAGAGAATCTTAAGTAATTGTGAAAAGGTTCTAAGTTTATCATGGAGAATTATACAAAGCTGATGCTACTCGGTTAGATATTGGTAATTGCACAGTCATCCGAAGTTAAGGGGAGGGTGCGGACAGGTTCTCAGATTTATGTCGGAGGTAGGTTTCGAAAAGAATTTTGGTTTTCTTAGAAGATAAACCCCGTGATTATTTGATTGAGGTTTCCTTAGAAGATTAAAACTCAGTGATTTTCTTTTTTTTTCTTTTTGACAATGGACTTCAACTATTGTGTGTTGTCAGTGAAGATATACGGAACTAAGACGTGGTCCTTAACGGTTAACCTTAAGGTGCAACGTTTCGCTCAGCGCGCAAAATTCAAATTTTCTTGCGTTTTCTGTCAATTACAGCTTAATTACTCATCGTAGGTTCATGAAAACTAATTTTGCGATAACAAATAGACTGTTTCAAGAAATTGCACTAACCAATAATTCAAATTGAAAGCTAGTATAAGTACATTTCTCGCTAAGCCAAAAACCAAGATGAAAATCAGCTTATTGAGACTTGTAGCTAAACCAATGTTATCTAAGTGATCACTTTACCCATAATTGCTTAAAACAACTTATTTATTAGCGCAAAATTGGTTTCAATAAATCCACGATGAGTAATTAAGCTGGAATTGACAAAAAACGCAAGAAAATTTGAATTTCGCGGGATGAGCGAAACGTTGCACCTTAACGTAGCTGGCCTTTTCGAAAAACTCAAGAGTTACACAGCAATGGAGAGAGATGTTCGGAGTTTTTGGCGCGATAAAATCCGAAACGAGGATATTCGCCGAAGTCACCGACGTAGCTTTCAGGGTTCGAAGCGCCCTGAAGAGCGCTTTTCGCTTATATGTATAGGTATTTAAAATATGTATTTTACAAGCAAGAGAGAGAGAGCGCGTAAAGCTACTGTAAATAAAACCAAATTAATAAAATAAATTAAAATGGTCAATTTTATACAATAAAGTGTCTTTCGAGTTTTGGTGGGAACGTGAAGAAGTCGAGTCGTGTCATTCTATTATTTGCCAAAACTTGTGTTGACTCTTCATGTTGTTTCCAAAACTCCTTAGAAATCTCTAGTAAAGTCTCCACAACATTTCCTGGGGCTTGACATGGACTTGACCGTGACTTACTTTGCTTGACTGAGACTTATTTTTGTGTAATATTTTACATTACTTGAAATGTTACAATACTTGGTACTGGCTAAATAAAACCGTGTGGAGCCAAAACATAAGAAAAAAAAGTGTCTTTCAACAAATCTTTGAGAGGTACCAGGAACAAATAATACATTCCTTAAAATAATAACACTGCAAGCTTTAAAAAGGTTACTGCATTGATATAATGCGTAGTATTATATAAACCTTAATGAGTTACTCGTAACATCACGATATATAGGTATTGATTAGATCTGCCACGACGCTCCGGCGTGTACAGAATGTTCTAAGCTTAAAGTAAAATATTTTCCCATACAAAATAACAAATAACATACATACAAAGATCAAATAAATAGTCATGACATCAGAGATGCAGATGGTTTATTGCTTCAAAAATAATTTTGAGCTGGTAAGGTAGCGGCTTAAAACCAGGAAGGTTTCAAATTATTCTATTGACTAGACCCGCGTATTTAAGGTGCAACGTTTCGCTCATCGCGCGAAATTCAAATTTACAAAATTTGTCTCGAACAATCATGTTTTTGCCAAATAACACTGCGAACTGAAATCCGTAACACCTCGTATAATGTCATAGACATTCGGAGCATGCCTGCATTCTGTAGACGTGCTACGTCAATATCGAATGTCGAATGTCGCCAAATTGTAGCACGAGTGCTAGACATTCCGCTCGACGTGGGTTTACTGTATTTGATTGCTCAGTTCATTTTATTTGGCTTGTGTTTTAGCTTGGCAATGGGGAGGCCACATCGCTTGAAAAGCCAATAACCGATGGGGAAGAAAGGTTCTCGAGTAGCATCACGAACTAGAAGACGCAGCGTAAATAGACCTACCACTGGATGGACTGACGACATTGTGACAGTCGCGAGCAACGATGCGAATTACAAATTGTTGTTCAGTGTTTATACAACAGTGGATTTCTTCAGGCTGTAGATGATGATGATTATAGCTTGTAGCATTTTATTTATTTATTTTCGGAAAACATAGTGTTATCTTAGCTAGCTTATCAATGAAATTAATAAGCATTGTAATATAATCATTGCATTGTAATAATTGTAGTGAAACAATCAAAAAAAAAAAATATTTACTGGCATCTCAAAATTATTATTTATTGGGACTTTGTCGTGGGACTTAACTACAGCATTTGTCGTGATGTTCAATCACGCCAACCTAAGCTATCGCCATCGTCATATCAGACTTCTATTATTTTACTCATGAGCATAATAGTCATTTCAAAGTTGTTTCGCTCACAACTTTGCGCGTATTTTGTGCAAAGGGTGTGATAAAATGTGAGTTTCGAAAAGTATAATAATGTTTTAATTATCACTCAATATTTTTATGAATTATTTTAGGTAATTGAGTGACGAGATGAGCACTTTGCCCGCCTGACGGTCAGCATCACGCGTGCCTGTAGCAGTTCGAAACCCTGCGCGATAGTGCTCTATGCTTGTCTCTCTGAGATAGAAAAAGTTGAATATAATATATCTTTTATTTTGCGTTCTATAATGTATATTTATCTTTTATCTTTTATTTATAGTTACCTATATATCTATACTAAATACTATAGTAAAATAATAACGCGGTAGCCTTTGTAATTTTGAGAACCACCATAATCACTGGACTGGCCATTACTGAACCGATTCTGGAAATTCCATCGTTGGTAATAAGCTATCCCTGAGCTATACAGGCTAGTGAAGCCGTGAGAAATTAATTTATGCTTGTTTGTATATATTATTCTCGATATGCTCGATAGGATTTCATTTGAGAGACCAACTACTAAAGAAATTTCATCTTTCTGTCTAACGCACGATCCCTTCGATTCGTTGGTTATAAATAAAATCCCAAGTCCATAAATAGGTACTGTGACTGACACCTCTATACAAGAAGCCTCGTTTCTTTGTAAATATTTCGCAGCTCAATGCAATTGGTATTGGAAATATATTTTTTTACCCCAAGGGGTGCCAGAATCTTACTCTATTTTGAATATCAAATGCACATTTTGCGATAAATTGGGGAGGCTTCAAAGCTTTGAAAGTTTGGTTTGAAAGAAGATCTTAATAATCTAATATTTACAAGTACTTTCATCGCTTAGTAGCAGTACTTACTTTTGATGAATAAGTAGACTTAATGTAGACGTTGACATGATGTAGGTATAGGTAATATCTAAGTAACTACTACATAGATAATAGTAATCAGGAAGCAAATTGTCTTTAGCGCTGACATATTATTGTTTCCTAAGACAAACTGTATGGCTCAATCGCAACAGTAGCACCTTTATAAGCAGAAGGTCCCGAGTTCTTCCCCTGATCGGACAGATGTTTGAAAGATACAGTCTACATTATCTGGCTATATTATCACTGGGAATCTTATAGTATATATTAGTGTGTAGCGTTATAATTATGTGACATGGTCTTGACGTCTCTATAATTTGACTTGAAAATAAAAGCTCAAAATATCAAAACAAAATTTATTTCCTTGCCTCTTCTTTACTACCAGATTCAGGTTTCATAGGCTTTTGAGTTTTTACACTGGGTTTCTCCTCAACAGGTTTTTGGACTTTAACACTAGGTTTCTCTTCAGTGTTTTTTGGCATAGAATCTTTGGTCTCAGGTTTGGTCTTAGGGTCAACTGCAGCAGGCTTCGCATCAGCTGGGGCAGCATTTTTAGTAGGTTCTGGAGTTGTCTTCGGAACTACTGGCGTCTCAGTTTTCTTCTCCTCGACAGCTGGTTTAGTTTCTACAGGTTGTTGTTCTACAGGTTTTTGTTCTACAGGTTTTATCTTCTGTACAGGCTTAGCCTTAGTACCACTTGCTTTTTGATAAGCAGTAGGATTCACAACAGCTGGATTCCAGTAGTGTTTATTATAAACCTTGTCCCAGAACTGGTATCCCTTTGAGAATGGTTCTTTCTTCATCACAAGTTCGTCACCCATGTCTAAGTAGTATTGGTCCTTGCTTGTATATTTTAACCACTTCATGGTGATCAGAGGACTTTCGTAAGCCGTTGGGTTTCTGAAAGAATATTATATAATTTATATTAAATACAAACATTAAAAATTTTCGTTAAAATCAGAAGATTAATTAGATATAGAAGTAATGGATATTATGGTTAAATTTAAAATTCATAATACGTACAAGACTGAATGTGTGTGTTTTATAATCTTAATCAGTGAAAAAAATTTGAAGACTTACTCAAATCTGAGGAAATCTGCCCACATGAAGTTCATCAAATCTCTCCTGTCCATATCAGTGTAGTTTCTAGTCCAGTCATAGAAATCAAGGACATAAGCAGAAGCATCTCTGTGACTAGCCCCTCTTATTCTATCCATATAATTATGTTGAGTGTTAAGTTTTCCAACGTACGTAAACTCATAGGCATAGATAGATCTTTTCAAGTTTTGTGCATGGAGTTTTAGTGATTTTACGATGGCATACTTGAACATAGAGTCCGAGAAGTAATCTATGTAACCTTGTAGGCTGTCGATCGTTAGAGGTTTATTATCGAAGTAATACTTTTTAACGTCCTTGATAAATTCGTCTTTTTCTTTTTCGTTATCAAAAACTAAGTCTGCAGGTAGAAAATCTGCAAAGTTTTCATTCATTTGTGGTCGCCAATCATCAAACTGGCTGGTGCGACTTATTCCTTCCATATTAGCGAAACCAGCCAACAAAGCAAAATCACCGTATTTTCCTTTCTTTAACGTATCAAGAGGTGATTCAGTTAAAATTGCTCCAGGATTGTTAGGGCTCTCAATACAAGGCGTAAAACCAAAAGTACTGTTCTTTAAGAAAAAGTTTCTGCTAGCACCTAAAATGTCTTCAGTATCAGCATCGAGATAGAATTCATTTAAATCTTCGATGCTACCCGTGTCATCGTATCCAACAGAAATGGCAATGTTCCTTGCTGTTTCTATGGGATGTCTGTTCACAGCAAAAGGATTTAGAGCAGAACCACTGTCTAGAGCTAGTTTGTTAAACAAACCATTAGATTCTGGTGATAAAGCTATAATCTCTGCCATAGATGCACCGACACTAAATCCTGCAAATGTGATATTGTCCGGATCCCCTCCAAAGCTCTTCACATGCTTCTTAATAAATTTAAGTGCAGCTACTATGTCTTTCAAACCCGCGTTTCCAGGAATATCTTCTGTTCCAAGGCAAGCAAAGCCAAATGCTCCTAATCTGTAATTCATGTTTACCACTATCACGTCTTGCCTTGCAAGGTAGTGATATTTAGCCATGTTACCATTACCGCCAGAATAGGCACCGCTGTGCACGAAGACGATAACAGGCACTAAGTTCGTCTCACTTGCTATCTTTGGAACCATGAGGCTGACAACCAGACAGTCTTCTTCTCCAAAAAGCAGATCTCCTTCATCTTCACGATGAGATAGGTAGACTTGATGGCAAATCAAAACACCTCTGTTGGCTTTCATATCTTCATCCCATGGCTTAGGAGGTAGAGGTGGCTGAAATGTAAATAGTATTATGTAAGTCAGAATCATAATGACCAACCTTTACGTAGGTGATCCCTAGTGGCATTTTCCATTGAATTAATTCGTTTTTTTAACAGACAAGAGTTTTTTTTTTTTATTATGGTAAAAATACGAACTAACTACCTAATTTACTTTACGTACTTCAAGAAGCAATATAAGATTACTCACAGACCCCATGAAGGTCTAGAGATAATCACGCTCAAGCTCACTACCACTTGGCAGCGTGCCCATCGTGCTGGCAGCTAATCAGCTTTGTATTTTCAATGACGTAATACATCGACATAATATCTTGCACTTGACAACGATCGGACGAAAAGTAAAACCAAAAATAAAGGCTTATGGTGAACAGGACTGATGACGATTATGATGATGATGAACTAAGGATATTTTCTTTATTATAAAAGACGCTAAGCCGACAAACCCTACTAAACTATAACTATATATATATATATTTCCCTTGTCTATTTTGGTAACAGACCCATGCGCCTCAGACAGTCAGTCCTGAAAGTCAGCGCTGCGTAGAAATCCGCAACATTATCGCTGAGCATTGACCTTTTTTGTTGCACTGGATACTACAGCAACATCATCATCATCAGCCAGAAGACGTCCACTGCTGAACATAGGCCACCCCCTTAGAGCGCCACACCGACTGACAACGTGCCACTTGCATCCACCGGTTGCCCGCGACTTCCACAATGTCGTCGGTCAATCACAATTCACACAAGTCACAATATGTCAGTCTACAGCAACAACTGAACATAATTATAATATTATCCTTTCTCTTCATTATAATTTATTTTGTGAAGTCGGTGTTGTAGTGCTTTGTGCGTAAATTAAACGTTTTTCTTTCTTTCTTCGTTCTAAAAACTGACACAGCCACAAAAAACAAACACCCTCGCAAATTTCTTGAATTTGTTTTCAGAATATTCTAGAAAAGATTATCATTTGTTATACGTTAATCTAGAAGCTTCCATAACTTACTTTGTACCGGTCTCGTCCTTTAGGCATCGTCGCGTACGGAATACCAAAGAATTCGTAAAACTCCCCATCCCAGAACTTCGATCCCAAAACATTCCCCAGCCCTTCCAGATGCACCTTCCTGAGGTCTTCTTCCTTTTCTTTCCCATATGCACTTAGAACTACTAAAACTATACCAAATAATGTTAAGCGCAACATTTTAGTTGCTGTTGTAAAAATCCTGTCTGTTTCACTGATTGATTTTCGTGTAATCACTCCTGCAGTTTGATAAAAAAATTGTTTTTTATTCCATTCCAATTGATAAAGAAGTCTGATTCCGATAACGTTTATAATTATCGACAACAAGATTTTGCGCATGGATATCGTCAGTCTTATTGTAAGGTAAATTTGTAATTTTTTTTTTTTTTTTTTTCGTCGCCGATAATGCTTTTAAACTATCTAACCTCCCAAACCTATTGCACAAAATGTACAGATGGATTACTATTGAACAAGTCTAATTGTTCAACCCCACTACCAGTTAGCAGTGAATTTATTTATTTATCAATTATTTTCAATTGAGTGGGCAACGTTTCAATTTCCCATATATCATCACTGGCAGCAAACACTGGTTGAAAACCCTTGTCTTCAAACACTGCGGAATTTTGAACAAGAAGATATCACGCAACTTCCCGAACGCTGCCCATCCGAGTTAGATTCTTCGGGCGACCTCTGCCGAAGTTGGAAATACCTAACTGAGCAATCTGTCCAAGGTAGTTATAGTGGTCAACTTCGAGGGTATCGGTCCCAACGAATGGTGCGGGTACAAAATGGACATTGGACATCATTTTTGTCTTGTCCGTGTTTACATGTCAACCGGGATTACTAATTAGCATAGATAAAATATACCATTTATTTTGATTATCGATCAACCCATCATTATTAACCATTAAGATATATGATGACCATCGATATAATGATATGTTCATTTTAAGCTCAGTCATATAATAAAAAATATTTTAAATTACTAAAAATCATACACCGACAGACGGAATACACCACTAATCCTAATTATATATGTTTTATATATTTGTGCTAGCAATCCTGATAGAGAAAGATAATTATAATTATGTAAGTGCAATGTAAGACATGTAATCTAATTGGGTTGGACCACGTAATGCTGGTGGAAGTGATAATAAAATAATTTGGATATAGATAAGGGTACGGATAAACTTGTACGCCCATTGAAGCGTCGGCGATGTTGGTAAATAGAGATGATATTAAGAGATTTAACATTTAATATGTAAGAATAAGAATAAGAATATATTTATTGCCAAAAACAAAACAAAAATTTTTTTATAAAAATGGACATGGCAGCATAAGCAAAAAAACTAGATTGGCAATAGGGGTACGCTCAGCGCTAAGCTGCGAGCTCCCGAAAGGTCACGCAGGGCTGGTTTTCAGCGTACTCCTATGCTCAGAAGATGAAAGGTCAGCATTAGGCGACTGCGGGTATTACAGTATCAACTTAAGTATAATATAAGTGTTAATATTAGAGTATTTAAAGGTTTGTGTATGTTGTTTGTGTATTTGTTGTGTGTGTGTGAGAGAGATATGAGTGTGATGGTAAATCGGTATCTCAAGTAATTTTAAAAGTTGCTTCAAAGTTCTGCTTTTGTAGTTCATGTAACAAACCCTTATATTTTAGTTTAAAAGTATCGGAATTCATTTTTTTCCTCATAGGAGGGGGTAGGTTATTCCAAATTTTAGACGCTAAGGGTATCGCATGGTTTTTAACTGTTTATGTTCAAAATTCTGGGTGGCACTCTGAACAGTTATGGGCAAGGAGGCTAGACCTTGCGCGAGGTTTTGGCGCATTCGTTGTTTGAAATTGTATAGCTGTCGCTCTGTTTCTCGTGTGTGCGATAGAGACAGTAAGTGCATTTTCATAACTTTTGATTAAATTAGCTTTTCGGGAATAGCCTGCTATCACCTAAAAATCTTTTTTTTGTAATGGCTTGGGTAAACTGTGATCTATGACGCTGTTTTGTTTTTTCAAAAAATGTTTATTGACCGAGCGAAGGTCTCAGAGTTTACTGGGACAAATCGGCATTTGTATGTATGTTTGTGTGTATATTTGTCCGATGATAACTTGCGAACCGTTGATCCGATCTTCATGAAATTTTGTAGGCAAGTAGTTCATTTCAATAGAATTTGAGCTGAATCGGTCCAGGGGTTGTGAAGATATAGGGATCGTGAAGTCTCGCCGCGAACTACTAGTGGTATTCTAACAACAACCTTTCTTCGTCGTATTTGACAGCATTTTTTTTTTAATTTGGCCTGCAAGGAAGTTGTAAAATAAATGAGATCCGAAACTCAGTAGCTTTTCGGTTTTCCATCACAATGCGCACTTTCAAAAGAGTATAAACAAAATAATATTTGGCGTCACATCGCGAGGCGGGAGCTGGTGTGAAATATTTTACCATAAGATATCCTGCGAGGCTGCATCGGTGTCCGGCAGCCAAGTGCTGTGAACAGGCATTTATAGCATCAGATATTTAAAAGAAAATTATCAATTGTCTAAGGATTTGTAGGAGTTTTATTGTTTCGGTTTTATTTTAGGCCAGTTTTTATTTTTTATTTAGTATTATTAAATTATTGTATATAAGCTAAATTTTTTAAATATATAAATAATATTATTGTTTTAAACACTTAGTAATTATATCTTACTTGGCTTTAGTTATAAGGTATTTGTTTAAGGTTTTCTTGTTATGTTTTAAAACATTGATAAAAAAAAAAACATTTTCTCTAACTATAGGTAAATGGCATTGTAAGTACATGATATTATTATATCAGCCTGCTCTGTCCTATTGATCCCATTGCTGGGCTAAGACTTCTCTTCCCTCTTTTCATATACGTCTATGGAGTGCTACTGTGGCCCACTCCTTCCTAAAAGTGTGGAGCTCACCTCTCTACTTCCACCTACGTTGGCCTGCCAGCCTTTTTACCTCCGGGCCTCAGACAGTAGCGGCTTTGGCTCATATCTCCTCTAGCATTCGGCAATAGTGCCCTATCCAGTGTACCACTTTAACGTCGCAGTATTTTATGTAGTGAATACTCATGATACTTTTTTTATATTTTATGCTATATTAAAAGAAATAATAGAAAATCAATATTTAAAAATCATAGTTTCGCATCTTTTTTCTCTCGTATTTTTGACTCCACACGTTTTGTATCGCCAGTGTCAATATTGTAATATTTCAAGCGAAGTCAAATATTTCACAATTAAAATAAGTCTCAGTCATAGTCTAAGTAAGTCACGGTCAAGTCCATGTCATGCCCCAGTAAAGTGGTGGAAACTTTACTTTACTTTTATGGAGTTTTGGAAACAACACAAAGTGTCACGTTTCACAACATTATACTATTCACCAACACTCGTGCACGTATTTATTCGTAATAGACTATTATATTTTATGATAAAACAACAAAGTCAGCGAATCTAAACTACATTTTTATCCTAACATCGTGTGATTTAACATACAATAAAACTATCATTCTACGTTTACGGGACATAAAGTTGGGAAATATTTACTTAGTTGTACCTCAGAAATAATGAACACGCATCAAACTTTTTTTTTTTGCCATCGTTGGCCACAAGATGAGTTGTGGTTAAACATCTAGCCCGTAGCCTGCAACGCAGAGCTTGTTCCGAGTCACCACCCCTCCCAACAGCAGTGACCTCAAGAGCAGCTTCACAACCTCAGACAGCCCGGACGACAGGCGACATGGGACAGATTAGTTCGCCCCGTTACATCATGGCCTCGGGGCCCCAAGGCCGCGCGAGAAACGCCATCCTCGAATTCCTAGCCACATTGAGAGCGACTACATTATGGTTGAGACCGATTACCTATGCTCATACTTGAACTTGAAAATTGTATTGTCATAAACTACTTGCCTACAAAATGTCATGAAGATCGGATCAACGGTTCGCAAGTTATCGTTGGACTCACAAACATACAAACATACATACAAATGCCGATTCTCTGAGGAAAATTGTTTACCTTTTTGATATATAAGAGTTATTATAGAATAAATGAATTTCTTGAGCTTAAATTGAAAAATATCTAATTTTAAAATTGACATTGGAATTTGAGGTAATTATAAATACTGACATGAGTTAATGTTGTATGTCCATTAAGGACGAAGCTGTTGTGACCTAACCTATTTTTTAAATCTGATAAATGCTAACACAGTTTGCACAATAAAATATTCTGATTCTGATTCTGAAAATTCTACACTTTGATTGGATATCCTAACTAATATTATAATTCAGAGGAATTTAGCCGCAGTCGTATCGGGACATAAAACGTCAAAAAATGCACAAAAATGAATCAACGCCTTCTAGCGAATTATAGAAACTAACTTTGTCTCTCTGTCTGGATGCTTGTCGCGTTATCACGGATAAATTTATTTATTTCATTACAACTATTTTTACAGGAATGGAAATGGCTGAACGGATCTTGATCAAATTACATATTATTATTTAGTTACTGTATATTACAAAGACAGACATACTTTTTTTACGTCCACGCGAACAAAATCACGGGTAAGCGTGAATATTTTTGGTGTGCAATTAAATAGCATCCCATAAAATCGTGTCGTATCAACTAAAAGCGGCAGCATGCCTCTTTATGCGAAGTACATTCGGCTTAGTAGGTTTCCATGTAGACCTGTGCATAAAATATGTTATTTCCCTGTGCTGTCTAGTGGTGGGTGTTATTTGTGTTTTGCGGCTTCGCTTGCTGTTCGCCGATGAGTGAGTTTGAAGAGAGTTATGATGAGCTTAGTTCGTCGCTGCACTGTTTTTACGTTTTGTTTTAGAGCAGGAAAATTAATTTCACTAACTTTATGGATATTTATCTATGTTTTCATACTGGGGGCTTCTGTTAGACGTCGGACTTTTTCTAGAATATCCTAGTATTTGTCACTGTGAACAAATTTTACTATGGGACCAAACAAGAAAAATATTTCGCGGCTTTATAAATTTTTCTGAGTCTGAATTTTTATGGCGTTTTTTTTTTACCATCTTTGGCCACAAGATGAGTTGTGGTTAAACATCTACGCCCACATCTTTTTTTTTTTATGGCTGATTTATTTTACGCCTTTTCATGGTTGGTCCCATAATAAAAGCTGTTTTTATTGACGAGTACGATAATATCCTAGGATATCTACGTCGTTGAAATGTACATGAAGTTTTTACGCCTTTTCTTGGTTGGTCCCATAATAAAAGCTGTTTTTATTGACGAGTACTACGAGTACGATATCCTAGGATATCTACGTCGTTGAAATGTACATGAAGTTTTCTATTCCGTATACCTATTCCTATTATTTAAGTACTTAGATTAGAGATCTTTATTATGTTGACATACGTTTTTTTTTCTTTCATCTAGTGTAGCTAATAGGGAAAACATTATTACTTGACATTTTCTCTAGGAAAATAATTACAAAATACCTCGATTTACATATTTTAATCGCTATATTTCCGAACTGCTAGTGTATAAGGAAAGGGCTAAGCCAAAAAAGTCTCATAGTACTTATCATTATGAACAACTTTTACAATGGGACCAACCCTGAAATCGAGAAAAAATATCAGCTGTTCCATTGAAAAATGTAATGACACTCGACAAAATGTATGGAGCAGCTGATTTTTTTCTCGATTTCTGGGTTAGTCCCATAGTAAAAGTTGTTCCCGTCCTTATAACCCTGTATTCAAGTGATTATTACTCGAATAGTAAGGTAATAATAATTTCTAGGATAACATGTAACAGAAGTTTGATTGAGTTCCTGCGGGGTTATCCTCTAACTTTGAAACGTTCGTGATTCTGATCACGAGAGCATGCCATCTCGCTCGTACCAAGTTAGTCGCACTATACGCGGTCCCGCTCGCGCAACTCTCGTTATCGCTTTCAGAGTTACGGGATAAGTCCACTGGTTTACTTATAATTAGCAATAATCTTCTTTTTTTTATTAGCGCCCGTCAAAGCCTTCTCTTTTCACCTGCGCGAGAAAGTGTGTAGCGCTATCTTCTTCTCGAATCACCAACTTTAATATTATATTTGATCTGTTTCGGAACATTTTACTGTCACGTCTACAAAACAGAGTCCTTTATCAAGCCGAAGTGTTGCGGGAAGCCAGACCTCAGACCAAGCCCGTTCCAGTAAACCAATTCAGCGTATTTCTGCGACATCCTGGAGTCAGAAACACATTTACCCTCTCTCGGAGCCGGAAGGTGTTTGGAATTTCGTTTAGGGGACTGTATTTCGTTAAGGAGTTTGTATTTTGATATGTTCAGTGAAAATTCAGGTTAGTGGATTCTAAAAGTCTTTTATTTTGATAAGTGTAGATATGGAATAATAAACTGTAGCCAATATACTGCTGTAGGCTACTGGCCTTTTGGAGAAACTCAGAGTCACACAGCAGGCAATGGAGAGAGCTATGCCTGGAGTTTCTTTGCGCGATAAAATCCGAAACAAGGATATACCTATGTCGAAGAACGAAAGTCACCGATATAGCTCTCAGAGTTTGCAAGCTGAAGTGGCAATGGGCAGGCCCCATCACTCGAAGAACCAATTACCGATGGGGAGGAAAAGTTTTTGAGTGGCAACCACTAACCGGAAGATGAAGCGTAGGCAGGCCTCCCACTAAGTGGACCGACGACATTGTGTAAGTCGTGGGCAGCCGGTGGAAGCAAGTGGCACATTGTCGGTCGGTGTGGCGATCTAAGGGAGGCCTGTGTTCAGCTAACGTCTTCTGGCTGATAATGTAATGTAATGTGGGCAATATAATAATTAGCAATCGTCCTCCCACGGATCCGTGAACCAGTGTATATTGAAACTTCTGTTTTAAATTTTTGAATCTTGCTGTGTACTAAAAAAAAATGCGAATAATACAAAAATGAAAAAAAAAATAAAAAAAATTGTGGCGAGAAAATCCAAATTAAATATTTTATGTAACCAGAAATAAGAATGTTAGCTGAGGGTAAAGAGCCTTTTATCTGGATAAACGTAGGTATAATTGTATTCAGGTGTTAATTAGTTTAGTGTGTTTTACAGGAAATGTTTGAGAGCCTCTCGGGCGTTCAGGGGACTGTCTTTTGATTTCAATGTAACATAGAAATGTATGAAAAATACGAAAAAAGGTATAAGAGAGACTTCTATATAATTTTTTGGAGTCAGGAAACGAGCTTGATTTTCTTGATAATTATAAGCGTCAGTTCAGAAATAACAGTTCAGTGCCATCAAAACCTTCATTATCATTAGTTCAAAACGATGCGCGGCCATTCACTGAAAATACAATATTACTCCAATTAGGATTTAGTTTGTATTGCATTGATTCCTATCTTTTGAAAAAGGGATTAAATAAGAAAAGAAATAGATACGATCATGCTGTAACAACATCAGCAAAGGCCATAAGGTTACTTAGCCAGGTAAGGAAGGCCCTGTAGCTGTAGGATCTCGTGGAATTGGAAGAAGCGTTGTCAGCGTGAGTAAGAGCGGAATACGAAATTAAAACATGTTAGATAAAGACGACAAAATGGCGGATAGTGACTCAAGCCTAAGTAAAGCTTAAGTTTAAGCTTAAGTTTTTGTAGTGGTAGGGCTCTCTTGCAGAGTCCGCCTGGGGAAGTACCACACCTTTGCCAGTTATTCAACCGCCAATAGTAGAGTGCAAGCATTACTGTGTTCCGGATTGAAGGGCAATGCTTCCAGCGTAATTACTGGGCATACAGAGATTTAACATCTAACATCTCAGGGTGACGAGCGCAGTACATTGCCGCGCATAGTTTTGAATTGTTGAAGTTCAAAATTCTGGGTGGCACTGAACTGTTATGGGCAAGCGTGACGCTTAACATCAGGTGAGGGACTTGCTCGTATTGTCAACGAGTAACATAAAAAAAAAAGAAAAAAAAAGTAAGCTGAATGGTATTTTACTGAAGACCTATACAACCTTTAAAATGGCGTTCTGTATTCGGCTCCGCTGCAGTCTGCTTACAACTGCCAAAGAGTGCGAAAGAAGATGCGAAAAGTTAGAGAGTAAAGGAGATAGTTATAATGAAATCTGAAAGAACAGATTTACGGGGGTCATTTTAAGTGCGGTAAAGTCGTATCTATAAATATCATTGCTAAAGCTAGTGTCACCGCCCGGAATGCCATGCCTTGTTTTCATTCTAACAATATACTACTTTATACCATTATAATTGGTTTTCAGCCCGTACACCATCATAAAACGATTCTCTGAATACCGCTGAAAATTTTACAATTTCACGTTTCAGAAATGTATCAAAGAAAATAATATTGCCTATTAAACTCGTCTTATAGCGAGTCATAAAACGGCTGAAATGCCTTCTAAAGATAATAAAGCATCGTGAGAAGTCGTTAAGACGATGCGTGAGCTTGTTTTAAGGCACTTTAATAAAGATTAAATTAAGTCCACCTACAGAGCAACCGTCTTATTTGTAAAGGAGGCCACAGAAGAGGAAAAAATATGGATACCCTTAGAATTGTATATTCATCGCTTCATTCGAAGATATGATTTAATTACCAACTGTAGTACCTCCATTTACTAGGTGACTTCCGCACAATTTTTAGAGATTTAAACGATTTAGTGACTTGAAACGTATTCCCTCGTGCCGCCATCTTATGGCTTACTCATTCCTCTTTTGTGCGCGGTGACTTTCGCACGTCTCATACTTCACCATGCCGAAAAGAAGCGCGCAATCAAAAATCGAAAGATATGCAAGAAAAATTAGAAGAATTGAAGAGAAACAGAAACGCCGTAAAATTATATCTCCACTAGTTTCATCATCGGAAGATGAAGGTAAGTTTAAATACATTTATTTGGTGAAAATAACGGTGATTTTATACAATCGTAGTTTTGGTGCGCATGGGATTGACCGCGAGTCAATAACAATGCCGTTTTCAAAACTAAAGGTTCACAAACCACAAGCTTATTATGCGTCGGGGTTGACTGCGAGTCTTCAACGATGACATTATGTGCAGAAAATACGTATACAGCCTAAAATAGGTGTAACGTTCCTCTGCGCACCTAATACAATCGTTACACGATTAATTTTCAATGATTTGACTCTTTTATTAAAAATACCCACAAAAAAAAAAAAAAAAAACTTAATTGCAAATTGTAATTATAGGTAACGAAGAAGACGAACATGTCACGGAAAATGCAGTTACGATTCCAGAACCAATGCCAACTGCATCGGAAGCCGTGCAAGTTGCAGGTTTGGTGTCGGACTCTTTGCCCCAAAACGAAGACGAGGAAGGACCTCAGATCGAAAACACTGCCATCTCCGATCCTGTTCTTGACCCAGAACTATTATCTGCTCTCGGCGAATCTATGTCCGACACTCCCGACTATGGCGAAAAAATACACGATAATTTAACAAAATTGTGGCTACCTTTATTAAAAAAAGGAATACCTAAGGACGATAAGGCCAAAATCATCAAAGATTATTTGATTCCCGATAATTGTAGACTCTTACAAGCGCCAAAATTAAATGCAGAAATTTCTGCAGCAGTGCCGGACATGGTACGTAATCGAGATAAAACTCTTGCCGTATCACAACAACAGCTTGGTGCGGGAATTACTGCAATAAATAGAGGTATAGACATGCTCTTGAGAACCGAAGACAAAGTTCAGGCCATGAAGCACCTCAGCAATGGTTGCCGAATACTTTGCGATTCACATCACTTAGTTACGCAAAACCGCGTTAAACTTATTACGCCCAGCCTCGATAAATCCGTCTTGCACATGATAAACGAGTCTGAAAGGGACGAAACCTTATTCGGTTCGTCTTTATCCGAAAAAATTAAAGCTGCAAAGGCCATTGAAAAACAAGGCCTGCAAATAAAAAAGCCGAACAAAACACCAAAACCTGCTGCTCCTCAGCCCAGCGCTCGACCTTCTACGTCCTACCAGGGAAACTGGTATGCGCCTCCCCGGTTCCCGATGAACAGAGGGGGGCGGGGAGCATACAGGAAGCCAGCGCCGTTAGGAGCCCGTCGCCCGTACTCGGCGCCCGCTCAGCAGCCACCGCGTGCTACTTACCAGGACAAGCCCCGTGCATCAGCAGCAGCACCAACTCGCCAGTAGAACAGGTACACGCGGGTAGACTTACCCACTTTTTCGACTATTGGTTGACAGTGACAAACAATAGCGTCGTACTGGACTGGATTAAAAATGGTTTCAACATACCTTTTAAAACGACGGTTAGCCAGACTAATATACCTAGAAACAATTTTTCCCATACCGAAAAATTTGATATGTTAGAGGCCATCAACAAATTACTAGCCATAGGTGCGATATCAAAATGTAATCCGACTCATGATCAGTTTATATCTAAGATATTTCTTACGCCGAAGCCTGACGGAGGCAAGCGGTTCATACTTAACCTGAAACTACTTAACAAGTTAATTCATAATGAACATTTTAAGATGGAAGACTACCGAACAGCATGCAAACTGATACCACGCTATGGATACCTAGCTACAATCGATATAAAAGATGCATTTTTTCTTGTACCTACGCGGCCTTCCGACCGAAGGTACCTAAGATTTCAATTTCAACCGAATAATTCGACTAAAATATTGACTTATGAATTTAATGGCATGCCTTTCGGTTTATCCGTCGCACCACGAGTTTTCACAAAGATAATGAGGGAAGTCATGGGCTATTTAGGAAGTCGCGGTCACAAGTCTGTGTTTTATTTAGACGACATCTTATGTATAGGCGATACATATAATGAGTGCGAGAACAACGTTAACGAAACGTTGAAGTTACTTAATAACTTAGGTTTCGTAGTCAACTACGGTAAAAGTAACTTGTCTCCACGACAAAGTTGCAAATACTTAGGGTTCGAGTTTGATTCAAAAAGCCTTATCATCAGCCTTCCCTCCGAAAAAAGAATCAAAATCGCTCAGTTGGTGAACAAGTTTACAAAACTACCGTCTTGCACTATTCGCGAATTCTCCCAGCTTATTGGAGTTCTAGTTGCCGCTTGCCCAGCCGCTAAATACGGGTGGATCTACACCAAGATCTTAGAACGACAAAAGTATCTTGCATTGCTTAAGACCGATAATTATGAAACTAAAATTAATCTGCCTAGTGTTATACTAAATGATTTATACTGGTGGTCATCAAATATTGATATCACTTTCAACTTTATGACACAACCAAACTTTGATCTCGAAATTTATACCGACGCTTCCAGAACTGCCTGGGGCGCAGTCTGTAATAACAATACGATCAATGGTAAGTGGAAAGACACGGAAAAGGCGAGACACATCAACTACTTAGAATTAATGGCCGCCTTTCTCGGCCTTAAGTCATACGCTAACAAGATAACTGATAGCGCTATATTACTTCGAATCGATAACACTACTGCAATCAGTTACATAAATCGCATGGGAGGTATACAATACCCTCATCTAAACGACTTGGCCAGGGCCATTTGGCAATGGTGTGAGCAGCGTGGTCTATGGATATTTGCATCGTACGTAAATACCAAAGAGAACTGCGCAGACGCCGCATCTAGAATAGTAAATCCAGACACGGAATGGACACTTTCCGATAAGGCATTCCAAAATATCGTCCACCACTTCGGCCACCCCGATATCGACTTATTCGCATCACGGGAAAACGCGAAATGTACCAGATTCGTTTCGTGGAAACAAGATCCAGACGCAGTATCGGTAGACGCATTCACCTTGAATTGGCAGTCAAGTTATTTTTATGCTTTCCCGCCATTTTCCCTAATGTTAAAATGCCTTCGAAAAATAGTCGACGATAAAGCTAGTGGTATTATAGTTTACCCTTATTGGCCCACACAGCCATGGTTCCCACTATTGCAGAACCTAATAGTTTCAGAGGTTCTTTATTTCAATCCCGAGAAGCACCTTTTACAATCTCATTTCAGGGAACATCATCCCTTACACAAGAACCTTATCCTGGGTGCCGCGAGGCTCTGCGGCAATCTTTCATCCGACGAGGCGCTTGCACAGACTCGACGACGCTAATGGTTACGTCGTTCTCAGACAGCACCGTTAAACAATACAATACTTCACTTAAGCTTTGGTGGCAGTTTTGTAATGCTAACAATGTGGATATTTTCGAACCCTTAAAGACGTCAGTACTTACATTTCTGACGAAACAATTCAACGACGGTTGTTCGTATGGTAGCCTAAATTCTCACTGTTCCGCTTTGTCCGCTCTAATAGGTAATAATATAGGTTCGGATGAATGTGTTAAGCGTCTTCTTAAGGGTGCCTACAAGTCAAGGCCTATTAGACCAAAGTACTCCAGCACTTGGGATCCCCAGTTAGTATTAAACCATATATCATCATGGTTTCCTAATAATGGCTTAACACTAGAAAAGATAACTAAAAAACTTGTTATTCTGCTAGCAATATGCACTGCTCATAGAGTCCAGACGCTTTCCCTCATTAAACTCGAAAATATAACATATTCTGATAGTGGCGCCAAAATTAATATTACCGATATTATAAAAACATCTGCACCGGGCAGGGACCAACCAGTTTTATTCCTGCCTTACTTCAGTGAAAATCCTAGTATCTGTCCAGACACTGTTCTTTCAGACTACATTTTTAAAACTAGAAATGTAAGAACTGAAAATACAGGTAGACTTCTATTAACTTACAAACGGCCACACAAACCTGCAACAACACAATCCATCAGCCGATGGGTGAAGCAAGTCTTATCGGTAAGTGGCGTCGACATAAGTGTGTTCAAGGGACACAGTACGAGGCATGCCTCCACTTCAGCGGCAAACTCCGCCGGAGTTAGCATAGAAACTATCCGCAAAACCGCGGGCTGGACTAGCTCCTCTAATTCATTTGCTCGTTTTTATCAACGGACCATACTCAACGAGGGTGAATTTGCCCGGTCCGTTTGCCTACCGCTAGAGTCGAGGCATTCAATTACCTAATAAAAATAATATAATTATATATTGTAATTACAAGAAAATATTATTTTATTTCATGTTTGGTTACACATTGTCATATTAATGGTTTGATTGTATACAATGATAATAATACAATGATCTTATCTAATTAAAACAAGTGTTATGTTCTAAATTGTATATTTAATGATTATTAATCCTTAAATTATATACGCATATGTCGTAAAATAGTATAAGTTAGTTTTTGAATTAAAGTATAAAACCATAATGAATATATTATTGCTTTTAATTTCAAAACTTTCTGCTCTTAACATCTACAGTTGGTAATTAAATCATATCTGAAGAATGAAGCGATGAATATACAATAGATGATCAAACGAACTTCAGAGATGTGAAGTTCGATCATTATTGTATGAATCGCTTCATTCGAAGATATGATCACCCTCCCTCCCTAAAACGGCCCCAAATAAAGAAAGTTTTGCGCAAATAGTTTGACTCTAAAAGAATGAGTAAGCCATAAGATGGCGGCACGAGGGAATACGTTTCAAGTCACTAAATCGTTTAAATCTCTAAAAATTGTGCGGAAGTCACCTAGTAAATGGAGGTACTACAGTTGGTAATTAAATCATATCTTCGAATGAAGCGATTCATACAATAATGATCGAACTTCACATCTCTGAAGTTCGTTTGATCATCTATAACTACTTATACAAGGTAGGTTTCCAAGCAACGCCTTCTCAAAACATGTTTACTTGTCTCGTCACGCACACAGACGCAAACATAATGTGGCCAGTTAAAATATTTCCCCTAAAAGTTAAGAAGGTAGAAGGTAAAATTGATAAAATAATAAATTGATAAAGGTGATTGGTAAAATCTGTTCCATACATCGATTTATAAGTAAGGATATGTCCATAGCGCATTAAGCGCATATTTGAACGTACCTATGTACGTTCATAGGCAGTTACTCTAAGTGGATATCTTTCTTTTCTGTGGAGGAAGTCAATCTGCTGCCAACAGATAATATCGTATAGCTTAGTAAATATGATCAATATAATATATCTAGATAATCTAAAAGATAATTTATTTTCAGGCATAATCAAAACGCGAATGCATCCTGTCAATCTGCCCCACGAGAGGAAGCCAACAAAAATTAAACTCAAATAGGTAGCAGTTACGGTGAATAATTAAAAAATATTATCCGAGTGTAAGAGAATTTATCTGTACCGCATCTAATTGGGCGAATCTGTAATTTCCCGAAGGATGTAAGGGCGTGCAAGTCGTAAACTGTTGGAGACCAGGGTAATGGCGTTGAGGAATAATAGATGTGCCTACTGAAGCCTAATTTTGTAAGAAAAAAATTGGAACGAGAGAGAATATTTAGTCATTTTTACAAGAAAAGCTTCACGCCATTTTTTAACCGATTTCTACAAAAAAAAAACTAACTATTAAATATTATATAGCACAGAGCGTTATCAAAACGAACTATCTAGTATTCCATAGCGAAAAGCGTTGTCAAAACTAACTATCAAGTATTCTAAGGCGCAGAGTGCTTTCAATACTGACTATCAAGTATTATGTGGCACAAATATGTCAAATCAAACTATTAAGTATTTAGTGGCGCAGAGCGTTGTCAAAACTAACTATCAAATATTCTATGGCGCAGAGCGTTGTCAAAACGAACTATCAAGTATTTTATGGCGCAGAGCGTTATCAAAACTAGCTATCAAGTATTTACCTCGGGTTTCAGAAACGTTTGCCAAGTTTGACAACAGATTAATTCCAATGCTTTCTTACTCATTTGCTTAGTGTCAGACAAAGGCAGCATTAGAATTAATCTGTTGTCAAAGTTAATAAGCGTTTCAGCAACGCAAGGTTAATGGCGCAGAACGTTGTCATAACTTACTACCAAATATTCTATGTCGCAGAGCGTTGTCATAACTTACTACCAAATATTCTATGTCGCAGAGCGTTGTCAAATCTAACTGTAAAGTATTCTATGGCTCAAAGCGCCGTTTCAACTAATTATCAATTCTTGTATTCTATGGCGCAGAGTGCGTCATGGTTCGCGTTGTAAGATACTCAACACTGCCGCGAGACAATAAATAAGTCATGATTAAATCACTAATCACGGTCGTGTTTGTGTTTATTTAACGATTTTCCTCTTTCTCCGTGGAAACGGGATTTTACCTATTAAATATGTTTGTAATACCTATTATTTTATACTAAGTGATGCTCGTGACTTTGTACGCAGTAGTGCTTGGCCATCAGCCTCGCTGGCTTAGGGCTAGAGACTGTAGGGACCAAGCCTCGGTATTCGGTCTCGCAAACCCAAAGTAAAAAAAATACGAATTTCCGAACAAACTTGCATTCCTGTCCACAACTGTCTCACTCGCACATTTTTAGATTGTCACATCTAAATATTTTGTATATTAATTTTATTTAAATCAAAAGAAACAGTGTGTTATCACCCGGACAAGAATTTCTGACAACGCCTTCCTAAGGGTTTAACAAAATAAAATTTAATGTTAAATGCAACAACGCTATTCAGAATTTACGTAAGCATAGCAAATGGTTGTTGAATACCTGTTCATAAACGTTGTGTTAGCAAAATCTTTTAAAAAGGCTCTCAGGATTATGCGGTGTCTGTCAGTCATTAATTTAAATTTGTACTACCTAAGTAAAAATGTAGAGAATGATGTTTATGTACTAAGTGGGTTCTGTACCTCATACATATAATCACTGACTACGTACTTGTGAGTATAAAAGCTTTTGCAAGGCGTTACACAAATTATACATATATAAGTTACATGATACTTGGTAGTATTGGAAGCAGACGTTTCAAAATGAAGTTACTAATTTTCCTTGCGACTGTACTGGCTGTAGGGCTGGCACAAAATGGATTTCCTACAGGTAAGCGATTTATTTTATGAAAAAAAGAATGATTTTTGTGTATTATTTTTTATTGTATATTTAATGCAATCATAGTAATATAAATAGAATAAGCTATCGTAATTATTTTTTAATGAAATATTTCACTAGAAATAAGCACTATTTTGATAATACCGACTTATTTTTGAACCATTTTCCACTGGATAAGTAGAAAAAAGTGTATTTCGTGAGATATCTCAATTTTTTTGTCATTATCTTGCTTCCAAAAAAGGAGGAGGTTGTCAATTCGACTGTTTTAAACCGACTGTGATTTATAAGCCGATTTGGATATTTTTTTATTTTTACTTGAATGGATAATACTTCCAGATTTGCCTTATTTTTATCAAACCCTGATAATGGGATCCATGAGGAATTGAGGGAAGTAGGAGGAGGGTTCCTTTTTTTTCGTTAAAATTATCATAATTTACATAAATACTAAATTAATAAAATGAAAGTATTATTAATAAAATTAATAGTGTCAAACAATTTATATATAATATATAAGTTATATTTTTCTTTCAGCAAACTGTCCTCGCGGTGAACATTCAGTGCTCTACTGCCCCCAAAAGGCCGAGCCTTCGTGTGACAACCCTACCATTCGCGAACTCTATGGCCCAGCGGCTTGTGGCATCCCCTACTGTTTCTGTAACACCCCTAACGTTAGGGACTTGAAGACGGGCAAATGTGTCAAAATACATGATTGCTCAAAGTAGACATTATGTTAATACTATATTATACTATATATTATAGTGGTGTAGAAATTTATAGTGGTTTGCTTTTATAAAAATGGAAATAAAGTTGCTCAGAATATATCCACATTTTTAACAACTTCCAAAACTCCAAGATCCAAGAGTCCATCTGGGGAAGTACCACACCTTTGCCAGTAATTTAACCGCCAAGCAGTAGTGTGCAAGCATTACTGTGTTCCGTATTGAAGGGAATGTTTCCAGTGAAATTACTGGGTATAAAGAGATTTAATATCAGGATGACGAACGCAGTGCGGCGCCGCGTAGAGCTTGGAACTGTTGAAGCTCAAAATTTTGGGTGTCATTGAACTGTTATCGGCAAGCGTGACGCTTAACACCAGGTGAGCGACTTGCTCGTCTTTTCAGTCAATACAACAATAAACTTGTTTTCGATTATCGACACTCCAGTGCAAGTATTATGTACAAGTAAGTAATAATGTAAGTACAGGTATTTTATCGGAAGACAATAAAAATTTGCTGTTGATGTATTCATTTTTATACTATCACAAAATACCTGGGACATTTTTGCACATACGGTCATCTGACCCCAAACTAAGCAAAGCTTGTAATATGGCTGCCAGAGACTGATACATATATATTTTTAAATACATACTAATATAGATATTAACACCCAGACATAGAACAAAAACAAATGTTCATCACATGAATGCTTGTCCTAGATGGGAATCGAACCCACGCCCCCAAACAGAGAAGGTAGGTTCACTACCAACTGAGCCACCAGGGCAGTAAAAAGTCACTATGTTATGGGTTTCTCAAGATATTTTGCTTCACTTTGGATTGTTGGGATTTGAACCCAGGGCCTGCCTGCGACCCGAGCGCGTTAACTACTAAGCCAGCATCTATGCAAATAAATGCTATAATTGCAAAGTCAGGAACATAACCTTCCAGCAGCGTCTAAAATCGAATAACTTGACCAAGCGGAAGTGTGTAACACTCCATATTTTACGCCTCTCCATAAAACCCCCAATTTTTTTACCTATCGCTTTTAGGTATTTTACAAGCATTTTTATTCCTCCGGGTAAAGACAAAGGTAAGTATTAACTTTACGGTTTCTCGTAAACATAGAATGGTAAACAAACGAGATAAGGACAAACTGTTTTTTTTTGTGTTAGCAAAAAGCAAGGTTGGGGTTTTATGGAATGCCAGTTGGTTGCACTGCACATTAATATCCTACTAATATTATAAACGCGAAAGTTTGTGTGTAAGTATGTATGTATTTATGTAGCTAAGTATGTAAGTATGTTTGTTCCCGTTTAGCTCTGTAACAACTGAACGGATTTGAAATAAATTACGTATGGAGGTAGCATATTCTCTGAATTAGCACATAGGCTACTTTTCGCGCCGGAAAAATGTTCGGTTTCTGTAGAATAGCGGGTGAAACCGCGAGGCACAGCTAGTTAATAAAAAAATGTAAACCAAAATACCCATCTTAAAAAAAAAAAAAAAAAAAAAAACAGTCCTATGCCACTTCGGATTTAAAGAAGAATCCAAAGACATCGTTCAAGCCGTTTGGGCTACAAGACGGAAGACATACATATACGCCCTAAAAACATTATCCTCGTTCTTGGGCAGTCGGATAAAAAGCTGCTAAATTGAAAGGATCTAAAGAAATGAAAAGCTAAAAGGTATGAAGGATAAATAAAGAAGAGTAGGCACCGAAGAAGACCACGATTACCAAGACCTATATAGAACTTTTTTTTTTTTTATTTTTTTTTTTATGTTACTTGGTGACGAGACGAGCAAGTCGCTCACCTGATGTTAAGCGTCACGCTTGCCCATAACAGTTCAGTGCCACCCAGAATTTTGAACTTCAACAGTTCCAAACAATGCGCGGCAATGCATTGCGCTCGTCACCCTGAGATGTTAGATGTTTAATCTCTGTATGCCCAGTAATTACGCTGGTAACATTGCCCTTCAATCCGGAACACAGTAATGCTTGCACACTACAGCTTGGCGGTTGAATAACTGGCAAAAGTGTGGTACTTCCCCAGGCGGACTCTGCAAGAGAGCCCTACCACTACACCTTTAATGGCCTCTAGATGATCCAACTGTTATTTTTATATAGTAGACTAAGTAGGTAGTTGTAGTTTGTATGTATTTTGCTTAGCTCATAAAGGAACTAGCACGATAAAAAAAAAAAAAAAAAACTAAGATAAATTTCACAAAAAAGATTTCATTGTATAAAATTACTGAGGACGATATCCAAAAAAATCCAAAGAAATAGAGATTATTCTTAGCTTGTTTTGTAACGTTACGTCCATTGTGCGAAGCCGCGGTCACGAGCTAGTGTTGTAAAAATGTTGAATGTCGCCTCAGTAATTGTACATCAAAAAATATTTTTTTATTAGCGTGCCAGGGAGTTTTCCCTTCTCTTAACCACAGTGGAAAACTATAAAAATTCGAAAAGTAATACGAACTCCACGTTATTAAACTATAGAACCGTATTTCATAGCACTGTTATAATAACAAGTTTATTATTAAATTCAATAAGTGCCCGGACCGGGCGCCAATTAAACGACTTTGGCTAGTTTAGAACTACCCGCACTTTCTGCTTTTACTGTACTCCCGTTGATGATAGAGTATTTAAGGGCCTTATAGTTGAGCTGTATCTATATCTTTACAATTTTGTGCATATTTTGACGTTTTGTATGGACTGACAGATGTAATATAGGGAGTTCTGAATCGCGAAAGCGTAGTTTTTTCCTCGAGACGAAAGTATTATTTTCATACCACGAATCTTTTTTGGTCCTGATACGACTGCGGATATATTTCTCTGAATTATAATATTAGTTAGGATAACCCGGGCATGTCCTATACCTGCGACCAGAACCACCGGAAGACGGACAGCGGCGTCAAAGTAGCGTTTTGGGATCCCCAGCTATTATGTCACGTCTTCTGGCTGTAATAATGATAATGAAGAGTTTTTGGCGGGAACGTGAAGAATTCTAGCGCGTCATTTTATTATTTTCCAAAACTTGTGTTATTTCGAGTGTTAATGTGTAAAAACGGTGAATTTTTACCCGTTAAGTGATCGTGTTCATGCGCGAGTGTTGGTGAATGGTATAATGTCGTAAAACGTGAATTTTCGTCTTGTTTCCAAAACTCCATAGAAGGCTCTAGTAAAGTTTTCACCACTTTACTGGGGCATGACTTGAACTTGACCGTGACTTGCTTTGCTCGACTTTGACCGTGACTATGACTTATTTGATATTATCTAATAAAACTTGAGAATATATAATGTATACTTGACACTGGCAAATGCATAAGACGTGCGACGCCAAAATCCTCTTAGGAGGAAAAAGAAAAGAAAAATAATGGTAATGAATTGAAGATTAAACGAATGAAGATGAACCTTAGCAAAGTTTTGTAAGCGCGTGATTACATCAAATACCAATAACTTTTTTTGCAAACTCTTAATGCAATATCCTTTACTAGAACATCCCCGATCCCGCTGGGAAACCCGCGCCAAGCGTGCGTCCCGTTATTGAAACAAGCAGGTGCTACACTATCGCCATCTACATCATTAATTGAGCACGATATTAAATTAGTTTAGGTTATTTTGACGTCGTTGTTTTGTAGTCAAGAAGATGTGTTAATGAAGTTTCGGATTTAATTAATTTTAGTAGTGGGCAAATACCGAATTTTACAGCAATGAAACATTTCGGGGGGGACATGTACTTGTACACGAATGGAATTTGTTCGAATTTGTTCTGGTGGATAGAGTACTTTGTGTTGATTTTTTCATGGAAAAGAGGATTCAAAAAATATGCAAAATCATTTTTGACTGTCACCCTCACAAACTTTAAAAATAATAAAAATGTTTGTGCCAGCGAGAGAACGTGAATTAAGTAAATGCGTCCCTAAGGTTATATATATTTTTTTACATTACGTCAAAAAGAAAAAAATACTTATATATAGTTACTATAACCGTCTACCCCATATTAATAAACGCGAAGACACCTAGAAGTTGCTCAGTCTTCTGTCTTTTTCAATTTCGAAAGGGAAAAAGAACTAAACACATTGGTACCTATTCCAAGGGCACTCCACGTTTACGGGGGGTATATTTTAAATGTGAGTATTTATTTGATTTTAAGTTCACATTAATTTTGCTTATAATAATTTAAAAATATATTTTATTGTGTGGTAAAATAGAATTAATGCCAGTATAATATTTGGTGAGTATATTTATAGGTATCTAAATCTCGGAATGTACAATATCAGTCAATTTAATTCCTACATTGGAAGTTAGGACCCGGATCAGCTATTAATTAGCTTGTCAAGGGCCGTCAACAAATTAACAAGTCTGTACATAATAGGCTAGATAATGCTAGGCTTACAATCTCGTCCTTAACTAAGCTCAAACTAAATTAATAACGGACTAAATTATAATTATTGTTCTAGAAAATTATTAGAGCAAGGGCAGGAATTAGACGATGATAAGTTTTCAAGTGACAACAGTTGTGTTATTGAATAGAAATCGGCCAAGTGCGAGTAAAACTCGAACACCGAAGGTTCCGTAGCAAAACTACCCAAAAATATATGCATTTAATTTTTTTTTTTTTTTTTTTGTGCAGCAAAAGACTGTTCCATGATTTTCTTGTACATCAGTATTGTTTCCAATAGCGAGTTCGTCGCTTGCAAAAACAAACAATCTACAAACTTGTGTACAGAGACATAATGGCAACTTTACATCTAGACTTTTTACTTTATGACCTTTACCCCCGAATACTGAAACGTTTGTTAACTTTGACGACAGATTAAGTCTATTGCTGCCTTTATCATTTGCTTAGTGCCAGACAAAGGCAGTATTAGAATTAATCTGTTGTCAAAGTAAATAAACGTTTCAGTATTCGGGGGTTAGAATTTCACTTGGAGAAAACTTTCACTTCAAAAGAAGGAGCTTCTTAATTTGACTGCATTTTATTTGGATGTTTGTTACGCACTTACTCCGCCAATTAAAATTTGATTTTGATGATTATTTTTTTGCTTGGTTGTTTATACTTCAGAAATTCAGATTCAGATTCAGATTCAGAAATATTTATTGACCAACTGATACATTGTGTGTTATGCTAGGTGTTAGTGCAACAATAGTCTCTATCAGCACACCCTAATCGGGCATTCAATAATCAGGATTTTACACATACATACATTTTTGCATTCATAGGTTTATTAGGTGTTATTATGTACAATTTATTTTATTATTGTGTTATATTATTATGTTATTGTGGTTTTGTGTAAATACATAATTTTGAGTGCTTCAAAAAAAAAAAAAAATTGTCTTCTGTTCGGCTGCGTAGCGAGGTAGGCGGACTGCAGTAGTTCTCGACAAGTCATCCTAGTGAGGACTGCTTCGCAAAGCTTACTACTTGTTTTTCTATTTGTACATGCACATTATAATTAAATAAAATAAATAAATAAATTATTAATAATACTAAACAATTACTAATTTGATAAATGTCAAGTAATTTTAATTTGATGGTACTATTTAAATCATATCGAAATTGAATCAGAGCTTTTTTGAAGAAAACATTTTTTTTTTCAATTTATGTTCGCCGATTACTCGAAGACGGCTAGACTGATTTGGAAAATTCGTTTTTTGTTTGAAAGTTACTAGTAAATTAAAAGGTAACTACTTACTAGTAAATTAAAAGGTAACCACTTACTAGTAAATTCCTACTTATTTAAAAACATATTGTAAGGGAAATTTCAACCCACCCTTCCAAAAGCCTGCAAGAGATCGCTTTTAGCGTAAGGCCGCCAGTTGTTACACTAGTTTTTAAGCCTCTTTTTTTCAAATTTATGTAAATTTTTCTGCGAACAATAAAGAGTTTTCTATCTGTCTATAACCCTCCCCAATTAAAGCTTAAATTTTTCTTTTTTGTCAAAAAATACATTATATATTATATTAAATTAACGTCGACAGTCTAAAAAAATAGTAGAAAAGATTATTTTATCATGTCAATGATGTCGATTCCTTATGTGCCATTTTCTAAACTAAACTAAATTTGACAGCTCTAAAATTATCGCCATCTTTTTCTCTCGTATTGAAATGAAAAGAGAGGCAGATTATTTTAGTCCTGTCAGCTTAGCTTAGTTTAGACAGAATCGTGACTATTGTCACTTTTGAAGCATATATAAAACATTTTCTCTGTTATTTACATGGCAGGTGATCGTTGAATCGCGTTGCAACCAATCGCTTTGATGCGATAAATCTCAACATTTCCTGGGGGAAATACGGATGTCTTGCCTTCGCGTTATCAGACGCCTGAGACTAGTTTGTATTGGTACACTTTAATATCAGCTATTATTTATTTGCTACTAGCTTCTCCGCACGGCCTCGCTTGCTTAGGCATTTTAACTTTTTGTCCGAGCGGACGAATGGCATGAGACAGCACAAATGACCGGGATCAATGGCGATCTCTGCATAGTGCTGAAGGTGATTGAGATGGTATGAGGAAGTGATTCCCGCTAGAGAAATGAGTGAGTATTTCACATTAATAAATTAAATATATTTAATTTTTTTAGTTCAAAATAGGTTGGCGTTTTATCAAACCTTGCGACTTTTTTTTTTGACAAGGGTTAATCTTCACAAGGTGGCCGGGTGCTTTAAGGTGCAGCCAGGTTTTATGAGATTTTACCCACTAAAAGTTTGAGTGGGTAACATCCCATACAGTTTTAGTCTAAAGTTTTAGGTATGATGATACAAGGAAGCTGCGAGAGTTTTTAGGTTAGGAATATAGCACATATGCAATTAACATTTCTTAAAAATAATTTTATAACATTTCGTAAAAATATTTTTTTTATAAAAATAAAATTTTAAATGGAAACTTCCACCTTTTTTTTGGAAGTCGGTTCAATAAAGATAGTGACGGTAAGTAAATAATCCTTCTCCGATATATTTTTACGTGAACCCTCAACAGTCTTCTCTTGTTGACATAACAACAAAAGCTACCAGAATGAAAAAAGCCTCTTCCGAAAACCAACAAAAACAGGATTCCGTCAAGTCGTTGCGAAGAATCAAACCGTTTAGCGGGTCCCGTAGTACAAATAGTGGGGGTTATCGACAGCTCACCCACGACAAAGGATGCAATTTGTCAAATCAAACAGCAGTGTAACATACGGGGTGTTTTTTGGGACCAACACGCACTTCATCCGCTTAGTTTTCTCTCGCTCGCACATTTAACAATATTATTATTAATATAATATTACTTATAGTGAACTTCTAACAAGTAAAATTATTAAAAGAAAAAAATATCTGACTGCAAAATGTAGTATAAGTCACTCCGGTCGTAAAGTGTAATCCTACGACACCTCACTCGTCAAAATCGGTCAAGCCGTTTAGGCTAAACGAGTTCATATTGGAACACACAAGCATATACACTTATAATTACCTATATTTACACATTTACATACATCCCAAAAAAACCACCCCCCTAATTGAGCAAACCACTCAAATCAAATCAAAGCTTCACAAAAAATAAAATAGGCCTCCACGTTGTCGGTCGGTGTGGCGCTCTAAGGGGGAGGCCAATGTTCAGCAGTGGAAATACAGAAAATACTGATATACAAAAATATTTACAATACAATTTAATTTTACAAAAATGCTAGCGGCTTATCTGGAAATGGGTCCGTATGTTTCCACCAGATCTAAATTGGTGTGCCATCGCCGACGCTCGAGAAGTCGACCATCTAGCAGGGAATCGGCACTATTTATAGTACGGAACCAATCGATGGTCTTCGAATAACCTGTCACTCTAGTTGATCGTTGTGGGTTTTTTTTTGGTATGTTTTTGTTTTATTTTATAAAAAACGCGGAAAAGAAGAGGAGGGTCTGCCTGATGGTAAGCAAACTGTCTGGCGTCCATAGACCTGAAACTGCAAGACGTTATTGTCGATGCGTTGCCAGCCCGGAAAGTATTTCAGGACGCCCTTTTAAAGTTCTCCACATTGTATCTCTGCAGAAAGACCTTCGGGGCAAGTGCGGGGAAAAAGGACCGATAAAAACATATATAGGGATTTCTAGGCTAGCAGAGTTCCAGGTGTAGAAGAATTCTAGAAGTTCTCCGTGTGGGCAGCACAATTAGAACCAGGGTTATGCGTTAGTTAAAATAATATATTGAGCGAAGTAAATTGATAGAAATTTCTCAAAATAAGACAGTATAGGCTTTTCAGACGACCCCGGCTTAGCGGCACTTGTGCGTTTTGTCAATACATTGATTTCATCCACGATGTTGATGTTGCCATACTTTTAGACACAGCCTAGAAAACAGAAAATGTAAGATGTGATAGGTGACATGGAGTAGAAAATGGAAAATGTAGTATGCGACAAGAAAATGGAAAAATTTACGTTGACCAAATTTCATCCAAATTCGTTCCGCCGCTACAGTGTTGAACGGGAACAAACTCACTTACATACTTACTTACATACCTACATACCTACATACTTACATACATACATACTTACCTATCTGCCTTTATCCAATAGCGAATGGGCTATGGGCATACAGAAGAATGTTAAATACATTTTCAGTACATACCAAATCTGATCGATTTTGTATCTACCGGAAATTCTCTCACTACTTCTTCCGTTTAAAACCTATGCCTTGAGAAATACTCGCTTTTCCAAGAAAACTGTTCTAAAATGTTCTAGAATTTAATTACATTCGGGTCGTAAATATCTCACAGTCAGAACCGTAAGTTAAAGTTAACTTCAGGTGCGTTAAGTCGCATTCGAGTTTAATTTATTCGATGCTCGGTTAAGTTAAGAATGGCTGCTTTGTTAGCTTCGTTTGTTCTTAGTTTTATTATTGTTTGTGGATATAGGTACAATTGTTTAAAGTAGGCATAACACACCAAAACCGGGTGACTTAGCCTTAGACTTTAAACTGTATTTTTACTGTACTGTACTGACTATCCTGCTGCAAAATTTCATGCATGTAAGTTTATAACTTTCGAAATTATAAGGCTGTAGCTGTATTTAGACAGACAGACAGGTCCCTTTTATAACTACGGAACTCTAAACATTTGGTCAATAATAATCAAAGTCGAAACCTGACATACTCGTTCTGCCTTTTTTTAACAGCTTCATCTTTTGTTTTATAATTGTTCATTTGTAGTGAATATGTAAAACAACTATGGAATAGAATTTTACACCACGTACATGTATAAGTCACATATTCTAAGTTTTAGTGTTTTTTTTTAAGTTTGAATGGAAAATACCTGTGATGATATTTTCGTAGAACAGGATAATTAACTATGAAAATTTGTAAAATATACCTATCAACAAATTTGCACTAAAACCACGGGTCCGTCACTTTTCGCTTAGTACACTGGGTTGTTTTACGGCTAATTCATTTCCCCGTTGATCGCAGACGTAATAATAATAATAATAATGGTTATTTTATTCAGCTAAGCCTTAAGGTCTAGGTTTACAACAGAGATATGACAATGACAAAAATGGTAAGAGAGTAAGACCGAGAAAACAATTTTTAGGAGCTTTGGCACCGGGCCCCAAACTAGACAACAAAGTCTGTGTTTTGAGTGCCCAATTGATCCAGTTCTGCAGAAGCATGGTTCGTGCAGAACTGTACATGTTTATAAACAATTATATATATATATATATATATATATATATATATATATATATATATATATATATATATATGAATATACATATGGCTATAATATCATAATTCCCGTGGGAACTCAAAGCATACTTGAGATAGGATGGGAGAGTGTTGGGAAGCGGAGGAATATGGGTGTTGTGCAAACTGAAATTATTTATTCTGTGGTAATAGCGCTAGTGTGTAAAGAATTCGTGGCAGGAGTTAGTGTCGAGTATGCTATTTTCGTACGTACGGGCACAGATCACACTAGATACCGCATTACGAGATTCGTTGATCCTACAAAAAGTCACCAAAGTTTGAGGAAGGCGCGGGTCGCGAGGATTGCGACCAAGCGTACGTAAGTATGTAAGTATGTAAGTAAGTTTGTAAGTATGTGTGTGTGATTGGCTATGTCAAGGTTACGCCTACTCGCGCCTAACAATAAGCCAATCAGAGTATTTTTTATAAGTGTATTTAGACTGATGCGCTTCGAGCGTTCTTAATGCAGAATCTAGGGCGTGATCTGTGCGTACGGGTCACGAGTCACGGTTACGACCACGAGCAGGATTCACGGTGCTGTTTTGAATTGCCAATTCCAAAAATGTTGCCAGCGCACACACCTGCGTTTCAATACATCTTATTATTAGAATAATATGTATTCTATGTTTTATCAAGCCTTTTTTTGTTGACGAGATAAATCTTCATAAGCTTGAATAAATTGATTTCTTAGTTAGTTTTACTAAAGTCACCGTCTTACCTTCATAATGGATGACAAAGTTTGTTAAATTATTATTTTTTATTCTGAAGTCCATTTATAATAATAGAAAATTAAATTTAAAAAATATCCTTTAATTTATTTCTTGTAGGGTAAAGTAAACATTGATTTCTTAGTATTTGACATGCATTATAGCTATAGGTGAGTTTAATTATTTATTTGCAATTACTGTTTATTATTTATTTTGAAAATATTATATAAGACACTTTTATAGAATATAGAATTAACAAAATATTTACGATTAAACACTAATCTAATCTACAAAACAAACACGCCGTCATTTTCGCCACCTTCCAGCAGAGTACACAGAACATTGGCAGCATTTCCCCGTTGAAATACTCAATTTTTGGAGAAGTATGCGCCAGGTCTGGGATAAGGTTTCCTGGAAGAGATCGCTTTAAGCGATAAGGCCACCAGTTGTTTTTTTGTCTTTTGTATGTCATTTTTGGTGTGAACAATAAAGAGTTATCTATCTATCTATCCTACGAGCCTCTTTGACAAGTCTTTGAAATATTTTTTTAGTGTCGGACGACCACTGGCCCTTGGTTTCCACAGCCAGCGCAACAAATGGATAATGTGCGCTAAGCTGTGAATACTTCCTATGTTTACTTAGTTGGGTTTGCTCGGCCGCGGCCCCGACACTCCGAGCGGA